>CM034083.1:3082500-3682500 GCA_019845555.1 Aristolochia fimbriata
GCAAGGTACAAATGAAGCTAAAGACGGTTTAGTGCTTCAGTTATCTCACTTTCCAAGGGTATTAGATCTTTTCCATATGGAGCCATCCCAATATCCTAAGCAGCTGAAGCATTCCTCATCTATATATGGTCACTGAACACAGACGTGTCATCCTTGTTCTCTGTCCCAACACTTACGTGCACCTTTCGCTGTTCCTTTCCGATAAAGGGCAGAAGTCAAAAACTGGATAGGGTAAAGCAGCCGAGAACCATATCCAGAAGTTTATTTACATATATTTTCATCCAAAATCCTTGCTAATTCGTCTGGCTCAAGTGAATTGCTAAGCTAACATGGCGGTCGCCGGAGGTACAGAAATCCCGGCCGAGATTAATTCCCCCATCTATGACCGGATGAAGGAGATCAAATCCTTCGACGAGACGAAGCTCGGGGTGAAAGGTTTAGTCGATGCAGGGGTGACAAAAATCCCCAAATTCTTCGTTCAGTCACCGAAAGATTTGAAAGACGACCACGGACCCAGTTCAGTTCAGAGAGGAATTCCGATAGTAGACCTCGAAGGAGTGGAGCGGGAGGATCGGCGGAGGGAGATCGTGGAGGAAATTCGAGAGGTTTTGGAGACGTGGGGGTTCTTCCAGGTGATCAATCATGGAGTTCCGCAGAGGGTTCTTGATGAGATGATCCATGGAGTGAGAAGATTCAACGAGGAGTTCGAGGAGGAGAAGATGGCTTTCTATTCCAGAGACCCAGATAAAAGGATGAAATTCAGCAGCAATTTTGATCTCTATCAGGCCAAAGCTGCGAATTGGAGAGATACCCTCGCTTGCCGCATGGCTCCTGATTTTGAAGACCCTGCTGAATTGCCACGAACCTGCAGGTACTCTGATCCTCTTTGAATTTCTTCTTTTCTTTTCCATGAAGGATCCTACTGAAGTTCGAACATATATTTCTCAGATTCATTCATCTTAATGAAAAAGATTATATGTAATAATACAGGGAAATACTAGTGGAGTACTCGAAGCATATCAAGCAAGTCGCTGAAACTATGTTTGCTTTACTGTCTGAGGTTCTCGGCTTGAGGCCTAACCATTTGAAGGAGTTGGGTTGCTTGGATGGCCATGTGATTTTGTCTCACTACTATCCAGCCTGCCCCGAGCCAGAGCTCACTATCGGCACCAGCAAGCACACAGACTCCGGCTTCCTCACTCTTCTTCTCCAAGACGAAATTGGGGGGTTACAGGTCCTTCATCAAAACCACAACTGGGTTGATGTGCCTCCGGTTACTGGTGCTCTGGTTGTGAACATTGCTGATCTTCTTCAGGTATTTGATATTCTAATGAGAAGTTTAATTAGATCTAAGTGCCTCCCCTTTTGAAGAAATGATCTAAGTGCAAGTGTTTACTTGTTTCCATGCAGCTTGTTACAAATGATAAGTTCAAGAGTGTGATTCACAGAGTGAAGGCTCAAGAGTTTGGGCCAAGGATATCTGTTGCTTGCTTCTTCACCACACACTTCTACCCTTCAACAAAACTATATGGTCCCATCAAGGAGTTGGTGACTGAAGAGAATCCCCCAAAATACAGACAAGTGACAACAAGGGAGTATGTGGCAAAGTACTATGAAGTTGGACTCGGTAGTGAGCATCCATTGAACTATTTCAGAGTCTGAACTAGTCTTATACTGTTGTTAATCAGGGACGACATTTGTCTCATTGTACTGTAATATGTTTTAATGCAACGTTTCAACTGGTTCATCAGTGGTCCAACAGAAATTACATCTGGTAATTAGCTCTAATTAGTAATGTTTTAGTTGTTACAAGCATTATGATCCAGTTTTGTATCATGAGTAACATTGAACTGAATTTTAAATGCCACTAATGAAGACAAATGTTTCGGGTTGCAAATAGAAGAGATTATTTTGGGTTCACAGCGGGTCTTTTAAACATGTTCGGATTATTTTGCACTGTCGGGTTTTGGGTTTTGCATGTTAAATCGGGTTTGGCTTTTCATAAACACAACTAATTATAAAATCCGACTCTTGCCCACCCCTGTTGTTGATTCTCGAATCTGCAACTCAAGATGTGTCTGAAAATTGAGAAGTTTCATATATTGTTCTTCTTCCTAATAGATATCGTAGTAATAATAACACCCAAAGAAAATAGTACCATTAATTGGCTGTGGAATTCCTAGCTAGGTTGATACTTTGACTAGCATTACTGGCCTCTCTTACAAAGTGGAATTTTCCTTCCTCTGTAATTCTTTTACTTGAAAAGCATGCACGTACGAGTACAAATTACATAAGAAATGAGTAATTATCAAGTTTTTTACGAATATTGCTCTTTTTTTTGCAAGAAAATTGCTGAAGTTATGTAATATTTACGGATAAATTAAAAAAGGTTTAATAATATTAGCATTTAATTAATTAAAAATTGTATTTTATTTAAATATCTGCCATCTTCCAGAAGTTCTTGTGCTCCGCCACTGCTTACAACAACCTTCGGAAGAGGCACGGCAGTCGTCCTGTCCTGACCACTCATCGCCACCAAACTCAAATCTTCCATTTAAATCTTCACATCTCGGGTAGCTATGCAGATTGAAAAAAAGGCTCTCGCCGGAGCCGCCGCAATGGAAACCGAAACTTCCCCAAGCTACGACAGACTCGGGGAGATAAAGGCCTTCGACGAAACAAAGCTTGGAGTGAAAGGCTTGGTAGACGCAGGGGTCACCAATATACCCAGAATTTTCTCTCTGCCGCAGGAAGATTTGATAAACTATCAGGCACCCAGTACAGTCCAGGAGGGAATCCCGATAGTCGATCTTTCAGGGGTCGAGCTAGAGGATCGAAGGAAGAAGATCGTGAAGGAAATCGGAGAGGTTTTGGAGACGTGGGGGTTCTTCCAAGTGATCAATCATGGTGTTCCTCAAAGGGTTCTGGATGAGATGCTCCAAGGTGTGAGAAGATTTCACGAAGAACCCGAGGAGGAGAAGATGGCTTTGTACAGTAGAGATCCAGAGAAGAGGGTGAAGTTCGTGAGCAATTTCGATCTTTATCAGTCTAAAGCTGCAAATTGGAGAGATACCCTTAATTGCCACATGACTCCAGATTTTCAAGACCCTGAAGAACTACCAAAAGCTTGCAGGTATTCTTCTTACACCTTTGAATTGTCTGGCAAAACTATTAAAATAGATTTCTAGGAAAATCTTGGGTCTATTTTACTCTCCAGAGTTAGACATTTGGAGTAGGAAAAGAAAATTAAACTCTCAGAGTCTCACACTCTCACTGATGTAAATGTTTAATTTCTTTGAGTGATCTTTTAGCAATTGCATTATTTCATTTTTCTTTCAGTTTAAGAAACCGTAAAAACCCCTGTTTCAGCATATTCATATTCAACTTAAAGAATCTTGCTCAAAAACAGGGATACAATAATGGTGTACTCGAAGCATATGAACGAAGTTGGGGAGACCATCTTTGCATTATTATCTGAGGTTCTTGGGCTGAGGCCTAACCATTTAAAAGAGATGGGTTGCATGGACGAGCATGTGCTTCGCTGTCACTACTATCCAGCATGCCCAGAGCCGGATATCACAATCGGCAGTAGCAAGCACACAGACTCAGGTTTCCTCACTCTTCTTCTCCAAGACGACATAGGCGGCTTACAGGTCCTCCACGAAGATCTTAAATGGATTGATGTGCCTTCAGTCCATGGCGCTCTCGTGGTAAATGTTGCTGATCTTCTACAGGTATGTCCCTCCCTCTCTCCTTCCTTACTCTCATTTTATCTGACTGATCATTTGTTCTCCTCGTCTCCTCTCCTTTCCTCTTTCCTCTTCTTTAATTAACTTCCAATTGTAATTTTCCAAAAAAGTTGAAATTGCAACTTTTAGTTACCCCCTTGTACCCCATGAAAGAGTGAAGTTGGGTCCAAGTTTATCCCAATAATCAGCTGAAGTTAGAAGCCTCCCCTTACGTGTGGGTTTACATTTGAGCTATAATACATGGATAACATAAGTAGAGTCCTACTACGAGCACCCGCTCTGATACCATGTAAAGTTGGGTATGATGGTTATCCCAAAATTGCTAAAAATTCTTTTAACAATTAATAACAGAAGATTTTTTCGTAATTATTTTACATTATCAATACCTTGTGAAAGCTAAGTACCTTGCACATAATCATCTTCTTTTATTTCCATGCAGGTTATTAGTAATGACAAATTCAAGAGTGTGGTTCATAGAGTGAAGGCCCAGAAAGTAGGGCCAAGGATATCTGTTGCTTGCTTCTTCAATACAAAGGACTCTCCAAGAAAACTTTTTGGACCAATCAATGAGTTGTTGTCAGAAGAGAATCCTCCAAAATATCGACAATTAACAGTAAAAGAGTACTTTGTGCACTACTTGGGACTTGGACTTGGAAGGGAAAATCCATTAAACTATTTTAGGATTTGAATCCATACATAACATGTTATATCAGACTATCTAGTACTATGTACACTTAAATGGTTTGAAGTATTATACTATTTCTAGATGATGTGGTGATTTTATAGGTTGTTTTTATCAACGATGCTTTTGTACATATTGCATGTATTTGTGTATGATGGATATTGAAACTTTTATACATATGTAAGGGTTTACATTAATGATTAATGAGAATTTCATACCGAAGAGTGGACTCTACAATTTATAACTGTGCACTAGTATGTAAGAACGTGAATTGGATAAGGGCGCTAATAGGGCTAAGTTTGTGTTGCTTTCTTTTACACTATTGAATGGACATTATACGTGCCAACTTTTAGAGGGTGAGGTTCATAACTACCAAATATAACAAATTACACGATAAAAATATATAGATATATGGATGAGAAGATTTCAGACTTTTGTAACATTGTCTTTCAAAGACGGTCTAAATGGATGATATTGCAAGCATGTGAAATTTTGGTAAATACAACACTAGTTGTTTATGAATAAAGTGATAATCTAACTCGACATTTTTTTTGCAACAGTGGAAGGTAGACGTTGAATAAAGATCTAACTCGACCTGTTTCAAAGACGGTCTTTATGTGTCTCTATGTCTCTGTGTTTTTGTGTCTCTGTCTTTGTGTCTCTGTTTGTGTGTGTGTGTGTGTCTTAAGCATGAGGAATTATGCCATTGACCATGTTAGAGAATATTATCCCTCATAGATAAACAAGTGTAAAAAATCTTTGCATAGTACCTGAATGGAAAGAGGCCGCCTAAGCTCAATTAAATCTGAAAGTGCTCCGGTGACTATGTTAACGTTTATTGTGATATTTCAAACTCATAAAACGTTAGCTGAAACAATGTGTAAATAACACAAGAAGGAAAAAATAGATGACACACAATATATTATCGCAGTTTAGAACAAAACAAGTCCTAATCTGATCTACGAGGCTTAGGTAGCCCAAGATAATAACAATCCAATATACGAAATCTATTATAAACCTGCTTGATAGTGTCTAGGATATAGTATTTTTCACTAGTTTTTAGATAGATTTTGTAGTTTATTTTTTTGTGTTTTGGAATTTATTATTAGATATTGCACTGATTTGGCTTAATTTAGGTTGCAATGCACACCAGAGAGGAATTGGTGAAAAAGTAGAAACAAATAAAAATGGGCCAAAACCACCAAATCCTAGCGTCGCAGCGCCAGGCATGGCGCCACAGCACCAAACCACTCAAGTTGTGCCTGCATGCACTGAATGACCAACTGCAGTGTGAAGAATCAAGCAAGCAACGCCATAGGCGGCCAAATAGTGCCATGGCACCAGAGCGCCATAGACGCCCGTTTAGGCGCCATAGCGCCACACTCCACCGAAGCTACACACCAGAAGACTCCTAATCCCACTAGAATTATAAGCACCCGGTCCTTAAGCGCCAGTATGGCGTCCAGAAGGGTACTAGACCTAGAAGTTGCAAATTAAAAAAAACCAAGAATTCCTATCCTTGTGGGACTCTTCTTGGGTAAAATCAAGGTCAATTAAGGAGTCATAATCCTCCTCAAGGAGGTGCTGAAGAGTCAAGGTCAAGGAAGGGCTTAATTGGAATTAATTAAAGGAATACCCTGATCTACTTAGGAAAGAAGGAACCCTAGACCTACCTGGACTAAAAGAGACATATCTCCCTCATCTGGAAGGCTATTTAAGCAAGGTCGGGTTCATTGGAAAGAAGAGGCCGAAAGGAAGATTCTGAATAGGGTTTGTACCAAAAAACCTAAATAAAATTGTGGATAAATTGAGCCAAATACAGTGCATGTGCAAGAAAGAAGAGGAGCAAGGCTGAACTCGAAATTCTGGTTTAATCAGTCTTACTTTATTTATTCTCATGTCTGAACTATCTGCTATTATTTTTGTTTTCTTTTCAATGACAATGGAGTAATTTACCACGGGTTGGGACTCCAAGTGATAAGTGGTAATGTAATGTTTTGACATGTGGTTGAGTTAATTCAATTAGAACTAGTACTTCTACTTGGGTTTTTACATCTTTATGCATGTGATTTACTTTCAAGTTATTTATTTTCCTAGCTACGTACTCGTTAAAGGAGACGTTAGGAGAGTGATTCCATGATATTTATTGCATGATTATTAGACTTAAGTTAGCTGTTATGTATGGGTTTTATTGGCTCAAGGTGACTCTACTAGCATGAGGTTTTATGGATCTTTTTCTAGTTCAAGGAGAGATCCTCGTCTATGATTCCATGTTATGCAATTCATGATTTTAGATTTACTGGTTCAAGGTGTCTAGAGTTTGAATTGAGAAGCTTTTACCGGTTCAAGGTAAGCTAGGCTTGTATGAATCTACCTAAGTCTAATTGAATTAACCACCATTATGTCTTTACATGAGTTACCACGAATCCTTGGAAGTCCCAACTGCATTTAAAATCTGATTTTCTACCTCAAGTTTGTTTACTTGCTTGCTGTAAGTTTAGTTTACAAAATTCTCTTTTCAAAAACCAACTTTTCAACAATCACCCAACGAAATAGTTAAGGAAGAATTCGAGTTGTTGTAGCTAATTCCATGTGGGATCGACTAGGGTACTCTTGTTCCCTATATTACTTGGACCAGTGCACTTGCTGGTGTTGTTGGAGACACACCACTTCACGAACAAGGTTATACAAGTGTCTAAAATACGTTGTTCAACATATATAGTAACAGAAAGTGAATAACTTTCAAGATCTCACCTTGACCTGACCTACTACTTAGTACGAGTAGCTCTATTATTATCCACACTGAAGCTCCCCCTCAATGTACGCCTTCACCAAGAAAGCTCGGTCCATCTCCTGCACAAACTGCAACATTGACTGCGACATTACCTTCATCTTCACAACAACTTCTCAATAAGATGATCGATAAAGAACGATTTTTACTCCATGAGAACTCCTTCTCTATAGGTCTGTATATGTTCTAGAGTTATGTCTTACATGCTAGCCTCATTCCTCTATATAGTCCTTCGTGGTCATCAAGGTAAAGTCCTTATAGTTAGAATGCTTTCTTTGAGGCTTGAATCATCTCAAATATTTCAACATTCTTCAATCGATTCAATCACCTAGATTGATTGCTCAATTGACCTTGATTGTCTTTGTTCTTCTTCAATCACATATATTTAATTCCACAATCCAGAAATCTCAGTCATAGTAATTAGAGGCATATTAACATGCATGTGATATTTTGTCAAAGAATAACAAATTTACCCATGCATATGCACTAACAAAATCATTTTGTCACAAGCATGCTGATCCAGTCTTTCATCATGAGTAACACTGAACTGAATTTTAAATGCTACTAATGAAGACATATGTTTCAAGGAAGCCTATACTGATGAGAAGGTGTAAATTGATAGGCTTGATTGACCACAGGTAATGTTAGGTACTTTGACGACTTGAATTTCAATGTAAATTAAAGGGGATTGAAAAATGAACAAGAACATGACGGACAAAAGTAGAATTAGGTTGACCTCTTTTCACGCTCTCTGTGTAGAGAAGACTATGCTGATTAGGGGTTTTCTGGGTAACCCGACCCAACCCAACCCAAAATATTTGGGTTTGAGATACCAAATCAAACCTGTGGTCGGAGATATATGGTCTAAGGAATGTAAACCCGAGCGCCGTGGGTCAGTTTATATAATTTTTAAACACAAAAATGTCTTATGTGGGGGATTAGGTTGTGTCGGGTCGGATCTGTGTGAAAACCGTTGGGTTTTGATTGGGTATAAGATCAGTTTTGGGCTGAAAAAATAAGGGATTATTTTGGGTATTTTACTGAGAGGGGTTTAGCATGTAAAATCGGGTTCGGGTTTTCACAAACACAACTCAAATCCGATCCTTGCCCACCCGAGTTGTTGATTCTCAAATCTGCAACTCAAGATCTTCTGTTACTTTTCAACTGGTTCATCAGACGTCCAACAGAAATTATTTCTGGGTAGTTAGTGATGTTTTAGTTGTTAAAAGCATGATCCACATATATAAATCCTATGAAGAGGGCTACCAGTGAACACCCAAAGAAAATAGTAGATATATTAATTGGCTGTGGAATTCCTAGCTAGGTTGATACTTTGAGTAGCATTACTGGCCTCTCTCACAAAGTGGAATGTCATGACCTCTCCTCCCAGCAAACCCTGCGGACGAGGCACTGCAGTTGTCCTGACCTCTCATCCCCACCAAACCTTTGATTTAAATCCTCACTTCTCGTGTAGTAGCTATACAGATCTTGAGATCAACAAAAATGGCAGTCGCCGGATCCGCAATAATGGGAGCCGAAACTTCCCCAAGCTACGACAGGCTCGGGGAGTTAAAGGCCTTCGACGAAACAAAGCTCGGAGTGAAAGGCTTGGTAGATGCAGGGGTCACCAAAATACCCAGAATTTTCTCTCTGCCGGACGAAGATTTGATAAACTATGAGGCACCCAGTACACTCCTGGAGGGAATCCCGATAGTCGATCTTTCCGGGGTCGAGCTAGAGGATCGAAGGAAGGAGATCGTGAAGGAAATCGGAGAGGCTTTGGAGACGTGGGGGTTCTTCCAAGTGATCAATCATGGTATTCCTCAAAGGGTTCTGGATGAGATGCTCCAAGGCGTGAGAAGATTTCACGAAGAGCCCGAGGAGGAGAAGAAGGCCTTCTACAGTAGAGATCCAAAGAAGAGGGTGAGGCTCGCGACCAATTTCGATCTTTTTCAGTCTAAAGCTGCAAATTGGAGAGATACCCTTAATTGCTGCATGACTCCAGATTTTCAAGGCCCAGAAGAACTGCCAAAAGCTTGCAGGTATATTCTTATACACATTTGAACTTTCTGGCCAAACTATCAAGTTAGAACAGAGAAAATATTTTTTGGGTCTTTTACTTTGAAGCATTAATAGAACAGAGAAAATTTGTATGGCTGCATGATCTTTTAGCAATTGCATTTCATTTTTCTTTTCATTTTGAGAAACCATAAAACCCTTGTTTCAGCATATTTATATTCAACTAAAGAATCTTTCTCAATAACAGGGATATAGTAATGGTGTACTCGAAGCGTATGAACGAAGTTGGAGAGACCATCTGTGCATTATTATCTGAGGTGCTGGGACTGAGGCCTAACCATTTAAAAGAGATTGGTTGCATGGACGAGCATGTACTTCGCTGTAACTACTATCCAGCATGCCCAGAGCCGGAGATCACAATCGGCTGTAGCAAGCACACAGACTCAAGTTTCCTCACTCTTCTTCTCCAAGACGACATAGGAGGCTTACAGGTCCTCAACAAAGATCATAAATGGATTGATGTGCCTTCAGTCCATGGGGCCCTCGTTGTAATCATTGCTGATCTTCTACAGGTATGTCCCTCCCTGCTTCCTTCCATTCCCACGTACTCTCATTTTCTCTCTTCGATCCCCGTCTGCTTTCCCCTTCCTCTCCCCTCTTCAATAGTAATTTTCTGAATATATTGAAACTGCAAATTATTATTGGTTACCCCCCTTGTACCCCATGGATAGTAAGTTATTTGGGTTCAAAGGTTTATACCAAAATGATTAGCTAAAGTTAGAAAAACTCACTTGCACGTGTGAGCCTATTTTTGGGTTCTCACACGTGGACAACATGGTAGAGGCCCACTACGAGCACCTCCTCTGATACCATATATGTAATTAAAGTTGGGTCCAAGTTTAAAAGTATCTTTTCCTAACTCATAAGCTAGGATTTTTTTTTTTTTTTTCGTTTATTTATGTGAGACTAGTTTTTAACATAAATGATTATGAGTTCCTATATATATATCGAAGTGCCTTATATTTCATTTTCTATTATTTAATTTGCATTATCAACAATCTGTGGAATTTGTACATATAATAGTGATTAAGTTCTGCTTGAGTGCACGTACAATATCTTCATTTGTTTCCATGCAGGTTGTTAGTAATGACAAATTCGAGAGTACGGTTCATCGAGTGAAAGCTCAAAAAGTAGGGCCAAGGATATCTGTTGCTTGCTTCTTCAATACCAATATGGACCCTTCAACAAAACTTTGTGTACCAATCAAGGAGTTGTTGTCCGAAGAGAATCCACCAAAATTTCGACAATTAACAGTGAAGGAGTACTTTATTCACGCCTCAGCACTTGGCCTTGGAAGGGAACTTCCATTAGACTATTTCAGGACTTGAAACCATATAAATTGTGAGGAATCCTTCCATATTTCCATATAAATATATAACATAATAACTTATGGATTCCTATACCAAATTATAGACTTTGGTCATCTTGTACTCCCTACCCTACCCTGGATTGTCCCCCTAGAAAGAATAAAGAATCTAGTTCTTTAATAAGACTTCTTAGAAGTCTTGAAGAAGTCATTCTATTTGGGACCCTTTTCTAAGACTAGTAATAATTAATGATGATTTTGTGCTTGTAATAATTAATGAAGAGTGAATCTTCACGATTGTCATTCGACTTTACTGTTTATAACTGCGCAGAACTCCATCTAGTTTAATTAACATGATTTGGATAATGGGTATCAATGGCTAATTTTGTGTTGCTAATTTTTTTTTTTTACACTATTGAATGACCATTTTATATACATGTCAACTTGTAAAGGGTGAGGTTTATAACTGTCAAATATAACAAATTACAGAGTTGAACATTTTGAAACATTTTCTTACAAAGATAATATAAAATATATTGATGATACTCCAAGTATGTGAAACTTTGGTAAATACAACACTCTAGTAACATGTTTATGAACAAATTAAGTGGTAATTTAATTAACTCGACATGTTTAGTGCAACCGTGGTGTGAAACATTTTATCTTTAAATTTTAGATCATCTATGTTAGCATAAATGTAATCTCACTTGGTGCAATAATTACACTCTTATCAAAACTAGGGGTGGGCATGGGTCGGGTTTCTGAAAATCCAAACCCGACCCGACAATATACTTGAAACCTGAACATGTGAAAAACCCACACAGGTTTTAAAAACCGGCACCCGACTCGACCCAACCAAATCCCAAACCCGACCTGAAAAACCCAATTTTTTTAAATATTCTTTTTTAATAAATCAAGAAAAAATATTTTAAAAAATAAAAATAAAAATCCACAGGTTGGGTTTGGGTAAACCCGAACCCAAACCCGACCAGCAGGTTGGATTTAGGAATCCAAACCCAGGTTTTTTGGGTCGGGTCGGGTTACCCAAAAAACCCGACCCAATTCCCATCCCTAATCAAAACCAGTAATTAGAAAAGTAGCATACAAAAATTGTTATATACAAATTACCTCAACAAATGCATGGAGTTAAACTGTTTTACTCCAATTTTATAAAAACATACCAATGGTATCATGCATATTATTTTATATTCATCCATATCGATATTCTGTATTTAATTTATTTTATTTGAGATAGATCATATTGATTATCAATTAATCCAGTTACTAATAATTAAACTTTTTACACATGTTACTCTACAAGAAATGTATTAAGTTATGTACTATCTAAAGATATATTTGTAAAAAGGAATCAATAATAGTATTTATTTAATAAAAAATATATTTTATTTTAATATTGGCTTGTTCCCTTCCAGAAGTTCTGGCTCCGCCACTCCTTACCACGACCTGCCGAAGTTCTGGCTCCACTGGACGCAAGTTCATCCTCACCAAACCCATCCCTTCCATTTAAATGATAAATCCTCACATCTCGATAGGGTAGCTATGCAGATTGAAAAAATGGCACTCGCCGGAGCCGCCGCAATGGGAGCCGAAACTTCCCCAAGCTACGACAGACTCGGGGAGATAAAGGCCTTCGACGAAACAAAGCTCGGAGTGAAGGGCTTGGTAGATGCAGGGGTCACAAAAATACCCAGAATTTTCTCTCTGCCGGACGAAGATTTGGTAAACGATCAGGCACCCAGTAGAGTCCAGGAAGGAATCCCGATAGTAGATCTTTCCGGGGTGGAGGTAGAGGATCGAAGGAAGGAGATCGTCAAGGAAATCGGTGAGATTTTGGAGACGTGGGGGTTCTTCCAGGTGATCAATCATGGTGTTCCCCAGAGGGTTCTGGATCAGATGCTCCAAGGAGTGAGAAGATTTCACGAAGAATCGGAGGAGGTGAAGAAGGCCTTCTACAGTAGAGACCCAGAGAAGAGGGCAAAGTTCGTGAGCAATTTCGATTTGTATCAGTCTAAAGCTGCAAATTGGAGAGATACTCTTACTTGCCGCATGACTCCAGATTTTGAAGACCCTGAAGAACTGCCAAAAGCTTGCAGGTATTCGTCTTCACCTTTGAACTTTCTGGCCAAACTATCAGATTAAATTTCTAGTAAAATTTTGGGTCTATTACTTTGAAGCATTATTAGAACAGAGTAAACTTTTAATTTCTGTGTAAAATGGGTGACATTTTAGCAATTGCATTTCATTTTTCTTTCATTTTGAGATACCATAGAACCCCTGTTTCAGCATATCCTTATTCCACTGCTCAAAAACAGGGATATATTAATGGTGTACTCGAAGCATATGAAGGAAGTTGGAGAGACCATCTTTGCATTATTATCTGAGGTTCTGGGTTTGAGGCCTAACCATTTAAAAGAGATGGGTTGCATGGACCAGCATGTGCTTCGCTGCCACTACTATCCAGCATGCCCGGAGCCGGAGATCACAATCGGCAGTAGCAAGCACACAGACTCAGGTTTCCTCACTCTTCTTCTCCAAGACGACATTGGAGGCTTACAGGTCCTCCACAAAGATCTTAAATGGGTTGATGTGCCTTCAGTCCGTGCGGCCCTCGTTGTAAATATTGCTGATCTTCTACAGGTATGTCCATCCCTCCCTTCCTCCTTCCCTCTCACTCTCATTTTCTATCACTGATCATTTTGTTCTCCCCCTCCCCCGCCCCTTCTCCCTTCCTTTTCCTCTCCCTCTCCATTTGTAATTCTCTGAAAATAATGAAATTCCAATTTTTTTATTACCCCCTTATACCCCATAAAAGTTGTAAGTTGGGTCCAAGGTTTATCCTAAAATGACCATTTAGAAAACCTCCCCTGCACATGTAAACCTACTTTGGTCTCTAATATGTGAACGATTTCGTGGACGCGCACTACAAGCACCTACTCTGCTACCATGTAAAATTAAGTCCGAGGTCTGTCCCAAAATAACTAACATAAGAAGCCTGTTATCAATTGATAAGACATTTGAGTATCTTGTGTATTCCCTTGCCTAGTAATTAGTTTACATTTGAAACATTAATATGCTCAAATACTTCACCCTTTTGTGGAGTTTGTGAATATTGTAGTGGTTAAGTTCATTTGTTTCCTTGCTGCAGGTTGTTAGTAATGACAAATTCAAGAGTGTGGTTCATAGAGTGAAGGCCCAAAAACTAGGGCCGAGGATATCTGTTGCTTGCTTCTTCAATACACCTATGTATCCTCCAACAAAACTTTATGGACCAATCAAGGAGTTGTTGTCTGAAGAGAATCCTCCAAAATATCGACAATTAACAGTAAAGGAGTACTTTATGCACGCCTTTGCACTTGGCCTTGGAGGGGAACCTCCATTAAACTATTTTAGGACTTGAAACCATAAAGTACATGTTATATATATCAGACTATATTAGTACAAGTATATATACTTAAATAGTTTGAAGTATTATACTATTTCTAGATGATGTGGTTATTATAGTTTGAAGTAAATTTTGCACGTATATTTATATGATGAATATTAAAAATGTTATTTATATGTCAGAGTTTTTTTTAGTGATTCATGAAAATTTAGTATTGGAGAGTGGAATGATGTATGAGTTTACCCTGAATTTTCACAATTTTCGTTTGGCTTATCATGAATTTACAACTGCTCGCTTCTCATCCATATATACATGATTTTGATAAGGGCATCAATAGCTAATTAAATTTGTGTTGCTAATTTCTTTTACAGTACATATTAATTAATTGAATCGTCGACGTTATATATATACATGTCAACTTGTAGAGGGTGAGGTTTATATCTAACAAATATAACAAATTACAAGATTAAAATAAATAAATATATTTATGAGAAGATTTCAGAGTTGAACTAATTTTGTAACATTAATTTTCTTATGAAGACAATCTAAAATATAATGGATGATACTGAAGAAGGACAGGAACAGAAGAACCCAAGGCAGAAAAAAGAGAAGACGTGCACGGCTTAGGAAAAGTAAATTAACCACCGGATATATATCGATGGTTTCGTATTTAACCATCACAAAAAGGCTAGTGCAATGAAGGTTGATCAGATTAGGAACATAGTTAATTTCCATATATGGTGCATAATGTTTCATGTCCATTAATATTGGGAAAAGCGGAATTATTCCGCAACATCGATCCATCCATGGTTCCTTATTTTTACATTAATTCAGTACTTTTCCTTTAATTTATAATATAATGCTTGTGAGAAATTTTTATTTTTATGAAGTAGATGTTCCAACTTAAATATTTTTTCTCAATTATAAGGTCATGGCTAGCTAGATCTACTTAAAACAATATCTAATGATATCATGCACCTTATTTTCCTAACTCTGTCCTTGAATAATTCTTCAAGCTTAGTTATTACTCTAAAGATAAACCTCTCCTTAAATATGAGACACTGCTTAAAAACATTTTAGCACTGTCGAGAAAAATATATATATATACTCTCTCTCTCTCTCTCTCTCTCTCTCTCTCTCTCTCTCTCTCTCTCTATATATATATATATATATATATGAAAAAAATATATACTCTATGATACAGTAATTTTTATTTTCAACGCTTTATTGCTTCTCGTTGCACCAAACAAGCCTTACCCCTTGTTGCGACGTGTAGAAGAGGCCTGGCCACACGACGACTCCTATTATTGCCTCCAAAATTCTTACACCCTTCCAAGTTCCAAGTCCCCTTTCTCTAGTTTTGGGCAGCTACACAGATCGAGTACTGTCATGGCAGTCGCTGGAGCAGTCGAAGTACTGGCAACGGAAACTTCCCCAACGTATGACCGAGAGAGGGAGATCAAGTCCTTCGACGAAACAAAGCTCGGAGTGAAAGGCTTACTAGATGCAGGAGTGACCAAAGTCCCCAGATTTTTCTTACTACCAAAGGAAGATGTGATAAACGATCGTGCACCCAGTTCGGACCAGAACGGGATCCCCATAATAGACCTGGAAGGAGTACTGGAACGAGAGGATCGGCGGAGGGAGATTGTGAAGGAAATCGGAGAGGTTTTGGAGACGTGGGGGTTCTTCCAGGTGATCAATCACGGCGTTCCGCAGAGGGTCCTGGATGAGATGATCCAAGGAGTGAGGAGATTCAACGAGGAGGCGGAGGAGGAGAAGGTGGCTTTCTACACCAGAGACCAACAGAAGAGGGTGGGTTTCGTAAGCAATTTTGATCTGTACCGGTCCAAAGTTGCAAATTGGAGAGATACACTCTACTGCCGCATCACTCCCGATTTTACAGGGCCTCATGAATTGCCAAAATCTTGCAGGTATTGATCTTCTACACCAACTGAATTCTTAATTAGCTGGTGTTTGGCCAGTTTTAACATTAGAAATCAGGAGTTCGAAACGTAGTATTTTGATCCCAAATGTAGTATTTTAACACAGAAGAGGTGGTCCCAAGATCCTCTGTTTGAACAGGACCTTCTGTCATCACTGATCATCTCTTACTATAATTATTTTCCAATTGTACATGTTTTTCTTTCTTCACATAGAACTACTCTAAGGCAGTGTTTGGCATCGCTCTTTGGTAAAGGACTCTAAATATCTCTTTGAAAGAGTTGTTTTTTGGAAAAGCTTCGTTATATATGGAGCTCTTTGAATCTGGTGTTTTGAATAGAAATATATATATTATCTAGTAAACTAAAGTTGTTTGTTCACAAAACAGGGACATATTTATGGAGTATTCGAAGCACATGAAGGACGTTGGTGATACCATGTTTGCGTTGCTATCTGAGGTTCTTGGCCTGAAACCTAACTATTTCCACGAGATGGGCTGCATGGATGGACATCTGCTTCTCACCCACTACTATCCATCATGCCCAGAACCGGATATTACGATTGGCACTAGCAAGCACACTGACACTGGCTTCCTCACTCTTCTTCTCCAAGACAACATAGGAGGGTTGCAGGTCCTTCACGATGACCTTGGGTGGGTTGATGTGCCTCCAGTCCATGGGGCTCTTGTGGTGAATATTGCTGATCTTTTACAGGTATATATATTAGGGCCTTGATTTGTAGTTTTATTTAATCGTAATTGCTTCATGTTTTGATTTTATTTTCCCTCATAATTATGTTCTTGTTGAGTGAGTGTGTTCTTAAAGCTTACAGAACATAATATTAATTAAAATGTACTTGTTTCTATGTAGCTCGTTACTAATGACAAGTTCAGGAGTGTGGTGCATAGAGTGAAGACCCAAGAAATAGGGCCTCGGATATCCGTTGCATGCTTCTTCACTACACAAATGTACCCTTCGGGAAGACTTTATGGACCCATCGAGGAGTTGATGTCAGAGGAAAATCCCCCAAAATATCGAGAAATAACAACAGAAGATTACTTCAGGGAATTTTTCGTACATGGACTTGGTGAGGAACATATATTAAACCATTTTAGGATTTGAAATTAAGCTAGCTCAAATTAAATGTACTTGGTATTAGTGTGGAACTTGGGTGTGGTAAATTAGTAGTATACTTGCCAGCACTGTAGGAGCTGGGTGTGGCAAATTTTCCTTAAATGTATAATCATTGGTGTGTCATGTACATGACATTGGACTATCTTTGTTTATAATAATAATTCAAATAAAAGCATTAAGAGTTGTGATGCTTCTAGCTTTGGTCATGGTTGTGTGACTAGGATTTTGCCCTCCCTGAGTCGATTCACAACGTGCACCCGAACCACCAATGAATTCGGCTTTCGAGCAGTTCGTGGGGTCAACTCCAAATTGGTTTGTCTTGGGTTAAAGGATCTGAGTTCCGATCCGCAAAAGGTGTGACACGTAGGAGTGGCAATGGATGGAGGTCCAACCTGATAACCAAATATCCAAATCGATCCTTTAAGAAACGGATATCGAGTAAGCTACATATTGGTTATCCGTTTCTTAATGGGTTATATGTGGATATTATCCGTGAGCTTAACAGATATCCACCAGGCCCGTTAAGAGTTTCTGATACCCTTCCCGACCCAACCCGATTTCACCCGACCCAATTCGACCCGACCTGACCCGACCAACCCAGCCCAACTTATATATTATTATATTATATATCTTTTAAAAATGCTAAAAATCATATAAAAATGATAAAAAATAAAAAATAAAAAGTAAAATTAAGTTAAAATTATACCCTTAGGTTAAATTTTTTAAAAAATTTAAAAAAATATAGAATTTAAAGTAAAAAAAAAATCTAGGTTTTCTACTCTCCTTTAGCAGAATATGAGTAACCTCTACTTTCTCTTATTTTCTCTCTAGACTTTCTCTCCCTAAACATTCTCTCTAGGATTTTATCTCTCTAGACTTTCTCTCAAGGATTTTCTCTCTCAAGATTTTCTCTCTCTCGGATTTTCTCTCTCTTGGATTTTCTCTCTTTAGGGTTTTCTCTCTCTAGGGTTTTCTCTCTCTAGGATTTTCTCTCTCTAGGATTTTCTCTCTCTTGGATTTTCTCTCTCTAGACTTTCTCTCTCTAAAATTTCTCTATGGAATTTCTCTCTCTTGAATTTCTCTCTCTGGAATTTCTCTCTCTGGAATTTCTCTCTCTGGAATTTCTCTGGAATTTCTCTCTCTGGAATTTCTCCCTCTTGAATTTCTCTCTCTAGAATTTCTCCCTCTATAATTTCTCCCTCTATAATTTCTCAAAAAATTTTTCTCCCTCTTAATAAATTTTTGGATATAATTTCTCTCTATAATTTCTCTCTCTATAATTTCTCTCTTTAATTTCTTTTTTAAAATTTTAAAAAATATCTAGATTTTTCAAAAAGATTTTTTTTATAATCTATATATTTTATCTTTCCAAATTTTTAGAAGGACAAATAGGTTTCTCTCTTTTAAATTTAATATACATTTAATTAAATTATCTTTTTATATATTTTATTTAATAATATAATTTTTTAACGGATCTATTGGATATCCAATAAAGAAAATTATTATTTTGATTTGATTTGGATTTTGGATATAACAAATCATTGTTGAGTTCTAGGAACACAATGGGCACTAAAAATGTTGGCTTTTAAAAAATATGTTAATAAATTATCTTCAAAAGATGTTTGGCTTATTTAATATTGTTTCGGGCGATCGTAGAGTCGCCCTGCTGTTGAAATACGAATCTGGGCTGGTTTTCAACGGGGTGAGTTTTGTATCAAGAATCTGAGTTTTTTTGTGTTTCGTTGTCGATCTTCGATTTTTTTTTTTGAGTGTATTTTCTCGAAGTTTCTAAGGCGGCGAAGAAGGTTTTGTGGCGTTGTGTGTAGAGCTGCTCGGTTGAGCTGTTGATTTTTGGCTGAACTTCTACGGTTGAAGTGTATTTTCTTCTCGGCAAGAAGGTTGGAACTTCGATTTTTCCAACCTCTATCGTGAGAGCTTCTCCTCAGGGAAGAAATTTGTGTCCGCCGGTTTGAAAAGGGAAAAAGTTCTTTAGGTTTTTAGGTTAATTTCTCCAACCCCCGGAGCGAGGGAACTTCGGCCTTTTGTAGCCATTACATTGTGGTTGTTGAGGGATTTTGCGGGAAAGGGGATCACGTTCCCCTTTCGCTGCCTGTAGTTGAGATGAGGAAGACCGGGAGCTCTCTGTTGAGATCCTTTGAATGAGGATCGTGGCCATTTTTCCGGGTTTTATCTCCACGTTTGAGGTAGGCTTAATCGTATGCTGACTCATGCTGATGTGGCGATGACTCACCGAGTTGTTGTTGACTAGACGATGATTCACTGAGTCGTTGATGGCTGTAAGATGACTGTGTCGATGATGCGGCGAGACGGATGAGTCTGACGATGGGCTGCATCAGGTAAATCTGAGAATCGTCGAGGCCTGTCCACGAACCTTGTTTGCTGGATCGTTGGACTCCTGGACCTGTTGAATTTGGGCCGTGCATATTTTGGTACATACAAATATATAAAAAAAATATATCCTTTATATATTTTTCTCTAAATTTATGCAAAACGTTTATACTATTGATTTAATAATTTTATTTATAATAAAAATTGGTTATGTTGTTAATCTAGTCATTAATGTCAATAGTCTTTTTAATTTGAAAAAATCGTTGAAAAGCTTAAAACAGATGTCATTCTTTGACAAAAAACCATAATTGTATGTACTTGTCAGGTCCATTGCATGTACAATTTCCTTTATTAACTCATATATTTTTGTATAGGATATTATATATACCTAATTGAAGATAATCCTTTGAAGAAAAAAGGGTTCTTATTGAGGATTTTTTAAACCATTTTATGGCCAATTTGCCCCATATTATGAACCCCGGTCTGCCCAATCTGAGTTGGTGACAACTTGAACAACTCCGACCGACTCAGAGTTTTGTGTGCCCGAGTCGATTCCGTCCCAGGTCACACAACCCTGGTTTCAGTTTCATCTGGTTGAATGCAAGAAATGATGGGAGCAAGTTTTTGTTTTATTGATTTTACAATCTTTTATATATATAAAGGAGATAGGTTTTTTCTTCTTTCACAGAAGAAGAGGCTACCATAAAAAAATTTAAGCCACTCTTCTTCCCCAGCCCAGTTTTTTGCTTATTATTAATTACTTTTTTCATCACTGTTTCTCTTTTAGTTCCTAATTTTTTCTCCCTCTTCTCGCATGTCTCTTCACCTTCAGCACAAGCTTCATATTCACGTATCCATCCACTGGAGACACGACTCTTCAAATGACGTTGATATTAACTATTTTTTTTCATCTCTGTTTCCCTTTTGGTTCCTAATTTTTCTCCCTTTTCTCGCATGTCTCTTCACCTTCAGCATAAGCTTCATATTCACGTATCCATCTACTGGAGACACGACTCTTCAAATGGCATTGATATATATATATATATATATATATATATATATATATATATATATATATATATATATATATATATATATATGTATATATATTAGATAAATCTATTATTCTTCTTTCTTCTTCAATTTGTTTTTGTTACTTATCTATTGCTATGTTCCTTCTTGTCAATTACACTTACTATAATGATTTTTCTTTCTCTATGTAGTTCTCCGATTGAAGCACAAGTCTTTACGTCTCAATAACAGCTTCAAAAAGTCCCCGAGGAAGCAACTACTAAAACCAGGTTATGATGCTATTTGATATTTTTTGATCACGCATTTATTCATGATGATGACATCTGATGATGGAAAGATGGATGATGATGGAAGATGATGCATGAGATGATGATGAGGGATATTCAAGATGATGATTCAGAGATGGTCCGAGATGAGGGAGCGATCCGAGGTAGGGATTCAAGAGGGAGGGAGCGAAGAGGGGATGCAAGGTAATCTCTAGGGGGAGCTGAGAGGGAGGGGAGAGATCAGAGGAGGAGCCAGATTTGGAGGGAGCCAAGAGGGAGGGGGTTGAGGAGAGGGGGTGGCAGTAATCAAAGGTATTTTTCGTATTTAAATTAGGTGCAAAGGTAATCTCTACATTACCGTCTGCATCCGACCATCTCATCCGGACGATCTGTGTCCTAGGGATGGCTTCCCGCCATTTGGTAGAGAGGATGTTTGAGTGTCCTAGGGATGGCCGTTTTGGTAGAGAGGATGGTTTTACCTTACCGTGGTTTTACCCTTAGAGGGAGGCTATCTTCACATGTGAAGCAAGGGTGTTTAATACCCCGTAATAGATCCGATAGACTATGGCAATTGTCTCTGCGCCTGGTCGAAACGCATAGTTGTGGGTGACCAGGTTTAAACTCAGCGCTTTGAGTAGGTGGGGGTCTGTCATAGACAACGCCAAGTCTGGATAGATGTTAAAGTAAACCGGGCCATTAGTAAGACTGGTTTCCATAACACCCATCAGTGAGTCTGCCCAGTTAAGGCATCTCGCGTCTCTTAGAGACAGCATCAGAGAGGTGTTCAAGCCTTTGAGAGTAAGGGGCTTGAGCGCAATCTGTACACATCCTATGTGTAGGAATTTGTACTTCTCTCTGAAAGGTAGGATATCAGACTCTGAGAACAACTCTAGAGCCTGTTCCGTATCTTCGACCGTAATGGTCTGTTCTAGGGTCTTGACCAGGTGTGACCAGGCCAAAGTAAAGGACCCTAAGTCGTAGATGTGTTTCGATGGTACCTTTGGAAGAGACCATCGGGTAAGGTCACGTACGTCGACGGTGTATTCGTCGAGCGACGCATTCTTGCTGGTAGTTCCAGCAGAGGAAAACAGGGACCGTGGCATCGGAGCACCAAGAGCCGGCGAGAGTAGTTCGTAGAAGCTTTTAGGAGTTGATACCGCTACTATATCGGATACATAGAATTCTGAAAGCAGCTTTGATCTTATGCTATAAGATGTAGATGGAATTCTAGAAGTAAGTAGGCAACAAAATATCCTTAGATACAATCAGTTTATAAATCAAGAAAACCCCGTTGGCAAGCCAACTCACTACCATCTCAGTAGCTTCAATAGCAGCCCAAAACCTCAGCCTTGCCTCACCTCGGGACTTACAGGGCTTACGAGCAACAAGGCTGCCAGGGTACTTACTAAATAAGTCCACGATCATCTTGATGCATAAACTAGCCATACCTTTAAGGGTACATCATCACATATTTACGAACAGAATAACATCTATATAACATAGCATGGAGAACAAAGAGACGAAAAGAATAACATGTATAGAACACGATTATTAATTCAACATACTAGAGCTTACTTTTACGAACTCTCTCTAGAGGCGTTTTTCATATTCAACGTATCCATCTACTGGAGACACGACTCTTCAAATGGCATTGATATATATATATATATATATATATATATATATATATATATATATATATATATATATATATATATATATATATATATATGTATATATATTAGATAAATCTATTCTTCTTTTCTTCTTCAATTTGTTTTTGTTACTTATCTATTGCTATGTTCCTTCTTGTCAATTACACTTACTATACGATTTTTCTTTCTCTATGTAGTTCTCCCAGTGAAGCACAAGTCTTTACGTCTCAATAACAGCTTCAAAATCGTCAGAAGCAACTACTAAAACCAGGTTTCTCTTCTGCAGTAGCATGTTCTTTTCTTTTTCGACATCTCTTTCTCCCTTCAATTTCTTGACCAAGTTTTTTTCCTCCCATCCTGAGCTATTTTTAAAATTTTTTTATTCTGGTTCCTCTTGTTCATCTTGAGGAGGGGTGACAGAGTCCCTCTAAGGAGGGGAAATTGGGGGCAGGAGGGGAGGGAGAGGGGGGGAGGGAGGGGAGGGAATGACAGGGAGGAGAAGGGAGGGGAAGAGGGAGGAGAAGGGAGGGGGAAACGGGAGAGAGGTATTTATTTTACAGGGGGAGTGGAGGAGAGGAGGAGAGGGAGGAGAGGATTTCTGGAAAATTAATTTATGATGTATTCTTTTTATGATGGAAGGGGAGTTTCCCATGGAGGGGAAACAAGATCTATCAAGTACATGTCTTACAAATTCTGCATTTATTTTCCATTGGTATTGAATAGATTACATTATATTGACTTGACGATCACACTGTATTTTTTAAAATTTATACCCTACACCTTATGACATTCTCTTGCAATCCTGATAAGATGACAATCCATTTCTACTTTGTATAGATTTCTGTAATCACGATTAATTTAGGATGATTTCTTCAAGATGGTTATTGTGATCCATATTTGATTCACAACAAGTGGTATATATTCCACATGATTCCCAAATTTTCCCAAATCATAGAGGTTTTACCCATCATGTTATATTCAAGATTCGTTAGCATCTCAGATCTATTTTTCTCATGCATGCATTCAACATGGCAGGCCGCCTCTTCCTCTTCTACTTTTTCCCGTTTGTTGACCTCTATTTATTCCTCCATGATGCATTCCCTGATGCTTCCCACTACCCATTAGTTGCGTGTAGAGATGATCAACCGGGCTGGACATCGATGGTTTACCAGATATTCGATGGGTCATTGGAGCTTCTCATCAATGTGATGGTGATACGTTCCTCCCATCTAAGCGTCTGTTAGAGCCTATCATCGAAAGCCAAAACCTTATGGTTTTTTCATCATGGTTATAGACATTGTGCAAGGCGTTGTCCATGGCCGTACTAGTCTAGTCAAGTTTTAAAGGTGCTATCCAATGGTTCTTTCTAATGGCGATAATCCTTCAATCTCAATCCATTGTTCTGCTCATTTGATTCCTCCAAGGTCTTAAAGCGTCTGATGCCAATGCTCAAATCCGAGCATTTATCCACCTTCATGATGTGTTCTATGGACATTGTCAATGTTGCATTCGTCTATTGATCCATGATCCAAATCAAAATGATGGTTGCATTTTTCATATTCATTATTTGATTTATCAGATTTATCTGATTTGACGATCATTCAATCATGGATGGCATGGGTTTCTTTGGAGGGCGTTATGATCCATTTGATTCCTACTCAATGGGAGGGAGAGGGGAGGCTGGAGGGAGGGGAGCCAGAGGGAGGGGAGCCAGAGGGGGGAGCCAGAGGGAGGGACAACAAGGGAGGGGAGGGGAGGGGGAGCACAGACTTTCCATTAGTATTGAATAGATTACATTATATTGACTTGTAATAGAAGTAATTTGATAGAGTACGTACCACCTTATGAGGATTCTCCAACTTAAATCCTGTCAATCACAATCCATTGTTGCTTTGTATAGATTTCTGTAATTGTATTAATTTATTCTAATTTCTTTGTACAGTTGTGTGTTTCCATATTTGATTCACAACAAGTCTATATGTACATGTCTTACAAATCAGTACAAATCATAGAGGTTTTACCCATCATACGTAGTATTAGGCCGATCTCAGACTCTATTTTGACGATCCTCAATCCTCAACAATGGCAGACGCCTCTTCCTCTTCTACTCCCCTCCCCATTGTTCTACCCTCTATTTCTATTCCTCCAGCAGCATTGTCGTCCCCTATGCTTCCCACTACCCGTGGTACTGTGCATGATCACAGGCTGGACACACCGGTCGCTCAGATTTCTCCAAGTTAGATCGATACGTTCCTCCACTGCTCAGTTCGACAACAAAACCTTATGGGTTCTCACAAGATTAGATCTGCCCCTCGGATAAAATCGCAGTGACACTAGTCTAGTCCAACCGGCACTACCTTCAATGGTTCCAACTAGATAGCGATAGTCAGTTGGATTGTCTCATCCATGGGTTCTGTCGATGACTCAAGGTCTAAAAGCGTCTGCTGCCAATCATTTCATCAAAAGTCATTAAACCTTCATCTGTAGTTATAGACACACTAGTCCATGGCCGTATATTTGGAGAAGTTTAAAGGTATTGCTGATGACTACGCTTCAATGGGGTTCCTTGATGATTCCAGATCGTTGACGATGACTCTTTCTTTCAGTCATTGATGGCATCCTCTAACTCATCCATGTCCACGCCTGCTCTTTGATCAACATTACCAGAAGATCTAAAAACGTTGGACCTTTGTTCTGCCAATCGCCGCACGGTTCTAGAATCAAGGGGATGGTCATGGATTATTCATAAATAATTGATTTTTTGAACAATATCCAGATAAGCTAAAAACGTCTCCAAGCTTTTCCAACTCCAAAGATCGTGGATTCAACATCCCTTAACAAGCGGATATCAACAAATGTTCATTCCAGTTATCCCATCCGCTGGATATCCAAAACACCCTTAAAGGGAGTTTTGAAAGCCATGCTCCTGGTTTTAAATGTCTCTTGATCTCGAGGTTTGCATCTCTCTTCTCTCTCAAAAATTTTCCATCATAAAAGTCTCATCAAATTTTTAATCTCTTTCTCCTTAAAATGGTTCCATCTAGATCTGAAAATAGTCATTTGATTGTCTCATCCATCATCTCTAAATTTTTTTTTTCATCATCATCATCTCTCTAAATTTTTTGCTCTCATCAAAATCTCTCTCTAAAATCCATCATCATCTCTCACAAATTCATCTAAATTTTTATCTTTTCATCTCTCAAAGGATTTTTGTCTCTTTCTCTCTCTAAATTTTTTTGGAGAATTTTTATCTCTTTCTCTCTCTAGATTTTTCTCCCTTTCATTTCTCTACGGGGAATTTATTTTTTTGATTTTAATTTTTAGTTTAACCTATTCTTTTCTTTTTTCGGATCATTGATGGCATCCTCTAACTCAATTTATTGATTTGATTTGATTTGGATATTGAACATATCCAAATATGCCTAAAGCTCATTGGGATTCAGCATTTGCAACATCTGTTTACATTATTAACCGGTTGCCAACACCTCTTATTCATTCCAAAAGCCCACTAGAACTTCTGTTTGGACGTTGTCAGGATTACAGCTCCTTTCATACTTTTGGATGTCTATGCTATCCACACATGCGTTCGTTCTCCAGTCATAAACTAGAAGATCGTTCTCAGCCATGCGTTTTCTTAGGGTACCATACAAATTACAAAGGTTTATGTTGTCTGCATGTTCCTAGCGGTCGGGTTTATGTGTATAGGAATGTTATGTTCGATGAATCAGTCTTTCCTTACTCCAAGCCTGCACTGCTATCGACCCACCCAACACCTCATGTTGCTCCCAACCCTGTTCCGCTGCTGCCTTTACCTAACCCACTCGTCTCTCATTCCATCCCCTCGCCTCAGCCTCCCCTGACCTCCAGCCCACCCATCGCCTCTAACACACCGGGCGGCCTCTCTCCTGTTGGTGTTTCTGGTTCACCAGAACCAACCCATAGTTCTAAGGCACCCTCCTCCCCGGAGACCCCACCGAACCTGGTTCCTCTTGTGAAGCCCTTTCCAATTGTCAACCCAAACCGACCCCTTGCACCCCTCGCCACCCATCCAAGGGTTACCCGTGCTGCCACCAGGAATCTAAAGCCCAAAGGTCTCCAATCCATCAAACACCCTCCATTGCTTCTGGCCACATAAATTGAGCCCACGGACTCTGAATATCAAGCTTTACTCGCTAACCACACGTGGCGCTTGTGTTCTCTTCTGCAGAGCTGCAAGGCAATTGGTTGCAAATGGGTATTTTGCATCAAGAGAGTCAAATGCGTCAGTGGAACGGTACAAGGCCTGATTAGTCGCGAAGGGCTTCAATCCGTGTGAAGGATATAATTACTTTGAGACATTCAGTCCGGTTGTGAAACCAGTGACTATGCGAGTGGTTCCTGCTCTCTCTGTACGCAACAAGTGGCTGATATCTCAGCTTGACGCCAACAATGCTTTCATGAATGGCACTCTTCAGGAAGAGGTTATTATGCAGCAACCCCGGGCTATCAGGATCACACAAAACTAGGTCTCGTTTGTAAGCTCGTAAAATCACTTTATGGGCTCAAGCAAAGTCCACGGGCTTGGTACACTCGTCTGACAGACTTCCTTCTCAGCCTTGGGTTCAGTCTATCTTTAGCAAACACGTCACTTCTTTTCCGGTATACCTCTTCGGGATCCATTTTTCTTTTAATTTATGTTGATGACCAGTGATGCATTGGGCATCCGGGACATTAAAAGGAAACTCTGCACTGAATTTTCAATTAAGGACCCTTAGCGACTTTCTCGGAATTGATGTCATGCGTTCTCCACCTGGCATGCAAGCTAAATACTGAAAGTAATAAAGAACAAAATGTATTTGATGTTTCACCGAAAGTTACAATGGCAATTTACAACTAGAGCAAGAAGTTAAAAAAAAAAGTTCTACCTTCTGTTACGGTCTATTACTAAGATAATTGAGTCAACTCGTGATCCACATATGAAGGAAGACCTGTTATCAACCCCCCTCAAGCTGAGCCAGGGAGAGCACGCGAAGGTTGGAACGAAGATGTTGAAATCGGGGACGATATAAATGTTTAGTGAATAAATCGGCCAGCTGAGCTATGGAGCATATATACTGTATTTTGAACTTTCCTGGAAGTATTTTTTCTCTGACGAAACGAAGATCAATTTAATGTGTTTGTTGCGCTGGTGAATAACCGGATTAGAAGTCATATAAATGGTACTGATATTGTCACATAACAAAGAAGGAGGCTGAGGAAGAGAAATATTAAGAAACTGTAGAATATGAAGAACCCATAAATTTTGTGACACAAGCGACCAAAATTCTGCTTCTGAACTTGATTTGGATACAGTATTTTGTTTTCTCGAGCTCCAAGAAATGAGGTTAGGAAAACAAAATACCGCATATCCAATTTAAGCAATTCTTCTGGATAGCCAATTGGACTTTTGGGACGTTCCATCGATGAAGCCCATCAAGCCATGACATTTGAGGACGGGAGTTGAGTGGAGTGCGGTTAAGCATATTCGTCACTACATCAAGGGAACCCTCACGGCGTTGAGGTCTTATCTGATGCCGATTGGGGAGGCTGTCCAGATGACAGGCGTTCGGTTACTGGTTTTGCTCTCTCCAGCGCCGATGAGGAATATCGAGCTCTTGCTTTGGCTGCATCTGAGGTAGTATGGGTGCTATAACTATTTCGCGAGCTACGGGTGTTTATTCGGGATCCTCCAATACGTACGTACTGTGGTGTGATATATATGATTCGTTTTGTCAACTGCAAGCTATTATGGTTTGGAATGGAAGCAGATTGGCTGTCAGGCTGTCAAATTGGATGATCAATCCCTCATATATAATATGGTACAGTTAATTATAGAGTTATGGGACAATATTAAAAGACAGGTCTACAAACGACACAAGTTTTCTGCAAGAGATACATGAAAAAAACATTGAAGGTGCCTCCATTATAGTAATGTCAAGTCGTCATGATCATATAATAGCAAGCCGCTTATTAAATCATATTCCTAAGACTTTTTAAACAAACTGTCGGTCGGCAGCATCTTAATTTGCACAAGTTTGATTAAATAACAAGGAAATCAGATTTAAAAATGAACAGATACATTAGTTGAGATATTTAAAATTTGATAACAAGAAATAAAAATTCCAAATTGTACATGGACCGAAGGCAGTCTTATATATTCTGGGTTTCTAGCTCAAACTTCTGGAGCTTGGATGGTAATTATTGAAGTGCTCTTCCCCTGGATCATCAATGGCGGAATCCTTCGAGCAGGCCATATTCGAAGAGGAAAGTAAGAGACTGGGCAAGGAAGAGAAGGATTTCCTGTCCACCCTTCCTAAACACGAAGGTTGGTGTTTCGAATTTCTATACAATTTTCAAGGCTTCTGGTTCAATTCTCTTTGCGTCAAAACCGCTCTGAAGCTTCAGCAAAACTTCCAACCTCTCGACGGTGACGTGCTTCTGGCGACGCCTCCGAAGACGGGGACGACGTGGCTGAAAGCGCTGGGTTTCTGTATCATGAACAAGAACCCTGATCGTGAACGTCCCTCTCAGTACTTGGCCGCTTTGGCGGTTAACAACCCCCACAAACTCGTACCAACAATGGGTGAAGAAGCTATTTTAGCCACTCCCAGTGGCACTAGTACTCCCCGACTCCTTCACACTCACTTTCCTTACGAAGTACTACCAGAATCTGTGAAAACATCAACGAGTACTTGTCGAGTTGTTTATCTCTGCAGGAACGTCGGGGATCATTTCATCTCGTCGTGGAAGTTCTTCAACAAGCTGAGGAGCAAGGACCTCGCCCCCCTCCCTCTAGAAGAAGCGTTCGAGCTTTTCTGCAATGGGGTCTCATTCTGTGGTCCTTACTGGGAACACGTACTGGGTTACTGGAAGGCGAGCAAGGACGAAGATGATCAGAAGAATAAGAAAATATTGTTTCTCAGGTACGAAGATTTGCAGAGAGACCCGGGATTTCATCTGAAGGAGATGGCTAGCTTCTTGGGCCGCCCTTTCACCGTCGAGGAGGAGGAGGAGGAAGGAGTGGTAGAGAAGATAGTGGAGGTCTCTAGTTTCCAGAGATTGACTTCGTTGGAGGTGAATAAGGTCGGGAACAACAGGTACGGTTTTCCGAATAGTTATTTCTTCGAGAGAGGTGTGGTCGGAGGTTGTGCAGAATATCTGACGCCGGAGATGATAGAGCGGCTTAGGCGCATCACCGATCAAAAATTTCAGGGCTCCGGCCTCCATCTTGATATCTGAAGTACCCTAAAAATGGACCTCAGTTGAATTTATGAAACGGTTCTGTTTCTGATAATTAATATATATAATACTAGGTCTGTGCCGCCTTAATAAATAATGGATCATGAACCATGCTCAAATGTACTTGGTATTAGTGTGGAACTTGGGTGTGGTAAATTTTCCTAAAAAATAATGTATAATTATTGGTGTCTCATCTCATGTTGTACATTTTTGTTTATAATAATATTTCACATAAAAGCATTAAGAGTTGTGGTGCTTCTAGTTTTAGTCATATATGGTTGGTGCGACTCGGATTTTACCTTCCCTGAATCACGACATGCACCCACCCGAACCACCATGGAAATATTTAATATATTAAAATAAAAAAGATCCTTTATATATTTTACTCTTGAATTTATGCAAAACGTTTTTACTATTCATTTAATAGCTTTTTATTTATAATAAGAATGCATTAATGTCAATTAGTTTTTAAATTTGAACAAATCATTGAAAAGCTTAAAACAAAACTCATTCGTTGACAAAGCCCCATAATTGTATGTAGTTGTCAGGTGACTCAGGTCACAATTTTATTTTTTAATTCATATATTTTTATATTGCATATTAGTTATATACCTAATTGAAGATAGTTATTTATAAAAAGGGTTATGGTACAGTTAATTATAGACTTATGAGACAATATTGAAAGACAGGTCTACAAACATATACGAAGAAAACTAAAGGTGATTAATATCAATGTTTTAAAAACCGAACCGACCATCAAACCGGCACTATGTTGGTTTTGATTGAACCCAATTAAACCGGGTTGGACCAATGGTTCAACCATTGAATATTTATATTATACACCATATTTTTTATAATTTAATATTTCAATAAGAAAAAAGACAAAAAAATAATGCCAGTTAAAGTGAACCTGGCTGAGTCAATAAGAACCGGACTGGCCTCCGATTTTGGTTCAACCAGGTATGACCAACCAGTTCGGTTCGGTTTTTATACACTGATTAATATAGAATAACATGATCTAGTGATATTTTTTGAGATACTATTATAAGTCAACGAAGGTGTCTCCATTATAATTTAGCAAATAATGTCTCATACTCATATTCATGAATATAATAACAAGCCGCTTATTTAAATCACTCATTCCAAAGACTTTTAAAACAAGCTGTCGGCAGCACCTTAAAGTATAATTAATTAATTCGAATGATACAATCGATCAATTAAGTGTGTATATGTTAACCGAATGATTTATTCAAGGAAATTAAACCAAACAAATAAAGATATTATTTTTGAAATTACATATATTATTCTTTATCTCTTAGTTTTATATTATATATAGAGTGAAAATGTTGTAAGCTTGCCGGTAGGGGTGTAAACGGGTAATAATCGAAATGGGTAAGGGTTATTCCGTTACCCGTTTCGATCACCCTACCCGTATTCCGTCACCCGTTTTGCCCGAATAAAAATAAGTCATTAAGTAAATGGATAAAAATATTTTATTAAAATTTAACCCTTATAAATTTTAAAAAATAAAAAATTAAAATCATATAAAAACTAAAGGCAATAACTCATCATCGTTTTACATAAAACTTGGTTTTTAAGTCATCGGAAAAATATTATAACGAGAGAAAAGAAGCCAAACGCACCAAAACACGCTAAAAGAACATAAAGTCGTCCAACTAGCACAAAATTCTCGATAAACATCCAAAAAACCAGCAGTGAAACTACACAAGCAAAGCAGCAGTAAGAGTGAGAGAAAGAACGATCCAAAGATTCAAAATTTCTGAAAGAAAACAGAAATTCAGCCACAAGAGAGTCGATTGAGAGACGAATCGACGAGATCCACCGAAAATTAGACGATTGAAACAGCAAGGCAATGTTTGAAATGGCGATTCTGACTTGAAATGGAGATTTGAGCGGTCGGTCTCGGTTGGGAGTCGGGGAAGGGAAAGAGGGGGAGTCAAAGAAGGGAAAGAGGGGAAGTAGAGGAAGAGAAAGAGAGAAGTAGAGGAAAAGAAAGAGAGGAAGTAGAGGAAGGGAAAGAGGGAAAGAGGAAGGGAAAAGGGAAAAGCAGAGGAAGGGAAAGAGGGAAGCAGAGGAAGAGAAAAGGGGGGAGTTGGGGGAAGAGAAAGGGGGGAGTTGGGGAAGAGAATGGAAAGAGGGGGAGTCGGGAAGAGAAATCGGGAAAGAGGGGGAGTCGGGGAAGAGAAATCGGGAAAGAGGGGGGAGTCGGGGAAGAGAAATCGGGAAAGAGGGGGAGTCGGGGAAGAGAAATCGGGAAGGAGGGGGAGTCTGGGAAGGGAAAGCAACTTATAAAAATTAGGGTATATGTGATATGAATAAGGGCATAAATTTTTCAAAATTTACCACATTGCCATCCAGGTAATCGGGTAATCGGGTAAGGAATACCCATTATCCATATCCGTTTCGATTAAGAGGCGGGTAATCGGGTAATTTTTGAATTGGGTAATCGGGTAATCGAAACATACTATTTTGTTCCTTATCCATCCGATTACCATTCGGGTAAACGGGTAATCGGGTAATCGGGTAAAATTGCCACCCTTACTTGCCGGTTTACGAACAAGCATAGTTACATCGAACAATTGGTATAATTATAATTTCAAAGTTATATTTATGGGTATGCCACTTGACATGAATAATTGTTATCGTAGTTAATTTGAAACTAATAGTTTTCAGCCTTGGTATCAAAATCCATTAGAGAGAATATTACCGTAACAATCAAATTACACTTACATTAATTGATTTTCCTTCTTGTCAAGATTTGAACTGCACACTCCTCTCTAAGATTTCCTATTGCAGCACACCAACAAAAAAAATTTTTGATACCCTTCACACATAAAGGCTCCCCCTCATTGTGATCCCTTAGACAAGGGATAATCTCCACACAATATTTTTAGGATGAGAACTGATAAGTATCTAAATGACATTGTTTTTAGGTTCAAAAAGTGCTTAGATAATTCATTTATGAGTCAATTTTTATCAGAAAATCATGAAACCTCACTCAAATTGTTCCTTTTCTCTCAAGCATCCAATGCAGAAAGAATTAATCAAATTGGAGCCAAAATGAGGAAGTTATGACCAAAAAAATCAACAAGGGTGATTGCCACTGCCGCGCCAGGAAAATACCATAAACTCAAACAATTCTGTAAAAATAACCTTCAGCTCAGCAGTCACCAAAAAGGTTATTTGGGAAATGTAGTTTGGCACTATCGCTCCAATAAATGGCGCTACCACGCCAAATTTGTAGTGCTACCACATCATGGAGCTGCCTAAGGCACTTGTCAAAGTTTTTGTTAATGAACTTGAGCAAATTTCCACTCAACCGGCATTGCCGCGCCACTTCTAGGCCAATTCTGGCAGCAACATTGAATCAAGCATATATCAAGATTCTAATATCTAATTGTGCCCAAATTTTGACCACAGCATACCCTGAGCATGGAGTATTTTCCTACGAAAATTCAGAGCAGTTTGATCAACACTTTTATGTTATGAATTTCCCCAGAGGTGGGGCTCATGCAGTTCTGGAATTGGCAGTAGACCAACCCAGACTTCAGACTTTGCATCTCAAGATTCCCACATTAGATGGAACTCAAATCTTATACAGCTGTCAAGGACCCTATAAGGAAGGACTAGATATAATTTTATGCAATTTCGAGGTCGGGACGGGATGATTTTAACCGACAAAAGTACACCTATAAATAGGGGTCCAAGGGAGGCTTGGCATCGAATTTTAGTGTAATATTTTCTTGTTTTCTTTAGTTCTGAGTGTAGAAAGAGGTCAGAGGGAGTCTTACACGACCTCTGGAGGCTTTTGGAAGAAACGTTGGAGTTTCAACTATTGGGAGCAGATTTGTAACAAAGTAGAGCTTCCTAAGGGAGTTCTTACTTAGTCTATCTTATTCTCATGGCTGTAATCAAAATTGTTTTTGTTATTTTTATATTCAGTATAGAGTAGCTATTCATATTGGGAGTCTATGACTCCCTGGTTATGTAAAAAGATTAGTATTTTATATTTAATAGGAAGTTAAATTTGTGTTTGAATGAGTTTTACATGATTGTTAATTCTCTAATTTTGTTCTTGATGTCCTAATGACTGTAAACTTATCAAAAACAGATTATTTTCCATTAAACTAGACAAGTCTTTATATACATGGGTTACACATATACATAATGACTTAATTACCCCTATGTATGTACACATATTAATCCCCCCTCAAACTCAAGAGGGATCAAGGGAACACATCATGAGTTTGGAACACAAATATTGAAATCGTGACTTGGTGAGCAATTTAGTAAACATATCCGCAATCTGATCCTGTGAAGGTGTATAGTACAGCTGGAGAGTACGCGAAACACAGTGATGTCGAATAAAGTGGCAATCAAGTTCAATGTGTTTGGTTTTCTCATGAAACACATCATTGTGAGCAATTTGAATGACAATTCTATTGTCACAATGGAGTGGAGAAGGAGCGTCCAACAACACACCCATATCATGAAGAAGTCAACGAAACGAAACAAGCTTAGAAGTAGTGTCAGGAAGAGCTTGATATTCGGCCTCAGTACTCGAACAAGACACAGTAGACTGCTTCTTGCTGCGCCAAGAAATCAAAGAGTCACCCAAGAAAATACAATAGCTTGTAGTAGATCTCCGATCAGTAACATCACCAGCCCAATCAACATCCGAATATGCAGAGAGATGAAGTTGTGAAGAGGAACCAAAAAATAATCCCTGAAACAAACTGCCTTTAATGTATCTCAGAATGCGCAAGACTACATCATAATGAACAGAGCGGGGAGCAGATATAAACTGACTAACAACATGAACTGCATAGCTAATATCCGGACGAGAGATAGTCAAATAGAGCAATCCTTCAACTAATTGCCTGTATAAAGTTGGGTCAGATAATAATTCACCATCAGCAGGCCAAAATTTAGCATTGAGCTCCATAGGACTGCCACAAACCTTGCTATCAGACAGACCAGCTCGATTGAGCAAGTCAAAGGCATACTTAACCAGAGAAAGGCCATAACCATCACCAAACGGAAGAACCTCAAGACCAAGAAAATATCATAACTGGCCAAGATCTTTCATCTCAAAATAAGAGCTAAGATAGCGCTTGAGATCAGAGATGCCCTATATGTCATCACCAGTAATCATCATATCATCAATATAGAGTAATAACATAACTGTTCCAGAAGAGGACTGACGAATAAACAAAGCAAAATCATGACTACTCTGTGTATACCCAAATTGAACAATCTTGGAACAGAAGGTGTCAAATCAAGCACGAGGTGCTTGTTTGAGCCCATACAGTGCACGACGAAGCCTGCATACCTGGCCAGAAGGATGTGAAGAACCCGGAGGGGGCACCATATAGACTTCTTTAATGAGTGCACCATTCAAAAAAGTATTCTTCACATCCATATGAAAAAGATCCCAGTGACGAATAGAGGCAATGGCTATCAACACACGAACTGAAGTCAATCAAGCCACCGGCGCAAACGTCTCCTCATAGTCAATGTCATATTCCTGATTATATCCTTTGACCACAAGACGAGCTTTATACCGATCAATAGACCCATCAGTCTTAGTTTTAACCTTGTAGACCCACTTGCAACCAATAAGAAATTTACCAGGAGGAAGAGAAACAAGCTCCCAAGTATGAGCTTTGTCTAAGGCTTGAAGCTGTTCAGCCATAGCTTGCTGCCAGAGAGGATCAGAGGAAGCTTCACTGTATGAAAAAGGTCCATAGACAGAGGTAAGAGCAGAAAGAAACAATGATAGTCCATTGAGACGTACCGAAGGTCGACGAATGCGCGAAGACTAACGAGGTGCTGGTGGAGGGATGTCTGGAGCTAAAGGAGGAATAGGCTCAGACGATGAAGCAAAGGAAGGCACAGGCACCTCAACTGCTGGAGGCGAATGGGACAAAGTATCGTTAGATGGCGAACTTGCAACAGAATCAGAGATAGTAGAGAACAATGGGGAAGAATCATTAGGAAAAATATCAAAGGCAACAGTAGGAGACATAGAAGATTGATCTGAGTGTTTTAGCAAGGAATAGAAGGGAACATGTTCCCAAAAGGTGACATGGGAAGATATGCGCAGCTTGTTAGCCACAGGATCAAAACACTGAAAACCTTTTTGTTCAATGTCATAACCCAAAAAAACACACATAACCGACTTGGCAGATAACTTATTGCGCTCACGGTCAGGCAAAAGCACAAAGCAGGTAGAGCCAAAAACACAAAGAAGAGAATAATCCGGAGATGTACCATAAAGACAAGTGAACGGGGTAGAGTTCTGCAAAACAGGTGAAGGCTGCCGATTAACGAGATAAACAGAGGTTAAAACAGCCTCACCCCAAAACTGTTTCGGAACGGAAGAAGATAACATGAGAGTGCGAGTTGTTTCTACAATATGCATGTGTTTACGCTCAGCAACCCCATTATGTTGAGTATAGGGACAAGAAAGTTGATGTAAGGTACCATGCGATTGTAACAGAGAACGAAAAACATGAGAAACATACTCTCCCCCCGAATCCGAACGAAAAACCTTTATAGATTTAGAAAATTAAGTACGAACCATAGTGGAGAAGTTAACATATGCATTATAGAACTCAGAACAAGCACGCAACAGATACAACCAAACAAAACGATAATAGTCATCAACAAAAATAACATAATAGGAAGACCCTCCCATAGTCGCAACTGGAGCTAGACCCCAGATATCATAATGTATCACATCAAAAGGAGCCAAAGAACGGGTCTCGCTCGTATGAAAATGCAATGCAGTATGTTTCCCAAGTTTACAATTAATGCATTGTAGAGACGCGGAAGAGACAGAACCTAAATTTCCAGATGAAATTATTTTATTCAAAGTAGAACGAGATACATGACCTAAACGATTGTGCCAAAGTATAAAATCTGAGTCTGAAGTAACAGAAAGACTACAAGGGGAAGAAACAAAATCTGAAATGTCTAAAGTATCTAACTCAAAAAGCCTTCCAACTTTACACCCTGTCCCAAACACCTTCCCCGTTGACGGGTCCAGTACCTGACAACCAAAAGAAGAAAAAACAACATCAATACCAAGATCACACAACTGGCCAACAGATAGCAGATTCATGGACAAAGCAGGAACACGAAAAACGTCAGAAAGATGAATTCCACAAGATGTACAGACAGAACCAGAATAGGAAACAGAAAGTGTAAACCCGTCGGCAATATAAATATGAGATAACGAAGAAGAAGAAGTAAACATGAAAACAGTAGAATCAAAGGTCATGTGATTCGATGCACCAAAATCAATGATCCAAGAAGACTTACCTGAACTGGCAGACAAAGCTGAAGCGGAGGAAGTACCTTGACCAAGACCTATGAGAGCCTTATTTATCATCTCCTGAATATTACCAAAGGTTGGAATAGGACTAGCAGAGGTAGAAGGCTGCGAAGGCAATGGGTCATCATGAGAGGCTGAAGCTGCAGTCGTGAGGCGAGTAGAGGTAGAAGGTGGTGACTTCTTGAGTTTAGGACAAGTGAACTTCATATGCCCAAACTCTTTACAGTAATTGCACTTTACCTTACTCATATCCCGAGTAGTACTAGGTTTGCCTTCTGAGGAAGTAGAGAATTTCTGAGATGATGTGGCAAAAATTGTATCAATACTACCCAATGAGGGACTAAAAGGTCCCCGAGTAAGGCGACGAGTCTCTTCGGCCAACAACTCCGATAATGCACTCTCAACATACGGTAGTGGAGTCTTGTGCAGCATAGAAGAACGAATAGAGTCGTACTCATCACGAAGTGCCATAAAAAATTGAACCAAGTGAGCTTCCTCAATATACTTCTGAAAAATAACTATATCTTCCTCATATTTAATCTAGGGATCCATGGCTGCTAACTGATCCCACAATAAAGACATCTGAGCATAAAAATCAGAGATAGACTAATTTGGCATCTGCCAAAGAGAATGAAGATCCATCACTAACTTGTATTTTTGAGCAAAATTAGTGCCCATATATTATTTTTACAAAAATACCCAAACGTCATGGGCACAGTCAAATTTGCCAATCTGAAAACTGATGGAAGAAGACACAGAACTAACCAATAAAGTAAGTGCCTTAGAATTGTTAATTTCCTATTCATCGACTGCTTTCAAATTAGAACTATCAGCAGCAAGAACCGGCAGTGGACAAGCACCAGTGACATATTTCCACAAATTTTAACCTTTCAAGAAAGTACGCACAATGGAGGCCCAATGAACATAATTAGTGCCATCAAGCTTTACTGGCACAATCTGAGCAATATCCATGCTCGTGGCCATTAATGTCCCAAAACAAACACAAAGACAAATAGGGCAAAAGAAATAAAGTTCAACAATACCAAGCCAAAAATTGAACCAGCAATGACCAAAACCCCAAATAGACAGTCGCAACCAGCCACGAATCAACGCAATAGTAGGAATTTCGACTCTCACATAAGCAATTGCAAGTCAAAAGCCAAAATTCAAGCAACGCACCTGAGAATGAAGCAATTTTTGACTGACAATTGGTGAAGAAGAAGAATCGCTAGGCCAGACCCAAATGCACGAAGTCGCAGCCTCGCGACGACGCAACCCGAATATGGGATTTCAAAACGTCGTGCGAACTCCAAATTACCCAAAATTTCGAGAGGGGCTTGACAGATTTTACCAAATTGATGCTTGTGGCCAGATAAGAGGCTTCGGTAGCACGAAATTTCTCACAAAACGTCAAAAACACGACTTGCGCAGAGTCGACGATATAGCCCAAAAACCCTTTTCAAATCGTCGCAAAGTCGCAAAATTTGTCCAAAATTTATTGAGGGATCTGAAAGAGCAAACAAAAACGACCCTATACGTGGTCTCAGAAGGAGTTTTTGTGACCTGAAAGCCCCAAAATCGCAACCCCAAAGAGTCGTCGAAACCCTAACCCAAGGTTGAAGACGACCAAGTCACAGCGAGTTGACTCGGTGAAGTCGCGAAACCGGACCAAGTTGGGACCGAGTTGAGCCGAGTTAGCCCGATTTCAATTGTTTCATGATCGAGTTGGACTGAGTCACGCACCCTCCCAATAAAATACGCAATTTTCTGGCTCTCATACCATGTAAGTAGTGTTTCCGTGCTAACCCAACTGGTTTTTAAGGGGGGACGTGGTGGGTCCGGGACAGCCCTAGAAGGTGATCGAGATACGGAATGTGGTCGAGTCCTGCGGAGGAGATAAAAAGACGGGCGCGTGGGAGACACTAAAATTTTAAAATGTAAATATATAATATAAAGAAAAATTTCCACATGTAATTTCAAATACCATACTTTTAATAATTAGAGATAAAGATTAAGTCTTGGTCAAAATAATATTTTTAAATTTTTTAAATATTATTTATTTTTTATACTGTGGTCGTGCACGTGGCAATAGGCAATTGGCAATTGTCTAGAAGTACTAAATCTTCCCACTATAAGAAGTCAAGAGACTGATCAATTTCAACTTGCATACAGAAGACTAAATCTTTCCACTAGAGCAAAAGCATGGCGACCCAGATCGGAAGCGACGGATCCATGGCCGGAAACGTGTCGTCGCCGTCGCACTACGATAGAGCAAAGGAAGTCAAGGAGTTCGACGACACGAAAGCCGGGGTGAAGGGCCTGGTGGACGCCGGACCGGAAAAGATCCCCAGATTCTTCGTCCATCCGCCGGAGAGCCGGGCGAAGCCCTCCGACACCGGACCCGCTCCTCTTCAGGCGCCGGTGATCGATCTCGCCCGACTCCGAGACAGGAAGAGGGAGATCGTGGAAGAAATCGGGAACGCCGCGGACAAATGGGGGTTCTTCCAGGTGGTCAACCACGGGATCCCCCGCGACGTCATGGAAGAGATCGTGGAAGGGGTGAGAAAGTTCAGCGACGAAACGGAGACGAAGAAGAAGATCTACTCCCGCGATCAGGCCAATAAAGTGAGATTTTCGGCTAATTTCGATCTTTTCGCTTCGCGAGCTGCGGACTGGAGGGATACTCTCACTTGCTCCTTCGATGGTCTTGATCCTAAACAGCTGCCTGCCGTTTGCAGGTAAGCTTTTCAATCACAAGAAGATCTGATACTAAATGAAAGGTAGCCTGCTCTGTTTAATGCCCTGTTTCATACCCTGTTTCATGCTCTGTTTCATGCTCTGTTTCATGCCTGTATTGACTGATCTTTTTCAGAGAGATAATGCTAAAGTACGCAAAATACGCCCAAGAACTGGCGGATACATTGTCGGAGCTTCTTTCCGAAGCTCTCGGACTCGACCCCTCTCATCTGAAAGACATGGACTGTATGAAACTCCAAGAGATGCTCAGTCATTACTACCCGCCATGCCCGGAGCCGGAGCTAACGATGGGCAGCACCAAACACTCAGACCCCATCGTCCTCACCATTCTGCTCCAGGATCGCATAGGGGGACTCCAGTTCGTTCACGGGGAGCAATGGGTGGATGTTCCTCCCGTCGACGGAGCTCTGGTCATTAACATCGGCGACATGCTCCAGGTTTAATTTGTTCTTAAAACTGAATCTGCCCCATTAATCCCAGTTCCTGGATATATATATATATATATATATATATATATATATATATATATATATGCATAGCTTGATTTGATTATTGATTTTGGTAATTTGTTGCTGTGAAGCTTATCAGTAATGGTAAGTTTAAGAGCATGGAGCACAGGGTTGTGTCGACAAAGATGGGGCCTAGGATCTCGGTGGCGTGCTTCACCAGTCCGAGTCGAAGTGAGAAGAAACTCTACGGACCAATCAAGGAGCTGCTTTCAGAGAGTAATCCGCCAATCTACAGGGAGACCACCATTGGAGAGTACATTTCTTTCTTCCGTTCCCGGGGGCTGAATGTTGGCTCTGCTCTGAATCACTTCAGGCTGTAACGATCTTATTGATTATGTCTCTGTGTCTCACCACCCTGCAGAATATGCTAAGATTTGCAGGCCATGGCCCTTTAATCTGTAATAAATGGAGCCAAAATCATCCTTGGCTATATAAATAAAGCAAGCGTCTTTCTAATACTAATGACTTTCACAGTCAAACGTTATCCACTTGGTCGTTCTTCTTCATTCCATTTATATCTATATAAAACAATTTAGGAGTTTAATTATCCTTATATCTGAGTGGATAATACATTTTTATTTAATATTGTTGACAAATAGCAGTCTACAATTCGCCCATTTGTATTTTTGACTACTAGATTCTTAATAGTAAACTCAATAACGAATTAATAGAATTTTAACCAGTGCTTCAAAAGCTGAACGAGTCGATCCGACCCAGTTGAAACGAACACTTTTTTTCCTATAGAAATATTAAATATATATAAAGTATAGAGTATAAGGCCTTTAAAAATATTAATTTGGCCCGGTTCAGGGAATTAGCCTAGGTGATGATCGATCCATTTTTCATTAAGAATGACTGCCACTGCATTTTAGGACTGCCACTCCCTTACGCGACTGCCAATCCCTGTAACTTTAAAAACTTCCTTACCTGGAGAGGAGTTCAGATTGCTTCTTTAGCTTGTCCAGTGTGTATGGATTCTGAAGAAACAATTGATTACATAGTGATCCACTGCAGCTATTCTTGGCAAATATGGTCACATTTCTTAAACCTCTTTAAACAGGTCATGGTAATCCCGAACTCATATGAGGAGCTTTTGCAGGAATCTACAAACTTCCTATTAATTAGGCACCGGGGAGAAAATCATGATGTGAGCAACAATGGCGCCATTCATACCATGGGCGTTGTGGAAGGACAGGAATATATAGGAGGAGTCTTCCGTAATTGGGCTGGTGCTACTCTGGTAGAGTTTTGTGGTCCATTGGTAGATACCAACTCTTTAGAGGCAGAAGTCCAAGCTCTATACCAGGGAAAAAAGGATATGAAGGACGCCCTTCTAGGGTGTGAAGCACGCCAATACCTGATTAGAATGACCGAGGAGTCCCCTTATCCAACCCAACAACAACTACATTATTGGACTACTACTCCATTATTGGACAACCACTTCGTTATTAGACCACCAGTACTCCATTATTGGTTTGCAATTTGTTAGTCGTAAGAGAATATATAGTCAGTCCATGTATCTCGAATTTTAATTAATCCTCTCATTCGGAGATCATATCCATGGTTGTCTATCACTTGTATCAGGAGGAAACTATCTCTAGTATCCTAGCTAGTGTGAATATATATTGTAATTCTTTTGGTTTCAGTATTTGCACATATTAATGCATGTACCTCTATATAAATTAAGCACAAGCACAACTGAAAGTTATATATTCTGCACCGACTAATAGAGAAGGAATTGAAACAATCTAGACTGACAGAGATGGAACCTTCCATATATGGTCCAATTTTAGGGTTCTTCATATATCAAGATTGAGGCCAGAGCCCTGAAATTTTTCAACCGTGATGCGCCTAAGTCGATCCATCATCTCTGGCGTCAGATATTCTGCACAACCTCCGACCACACCTCTCTCATAGAAGTAGCTATTTCGAAAACCAAACCTGTTGTACACGCCGCCCTTATTAACCTCCAACGAAGACAATCTCTGGAAACTACAGGCCTCCACTATCTTTGACACCATTCCTTGTTCCTCCTCCTCGATGGTGAAAGGGCGGCCCAAGAAGCTCGCCATCCTCTTCAAATGAAGTTGTGGGTCTCTCTGCAAATCCTCGTACCTGAGAAACAATACCTTCTTATTCTTCTTCTTATCATCATCATGATCAACATCATCCCTGCTCGCCTTCCAGTAACCCAGCACGTGTTCCCAGTAAGGACCACATAATGTAACCCCATTGCAGAAGAGCTCGAATGCCTCTTCCAGAGGAAGGGGGGCGAGGTCCTTGCGCCTCAGCTTGTTGAAGAACTTCCACGATGAGATGAAATTATCCCCGACGTTCCTGCAGAGATAAACAATCCTACAAGCACTCGTTGATGTTTTAACATATTCTGGTAGTAGTTCGTAAGGAAAATGAGTGTGAAGGAGTCGGGGTGTACTACTCTCGGGACTAGCTATGATATCATGCATACCCATCGTCGGCACGAGTTCATGGGGGTTGTTAACCGCCAAAGCCTCCATGTAGGTGTTGGAGGGTTCGTGAGAGTTCCTGTTCATGACACAGAAAGCCAGGGCCTTCAGCCATGTCGTCCCCGTCTTAAGAGGTGTCGCTAGAAGAACATCACCGTGGAGAGGTTGGAAGTGTTGTGAAAGCCTTTGAATGTCTTTGACCCAAGCAGCATGGATCCAGAAGCCTTGAAAATTGTACAAAATATCGAAACACCCATCTTCATGTTTAGGAAGGGTGGATAGGAAATCCCTCTCTTCATCGCTCATGAGTATCTTACTTTCCACTTGCAATAAGAACTGTTGGAAGGACTCTGCCATCGATGATCCAAGAAAGAGTACTCCACAATGTTAAAAAAGGAAAAGGAAAGTAAAGAGACGAGAGTTTACGTGGTTTTTCAGTCCTAATGACCTAATCCATGGAGAGGAGGAGGAGATTTTCTAAAGTTGAATATGTTACACTTGGGAGAGCTAACCTTTATATAGGTTGTTTTATTCTCCATCATTAGTTTTTTTTCCCTAACATTAGGTTCTAGTTACAACAACCTCCCTAACAATATTATTATGTAGAGGTTTTAGTAATCTATGCGGTTAACATCTCCTCCTCAAGTTAGGCGCATACAAGTTAAATGTTCCTAAACTTGCAAAGTAAGCTGAAGAACCTTTTGGTGAAGATATCAGCATCGATCTTGATTGAAACTTGATACATGTGGAAACTACAGGCCTCCATTATCTTCTCCACCACTCCTTGTTCCTCCTCCTCACTGGTGAAATGGCGGCCCAAGAAAAGCGCCATCTTCTTCAGAGTGAGTCTCGGGCCTCTCTTCAGATCAACGTACCTGAGAAACAACATTTTTGGACAGCCACTCCCTTACGCGACTGCCAATCCCTGTAACTTTTCACCAGTGAGACAGAACTGATCGAGTTTCAATTTGGTTACTTCAAATATCATGGAGGCCGGAGCCCTGGAATTTTTTATCGGTGATGCCCCTAAGCCGCTCCATCTTCTCCGGCGACTGCTATTCTGCACAATCTTCGACCACACCTCTCTCAAAGAAATAACTACTCGAAAAACTAAACCTGTTGTACCCAACCTTATTCACCTCCAACGAAGACAATCTCTGTAAACTACAGACCACCGCTATCTTGTCCACCACTCATTGTTCCTCCTCGACGGTGAAAGGGGAGCCCAAGAAGGTAGTCATCTTCTTCAGATGGAGTCCCGGGTCTCTCAGCAAATCCTCATATTGATCCCAAAAAAAGCAGCAGCAACGATTAAGGATTACACGCCCATCAGTTTAGCATCGAGTCCATACAAGCTATTAGTAAAATTCCCATCAAGAAACTCAAAACAGTGATGGACTCAGTCATTAGCAAATTTAGAGCAAGCAGCTTTCGTTCACAAAAGACAAATTTTGAATGCCACAATGACAGTACACGAGGTCATAGATTGCTTCCAAAAATCTAAATCTCCTTATATTATCTTAAAGTGAGATCTCAAGAAGACTTTCGATAGAGCTAACTCGAGCTTTCTAAATCGAATAATGGAAGTCACGCTTTTTCCTGAAATAATGGTGAGGGTTGATTACTAGGTGCATCACTAATATATACAAGATATGCAATCAATATAAATGGGGAAAGTTTCTATTTCTTCAAAGGCAAAAAGAGTTTTGCGGCAGGGAGACCTATTGTCTCTTTGTTGTTCAATATCATTGTTGGAAGCCTACATGCTTTGATCAAATTGGCCTGTAACTCGGATCGCATCAGAAATATCATGCCAGGAGGATTGAACTCGATTTCTCTGTTTGCTAATGACACAATCCTTTTCATGGAGGCATATCGGGAGCAAATAACAAACTTCAAATGTCTCATTCATGCATTTGAATTGTGCTCGAGACAGAATTAATTGGAGTAAATCGGCACTGTTTGGTGTTAGTGTGGATCATAGCAGCCTTCAAAATTTCGCACCCCAGCTAAATAGCAAGGTTGGGAAATTTCCAGCAACCTGCCTAGGATTACCAAGTTTCCATAGCAAAATCAAGAAGAATCTTTGGGATTCGATGATAGAAAAGATGAGCAAAGATTATCCACCTGGAGAGAAAATTACTCTCAAGAGCAGGGAGGTTATGCTTATAAAGACATGCCTATCTGGTATTCCGATTTATTACTTGTCTTTTCTACATTGCCCAAGTTCAGTGGTGAAAGCCATAGAAAAAATCATGAGGAACTTCTTGTGGAAAGGAAGTGCTGAAACATCAAAGATGTCTTTGGTGAATTGGGATCAAGTATGTCATAGTAAGAAAGCAGGAGGATTGGGAATTCGAAAAGTTTGATCCTGGTCAATCAAGCTTTAATGCTAAAAGTAGATTTGGAAACTGAATAAAGAGCATTCTACAACATGGGTTTCACTGGTTCGAGAAATTAATGCTGGGAAGGGTTAGAAGAAGTTGGTTCTTAGATCAAAATCCCAATCAAAGTCTGTCACCTATCTAGAGGAAAAGAGTACCAATATTCTAGACTTTCAAGAGGCTAACCTAATTCATTCCAAGCAAAGGAGATGCAATTGAATTCTGGAAAAGTAGATAGCTTGATCATGAATCACTTGCAGAAGCTTTCCCAGCATTCTATGTAGAAGCTCGACCTAAGAACATGTAAATAGAGAGCTTTTCAATTAAGGCAGCTGAACAATCAGATGAACTGGCAACGATTAATTGGTCAAAGGTTGAATGATACTGTAGCTCTTCAATTGCACTCGTTGGAGACAAGGATGCAGTCATTTTCATCTAACGTGTCTTATGATGATGATCTCGTATGGGTAGGGGAGGCAAATGGAGTATTTACGGCAAGATCGACTTTCAAAGATATATGTTCTCGAACATCCCAACACGAAGCAGCTCGTGCTTGGAAATTATCGGCACCTCCAAAGGTATTGATACATGATTGGCTAGTGTTGAATAGGAATATACCTACTAAAGACTTCCTTACCTGGAGAGGAGTTCAGATTGCTTCTTTAGCTTGTCCAATGTGTATGGATTCTGAAGAAACAATTGATTACATAGTGATCCACTGCAGCTATTCTTGGCAAATATATATATGGTCACATTTGGGTAACCGGACCAAATCGGACCAAATCCACTATTATTTGGCTAACTGGACCAAATTGACTGTTATTTGGCTAACTAGATCAAACAGATTGTTATTTGGCAAATCGGACAAAATCAACTGTTATTTGACTAACTGGATTAAACAGACTGTTTTTTAGCTAACTGGACCAAACAGACTGTTGTTTGGCTAATCGGATCAAACAGCTGTTGTTTGACTAATCGGACCAAACCACTATTAATTGGTTAACTTTTTTTTACTCATCGGACTAGACCAGCTGTTGCCAACTGTTATTTGGCTAACCGAACCAAATAGGACCAAATTGACTATTGTCTCGCCAACCTGACTAAATTGGCTATTGTTTAACTAACTGGACCAAACAGACTGTTGTTTGGCTAACTGGACCAAACAGACTGTTGTTTGGCTAACCGGACCAAACCACTCTTAATTGGCTAACCGAACCAAACTACTCTTAATTGGCTAACCGGACCAAACTGGGCTGTTATTTGGCTAACCGAACCAAACCGGGCTTTTGTTTACCTAATCAAACCAAAGGAGCTGTTATTTGGCTAACCGGAGCAGACCGGCTATTGTTGGCTGTTATTTGGATAACCGGACAAAATTGGACCAAATCAACTATTGTTTGGCTAACCGGACCAAATCGACTATTTCTTGGCTAACCGGACCAAACAGACTGTTGCTTGGCTAAGCGGACCAAATTGAATGTTATTTGGCTAATCGGACCAAACAGGCTGTTGTTTCACCAACCGGACCAATCAGGTTGTTGTTTGCCTAACTGGACCAAACTTCTTGTTGTTTGGCTAACTGAATCCAATCGGCTTTTGTTTGGCTAACCGAACCCAATCGGCTATTGTTTGGCTAACCAAACCAAACCAGCTGTTGTTTGTCTAATCAGACCAATCTAAACCAAATTAATATTATTTTAATATTAACTAACAATTTAATAACACAATTTGTAAGAAGTTTCTTGACACTATTCAATAACAACTATGTTGTACAAATAATAAACATGACAACAAACAGTAACCTCATCAAAACAACAACTAAAACCGACTATAAGAAGATATAAACAAAATAAAAATAACAACACACTCTAATTCTATCTAAATAATCACAAACAACAAATGTAAAATTTGTTGTCATCAAAATATTTCTAAAAATTATTTAATTTAATTTAATATTATTCTGAACTTAATTAACGATTTAATTTTAAATTTCTTGACTTAAAAAAGCCTTTAATAATTATTTAATCCATTTTGATCTTATTTTTATTTTTTAATCCAATCTAATGTTATTTTGAAGTTATTTAACAATATAATGTAAAATATTTTGCCTTCAAAAGATTTTAATAATTAGAAGAAATTTTTTTGCCTTCAAAAGCTTTTTAATAATTTTGGTTTTTAATAATTATTTAATCTAATCATTTTGAAATTAGCTAACAATTTAATTTAAGATTTTTTGTCTTCGAAAGGTTTTTAAAAAGTATTTAATTCACTTTGATGTTAATTTGATTATTTAATCCAATTTAATGTTATTTTAAATATTTTGATTATTTAATCCAATTTTATGTTATTTTAGAATTAACTAACAATCATTTTACAATTAACTAACAAATCAATGTAAAATTATTTGTAATGACACTATTTAATTAAATTTTTTATTTGCTTGTTATGTTGGTCTTTATTAATTATTTAATCCTATTATTTAGAAATTAGCTAACAATTTAATGTACTTAATCCTCTTATTTTGAAATTAGCTAACAATTTAATGTAAAATTTTTTGTCTTCAAAAGATTTTTAGAAAAAGTATTTAATTCACTTTAATGTTAATTTGATTATTTAATCCAATTTAAATTTATTTTAAAATTAACTAACAATTTGTAAGGACACTATTTAATCCAATTTAATGTTATTTTAAAATTAACTAACACTTGAATGTAATTGTAATGATACTATTTGTGAATACTTAGCCAACTTATAACTATCGGGCCATGGTAGGCCGGCCCAAACGAAGAAGTTAACTCGGCCCAACACGGCTGAGCTGACTCGGAAGACACAGCCGGATTGACTCGACGGACACGGCCGGATTGACTCGGACGAGTCGACCGGCGTGACTCGAAAGAGTCGACTGAGTCGACTCAGCGAGAGTCGATCGGCGAGTCAGTCACGTCCTGAGCGACTCGGTCGAGTCGACCAGACTGACTCGGCCGAGGCGACTCAGTGCGGAGGTCGTCCCTGACCTCCAGCTCGGGCGACGCAGAGAGAAACCCTGGTTTCTCTCAGCGCATGGAAGGTAGGGTCGACCTTCTGCGACGAACCTTTGCGGCCTGGGACAGTGGCGAAATACCATCGGAATAGCCATCCAAATTGACCAAGACGACTCAGAGCGGAGGTCGTCCCTGACCTCCAGCTCTACCTTGGTTTCTCTCTGCCCACGGACGGTAGTCCATCCGCAGGATTATTTGGCGAAGTGGAGTCCCCCGTCCGCAACGACTCTTTCCGGCATCAACGACTGCCGAAAAACCGACGGAAAATGCATCCAAATCCTTCAATCGCAGAACCACACAATTACGGAAAACAGAACATAAATTAAAGAACAACAATAAAAAAACTACCGTAAGCATAAATTAAAGACAAAAAGTAAAAACACAGCACATGATATAATCTATGGCTAAGAAAACATAAATTAAAGAAACAAACAAGGAAAAAGCACTTAGCAGAGATAGAAACGCAAGCTTTGAACTCAACGATCGAAACGGAACTGGAAAAAAAAAAAATCAGAGAACGACGACGCTGTGAAAAGTAAAAACATGAGAACTGTATTAACAACATACCTTCAACCTTGAAGACGATGAAAAAACTTTGGGAAGACCGAAGACAGATGAAAAAGCTTTGGGAAGACAGATAAAAAAACTTTAATGGAGCAATACGGTGAACGGTGAAAGAAGAAGAAACAAAAAACTCAATAAGGCGGTGGAAATTTTTTATCTGTTATGAAGAACATGCTTCTACTATTTATAAGATAGTTTATAAATTGGTAACCATGAAGGAGATTCTTTGAATGCAATTAAATGGGTTTGTAAGGAAGTACAACCCCCCTACCGATTCATCCATATATTTAGAACAATTTAGAAGGAGACGGAAAATTGTAATATTTTATGGCAACATGTAAACCCACATTTGCTAATGAATATGCAAAGCTTGCAAATATATTTGTGTTACACATACACATAATTTTTGTTCCAAACTAATATATATAGAAAAATATTTTCCAAACTAATATATAGAAAAAAATATTTTCCAAATTAAAACATTTAACCTTAACCCTTTAAGTTGCTCACTCTTCTAGGGTGTGAAGCACGACAACACCTGATTAGAATGACCAAAGGGACCCCTTATCCAACCCAACAACAACTACATTATTGGACTACTACTCCATTATTGGACAACCACTTCGTTATTAGACCACCAGTACTCCATTATTGGTTTGCAATTTGTTAGTCGTAAGAGAATATATAGTCAGTCCATGTATCTCGAATTTTAATTAATCCTCTCATTCGGAGATCATATCCATGGTTGTCTATCACTTGTATCAGGAGGAAACTATCTCTAGTATCCTAGCTAGTGTGAATATATATTGTAATTCTTTTGGTTTCAGTATTTGCACATATTAATGTATCTCTATATAAAGCATAAGCACAACTGAAAGTTATATATTCTGCACCGACTAATAGAGAAGGAATTGAAACAATCTAGACTAACAGAGATGGAACCTTTCGTGGTCCAATTTTGGGTTCTTCATATATCAAGATTGAGGCCAGAGCCCTGAAATTTTTCCACCGTGATGCGCCTAAGTCGATCCATCATCTCTGGCGTCAGATATTCTGCACAACTTCCGACCACACCTCTCTCATAGAAGTAGCTATTTCGAAAACCAAACCTGTTGTACACGCCGCCCTTATTAACCTCCAACGAAGACAATCTCTGGAAACTACAGGCCTCCACTATCTTTGACACCATTCCTTGTTCCTCCTCCTCGATGGTGAAAGGGCGGCCCAAGAAGCTCGCCATCCTCTTCAAATGAAGTTGTGGGTCTCTCTGCAAATCCTCGTACCTGAGAAACAATACCTTCTTATTCTTCTTCTTATCATCATCATGATCAACATCATCCCTGCTCGCCTTCCAGTAACCCAGCACGTGTTCCCAGTAAGGACCACATAATGTAACCCCATTGCAGAAGAGCTCGAATGCCTCTTCCAGAGGAAGGGGGGCGAGGTCCTTGCGCCTCAGCTTGTTGAAGAACTTCCACGATGAGATGAAATTATCCCCGACGTTCCTGCAGAGATAAACAATCCTACAAGCACTCGTTGATGTTTTAACATATTCTGGTAGTAGTTCGTAAGGAAAATGAGTGTGAAGGAGTCGGGGTGTACTACTCTCGGGACTAGTTATACCCATCGTCGGTACGAGTTCATGGGGGTTGTTAACGGCCAAAGCCTCCAAGTAGGTGTTGGAGGGTTCGTGAGAGTTCCTGTTCATGACACAGAAAGCCAGTGCCTTCAGCCATGTCGTCCCCGTCTTAGGAGGTGTCGCTAGAAGAACATCACCGTGGAGAGGTTGGAAGTGTTGCGAAAGCCTCTCAACTTCTTTGACCCTACCAGCATGGAACCAGAAGCCTTGAAAATTGTACAAATAACCGAAACACCCATCTTCGTGTTTAGGAAGGGTGGATAGGAAATCCCTCTCTTCCTCGCTCATGAGTGTCTTACTTTCCTCTTGCAATAAGAACTGTTGGAAGGACTCTTCCATCGATGATCCAAGAAAGAGTACTGCACAATGTTAAAAAAGGAAAAGGAAAGTAAAGAGACGAGAGTTTACGTGGTTTTTCAGTCCTAATGACCTAATCCATGGAGAGGAGGAGGAGATTTTCTAAAGTTGAATATGTTACACTTGGGAGAGCTAACCTTTATATAGGTTGTTTTAATCTCCATCATTAGTTTTTTTTCCCTAACATTAGGTTCTAGTTACAACAACCTCCCTAACAATATTATTATGTAGAGGTTTTAGTAATCTATGCGGTTAACATCTCCTCGTCAAGTTAGGCGCATACAAGTTAAATGTTCCTAAACTTGCAAAGTAAGCTGAAGAACCTTTTGGTGAAGATATCAGCATCTTGATTGAAACTTGATACATGTGGAAACCACAGGCCTCCATTATCTTCTCCACCACTCCTTGTTCCTCCTCCTCACTGGTGAAATGGCGGCCCAAGAAATTAAAGCGCCATCTTCTTCAGAGTAAGTCTCAGGCCTCTCTGCAGATCATCGTACCTGATAAACAATATTTTCTGATTCTTCTGATCATCATCATCCTTGCTCACGTTTCAGGCCAGTACGTGTTCCCAATAAGGACCACAAATGTGGGTCAAGGTCCTGGCTTCTCAGCTTATTGAAGAACTTCCACGACGAGATGAAATGATCCCTGACGTTTCTGCAGAGATAAACAAACTATATATAAGTACCTGTTGATGTTTTCACATATTCCGGTAGTATTTCGTAAGGAAAGTGCGTGTGAAGAGTCGGGGAGTAGTGCTGCTGGTAGGGGTGGCCAAGAGCCGAGCCAGCTCGTGAGTAGCTCGGGCTAGAATCGAATTTTATGTTCGTTAATTACGATCCCGAGCTTTTCAAGCCGAATTCGATTTTTCAAGAATTCGACTCATCCGCTACTCTTTTAGTTCTTTTTGCAACCCATAGTTTTTATCTTCTTCTGTTTTTTCGAACCGTTCGAGTTCGAGCACGAGTTCGACATAATTGTCCGAGCTCGAGCTTGAGTTCTGGCATAGACTCGTGGCCCCGAACTCGAGCCTGAGCTCGGGTTTGGATTCTTAATCCTACCCGTGGGTCGGGTTTGGGTTTGGCAATACGGGTCGGTTATGGGTTTACCCAAACAACCAATACCCAACCCGAGGATTTTAGAGTTTTATATTTTTTAAATATTTTTTTCATAAGTCTTTTATATTATTTTAATTTTTTTTTCATTTTGTTGGGATTTTATAAACACCCGTCGGATTTAATTGGGTCGGGTTTGGGTTCTGGTTTTGAACGTGTTTTTCTTTTGCGTATTTTATGTCGGGTTGGGTCCAGTATTTTAAAAACCCGACCCATATATGCCCTCCCCTAAGTCTTTCTAACTTCCAATATTTTTTTTGAGTCAAGATTCTGCCCCTACTTTTTTTAGTTCAGTCTTTTTCCAATAATTTAGAGGAAAAAGACATGACAAATTTCTTCGAAAGCTAGTACTGACTTAGAATTTTCTCAGTCTATCATTTTTGTCCCTTTTGAAGACATGTCCTTATAAGTAATAGACTGCTTGCCCCTTCCAATGGGTTAGAATATTGGGGGAGATAGATAGATAGATAGATAGATAGATAGATAGATAGATAGATAGATAGATAGATAGATAGATAGATTGATAGATAGATAGAGAGATAGATAGATAGATAGATAGAGAGAGAGAGAGAGAGAGAGAGAGAGAGAGAGAGAGCAAGAGAGAGAGAGAGAGAGAGCAAGAGAGAGAGAGAGAGAGAGCAAGAGAGAGAGAGCAAGAGAGAGAGAGAGAGAGAGAGAGAAAGCAGCCCACAACAGTGATGGTTAAGAGAAGCCTTGATATCATACGGATGAATAAAAAGGATGATCCCTGCTGGCCCGTCCAGTGGGTTAGAATTTACAAGCACCCTCTATCAGCTGGCCATAGATAGATAGGTCTTACTAGTCTCCATAAGGATATTTTTTGGGCACTTGATTTCGCAAAATCAGTCCCCAATTAAAAGCAGTCTTAAAGGAATCAATCTTTTAATGGAGTACTGAAGACAAGTAATGGAGATTGGAGTACTAATGGAGTACTGAAGCCTTTGTTTTTATATGTACACCTTCATCGACGTATGTTAATTCCACTCTCGTTATCTAGACCGTTCAAACTCGTCCTTAGTTTCAATCTTTTCCAATAATTTAGAGGATCGAAAAGGACATGACAACTTCTTCCCACATGACTTGGAATCGAGTAAGTCTATATTTTGTGTCCCCTTTGAAGACTCATTTATTTCACGGCGAAGAAAATTAAATTTCCACATGTCAAGACGAACCAAATGGACCCAATTACTTTCATCAATCTGAATACAAGCCTCATCTTCTTGCATATAGAATGGTACGCGTGCCAGCCTCATAAGCAGTATTTTAGAGTCTTATAAGTCTATAATATCGATCCCATTACTTTTAGAGTCTTGTAAGTCAATTATGGAGTTAATTCTGTTGAAAATTTTGGGTGATTATTTAGAAATTAATTTCAGTATCAGTGTTTAGGGAAATTAAAATGGTGTCGCTCAAATAACCTTAACATGGATCATGTGAATCTTTCGAGAGCAAATTAATGAAGATCGGATCCACACACTCATTCAGCTGCATGCCTTCTTTAATTGAGTATATATAAATTGATTGTCTTGTCAACTATCTCGATCATACTCCTCAGACTCTTCCCGTTATTAATTTCACTTCACTTCATGTGCTTAATTGATCTTTCTTTCAATGCATTCTCTTCCATGCATATGATTCCAAATTGGGTAGTTAATTAATCTCTGTAATCTTGATCAGGTCATAGATCTCTGGGGGAGATCAATTTGAAATCATGTAATTTAGGACCTCACTTGTTCTCTGGTTGGTCTTTCAGGCTCTGCTTTTTCGTGTTACACGCAACTGGCTTTTCAAGATCAGTAGTACCGTCCAAAGTGGTGGCCCTTAATTCAGTAAGCTCCACTGTTTTTCCATATATCTATCCACGTGATCATCTTCACCTTCCTTCAGTATATATGCATGCATATATGTCCAAAAGAAGAGAACTTTACTTTTTTGCTAGCTACGTCTTCACACCCACGTCTAACATTGTTTTGGTAGATACAATTCAAGCACAAAAAGGAAGGTCTTAAAGCAAAAGTACTGGTGAGGTCCAATCGATCATATCCTTTAATTAATTTCCTTGAGTTTTTGAGACGTCGTTCAAACTAGTGACCAATATTACCAGTGGCAAATGCATACGTGCATGTTCGGTTCCTCGTACAATACTCCCACATAATGGGCAATATCTCTCATCTAATATTAGGAAGAGTGCCACCAATGGCAATTGTTTCCCTGCATGTGTTTGATATTAATACACTGCACCTCTTGCTTGGGACGAAGCTGGGCGTTGCATGAAGTTTATCTTGTGCAGTTTATATTTCATTTCTTTTCAACTTTTTCTTTGAGAAGGGGGATATCTTTCTTGGAAAGAGAAAAGTTGAGGTACATATGCTACAATCTAGAGTCAAACATTAATGCAAAAATATTTTATCTGGTAGTGTCAAAACAAATTTATGGTGTTTTGTGTCAGAAGTGTTTTTAATACATGCAGGTAATCTCTAGTTTCCTCTTTTGAATAGTTTAATTAGCTGCTAGATTTAGTCGTTATCACCTTGTCTATGTAAAGTTCCAGTTAAACTTGATACTGAAAGATAAAAAAAAAGAATTGGTCATTAATGGTTGTTCTTGTTGGGTTTATCAGAGAGAGCCCTGCTTTTGGCTACAATGAGGTGGGCAGCACAGGGGGCACCTCCAAATTCAAGTAGTGAAATGCCACTATGTTTTTTCTCAAAAAAACAAGAACTTCAGGAAGTAATATGAATGGGAGGCCAGTTAAGAGGGCAGCTTCCAAGTATTAGCAGGTGTTTAGTCTCTGCTCACTCTCTTCTTTTCTCCTGGAGACTTTCTGGTTGATTGGAACTGTTTTAGAACCTTTGAAAATATAAAATTCTAAAATGATGTAATGTAACTGAATTTGGGTTATCTTCAGCTTATCTATCTGAATTAGTTTATTTTATTTCCCTATTCTTGCAAAAAATTCTAGTTCCTGAAAGCCTTATTTATAACGTTATTGTTATTTATCTTCACTTACCTGTCAATCATAATGAATGTGATCTCTCATGCAGGTTCCACACACACTGCCCTTTGTTTTTCTGACAGCCGTTTACATGCAGGTCAGTGACATATTTAACATAAAATTTTTGCTTCAAAATAAAGAAGAAATCAATTAGAAATGAAATTGCTTTCAAACTTTCTTAATTCTAGAAAACTGATTGTGATGGTATTACAGCTTTAGTGATGCCTGTAAGTGAATAATATTAGTTATAACTACATGGAGATGAGCATATATATATATTCTTAATTCAATCCTTAAATATCAAATATTATAAATAATAAAATAGAACGCTAGTATTAAATATATTTCCAACACGTAATTAAGTTTTCTATCACACAAATAAACGCTTTGCAAAATTTTGCATAACCAAACCAAGCTTATACTTACCGTGATTAATTAAAGTAAGCTATTTGGACTTCATATATTTCTTAATGATAGTGATAAGAACCTTCAAAAAATAAATAAGCACTAACCCTAGGGTTAGTGCTTGGCTAATAATTTCACGTATAGTGATCAGAAGTTCAGAACATATATATATATATATATATATATATATATATATATATATATATATATATATATTTAATCCTTAAATATCAAATATTATAAATAATAATATAAAACACTTAAATTAAATATATTCCCAACACATAATTAAGTTTCATACCATATATACATATATAGCAACAATCTATTTCTTTGAAAAATCTTGCATAACAAAACCAAGCTTATACTTACCGTGATTAATAATTAAAGCTAGCTATTCGGACTTCATATATTGCTCATTGATGATAGTGATAATAACCTTCAAAAAATAATAAAACACAATTAATATAATTCAAATAAATAGTATTAGAGACGACATTTAATTTGTGGATGATTAAGTGTAAAAGGCAAAGAATGTTTACCTGTTATTGATCAAAGCTTCTGGGACTTCTTAATTTGTTGGATGACAATATGTCTAGATCTCTGCAGATTTTTTGAATTTTCTCTTTAAACGAGCAGCCCTCACTACAAAGGCCACAAAGACCTTGTCCATCATCTCATCTACAAATCGGTAATACCAAATTCTCCACGACCTTTCGAATATCAGAAGGCCACAGAAACCCCAAAATCCCACCACAAACCCAAGGGCAATGCTAATGAACAACCCCATAATTTCAAATTCATCTTCCTTTCCTCTCTTTTCTGCTCCACCTAATTTACCCTTATTAGGCAGCCCATTTATTGAACACTATTTCAATAGTGGTGGTCCACAAAGATTGTCATTACCAACATAAACAGATGAGTCATTGAGAGTTTGTAACTGAAATCCTGTTGGTATCTTCCCTGATAAGTTGTTGTATGACAAGTTTAGCTTGCTCAAGAAATTTAAGTTCGATATGCTTGAAGGGATTTCACCAGAAAGCTTGTTTCTTGACAAATCCAACGATTCCAGTTGCCTCAATTCTCCAATCATCTTGGGAACTCCTCCTTTCAAGCTGTTGTTACCAGATAAGTTCAAGCTAACCAGCCCAAGGAGCTGTGTTAATTCTTCGAGTTCTCCACAAAACACTAGTACTCTTTGACTCTTAATTGGATTAGAAAAGTACTAGTCAGAAGCGACTTGATGAACTCGGGACCCCACACGGGATTCCAATATATAATCGGAGTAAAGATTGGGTCCATAATTTGGTTGTCTTCACATGTGGAAAATTCTAAACCATCGCCCGGGTTCAGAAGTTGGCAATTCTTTTAATTCGTCATCACACGTCTCTTCCCCATCAGTATAATATTTTCATCGCCCGACTCGTCTCTTTCATTAATATTCTAACCCATTGGAAGGGGCAAGCAGTCTATTACTTAATTATAAGGACAGGTTTGAAAAGTAATCTTGTTAATAATGAAAAATTAAGGACAAGTATCATGCATGCATGAGCCTATAAATATATATCACTGCACTAACAAGATCATCGACAGTCTTACAACATGGATAAATCACATGAGCTTCATAGACGATATTGTTCCCTTCTTTATTCCTATCTTCTTCTTCTTGTGTCATCGATCCTACTTGTGCTCGTTGTCATTCCCAAACTAGTGAGCGGGTGTCATGAAGAAGAGAGACAAGCTCTCCGTAATTTCAAACATGGAGGCCTTCGTGATCCTGCAAATAGGCTTTCTTCCTGGGGATCATCATCAGGGACGAAGGATTGTTGCTCATGGGCTGGTGTAGGCTGCAACAACACTACTCGTCGTGTTGTAAAGCTAGATCTTCGAAATGCAAACCTTGACGAGTATGGATATCCATTATCAAACTTCAGTTTGGGTGGTAAGATCGACTCCTCTTTGATTCATTTGCAACATCTGACGTACTTGGATTTGAGCGGCAACGATTTTGGTAGCATGAATAATATTGCTATCCCTGATTTTTTTGGTTCTTTTGAACACCTTGAATATCTCAATCTCTCCCATGCACACTTCGTTGGAAAGATTCCTCGCCAGCTTGGAAACCTCTCTAATTTGCACACTCTTGATCTCGGTAGTAACTACAATTTAAGAGATGTTCATGATTTAGCATGGGTTTCTTCCCTTTCTTCTCTACATTACCTTGATCTCTCAATGGTAGACCTTTCCAGAGAAGAGAATGGGGTTCAAGAAATCAACCAGCTTTCGGTTTTGAGAGAATTGCACTTGGCCCAGTGTATGTTACCGAAAATTCATTCACCAATATTATGGCCATTTACTAATCTCACAGCTACTTTAAATGTCCTTGATCTTTCTTCTAATTATCAGCTCTTAGCTGAACCCAACAGCTGGTTAACAAATTTCAGCAGCCTGTCGCATCTTTATCTAAGCTCTACTGGGTTGCATGGCTCGATGCTTCCTAGTATAGGTTATCTTACTAATCTGGAGGTTCTTGACTTGAGCTATAATTCCATCTATGGTCCTATTCCAGACAGTTTTGGTACTAATCTTTGCAAATTGAGGATTTTGAATTTAAGGCGTAATACCATTATCAGTGGATGGGAGAGAGATTCCACAAGATCAATCTGTCTAGCCAATAGCTTGCAAGAGCTGTACTTGGGCAGCAATAGGCTCTCTAGCTTAACCGCCTTATTTAGTACTATTGGAAATCTCACTTCCCTAAAGGTTCTTGACTTGGGCAATAATTCCATTAATGGTACCATTCCAAGAAGCTTGATCAGTAATTTGTGCCATTTGAGGATTTTGAGATTAGCAGAAAATTCAATTCGTGGCATGGAGCCATTACCAAGATGTCTTTCGGATAGCTTGGAAGTATTGGATTTAAGAAGTAATCAATTGGTGGGAGATTTACAAGTTTTACTGGGAGAGATTAGCAATTCCAAGACTCTCAAAAAATTGTATCTATCGTATAACTCATTGTCAGGTTACATTCCACATTCTTCGAGTAGTAGTACTACTGGAGACGGGAGAATATTATCATATGTTCTAGAGGAGCTAGACCTAAGTGGCAACAAATTGAGTGGTCATGTAATTTTGCAAAACATTGGAAAATTCACAAATATAGTCTCATTGAGTATCTCTAGCAATTCTTTGCCTATCGTCATCACTGAGGATGTTTTAAATAACCTTCAAAGGTTGGAAAGCATAGACTTAATGTCCAACAACTGCTTGGTTTGGAAAGTCAAGTCTCGGACATGACTCCCTCCAAATATTACAACAATTTATTTGTCATCGTCTCAAGTGGGGCCAAATTTTCCCTCCTGGCTTCAACAGCACAATGGCATTTCTCGTTTAGACATGTCCAATGCAAGTATTTCAGATGATGTCCCTGACTGGTTTTGGAGAATTGCAACCGGCATGGAACATTTAGATCTCTCTGACAACCAACTCAGGGGCTACCTGCCAAATAATATTGTTATGAGCGCATGTTTTGAAGAACTGGATATTTCAAATAATTCATACCGTTACAAAGTGAGTAACGATATGATCTTCAAGTGGTTCACCAGCTGCAGCAAGATTATCAACAATCTGTTTAACATTCTCAAGATAGGCACTCATCGTCATGGTACCTTTTCACTAAGTCTGGAGTGTGAACCGTTAGATGGTTCAGACGGGTCTGAGAGGTCGATGAATAGGCTCGTTGAAGCTTGAGCCACATCGTCGAAGCACTGGTGAGGCCGATTGTTTGTTCAATTGTGGCATTGGACAAGGTGGCTACGATCCAACTCTGGATCGTCTAGTCGAGGGCATACCACGTGTATTCCGACGTGACAATAGTAGAGTCTGTAGTCGAATATTTGAAAGGTGGTTTGATGGAGCCGTCGACGAATCCCATGAGGGATTGGATGTTGAAAACAGGAAGAAACTATTGTCGCCATAGTAAGTAGTTGTCTCGATCAAGCTTGATCGAGACATGATGGGTTATGTTGTTGACAGTCACCAGGAACTGGCCGAGAGTCTGGCCGAGATCAAACAGAGCACCCCGACTAGGAGTCTGGGATTGGGCAATGAAGGAAGCAGTGGGTGTAGAGGACGATTGAGGAGAATTGGAGCCGGCCATTGAAGAATTAGGGTTTGACGACAGTGAGGGAGAAGAAGAAATTTAGGGTTTTACGTGGAACCGGGGTTGGCCTGATACCATGTAAGAATGTAAATTCAATCGTGTTTCATTCAGTTGTACAATGATACATATATACACTTCGTGAGTGTTTGTTTCCCAGTTGGACTAGGAAAGTTTACAGAATCAAATCAAAGAATATTATAATTACAAAGCTGTATAAGATTGCAGAATCGTAACTGATTAGGATTCTGATAAGGATGGTGTGTCAGCGTATACTGCCAACTGTACCATCGTCTGATACTTGGTGTGTAACTATTGGTGTAGCTCTGTCTGTATCATTGGGTGATACAGGATGTCTAACACCCTTATCCAACCCAAAAACAACTACATTATTGGACTACCACTCCATTATTGGACAACCATTTCATTATTAGACCACCAGGATTCCATTATTGGTTTGCAATTTGTTAGTCGTAAGAGAATAGTCAGTCCATGTAACTCGAATTTTAATTAATCCTCTCATTCGGAGATCATATCCATGGTTGTCTATCACTTGTATCAGGAGGAAACTATCTCTAGTATCCTAGCTAGTGTGAATATATATTGTAATTCTTTTGGTTTCAGTATTTGCACATATTAATGTATGTACCTCTATATAAATTAAGCACAAGCACAACTGAAAGTTATATATTCTGCACCGACTAATAGAGAAGGAATTGAAACAATCTAGACTGACAGAGATGGAACCTTCCATATATGGTCCAATTTTAGGGTTAATCATATATCAAGATTGAGGCCAGAGCCCTGAAATTTTTCAACCGTGATGCGCCTAAGTCGATCCATCATCTCTGGCGTCAGATATTCTGCACAACCTCCGACCACACCTCTCTCATAGAAGTAGCTATTTCGAAAACCAAACCTGTTGTACACGCCGCCCTTATTAACCTCCAACGAAGACAATCTCTGGAAACTACAGGCCTCCACTATCTTTGACACCATTCCTTGTTCCTCCTCCTCGATGGTGAAAGGGCGGCCCAAGAAGCTCGCCATCCTCTTCAAATGAAGTTGTGGGTCTCTCTGCAAATCCTCGTACCTGAGAAACAATACCTTCTTATTCTTCTTCTTATCATCATCATGATCAACATCGTCCCTGCTCGCCTTCCAGTAACCCAGCACGTGTTCCCAGTAAGGACCACATAATGTAACCCCATTGCAGAAGAGCTCGAATGCCTCTTCCAGAGGAAGGGGGGCGAGGTCCCTGCGCCTCAGCTTGTTGAAGAACTTCCACGATGAGATGAAATTATCCCCGACGTTCCTGCAGAGATAAACAATCCTACAAGCACTCGTTGATGTTTTAACATATTCTGGTAGTAGTTCGTAAGGAAAATGAGTGTGAAGGAGTCGGGGTGTACTACTCTCGGGACTAGTTATACCCATCGTCGGTACGAGTTCATGGGGGTTGTTAACGGCCAAAGCCTCCAAGTAGGTGTTGGAGGGTTCGTGAGAGTTCCTGTTCATGACACAGAAAGCCAGTGCCTTCAGCCATGTCGTCCCCGTCTTAGGAGGTGTCGCTAGAAGAACATCACCGTGGAGAGGTTGGAAGTGTTGCGAAAGCCTCTGAACTTCTTTGACCCTACCAGCATGGAACCAGAAGCCTTGAAAATTGTACAAATAACCGAAACACCCATCTTCGTGTTTAGGAAGGGTGGATAGGAAATCCCTCTCTTCCTCGCTCATGAGTGTCTTACTTTCCTCTTGCAATAAGAACTGTTGGAAGGACTCTTCCATCGATGATCCAAGAAAGAGTACTGCACAATGTTAAAAAAGCAAAAGGAAAGTAAAGAGACGAGAGTTTGCAGACCCTTACTTTAGTATCTCAAAGAATGTCACTAGAAATTATTCTATATTCGGAGTTACTTTTCTTAATTCCTTTAAAAATCTTCTCTTTTCTTTATCTGAATCGTAGTCCATTCATTCACAAGGATAAGGCTGAAAAGTCTTAACATCCCGGCCGGTACTTTCTTTGGGTGAGGGCTCATTGATTTGGCCAAATTGCAGCCACTACAAGAAAAAAGAGTTTTTGTCACGAAAAATATTTGTAACAAGAAGTCAAAATTTTGTGACAAAAACCTCTTGTTACGAATTTTTCGTGACAAAAAGCACGTAACCACATTTCCGTGACAAAAAACTATTTGTCACGAAATAAAGCGTTCGTAACATAAGCTCAAATCCTCTTGTCACGATTCGAAAAATTCGTAACAAAAAAAAAAATAAAAAAAAAAATAAAACTACTTATTTGTCACGAAATTATGTTTCGTGACAAATAAAAATTTTATTTGTTACGAAGCCGCAAATTCGTAACAAATAAATTTTTTTCATCTGTTACGAAACGTTTAATTCGTAACAAATTACGTACAAAATTTAAAAAATAAGAAATCACCTATCTGTCACGAAAATATTTTTCGTCACAAAATAAAATTTATTTGTTACGAAAATAAAAAATTCGTAACAATTTTTGTTTATATCAGTTACGAAATGGGTAATTTCGTGACGAAAAATACGTTTTGTTCAGAATGTTTTTGTTACGAAATTTTAATTTCATGACAAATACATATATTTATATTTATTTGTTTTCCCTTTTTTTTTGAAAACCTATATAAAAACAATTATAACATTAAATATTCATAATAACTCAAAATTTATAAATACTAATCACCTAATTAAAAAAAAATGATATAAAAACCTATATAACAATAAAATTGAGGCATACAATATTCATAATCACCCGTAATAGGCAAAAAAAACTTTTAATGCAACAAAATGATATAAAATTCAAAATATACAAAAGAAGAAGCAATGAATTTACATTGACGAAAAACAAAATAAACCACAACTGTGTGATGCTCACGTATCCTTCCTCTTGGTACTCTATATGCTACGAATCATCTCAAGCATCTCTTGCATCTGTTGCCGATTTTTATCTAGTAACTGTTGCATCTCCTGCTTTTGTTTGTTATTTTCTTCTCGTAATTGTTGTATTTCTCGACTGTGCTCTACCCTCATAGATGCATTTTCATCTTTTAGTGTTTGTATCTCTCGTACATATTCTTCACGTATCCCTGTCACCATAGCTTCAACTTGCTGTGAAGAAGAAACCCCACGAGGTCCTCGAGCAATACGCTGTTGTGCAGTGCCTTGCCCTTTAATGTAACCTGACCTATACCCGAGGACATCTGCAACAATTCTCGATCTCCTCATCCACTTCTCCACTCTGTGAAACTTTTTCTTTTGCATAAAACATCTCATCCTAAGAAATATGACAAAAATAGTGTTCTTGAACCAGTCAATTTTAGTGTGTAACTAGGACAAAAAATTTGCAATATATACTAAACATTTCGTGACAAAAACATTAAATAATTTACGAATTATTTAATTTTGTGACAAAAACATTTTTTTTTGTTACAAAAATAATTTCGTGACAAAAACTTTGTAACTACAACTTTTTTTTCTTGTAGTGAGCGTGGCCAAAGCGAATCACGTGGCGCCACCTAAGCCCTGCACGTGCGGATCCGTGTCTGGGCGCCCCGTGATACGCTTTGGCCACTCTGCAATTTAGCCAGTAGATCTGGGCTCCATTGATTTAAGTATGTTTATGATCAGTACCGTGGATTGAACAATGTGGGGGTGCAGTGTTGTGCGACTCGGGAACCGGTACTCGGACAGGTCAAAATCCGATTCGGTACAGTACCGACTCGGGTTAAACCGGACCCGGGTTCGGTAAAATTGGTGTCTCGGGTCAAAACAAATTTCAAGAAATTCTGAAAAAAACATTAAAAAGTTTTCTTAAAAAACTTTTAATTTAGTATAAATATAATATTGTGTATGTAAAAAATCCTCTGATCTGCGAAACAGCACGAGCGATTGATTAAATCAACAAAAATACAAAAATCATTACAAGTTGTGTTCTAAGAATTGGGAAATTTTGTGGGTGTTTTCTCCTAACTTTCCTCTGATTCGATTTTTGTGTATTAGTGAAGTTACTGCTTCTTGCGAACGACCATAAGTTGAAAACTTTGAATAGTGTACACGAACAAGGGAAGGGTTTGCCCAACTAGAGGGAGTATTTGTGTCCCGTGTATCACAGCGTATTGGCATTTCTGATAGGTATGCAGTGCTGCTTCAGTAGTCTTGACGGTCTGTGTTTGGATTTTTTCTAGGGTAGTGGTTTTTTTCGACCCTTCTGACAAGCTGCTCCCGACTTTTTGTATTAAGCTGGGTGTTGTCGCTGGAGGTAGATCCCAGCAAAGATCTTAATCCATTTTTGTTGTGTGTTGGCCTGCTGGAAGATGAAATGGTTAAGTTTAAGGGTGGCAGTTTTACCCGATTACCCGATTACCCGCTTACCCAAATGGTAATCGGATGGATAAGGAATAAGCTTATTACCCGATTACTCGGATGGTAATTTGGTAAATATTTAAAACTTAATGTAATTGATGTTATTTTTATATAATATGTGTGGTGTACATTTATTTGAGTTATTTTTAGATAAATTTAAGAATTTGGATGTAGTTTTTATATGATTTTAATTTTAATATTTTTATAAATTTATAAAAGTAAGATATTAATAAAATATTATTATCCATTTATTTACCCGATTACCCGGTTACCCGCGAGTAATCGGGTAAGAAATTCGGCTGACGGAATAGCTAGTTTTTATTCAAACGAAACGGGTAACGGAATAACCCTTACCCGTTTCGTTTATTACCCGTTTACACCCCCTAGTTGAGTTCCTCATCCGTGGACACTATGAAAGGTTGGCCTACCATGCACGCCTGTCTTGAAAATGGACCCATACCTGGGCATGTAACATATATAGAAGCTAGCTGATTACAACACTTTCTTTGTTAACAACATTTTGGGTCCTTTATGAAATCAATAATCTCAACTTCCTCAAAATAAAAAGAAGAAAAAAAACAAAGTTAATGACACGAGTCAAAAGTCCTACATCTCGATATAATATATACCTCTCTTCTCGATTTTTAACAAAAGGGTGGAGATCAGAGGCCTTGTAAGGAGAGAAGAAGGTGAAGGTCTCTTCTATGAGAGGGAAACCCAGAGAACCCGGAAGAAGATTTCCTTTGCAATTTGGGTTTCTCCAATTGTAGAACAACTGAGTGAGGTATATGACTGCAAGAGTACATAGAAGAGCAGCAAGAATCACCACATTGCTACTCTACTCCTCTGTCCTGATGGAGTTTTGCACAGGAGAAATGAACGAGTTGAATTAACCAGTACAATGGAGGACGCCGGAGAGGATGCTTTGGAAGTGTCACAAACTTAAGGAGCACAACTTGTGGTATATTTTATTGTGGATGATAAGGATATTAACACAGAAAAACGGTGGGAATCAAAACTATCTAGGATCAATTGGACCAACCAAAAAAGTTGCTGCAAGAGTCCCAAGTTTTATTTGAGCTCCATCTTAATTTACATGAGATGATCAAATTGTCTTCCATGCTGAAAGGTCGAGATGACCTAGTAAAACCCGAGCAGAAAGCAATTCGTTCCTCGTTACTTTCCTGCTGCTTTCCTTCAAACCCCAGCATAGTTTTCTTCTTCTCCAAGGCCATGCTCAGAGAGTACTTCAACGAGCTTATGAAAATAATATTGCTAAGTTTACTGAGACCTTGTGTTAATGCGGGTATTGGTGATTTAATTCTGATTGGCTACTTTTTGACAAATCTCAGGATGACAGTAATGTATACAGGTGTCATGTTTGCCATATCTGGATAAGTGCTTAAGATAAGAATGGATATCAGGATAAGAGTTAATCCCACGATGATAGTTATCCTATTTTGACGAGACTATTTAGGTGAAGGTCTACGGTTATTTCGAGTACTCTGTACATTGAGAAAGAATATCAACCAGCGTGGAGTTGAGGGGGAGCGTTGAAGATTATCTCATATGGTGGAGTTGATGAATGTTAAACGAAGTCTTTAGGCTTGATTTCATAGCAGCCATTGACAGTCTCCATGTTTGTCTCATTCTGAGAAAACACCTACTTGACCAGTCCCTGTGTGAAGGGATACATTGAGGGGGAGCGTCAGTGTGAGGGAGTCACGGCGATCTAACTGTTGGGGCTTTGCCAACAGTTATCTGAAGGTGAAGGGTTTGTTCGAATCTTGGTTTGAAGAGGAGAACACTTTAAGTGTAACGTGTAAGCCCCGCAGATTAGGAATGGTTTATTCCGAACTACGATAACAAACCTCTGTGTGTCTCTTTGTGTTCTTCGTAACTTTAGACATAACTCATAGTGCAACTTCAAGTGTAAGTACACCAGTGTTCGGGTGTAGTTACACTCCCACGTACCACGAGCTAGTATGATCGATTTACACCTTGCATTTACGAGCTAGAGATGGTAAACAGGATCCGTTACAAACTCAAGGGAAGAGACAAAGGGTGGCTAGGGGAGATGGTATCACAACTACTCTATCTAATTAAAACATTAACAGGGGGTTAGTTAGTGGATGCTATTCTTGAGGGAATTCTCCAACCACTTACAAAGGTAAGGCTACTCGGTTCAAGTTGAAGATATATGTATAATTCTGCTGCCTTTTGTTATCTTATTCTTTTTAATGCCTTTAGTCGGAGAGCAGACGAAGATCCTCATGAGCAAATTAAGAGCCTTTATCTCCAGACCCAACAGTTTTCATGTAATATATATGTATTCAGGGAATGTCCTTCCAACTAATGATCAGTTCATCTCAAGACAGAGAGTCATCAATTGGTCCAAGCCTGCTATTACTGGCCTTAATATACTAGATAGGAGCATAACCTTAGAATTAAATGGCTAACTTGGTAGTTTTCTAGTGGAGACCCTGCCTATCTCATACCTTGGACTCCCACTGTTGGAAAACCTAGTTGGCAATGCAAGCTACTAGACCCTCCGAAGGTAAAATTCCTTTGGATTTGTAAAGAAACAACGAATCCTACTATGATTGGGCGTTCGACTAGAAGTGTGGGAGCTTGTTTGTATCAAATCATTCCCACTGCGAATATTATCTCGGGAGGCAAATGGGACAAGTGTAAAGAAGCGGAAGAAAATAGTTCCCCATAGTACGAAAGTGCACCTTCTACGACTGCTTTTTTTATTTCCGATACCGGAAACATGAATCAATCTGGGCACCTTCTCTGGATCGAAGTCACAAAATAAACCCTTTCCGTCCAATTAATCTGGGCAGTAATTGTTGCCGCCTGGACTCATGGGATTGATCATGCTCGTCACGTTCTCAACGTTTTTCCAGTTTCTTCCGCAATTTATAAACCTGTTTTCAACTTTTTGTCGTAGTTTTCCCAATGTTTTTCCAACAGTTTTATCAGAAGGCCTGCTATTCCTTGCAAAGTAGATTTCACAGAATTGGGTGTTCCGTAAATCCACTGAAGATTAGATTTACCCGAAACCTAAACACAACTCACTGACACCAAAATTAAATACATTAAAACAGGCATTAAGTTGGGTTGCGACTATGAACATACACACCCAATTAAAAACCATTAGCCTTTGTGTAAAATCCTTCACTGTTAATGAAAAATGTGAAAAATCGACGCTCTTGAATATGGAAACCCCATAATAAATCGACGCTCACAGAAGCTTGTTCACCAAAGAATTTCCACATCGCATAGGCTGACTACAAACGAATTGCATGGTTCAAACTAGTCTCCCATGGATGGCTTGTCTCAAACTAGTCTCCCTTAAAAGTCCTTGTACTAATTTAAAATTATGGATGAAAAAGTAATCAAACACACCACGTAGCTAAATGCAACGAAAAAAAAACCCAAAATCTCGATGAAGAAGTGTTTTACCCAGAAATAATCATGGTCACTATTATAAATTGGTTCCATAACATTCATAGACATGTATTGATGCTGCAAGCAGTAGCTCAATAATAGTCACATAGCACACAATAACACTAGATAACATGCAAATACCTCAGACAACATAAACAATCAAAACATTCTCAGTACTCATCGCCATCATCCCCATCTCCTTCAGTAGACTCAGCACCAACCTCCTCATAATCCTTCTCTAGCGCGGCCAAATCCTCACGTGCCTCAGAAAACTCTCCTTCCTCCATACCCTCACCCACATACCAGTGCACGAAAGCACGTTTCGAATACATCAGGTCAAACTTGTAATCAATTCTTGAGAACACGTCTGCCACACTGGTGGAGTTGGAAATCATGCACACAGCCCTCTGAACCTTGGCCAAATCCCCACCAGGAACCACAGTAGGAGGCTGATAGTTGATACCACACTTGAACCCAGTGGGGCACCAGTCTACAAACTGAATAGTCCTCTTGGTCTTAATGGTGGCTACTGCAGCATTGACATCCTTGGGCACCACATCACCACGATACATGAGGCAGCAAGCCATGTATTTTCCATGGCGAGGGTCACACTTGGCCATCATGGAGGATGGCTCAAATGCAGAATTCGTGATCTCGGCCACTGAGAGCTGCTCATGGTAGGCCTTCTCGGCAGAGATGACAGGTGCATAGGACGACAACATAAAATGGATTCTGGGGTATGGGACAAGGTTGGTTTGGAACTCTGTAACATCCACATTGAGAGCACCATCAAACCTCAGCGAGGCAGTGAGGGAGGAGATAACTTGAGAAACAAGACGATTAAGATTAGTGTAGGTAGGCCTTTCAATGTCAAGGGATCTGCGACAGATGTCATAGATAGCCTCATTATCTAAGAGAACAGCCACATCTGTGTGCTCAAGGAGAGAATGGGTGGAGAGGACACTGTTATAAGGTTCAACCACAGAAGTGGAAACCTGAGGTGACGGATAGACAGTAAACCCAAGTTTTGACTTCTTTCCATAATCAACCGAGAGACGCTCAAGAAGTAGAGAACCAAGACCAGAGCCAGTTCCTCCACCTACAGCATTGAAGACTAAGAAGCCCTGGAGCCCTGTGCAGTTGTCTGCAAGCTTACGAATGCGGTCCAAGCAGAGATCTACAATCTCTTTTCCAACTGAGATCAATCAAAACATAAAAATCAGTGTCTTATCTTTTAAGTATATAGACAAATTTACAAACAAATAATGGAAAGAGTCTTACTTGTATAGTGACCACGAGCAAAGTTGTTGGCAGCATCTTCTTTGCCACTGATGAGCTGCTCAGGGTGGAACAATTGACGGTATGTCCCTGAGCGAACTTCATCAATGACAGTGGGTTCGAGATCTACAAATATGGCGCGAGGAACATGCTTTCCAGCACCAGTTTCACTAAAGAAGGTGTTGAAAGCATCATCGCCTCCTCCAACGGTTTTATCACCAGGCATTTGTCCGTCGGGCTAAATATCATATATAGAACGAAGCCAATTAATATTCGATCACTCAGCAATTATTTTATTGTGAAAAATACAATTTTCAATTTAGATACAAGAAAGAGACAAGAAAATTAACACAATTTCGAGACATGAAAATAAAAACCAGATAGTAAAATCTATTACGGAAGCCATAATAATAATATACATATATGCCTGGATCTATATGTACAAGCAAACCGTGTCGTCCAAATACCAACTTTCGGCAATCATAAAACGAGACCGTGCACAAAGAGGCAAATGTACAGATGAAAAAAGAGAGAAACTTGACAAGGTCACAAATAAGTAAATTTGCTACAAGCAGACACTGAGCAAAAACGATAAATCAAGAAATCAACTGAAAAAGATAATTTAAATCTAAACACAAAGCAATCAAACGCAGTTACAAAATGCAGAAGTGGATTTACAAAATGAAGAAGCATATCACGACCACATTTGATAGATCTCTATAAAACGAAGGAAAAAGAGCCAGATCCGACCACATTTGATAGATCACTATAAAACAAACGAAAAAGAGCCAGATTCAAATATCTATGACCACAATAGACCAAAAAGACAAGACCTAGGCCAAAAATTATCCTTTTTTTGAGAAAAAAGCAGAGGAAAGAAAATGCAGATAAAATAGAGTCGAAAACATCGCGAAAGAACACAGATCCAGTTCAGATCGGAAGCATACGCCCAAGATTCAACCGAAAAAACTCACCTGGATGCCATGCTCGAGGCAGTAAAGTTCCCAGCATGCATTTCCAACCTGAATACCGGCCTGACCGATATGAACCGAGATGCACTCTCTCATCTTTCACAAAAAAATTGAAACGCGAGAGACAGACGGTATCGAAAGCTACCGACGGAGGAGGAAAAGAAATCGCCGGGCGTTTGTAATGACGCCTACGGCCTCTCGCGACTCTGCAACCGACTGTCTGTTCGCGAATAACCATCCCCCCTCGACATATATATAGCAGGGGTTACGCGGCTTCAAGCAATATTTAACCGCGGTTAGCTAACTAAGGTTAAGAACGAAAGGACGTCGCGGGAAATATCTTTTTTTTATCAGACTCGAGCAAATTCAAAATGAGGCCGACGATTCGAATTTCGACGAGTCAAAAAAATGCTAACCTGACTCGGATTTTGAAGATGCCGAGTTAGTTTGCTAGAGATAAAAAGGAGAGGTTTTTTTAAATGTATTTTTGCCTAAGAATGATCTATAATATGCTATAGAAAAATATAGACTCGTCGATCTTTTAAGTTCTGGAGTCCCTTCAGTTCTTTCAATTCTTCTGGGACGTTCCCTGATAACTTATTCATGGAGAGATATCAATTCCCTTTCTATTGCTTCTCCACAAATCCTGATTAAAGGACTGCCTTCCCTTCATTACAATCCACATACTCTCACTAAACCCAACTTCAAATGTTCCAGAAGGGTTCCAATTGCTGTTGTCAGCGTTTGACATTTCCTTGAGATTTCTTATTGATTTAGGAATGGACCCTGATGAGGTATTGTTTGCCATATCTAAGTATTGGAGAGAAGCAAGATGTAGGAATATTAATCGTTCAGGAACCTCACCATGAAATAGATTTGAGCCTTAAGCTAAAGAATTCTCAATTGTGTTATATGTGTTGTACCTGTAAAATTGCTTACTCTAACATTAAGTTGTTCAAGATTTGTGAGCTGAGATAACCAATCAGGTAAAGTGAACTGGAAGTTATTCCATGACCTTGAGATATATATGTAATTAAATGAACTCGACAATGGGATATTGCATACACATTCTCAAATGGCACCCACTCATATGCAGCTCTTGCAGAGACGAGAGCATGTTTACAGCTTCAAACCATTGAGCTTTTTCTGAAATGTTAACATAAGAGAGATCTAAGTAACGAAGGGAAGAGATTTGAGACAACCAACCGAGGTTTTCCATGTTCATATCCAAAGTACTATACTACTCAATTGAGAACACGAAGGTTTGTACGTGGGGAGGAACCGTAAGGACAAACCCGAGGAAAGATTCAGATATCTCATATATCTTAACTGGAATTAGCAGCGAAAATAGAAAAGAAACTAAATCGGTCAAATTTGATAAGAAATATGAATCAATTCTTCCGCTTAACATAAACATATAAGGATCATTTTCTCTGATCGAGATTCCAAAGGTTGAGTTCGATGACACGGCCAGTGACGGTGTGGCAGACGACCCCAATTATCACCGGCTCAAGAGGACAATTTGTGGTGAGATCGTCATATCCCCCATGTTTGAAATTGAGGAGAGCTTCTTTTGCCTTTTCCTCGCATCCTGATCTCCCATTTGAATCCGCAACAATGGAGAGAAAAGAAAGCAGTTGCAACAGGAAAAGAATTCCAAGGACTCCAACAGTACTAGACCTGGAATCCATTTGCAGGCAGGAATGCTTCAGCTTCACCCTTTCGTTCGATATTTATATCCACGATCGGACTGATATTTGGGTGTTATATTTCCACGGTGATGGGACTGGTCGCGCGGTGCTGAAATGAAGAGAAAGGGCCAGCCATTTAATTTCTTCTACTGCGACGTCGTACCATCCAAGTCGTGATCGCTTCACGTATTCACGAACGGATATACATCAGAAAAGTCTTCACCGAGATAAATCAATCCCCAATTCAACTTGGACGCGCGTGCTTGACTTTAACAAATGAAAAGTGGAAGGAAGCAGGATAGGGGAAAACTGTAACGCGTCTTCACTAGCTCAAACGCTACCGGCGCCGGAGAAGAAGGCACTACGACCACCTCAATATAAAGTATGGAAACTATCTAAGACAAAATTTAAAGAATAAAATATTTGCTTGGTAGGGTTAGGAAGGGCCGGCGGCAGCGATGATCCTTACCAGATTTGCTTGGGCTGAGTTTTAGAAGGTGATCCAGTCGCTTCCCCCCCCCCCGGGGGTTTTTGGGCCTTTGGGCCCTTGGGATAGGGGGAATACAACAGTGACAACAGCGGAGGGGAAACGAATAGGGAAGGGGCAGAATTTTTTTTTCTCCCTTTTAGCCCTCAATAACTAGGAACATGTGTGGCCCCCACGCGGGCTCAAGCCTCAAAGGCAGAAATATCCTAAAATCAGAGAAGCAAAGGCAGGGAAACAAATGCGGTTATATAAGTAAAAAGAGAAGAGTAGAGATAGCCGGAAAATGCCAGAGACGTACTTTAATGTAATATGACGGAATGAAAAGTGAGAAGCACGTGAGAGGCCGCGTATATTCTTCTGCTATTCATTACAGGCGGGTGATCGATTGCTGGGCAATCAACTCAATTGGGTTTCGTTAGGATGGGAGAAACCGAAGCTCCCTCTTCTGCTGGGTACTGGGATGACTGGAAAGCCTATTGGCGCGAGCGATTTGCTTTCCTCGAGTACCACAAAAAGATTTTTCTCATTCCAGAGAAGCCGTTGCCTAAGTGGTCCTCGTCAGACGTTGAGGAGTTCATCGCTTCAGATCCCATTCATGGCCCTGTGGTATTAAATTTTTATTTTTGCGTTTTATTAAATACGTGTTTATGCGTTGCTCCGCCCTGTTTTATGAAACTTTTGTCTATTTGGACTTTGAAACTTGTTTCACCCTGTTCTGAATTTCCTAGTTTTAGTTATGTGTATTTATGGCTACGAGTTTAATCATGTGGATCACTCACTGTTTGTTCTTATTAGCATTTATCTTTTTATTACTACTTTATTTTCATTACAAGGACCTTCTTGATCTTGCTTTTTTATTTCCTAATATTTTTGTCCATTCCCTTTAAAGCCATTCATTCATATATTTGAGTGTTTATTCAGTTTTTGCTTATTCATTCATATGTTTGAGTGTTTTATTTAGCTTTTGCTTACTTGCTTTTCCTCAGATTATATTAAGTATAAATCTTTATTTGTTTGCATCTTCGTGAATCTTGACTTCCAAGCTTAGAAGATTTTATACGTGTCACTGTGCTTAAAATTATTGAACGCGTTCACCTTCAGTCTCTCTTTTACTTTCACTGATAAGCAGCTGTTTTATATCTTTCATTGGTGCAGTTTTTCTTACTAGATTCTTTGAAATGACGCTTATCCTTAGTCCTCTGTTGGGTTACTGTTCCACTCGGCCTTGGATATGGTAGTGAAAAATTCTTATTGAGCTCATCGTATGCACATGAACAGTTTTCAAAGATTGTGCTTACCAGATTGGTGGAACCTAAACAATTTCTCTGCAGTTGAAAGTCTCTTCTTTTCTTGGGCTTAGTTCTAGTTTAACGGATATTGTTCATGTCAGGTAACTGGACTTAGCCAACATAACGCAAATGAATGTGCCACTTCATTTAATTGAAGATGGAGCATGAGCAAGGGCTAGTTTATCATTATCTGTAATGTGTCTCAAAAAAAAAAAAAAAAAAAAAAAAAAAAAAAAAAAAGTAAATAATTGAAAAAACTTATTTGACACTTCCATTAGCCCTCAGGCATGGTGTCTGCATTTTTCATGAGTGCTTCCATGGCAGACATGACGTTGAAAAGGATTAGAACTGCATTATTTCCTAGTGCTTCGGCAAGAAGGTTCCTCAGGGTCATTAATTCTTTTCTAAAATAAGGATCTTTTTTCTGTTGTAGTTTCATGGTCTCATAAGTGTAGACTGGAAAATGGCCAAGCTGGTGCTCTAGACAAAGTTTGGGTTGCCCCCCAATCTCATATTGTAAGGGACACCCTAATGGATGCTTTTGGCTTCTGCCTCATAGTAATGAAATTTATATCCTTCCTTCAGAAACAAATATTTTTTAGTTAGTGGAATTTCTGAAGCTATTTCTCTGTTGCTTTAGCCCAGAGGCTGGCTCATTTGGTGCTAGCTGTTACCAGATATTCCTCTTCTTTTTTACACAAGATATTCAAAAAGTACTGCTGTTAGACTATAATCTGGAATGCTCAAGGTGCTTATCTTTCATCCCTTTTTCTTTCCTTCTTCCCCATTTTCTTTTAATTTTTTCATGTTTTCTTTAAAAAACTTTGTTTGTCCCTTATTGCACTTGTAGGCTTACACTGCAACTTGAAAGTTGAGCTTCTCTGTCTTGTTTTTAAATACCTTAATGTACATTGAAAAAACATTAATATACAAACAAACTGGTAGACCAAACACACTGTCTGGCTGTTAGACTGACTTTCTTGCTAAATTGAAAATGTATTCAGATGTTATACCAAAGTAGAAATGCAAATCTCTCTCTCTCTCTCTCTCTCTCTCTCATCTCAACTATTTCTACCTATGGGCTATTGTTATATAATCTATTGATTCTTTCATTCTCCTATAATTTGTTAACTGGGTCTTTTGGTCAATGGTCATGTGGGAGGGTTTCTAATATGAGGTCATGGGGTTCAAGTCTGCTATCTGTTGTTGATTGAGAAGCTTCATGTTTTTCAACTGTTATTTAATGATGAATTCTCTCTTTTTTTCCAGCTGAAGACTGCTAGAGAAGCTGCCAGCATCGCTGCCTACGGAAGTGGTATTGGTGCTTTGTCAACTGCAGGATTAGCTTGGAAATATTCCAAAAGTCCACATGGTTCATAACTCTAGCCTTCCTCATTTCTGTTTATTATTTTTCCATTTTTGTATGGGACAAAATACTGCTTCTTGGGTTGAAGAAAGATTTTATTCTGTTCCCTGTGCTATCAAACTGGAATGCATTTTGAATGGAGACTTGTCACCAATGGATGTTTTAGTCTTCTTTTCCTGTATATATGGCAGGTGCTGTTATGGCTTTTGGAGCTGGAGCAATTTTTGGCTGGACTTTCGGGCAGGAAATTGCAAGTCACTGGCTGCAACTTTACAGGCTAAACACCATGGCTGCGCAAATGAAGTTTTTAGATTGGTGGAAGCAAAAATCTGAAGCATAGAGTTCTGTCTCTATCTGGATTGATGAAGTGGAAAAGCTCACTGCAATAAAAATGTAAAACTTGCAGAAAGTAGCACCTTCTTGTATTAGAAATGGTTCATGGGGATATCTGTCGGGACTTTCTGCAGGGAGGAAATAGAGGACCACAGGGTTTGACTGATACAAGAGTGAAACTACGTCTTTTGTGCCTACAGTTTGCCTGACTGGAAGAATGAAAAACTAAATGCTGTTTTAACATGAAACAAAATTGTTTGTCTTGGTTCCCTGCATCAAATGATGTTCTGATGACTATCTTCTTTTGCAATCCGATCTGCAATTAAAATGTCATGGTTTTTTTTTGTGTTTGTGGGTTTCTGCAGTTCTGAGCTATACGGAACTAATACTGTGTTTGGAGTTTTATGGTTCATGTTAGATTACATCATCTTGGTTTGGTAACACGCAACCATACGCCATATTGCTTTTTGCAAGAACTTTTAAAACAGCTTCATGAGGGGTATTAATCTCTCCAAGTGTTACTAGGAGCAGAAAGGTTATAATTGTGTTTCTTGCTTTTTGGGGCATCTGTTGCAAGTTTGTCATGGGCTTTTTATTTTAGGTTTATCAACAGGAGTATTTTTTATATGAATTTGTTAAGGGGATCTTTTGTTTGTTGTTGTTCTGTTTTTATTTTTTATTTTTATATTTTTTGAAATCTCTATAGCAAGTTAATTGTGAAAATGGGAACTCAGTTTTCTATCAGACATTTTTTTAAAAAAAAAAATTCCTAGTTTTCTTTCAGACATTTTTTTTAAAAAATTTTTGCCTGCTCTTATGACCAGTGTGACAATCTTTTTTTGAATGCACAAGTCTCTTTTCAAAAGCACCATTTTTAAGGTCAGTTCAGTTCAGTTTTATTTTGAACATTTCATCAGTTCATTTGTACCATTACTGCCTTCTCGGAGCAGCAATTAGATAGGATGTTGAATACAAGAGATCATATCACAATATTGTAATATCTTTAGTTAACATTACCTCGGTAGAATTTTCATTCAAAACTATGTAAACAGTGGTTAAAAGTTGGATGACAACCAATTATGTATAGCATGGATAAAATTCTTATCCAATATTCATTTCTTAACTTGTTGTTTTTCCATTTTAACTAGCTAGCGAGTCAAGGTTTTGTCAATTTGACACCCTTAAATGCCGGAGAGCAGGACAGTAAAACTCAATTTCTTGGGTAACATTATCTGCTTAAGCTTTATGAAGTTATCTTGATCCAAACCTTTCTAAGTTGCATTCTTTTAGTAAACTAGGAAGCTCCCACAGTCACAATTTCTCGCACCCTGATTTTGTTTTTCCATTTTAAACTCTACTAATGCTAGTCTGAATCAAAATTGAAACTGATGAACATCAGAGATGAGAAAAATGGTTTATGGACTATATTAGATCAGTTATTTTAGTTGCTTGCAAGCCATTTCATGAACAACACACTCAACTACCACACCGAACTAGGCTCGTGGTGGACAGAAAATGGTATTGAGAGGTGGCATTCAGATTCAAAAAAATTAAAGAAGAAAAGGGTAACTATTGACGTTGATGACACCCTCAATAGTGTTCTGATAAGAGGAAACCTAAACATTAACATAGTTTTGTGCCCAACCTGTATGTTTCCCAAAGTATGGATAGTTTAAACAACTCTCATTTTGTGGGCCTTTCTGAGTTTTTATACTAGTCTACAAATATTGGTTAGAGGCTAGTTGCTCTAAAGGCATCATTGCTGACCGTAGTTCAGTTAAACTCAATTCATATCTGCGGACAAAGCTGATAATGCCTTCCTACTGCTTTGAAGCTCTCATGTTTTCTGCATCACTCCTCACTTAACTAGTAAATATGTTACAATGGAAAGTGAGATATGATGATACTGTCCTAACACCACCAACTTGATGTGATAAAGCATTAATGTATTGTGAAAGAGGTGCACCAGAAAAAAAAAACAGAGAGAACTTATGAAACTGATCATGCTATTGAAAGCTAGCTTGAATTGGTTAATCTGAAAGTAAGAACAATAAAGGCAAAGATGCATCAGTCATCTTGATCTACTTGGGGCATTTGACAAGAAGAAAGAATACCAAAAACAACGAATAAGTCTATGATAAAAGCTTTTTTCAATTCTTTATTCTTCTTCCTCTTAGAAAGCTGTTCAAAACAGTAAAAGGGGTTCCTGACAAACAAAAAATACCATTTGATTATGTAAATACAATTATACTTTGCTTTTTTTTCTTTGCTTGACTTAAGATGATCTTGTAGCTAGCTGCAGTGACCTTCATAATGCACTCAGAACAATGTGCCAATTACTACAAGACAGAGTCACTGCTGAAATTTATCTCTTGTACTCCATGATTTTTTGAAGTTTAGCTCTACAATAATAACATCATGCAACAACTACCAAAGTGGAAATTATCTGTTCATTCTCCTGTGGAGAAGCAAATCTCTTTGTCGAGAATTGAATTCTCCTCAACCCATCATTTGGTGACACTGGAATTGGCTTCATTTGGACAACATGTTCACTCCACTCAATATTGTCTCATAATGGTGGAGTGCCCATGATCCATTTTTTATACTTTTACCAGATCCCATCACCCACAAAGTCCTCTCTATAAATGGTTGAAGGCTAAGCTTCTCTTTGTCCACAAACAAACCCATCTGTTTCATTCTCTCATGTTCCATATTGATCAGTCTTCTTCTTGTTCAGCAATGAAGGTGGTGGCGCTTGCTTTGCTTTTCTTGGTGGTAAGCCCTGCTTGGGCCAGTCGCAGAATGGTCTTTGTGGAGAAAAGGGAGCAGTCAGCACTGCATGAGAATATTGGAGAGGCTGGAGCAGAAAAAACTCATGTTGAACGATACTCTGATAGCGTTGTTAACAATCACCATAATATACCAAGACAGTATTGGAATAGCTCCCCAGGGCAGCACGCGGTGGGAGGAGGAGATAGTGATGGTGGTGAAGGTGGTAACTAGTATCATGTTTTGGTTTTTGATAGCTGATGTGTTAAGAATGGCTGCAGTCTGATATATTTCTTCTGTACTTTTATGAAGTATGTCGTTCTTGTTTTGGTGGAAATTAACGTCAGTCTGGTTGTGTTAGTGTTTGTTTAATAGTAAGCTACGTATAAGTGGGTCTGATGCTATTGTTTTGTTAAGTCTCTCTATATAGTTGTATGCAGGGTTTTTGGAAAATTATGTAATTTATCTTGGCATATACATATATAAATCCTCTTTTTCTCTATCTCTATGATAAGATTAGTCTCACATAGATACAGGTAGAAAGAATATAATGGGCTGCCTAACTTAGGTTAGTCATTTTGGGATAAACCTCAAACCCAACTTTAAAATCTCTATCTCATTTTTTATTTATGAGTTCTAAGTTTCGAAAAAAAAAAAAAAAAAAAAATTGGTGCATACACTTGCATAGTGGAGTTAGGAAAGCAGAAAATACATTCTGTTTTATTAATAAAATTGGTTGTGATGCATACAAGAGAATATCTTAAAACATATCTATTTTTTAATATTTTAACTGAATTATCGAAAGACAGTATTTATAAATTTTGGAAGGTATATATTTAAAAGTCTTGCAAGCACAGAGTAAAAAGCTCCTAAAAAATGTAATTAACTTATTTGATAATTAAGTATTTATTTAATCTTATTATATTTACCTAATACAACTAGCTTCTATTTTGCATGATCCTTATATACGATTACTAATAGATGTATAGCACTAACAACAACTTAATATATCGTTATTAAACTATAGAAATGAGAGTGGCTTATATAATGTAGTTGGTAAAAGATAATATTAGCAAGCTTATAGGTCGTTGCTAAAATATAAGATCATAGATATTGAGAATGAACTTATACATTGTTGTTGAAAGATAATCAGCATTATTATGTCTTTGTTAAACTAGTATTAGTAACAAACTTATATGATGCTCATATAAGTTGTTAACAATATTAAAATTGGTTGGGGGTTCAATTTAGCATTTACATGCACAAAAATCTTACAAAAGATCAACCAAACTCCCTTCATTTCCATTTATTTTTTTATTTATTATACATAAATATTATGTTTTCACTCTTAAGCTCAACGTAACCTTTTTTTTTTCTATGACACTTTATTTATATCCATCACATAAGCTTAAGTAATTAACTTGATATAATTCAAATTCAATATAATTACTACCCCGGTTTTGGGAAAAAAAAAAAAAACCAAGCGCGGGTTGGACCCACCCTATTGTTATTTGTACGCCTTTTTCCCATTAAATTTTTTATAACTAACATACGTAGGGTTGGATTGGGTTAGGTCGGGTTAGTGCTAGAAAGATTGGATTGGTTCAGGGACAGGGTGAGAGGTCGGAGTACCGGGTGGGTCAGGTTTGAAACCCGGCCAGTTAATTTTTGGGTTGGGTTTCAGTGGTCGGGTTTTAATACCAATGTACATATTTTTTGTATAAAAACACTGAGTATAGTTGAGTGAAGCTATAATATCCTAATATAATAATGTTACTAAATACCCTCATATCAATAGTTCTCATATATGATGGAATTAAAATTTGTTCAAGCTTTTAAATGTCCAAAATCCTTATATATATATATATATATATATATAACCTAAAGTAATCCTAATTGTTCTATTTTTACAGACATACAAGTACATGCAAGACTTATGCAAATATCATAAAATTGTGAATTTCTTGTTATATGTACTAGCATAGTAAATGGATAATATTATTACCATATTCTTAAATCAAACTTAAATCAAAATTTTGGCGCCCTGACCTCTCTATAGGAGTCTGAAGAGGTAATAGCTAGGAACAATATCTTGAATATCTTCAAATATTAATGAAACAACAATTTGAATTTTGAGTTAATATTAGATGATTAATTATATGGAAACCGACTCATTTTTTCAATAAAATGACCAGCACAGCACTAGTATTCTAATTAAACATGAATTAAATGAAACGCGCGACAGGGTTAATCGAATATCATTTCTTATTATACACAGAGAAAGACAAGGGAACAATGTAACAGAATTATTACAATAATCTAATAAAATTAATGTTTTACAGATCTTAAAGACCCATTAAGTTGATTGACCTAATCAACAAAGAAATTTGATCATTGGTTATGAATGACAACTACTAATAATCCTGTTGCGTTTTAATAACTAGCTGAATCTTAGAGTTGACTCTGATAGGTCGATTGATCGATCCACACGGGTTAATTTTCATTAAACTATGGCCAATCCACTAAACAACACAATCTTAAGTCAAAATGAATAATTTAACTAATTCGAAAGGGCAAGTAGTACTAATAAGGTCTTAATTTGACTTGATCTTAAACACAAGTGCTGCTCACTTGTAGAAGAAAAAGATTAATTAGCAGTAATCATGATAATAGGATCACAAGAACATAAATTAGCATTGTACTTTGTGAGCATGACCTCAAACTGGCATATGCTCAGGTACATTCCCTTGTTTATGAGGCTAAGTGTGAAAGCATTCCACTTGTGGCAACATTAATTTGACCCTTTGGCGTCGATTTTGTAGAAAGGAAATTCATATGAAACTATTTTGATCTAATCTTGTACAAGAAAAGCGTGTTAATTAAAACTAAGCTGTCAAATACTTAATGTAATGGGATTCCCACTAGGGATATACTCCCTCAAAGCATAACTTTACTGTAAATAATTAGGGGATATCAGTATCAAATATAATATGAGAAGGGCAGGATATAATATAAAGTGTATCAAACAACATCATTTTCATTGATGTTGAGTCTCCTTGGATTTTCTTTTTCCTTGTTGCTTAATTCAGATAGGATGAAAGAACCCTTTAATGTATATATAAGAGGCCCTAGATATTTCTTTTTCCTAAGGGAGGCAACAATGTGTTTTTGAGAGTGAAAGCTTATTTAAGATAGGATGGACACCTGGAGGGCCACCATGAAATATATATACAACAAACTTAGCCTAGATTTGTGCATTGGATGAAAGGTACTTGTGGAAAGCATCTTCTTTTAATAAAGGGATTACCATAATGTATTAGGGCTTTAAAATGAATGATTTTTGACTAATTTTTAAAGCTTTTGTACTTGTTGGAAATTTGGATCCATTGCTTAAAAATATATAACTTGTTTGTCTTTATGAAAATAAAAAACCTTATGATGAGTACTGCAAAGACTTTTCTTAGAAGGCTTTACAACTTATGTATCAGGTATGAACAAAGATATCAATAAACCAAGTCTGACTGTATTATAAGTTTGTAACTAAAATTTCTATTGTAAATGGTATTTGAAGAAATGGACAATCACTTATTTTTTACTAAATGTAAAATAATGTCGAAATTGATTTGGCTGTTACGTTCCGTTACATGCACTCGTTTTAATTATTTTCTTAGAAGATTAGTCGTGAAAGTTTAACATCAAACATGTTAATTAGCTAACAACTTAATTTAGCTAACAACAATAGAAATGACGAGATGAAAATAATAGAAAAAAGAAGTCGCCTTAGTTAACAAGCTAATCTAACCATACATGGTACTAGACCAGAGAATCTCAAATCACTACTAGCTCTCTTAATAATCGCCCCTTGTTGCACTAAGTATACGTAGAAGACAACAATTATGTTTGGTAAGCTGATGGAAATCCCAAAGCCTTTGATTAATATTGTGGCAACTACAACCAAAAAGTTTTAAATTAATTCAAAACATTCATATTACAACTATCGATACAAACATCAACATCTCTATTTCCAAGACGACTGATACAAATTTATGTTTCTTTGATGTTTAAAACCACCCTTTGTTCAACATATTTAATTACTTTGTGCATGAACCTAATTAGAACCAAAAGGGAATCAGAAAGGAACTCTCTAGCTAGCAGTCTAAAGTGGAGAATTAACTAATCCAATTAAAACTTTTCTTGTTGAATGTCAAACCATCTTCTGCCTACTATCAAAATGCATAAATGAGCTGGTTTTCTCCAAGTAATCAATGGGTGAAGCATTTTTGAAGGGTCAGGACTTAAAGTAGTGCCACACACAAATCTTACCTAGAACCTGCATTAGATGAGTTACTAAATCTTCCAAAAGTTCCCAAAAGTGTTAAGCATAATCATGCTCCTTTCTTCATCTTGTCAAGGAAAACCTAATTGTTAATTTTGTATGGTTTTGGTTGCTTTAGCTTAAGAGAACTGCAAGTTCAAGAGGATGGATACATACTTGGATTTTGATATGAGTAAGATCTCTAAAATTCACCAAAAGTGACTATTGCTTGAGTGGTTTTAAGAAAAGACATATATGATATTATCTAACCCTATTTTGAGATTTTTTTTGTTGGGTATACACTTATGAATTGTATCTCAGTCTGTGACAACTTCTTCAACACTTACCTAGATCAATTGAGACGTATTGAAATATAAAAAGAAAGTAGAAAATGATTTATGAGTATGAATGGAACTTTGTTACCCAACAAGTGAATGATTTTCATGACCAATTTTTGATAGATTCAGTTTGTTGGTGTGGCAGTGATTTGTCAATGGTAGAATAAAGCTACAAAATGGATAATTAAGTTCTTCCTTTTCTCTCTCTCTCTCTCTCTCTCTCTCTCTCTCTCTCTCTCATTAATCTATCTTACCTCACCCTTTTTAATTTCAAACTACAATTTGTAGTACATTATATCTTTGGGCAAGGTCTTCCCTCTACCAAATATCTCCCATATTACATCACAAAAAATGGATACAAGTGCAGAAGAAAAACAAAAATACCCACTTAAATAATTATTCACTTGATCAGGCTTAGCTCATGTAGCCTACAACTTTCATTTTTTTTGTTATTTGACCTACTTAAGTCCACCCCCCTCACAAGTCATCATATCTACTTAAGGAAAAATCCCTCCCTATTCTCTGTTGGAAAACCAAAGACAAACTACTATTGTGGACATATGGATAACATTAACACATATTATTTATACATCTTGATTTGATTTTGTGGGTGTACTGATATGATGTATTAATATGATACATGATAATGTATGTCATATAATTATTTTTTTTATAATATATGAGCCCATCGAACTGGACGTCAGAATATGCAGGGAGAAGATTCTAAATTCTCCAGTGTTTTTCTCGCTGGTAATTAATTACCTCTGCCGTGCTGTTTCCAACTCTCTAACCCCTCTACCACTTTCCATATAAACCAAAGCAACAGAGCCTGATTTCAATTCTCAAGGACCTCCTCGATCACTTCTCAGGTATGCAGTATACGGTCCTCTGTTCATTCTCTTCCGAACTTTATATATTACGTCGAACGAGCTGTTTCAGTATCAATTTTGATCGAATCAGTGATACCCATTAGTGTAATCCTCTGTTTCATGCAGATCAACAATGGCGAGAGATCAGCAGCAGCTACAAGTTTTGAACGCCCTCGATGTGGCGAAGACGCAGTGGTACCACTTCACGGCGATCGTGATCGCCGGAATGGGATTCTTCACCGACGCTTACGATCTCTTCTGCATCTCCCTCGTCACGAAGCTCCTGGGTCGAATCTACTACTTCAGGGGAGACCCCAAGAGGCCCGGGTCACTCCCCCCCAACGTCTCCGCCGCCGTCAACGGCGTCGCCTTCTGCGGGACCCTCGCCGGGCAGCTCTTCTTCGGGTGGCTCGGGGACAAGATGGGCCGGAAGAAGGTCTACGGGATGACGCTCCTGCTCATGGTCATCTGCTCCATCGCCTCGGGTCTCTCCTTCAGCGACGACCCGCAAGCGGTCATAGCGACGCTCTGTTTCTTCCGGTTCTGGCTCGGGTTCGGCATCGGCGGGGACTACCCTCTGTCCGCCACGATCATGTCCGAGTACGCGAACAAGAAGACGCGAGGGGCCTTCATCGCCGCCGTGTTCGCGATGCAGGGGTTCGGGATTCTCGCCGGAGGCATGGTGGCGATCATCGTCTCCGCCGCGTTCAAGGCCAAGTACGACGTCCCGGACTACATCACCAGTCCCCTCAAGTCCACCGTCCCACAAGCCGACTACGTCTGGAGGATCATTCTCATGTTCGGCGCCATCCCCGCCGCCATGACTTACTATTGGCGGTAAGCAAACTTAGTTCTGGTTGGCAAGAGGCTTCTTAACTTCGGATTAGTCATTTCGAAGTCTATACTTAGTTTTCGATTTGGGTGTATATATACCGTGTATTAATCTGTGAAATGAAACAGGATGAAGATGCCGGAGACGGCAAGGTACACGGCGCTGGTGGCGAAGAACGCGAAGCAGGCGGCGGCGGACATGACGAAGGTGTTGCAGGTGGAGATCGAGGCGGAACAGGAGAAGGTGGACAAAATGGCCGTTTCTTCGACGTACAGCTTCGGGCTCTTCTCCAGGGAGTTTCTGCGGCGACATGGGCTTCACTTGCTGGGGACCACCACCACCTGGTTCCTCCTCGATATCGCCTTCTACAGCCAGAACCTCTTCCAAAAGGACATCTTTTCCGCCATCGGGTGGATCCCGCCGGCCGGGACCATGAACGCGATCGAGGAGGTGTACCGCATCGCCCGCGCCCAGACCTTGATAGCCCTTTGCAGCACCGTTCCGGGGTACTGGTTCACGGTGGCCCTCATCGACTACATCGGCCGGTTCACGATCCAGCTCATGGGGTTCTTCTTCATGACCGTGTTCATGTTCGCCCTCGCCTTCCCTTACAACCACTGGAAGAAGCACGACAACCGGATCGGGTTCGTGATCATGTACGCCCTCACCTTCTTCTTCGCCAACTTCGGGCCCAACAGCACCACCTTCATCGTCCCTGCGGAGATTTTCCCGGCGAGGCTCCGGTCGACGTGTCACGGGATATCGGCGGCGGCCGGGAAGGCGGGGGCGATCATTGGGGCGTTTGGGTTCTTGTACGCGGCGCAGGACAAGGACAAGAGCAAGGCGGATGCGGGGTACCCGGCCGGAATCGGAGTGAAGAATGCCCTGATCGTGCTGGGGGTCACCAACCTTCTCGGGATTCTGTTTACGTTCCTGGTGCCGGAATCGAAAGGGAAGTCGCTTGAAGAGATGTCGCGGGAGAACGAGGAGGAAGAAGAAGTGACTGCGTCAAATAGGACTGTACCAGTTTAATTAGAGCAGTTTTTTTATCTCCTAGTAATCTTGTTTTAATAATCCTCATTTTTAGTTTTTTTTTTTTTTTTTTTTTTTTTTTAATAATATTTTCTTCCCATTTTTCCTCCTTTCTACATTGGGTATTTGTTTATCATAAAGTCCGCTGTATGCATGGAATATGTACTCCACACTGTGACTTGAATATGATTTATATGAACTCGTCGTCTAACTTGTGTCCAAATGATTTTTTATGGGCAGAAAATAAAATTTCTTTTGAGTTTATCAGTTTATTTAATATTAACAATTAAAGTAAATGGATAATTTATCGTTTATCAATAATAAATGAAATGGTATATGAACTAAGGTTATTCTATATTCGATTATCCGAGCTACTTGATTAAGGAGAGTATATAAGTTATTTTTCACATATTTTCATTAATTTCTTATAGAATTATATGATCTACATTGATAAAATTATGATCCAAGTTATTTCGGTTAATGATTTTTTTATTTTGAATATCATTATTATATGCAAAGTCGTGTATATATTTCATTATTTTATAGTTTTATTATATGTATTTTAGTATTCCATTTATTACCCAATTATCCACTTTACATTCCGAAAAAGAAATAGATAAAAGATATAAAGAATAACTTTTTGACTATTCAGTTTATATCATGTACTATTAATATTAATAGGATGGTACAACCATTTATATACTATTTTAGGTGGTGAAATGGAGTATTTATTTCCACCCAAACATTGGTTGTCTTTAGAATGCTCAGTGATTTAGAAAACTTCTATTAGTTCAAAAAGGAAAATAATTATGTAATTACTTCTTCATAAAAAGTATCTATTTGTCTGAATTCCATTTTTTAAGATTATTTTTATTTTCAGGATGAAAACAAAGTAGAAAAACTTTTTATAAACAAGACATCAAAGGAGGGCATTATTTTCTACTAAAAAAAAAAGAAAAAAAGAAAAAGGAGGGTATTATTTTAAAAATATAAGACACCATTGGTACTAAGAGGGATTGGGTTGGGTACTTATAAACCTTCATAAAACTTGTGCGTTGAGTTTGGTTAGGGCTAGGGGTGGCAATGGATGGATATTCAAATCAAATACAAAAAATTTAAATTAAATCGTTAACAAATGTTAATGATTTTGATTATGAATTTTATTCATAATGGTAATGGATATCCACCGGACCCGAAGCCTTAGCCGACCCGCGCTTACTCTATCCCTCCCGACTCCCCCCTCCCGACTCCCGACTCCCGACTCCCCCTCCCAACTCCCCCTCCCCACTTCCCGACTCCCGACTTCCCCTCCCGACTTCCCCTCCCGACTCCCCTCCCAAATCCCCCTCCCAAATCCCCCTCCCAAATCCCCTCCCAAATCCCCCTCCCGATACCCCCTACCGACTCCCCTTACCGAATCCCTCCCGACTCCTCTCCCCACTTGGAATCGGAACTGAAGAAAGACCAAACTTTCTCGGTGGGAATCGAAATCTCTCTCGGTGGGAATCGAAATCTCTCTCGGTGGAATCGTTATCCGTAGCGTCTCCTTCGCTCTGTCCTCCTTCACGGCAAGGGATTCGTTCTCTCGGTATGCTTCTGTAAATTTTTGTTTGGTTATTATTTAGCTTTTATACGACGGTTTGAGATTCTGTCTAGTTATAGCTTCTTCCCCCTTCCGGACACCGTTTTGTTGATTTAAGAGAGAGAGTAGCTTCTTCCCCCTTCTGTCTCGTTATAGCTTCTTCCCGGCCGACAGACCCACTTGTGATTTCCCTCGGAAGTTCCGGGGACCCGATCCTTTCCTGGGGGACTTGAGAGGTGGCTGACTGTCCGTCCGCCTTTTCGTCCACTCGGGGGGTTCTGAGTTCAAGGATCATGGTGTTCACGAAAATGATAGATTTGCCTCAGCCCTCAACTGTCTCTCTCTATCTTACAAACCAACTGCAGTCGTGTTGAATTGTTCTGATAATGTTGCTACTGTTTGCAACAGTTACCATGTAAATTTCTCAGACATTGCTTATGTTCCTCTGTTAATTGCTAATGAAATGTAACTTGTCATTCCCTTGTTTTTTGTTGGTGCCTTTTTATGTCACTTTTATCAAGTAATGTTAAGTTGGTTTTACTTATAACTATTGTCTTCTCTGTTGTTTCTGTGGGTACTAAGTACTTCTCAAGAAGTGCCCTTATGACGAACTGTGCTTTACGCACTGGTTTTTAGGGTTTTTCCAAAGCCAATTTATTTTAACTTTGTTGTGATTTGGCTAGAGTCTACGAGGTAATTTCCTTTTTTCTCTTGCATTCTTATTGTTCAGAGAGAACTATCTAGCAGGTGCTGGCCTTTGGTGAGAAATAGCAAAAGTGGTTGGTATTGCTTGAGAGGCATTCCACATCATCAATTTATGGGTATGGGTGATCTTCTGGTGGTCATCAGTTTATTGTGCATATCACCAGTTAGTATCAGAATTCTATATTTTATCATGACAACTACTTTATGGGTTCTTCCTAGTAATTTCATTTGCTTTTGAAAAAATGTTATAGTCGTCAATTGATTAAAGAATGGGTTCTTCCTTCAAGCCCAGGTGGAAAGGATGAAAATGAATTTGATGCTTTTTGTATTTGTGCATTCAGATCCTTATTAGTTACAATTCAGTCGACATAAAGCAGAATTAGTCAAAGGAATGAAGTGGGCATAACCTTAGATTCAGCAAGCTGTATGAAATAGCAGAGGGTAACCATGCTTAGGTCCTCCCTTGTACAATGTACATCTTCTCCTAACTCTCCCGTGTCAATGTGTCATTCTGGTTTGTTCCAGTTATGGAATCCTTTGGTAAAACTCTTTTTGTTGATTTAATTTTTCAGTTTCCAACCTGATTTGTTGAAAGAATAGATACTTTTGGACAGGGGTAGGCATCAGTACAATTTGTGAGACTCTACAAGGTGATTTTTTAGTGTTAAATTTTCTCTCTAGGTTTTTCTCTCTTTCTCTCTCTAGGTTTTGCTCTCTTTCTCTCTCTAGGTTTTGCTCTCTTTCTCTCTCTAGGTTTTGCTCTCTTTCTCTCTCTCTCTAGGTTTTGCTCTCTTTCTCTCTAGGTTTTGCTCTCTTTCTCTCTCTAGGTTTTGCTTCTTTCTCTCTCTAGGTTTTGCTCTCTTTCTCTCTCTAGGTTTTGCTCTCTTTCTCTCTCTAGGTTTTGCTCTCTTTCTCTCTCTAGGTTTTGCTCTCTTTTTTTTCTTGGTTTTGCTCTCTTTGGTTTTGCTCTTTTTCTCTCTTGGTTTTTTTTTCTCTCTAGGTTTTTCTTTTTTCTCTCTCTGGGGTTTCTCTCTTTCTTTCTGGGTTTCTCTCTCTCTCTCTCTGGGTTTTCTCTCTTTCTCTCTCTAGGTTTTTCTCTCTTTTTCTCTCTAGGTTTTTCTTTCTCTCTCTAGGTTTTTCTCTTTCTCTCTCTAGGTTTTCTCTCTTTCTCTCTCTAGGTTTTCTCTCTTTCTCTCTCTAGGTTTTCTATCTTTCTATCTCTAGGTTTTTCTGCCTTTCTATCTCTAGGTTTTAGGTTTTCTTTCTCATCTCTATCTCTAGGCGCCTTTTTCTCTGCTATCTCTAGGCTTTCTCTCTCTAGGCTTTTTACGTGTTCTCTCTCTAAATTTTCTTGGTTTTAAAATTTTTTTTTTTAATTTAACTTTTTAATTTAATTATAATTTTTATTAAAATTTAATTTTTATTTTAAAATATTATTATTTTCTTAGCATTATCTAAGCTTATTGGATTCTTATTGGATATCCGATAAGAGTCCAATAAGCTTATTGGATTGGTAATGGAGATCCAATAATAAAATTATTGATTTGATTTGATTTGGATATTTAATATATTCAAATCATTGCCACCCCTAGTTAGGGCGGCGGGGTTCGTTCACAACCTACGTACTCGTTCTGAGCCCTACACTTGCAGACTTGTAGTGACACTCGACGACTCGACGCCCAACCTTCGACGTTCAAGCTCTCTGCTTCTGACGAGATGACGACCTCTTACTCTCCTGGTAATCTTTAAGGGAAGGTGGGGGACGGGGAGTAGGGCCGGCGAATCCCGCAGGCAGAGGGAAGGGCATCCTTTCTACCACTTCGTTGTCCCATCTTTCGTGCCTGCGGCAGGTTCTTCCCGCTTCTAGGTGCCCAGCGCCGGCACCTTCTAGGTGCCCATCGCCGGCGCTTCTAGGTTCCCATCGCCGGCGCTTCTAGGTGTTCATCACGGGGTTTCTGAATGCTCGTCAATGGCGTTTCTAACTTCTTAAACCTGCCGGTACTCTCGCTGCTTTCAATTCCAGTTATTCTGTGCAACTGCGAGCATTTTTTTTTCCCTTTTTTGTTTTCCCCCTTTTTGGCTCCTCGTCGCAATCGTCGCAATTACTACCTCTGCTATCAATCTAGTCTCTTATTATGGGCTTTTTTTTTTTTTTTTTTTTGGGTTTCCTTTATGCTTAGATTCGCTCACACCTCTGAATCGTTTTCTAAGGTTTGGGGAGGGCAAAAGTAGAAGCCTCGGTGAGTCTGAGTCAAGAGAACTTGCTGTCACACTTAATCGTAGGGAGAAGCTGGTTTAATATAGCAACCTCTTTCCTTAAAAATAGTCAGGTAAATCCCTGGTGTCCCACTTCCACCTCCTCCTCTTCCACTTCCTCTTCCGTAATCCTAATCCCTCTTCCACTTTCTCGGACGCTTGAAATTTTTCCTGATATTTTCTCCCTGCAGACATCAGCATTTTTATATCTATTTTTTCTCGACCCTATAATATATATATAGATTTAATTGATAAGAAGCCTTTATATTTGGACATTGTTATGTTACCATCTTGCTCATGTCATTTTTCTTTGGGTTTTTGCCCGTCTTTTTTCTTTGGGTTTTTGCTCCTTTTACTCTTTTAGATACATTTCTTGTAAGCTGAATTATTTGAAGTAAAAAAATGTTCGAAGTGATATAATGTCCTGTACTAATAGGAGGATGTTTCTTCTGATTCATGTGTTAATATGGAAAAATATGTTTTCCTTTTTAATATAAAGTTGTACGATTGCAGTAAGATGCCTCACACGAGTGCAGTGGAGTCTCCTGGTTGTCCTCCACTTAGGGCCTTGACATTTGATGTACTTGGTCTTGGTAAAGGTAAAATGAGTGAATGAATCGTTTTGTTTTAAATTTTAAAACTTCAGGTGCAAATTTGTGTTGATTTTCATTACTCTTGCTATAAGCGATTGTTATTTTGTGTCAGTTGTTGAAGCTCGTGTGAAGCAAGGTATCCCTTCAGTAGTTGAAAGATGGGGTGATCCTGATCCATCACGATGTGCTCTTGTTGCCTCTCTTGCTGACAATAAAACCAAACCGGTAATACTTATTAGACTTTGTTTCATTTGGATTTATTTTATTGGATACAGTTCTATGTCATTCAGAAAATGGGCTGGTTGCTTGCCATATGATCAGACCCATTATTCTTGTTAACTTTGTCTAGGACTAATGGAGTGGTGCTACATATTTTAAGGCTGTAGAGATGGGTTTAGGATACTTGTAATAGCCTGAAAAATGTGGCTTGTAATCCTGAATGAGGAATGTTGGTTTCTTAAATATTCTCTTTTTGAAAATCAATGGCAATTTACTTTTGAGAAAACTGACCAAGATGGGCAAACTATGGCACCAGATGTTGAATACATTAGTAACTGTTCTAATTATGTCTATTTAGTAAATGTAGGTCACCATTTCATTTTGACTTGGATAATCCCAAGGTACCAAGTACCAACTATACTCGCCACTAATGTAAAGCAGATAATAGTGCTTCTTCTGTTTGAGCAACTTTGTGAAAGTATTTGATACTGCTCTGCACAATGTCTTTAGAAACAACTATTACACGTCCATTACAACTAATTTTTGTGGTCTCGTCTATCTTACTATGATATACTTTTGCAGTTGGTCGCTGTTGGACGGAAGAATGGGCTGGTAAGTTTTTACTTAGAGAAACGTAATTTTTTTCATTCTTTTGTTGCTGAAAGACAGGAAGGGCCTGATTGAGCTATCCGTGAAGTAGCTGATGTGGCTGGTGGATTGTAGGTTGAAGTACTAAATCCTTTGAATGGAGATGTTCAAGTTGAAGTTAGGATTTCTGAAGCTGGTCCAACTGGTCATGTTTCAGATGATGACCTTATTGTTGGATTGCATTTGTTTAAAGGAGACAGGTACTAATATGCTTAATCATTTGGCTGTTTAGCACATTTATCTGAATAATGTCTTATTGTTTTTACTTTCTTTTAGGAAAGATGTATCTTTTTTCTTTTTTTCTTTTGGAGAATGTAAAGATTAAGTGCTTATTGAAATGGTTTAAAACAGAACAAAAGGTACAAAGCACAACTTATTAGGTGGATAAAAGGATAAGTGTATAACAGAAATTGCTGTCCTCGGCTAAGGACAGGGTATGGAACTAAAGGCATCTTTGCTATCCTCAATCTTTTATTTATTTATTTTCTGTTTGTTTAAGTAACAATAAACATGAAGGGCACTCAAACCGACAAAACAGGAAGCTAATGCAACAAGAAACTCAAGGAATGGAGAGCTGAAATAAAAAAAAGGATGTAAATGGAGAAAGTGAGATGTTGACATCCACTCTGGTCCAGGCCTAGCTATCTACCACTTGGTTATGCTGCCAGAAAGTGAGATGCCCAAAATCTCTTTAGTGACCTCCGAAAAACAACTTGAAGGGTGGTAGTCCTCAGGCCCATGACATAATCATCATTTAATCTCGCAAAAAAGCCATAGAGGCTGAGAACCTTGCAATGCAGAATCTAAGCCCCAATAGACGAGCCCTGAGCTTAGGGGTGGACATCGGGTCGGGTTTTTCGGGTAACCCGACCTGACCCGACCCGAAAAACCCGGGTTTGGATTCCCAAATCCAACCTGTGGGTCAGGTTCGGGTTTGGGAATCCAAACCCGACCTCGGGTCGGGTCAGGTTCGGGTTTACCCAAACCCGACCCGCGGGTTTTTATTTTTAATTTTTTTGTATATTTTTCCTTGATTTATTTTAAAAATATGTATAAAAAATTCGGGTTTTTCTTGTCGGGTCCAGGTTTTGCTAAAACCCGTCGGGTTTTGGTTGGGTCGGGTCGGGTTCGAGTTTTGGGTTATATAAGTCGGGTCGGGTTCGGGTTTTCAGAAACCCGACCCGTGCCCACCCCTACCTGAGCTTGGTTACAGTGGACTCATTTTTCCGATTGAAAGTAAAGTACCCAATGAGGATGCTTCCCCGGTCACCTCCTCCCTCTGTGGGCTTAGGTTTCCCTCCACAGCTGCCATAAAGATTATTTTCCAACAGGTTTTTTGAAGGTGGATCTGAAGCAATCCATTGGGAATCTTGTCGTGGCTTTGATGGATCAATGGTCAATTCCTGCTATAGTTGAGATGGGAAGGTGGGAGGTGTCCCTCAAGATGCTACCCCAAAATAAAATATTATTCATTGTTTTTTCTATGATTCCTCCCAGAAATGCAGCCTTGCCCTCATTCTAGAGGAACCAAGGGACCATAACGAGGGTGAGTCCCCAAATGTTACTGCTTGTTTGGCCCAGGGGACTGCTTGAGAGAGGAAGAGGTCAAATTGAGGAAAAGGCTGACTAAATTTGTCGAACAGGGGAGAGGAATGTGGTTTGAGATCCATATTAGTTTGTACAAAGCTTGCATGAGGGGTCATCCTAGGTTTTCCCCTTTCAGGAGAGCTGATTTACCTTGAAGATATTGCCTGTGGAACTGGAATCTTTCAAAGGATATGCCCAAGTGAATAGGAGTGTGAGGTGATTGTGTAATTTCCAACAGTGTCCCAATTTCACATCATGTAGCGCAAACCCTACTTTTTGGTGTGGGGGGTGGATGTTCTTCCCTTTTTTTGGTTGTTGATCGTACACAATACATGTACCCTTTTAACCTGGTCAAACTTGAACTAGTGCCCACAGTAAAAATTCTGTCCTCTCATGTGGCCATAAGCCAAAAAATCAAACATTGATGACTGCCTTCTAGTTTTTTCTAGAGACTAATCTTGGAAGGTGGGAGGCTTCCAATATTTGAATAGGATAAAATGCATTATTTTGTCTATGTATCCTCCCAAAGATCTATTGTTTGTGTTCAATAGTTTTCAATGTGCTTCCATAATTTGCAAACTATTCCAAAAGCCTATCTCAATCTTTTTTGAAGCAACTGAAAGCAAGAGAAGCATTGGTAGAAGATAGGGGAAGCAAGAATAGTAGATCAATTTGATAGTGAAGGCATTTCCAAACCTATTAAGGAGCAGTGATGAAAGACCTTACAAAATCTGGGAGTTCTGAAAGAAACTTTGAAATTTGTTCTTCAACTCTTTCCTCCTTTCTACAGCCACTCACAAGTCGGTACATCTTTTAGAGCACATCCACAGGTAGTACTGGAGCACCACAATGAACAAGCCTCAGTGATAACACATCCAAAACATGCATGTACCATCCGGTAGAGAGAAAAGTTTGTTAGCTTCATAGGCTTTGACATCAGTTGAGGCACTTCTTCCATGTACAATGATTGTTATCACATCCTTGTTTTATAGAGGGTGTTGTGAGGGCTCTCTTTTGTTTTATAGAGGAAAATACCTATACTTTTGAACTACTGATTTGCGGCTTTTAAGTGGTGATTTGCTTTTATAGTATTGAAGTGGGGTAACAACAAAAGGGTTAAGGTTTACATTTTTGTAAGGCTTCTTTTACCAGTAAAAAAAAGATCATGATGGATTTCTTCATCTTATTGTTGAGTTTATATTTGCAATATTTTAACCTATGTGGAAGCATTTGCATGTTGCTGTTCTTAGTAGAATCTCACGGCTGAAGTTGGTTGATGTGTTCCAGTTCAAGTAAATTTCTTGCATGCACTGTGAAGGGCAATGCAAGCTTAAGGTCCACTCAAACAGGAGATGCATCTGCAAGTTGGAAGGCATGTGATAGTGGTAAAATTGCATGTTGGTCAGTTGACTATAGTGAAAAGTATGCCTTATTTGGAGGGTAAGGTTCTTACTTTCTTTTACATAATGAGAGGAACCATTTGTTTGAATATATGCAATTCACTGTTATGGAATGAAATTAGGGTGGGCACAGTGTCGGGTTTCACTGGGAACTCGACCCTATATGAGCCTAAAAAGTTGGGAACTGGTTTTTGTTTTCATCAGGCAGGTTCAAGATGCAATGAAGAAGAAAACTTGTTAAATCTCAGATAGGCTCGTGGTGATTTATTTGTCGTTAATAACGTTCAGGTTCATTTCAATGACATTGAGTTATGAAGTTTTAAAGCTTTAATGAGGGTGTTAAAAGGAGTAGTCATTTAAAACCATGTGAAAAAGCTTTCAACCTTTGATTATTATATTGCACTTTAAGTCTCGGTATCTTATATAGGTTTATTTTAGTTTCATTAACGATTGTCTAAATCAATGTACTTTTTCTCATTAATGTTTCCCTAATAAAAAATTAAACAAAAAATTAAAAGTTTTTGTTTTTCCCTTTTGGATGGAAAATAAGATGGGTGGCAACAGATTTGGGTGTTACATAATCAAATACGAGGTACTGACAGGCTTGCTCTGTCTTACATGGGGTTGTGTTTAAGTACTGAGTTCCCGATCGAACCTGTGTCCACCCTTACATGAAACTCTGTTTCACTCTATTGATCTTATCCTTCAGGTGGTTAGGTAACATCTTTGTGTTTTCTTTGAATGAGGGTAGCTCACACTTACTGATTCATCTTTCCAGGAAGGGCGTTGAAGTCAATGTGTGGGATTTAGCTAACAGCAATAAGATCTGGACTTCAAAATTTGTAAGATCTTCACTATAGAAGTTTATTATTTATTTATTTATTTATTTACTTTTTTACATTTATATAACTGCATATCTTACCTTGACTTTCCTGTTATCTGGTTATTTGTGAAGCCTCCTGCTAACAGCCTTGGTATATTTACTCCGACTTGGTTTACTGCTGGCACATTCCTCAGTAAAGATGATCATCGTAAGATTGTGGCTGGTACCAACAATCATCAGGTGATTCACCAGCGTGTTTATATTCCTGCAGCTTTAAGTGCCTTTATGCTAGAGAGAGACTCCCTATTTGTGTGAGGATGAGAATTGAGGATGCTTCACCCTCAACTCCCCCCTCCTCCTGTTCCTGCATATCATTAGAGAGTGGTGGCGGGGTTTGGTTTAGAGGGCTGTTAAAAAGTTATGTAGTAGGGATAGTTTGGTAATTTCACATATAGCCTATCAGTGTTGGGATGACATATATGAGTGCATAGAGCTCAGTCGTAGGCTGAGGTGTAAACGGGTAAGGGGTATTTCGTTACCCTTTTTGATTACCCTACCTGTGTTCCGTCACCCGTTTCGCCCGAACAAAAATCCCTTATTCTGTTTCCGAATTTCTTATTCGATTACCCGCGGTAATCTGGTAATCGGGTAAGTAAATAGATAAATAATATTTTAATAAATTTAATCATCTAACCCTTATAAATTAAAAAAAAACTTATAATTTGTACAAATAAAAAGTATCAATGAAATTATAAAAGATAACTTCAAAAGTAATATTTGAATAACGATAATACCAATAAAAGTATTGAAGTCTATTAAATTAAATATTTAAAAACATCAAATTGACAAAACCATTTGAAATATCGGGTAAAATTGACACCCTTAGTCGTAGGAGTTGATTGTTGTAATCGTTGTTTTATTCTGATGTTATTTACTGCAGTAAAAGTCATATTATAGATAGGGGCAATTTTGTGATTATATGATTTTTCACTTAAATGATTAATAAAGAGGCTAGGGATTGTTTTAATCCCTAAGACGACCAGACTACTGTAGGCAGGTTCTGGGATTCTCTCCATCCCTTTTATCTTCTTCTTCCTCTTTTTTCTCTCTTCTCCAATTTCACAAGGGGTAAGCTGGACACTGCCCCGACATTTTTGAAATTAGAAGTTCAAGATATTATATGCCCAGGTAGCTGTTTTTGTTGGGGTTCTAATTGACTGTATTTGGAATTTCACCTGGTTTCAAGTAACAGCTCAATGTTGGCCTTGCTGTAATTTGTCAGTTATTTTGGCTGTATTTTAGAATTATTTTTCTATATCAATGGACTAGACTATTAATAACAAATTGGACTGGATAATGCATGGTATAATTTGCATAGTGCATAGATCTACTTCTAAACTTGTTATACATAATGTCATTTCACAGGTTCGCCTATATGATATTGCAGCACAAAGAAGACCTGTTATTTCTGTAGACTTTAGAGAATCACCGATTAGGGCAGTCACTGCAGAATTAGATGGATACACAATTTATGCTGGAACTGCATGTGGTGACCTTGCTTCGTTTGACATGCGCACAGGTGCTTGTACTTCCTCATAAATGTGCTTTTCTTAACTCAGTTCTCAGTTTTCTCTAATTACAGATCAAATTTTTGTCTACCTTTATCCTTTGTAATTTATGTCCAACACCTCTGACTTTAGGTTTTATAAAATTTGGGTGATTTAATGTTTTAATACTGCAGGAAAGCTGTTAGGTTGCTTTGTCGGTAAATGTTGTGGAAGCATTCGATCGATAGCTAGGCATCCAGAACACCCGTTGATTGCATCGTGTGGTGAGTTTTGATGGTCACACATTGTATGCCTGCTGTCCCTTACTTGTAAAGAGTGTTGCACAATGTAGGAATGGAAGCATGACAAAGTTGAGGATGTTGAACAAAAAATACAATAAGAGAGCATTTTTTTTATAGAGAAAAACAATGTGAGAACAAAAAAACATGTGAGAGCAATACCATCTGCAGATATATTCATGTACTTAACAGGACTATGCCTTTTGTGTGGCTACTTGAAGATGGAAACTAGAAACACCTGGTTCCAATGACAGAGGAAATACTTCTGCCTGTAAACTGATCAGTAGGAACTGTGGAGTTTATGTAATTGCTATTAGGTGTTCAAGAGTTGCCTTTAGGCACATTTTTTTATTATATACTTGCTGCAATTTGGTTTAGGTCAGGTTTTCTGTTATTTGGACGAACTGATAATCTACAATTTCTTTTAGGTCTTGATGCCTATTTGCGTTTCTGGGATACAAAGACAAGAAAGCCGTTGGCTGCAGTATGTTCTTCTGCATTCTTAAGGATCATAAATCTCTCTCTCTCTCTCTCTCTCTCCTCTCTCTATCATTCCCACTCTGTTATTCTCTCATTTGCTCTCTCTGCTCTCTCTCTCTTTATCTTTCTCTTTATATATATATATATATCATTTCCTCTTTTCTCTCTCTCTCTCTCTCTGAAATTATATGGGCCTTTTTATCTAGGTTATCTTTGCTATTAAACCTCCTTAAAATGCCATAGCATTGATCAATGTGGGGCAAAGTAAAATGTTGAATTATTTCACTCCATAATGCTGTTGTTAGTTTATTGTGCTTAAGTGTTTTTTTCTTAAAATTGTTGGATACAGGTGTTCCTTAAACAACATCTTACTAGTGTCGTGATTGATGGAAATTTCACTGATGAAGGTTTGTTTATATTTGACACCTTGCTTTATTTAATTCATCTTTCTAAATGATCATAAAATGTAGGTTACTTGTGACTGCATCTCTGTTTGCAACATTTCTAAAGCTGATACATTAAATGATTAGGGTTTAGGGTTTAGGGTTTTGTTTGTAGTGTTCAACCAATTAGTTGTCTAAAATGCTTGTACATAAATCTACTTTGTATGTTGTTAACAGTAAGTGTAGCCTCTGAGCCGGATAAAGAAATTGATGAGCAAGTTGATGACGACCTGGAGGTTGAACTTGAAAATTATCCTGTCAAAAGGAAGCATTCCAACAAACAGGAAGTCTCCAGGAAGAAAAAATCCAAGAAGAGCAAGAAGATGGCTGAAGATCTATCTGAAAACATGTTGTAGTCTCCAATGTAAGTTATTTTTCCGAGGGTGGACCATGGAAGTCTTTTTTGTGATTGAGAAGCTTAGCTAACAACGTGGATGCTTTTCGCTGTTGGAATTGGCCGGTGGGCTGCGATTACAACTTCATCGTCACCCCCCAGATTTTGAGAGTAGTAACACCATATTGTGAAGAGACCTTGAGGTGAGTCCAAGAGTTGAACGGAATGAAGATTAAGCGAGGGATCAAAGTCTTGTTAAATACCCCTGTTCTTCTGTTCTGTGACTGTTTGAATTGGTAACCGTTTAGCTATTTGAAAACATTCCAACTTTGTAGCTTGTTCAAGTAATTAACAGTTTTGTCCTGAAACAGCTAGTGTCTAATATAGTTATTTTTCGAAACCCAATATGTCTCATGTGTTCAGGCATTACATAACCTCTTAATATCTTCTACCGTCTCTCTTAAAATCCTTTTAGTTGTTGGGCCACTGCTTGAAGCAAAAGTAATGACACTACTAGAAACATAGGGATTAGTAAAATCAGGTTATGACAAATAAAAAAGCCAACAAAATATTTCAAAAATACAAATAAAAACTTGTCATTGCCTTTGAGATTTTTCAACGTGGTCTGGATTTTAGATTATTATTATCATTTTTTCTCTTAAAAATAATAATTTAAAAATAAATAATAGTCTTATAAAAATTTTGTTAAATGGTTATATTTTAGCATCCATATTTTAAACATAAAAATTAATGTAGTTATATATGCAATTCTTTGTTTTGTAAATTTTGAGTTATATTTTTATTTACCCCGTTGATTAATTGCCACTAATACACTCTACATACAACACACTTGATGCCACTAAAACTAATATCAGTATACATACATAAATATAATATAGTTATATCCCGTTGATTTTTTCTATGATTCCTCCCAAAATGCAGCCTTGCTCTCATTCTAGAGGAACCAAGGGACCCCTATTTTGATTGGACCGGCCTCCGATTCTGGTTCAACCGAGTCAAACCAATCGGTTCGGTTCGGTTCGATTTTTAAAACACTGATTAGAATAATTAAGAAATAAATAAATAAATAAAACATGATATCGAAGTGGGGTTTCTCACATGGGGAGGGAGAGAGAGGGAGAGAGGGACGTCATACTTTAAAATTTTAATTAATAATTTACATATTTTTATATTTTTTTTTGCACATGCTTCACACGAGACTTTCTGCTAGTGATTTTAATTGAAATTTATTTAAAAGTCAAAAAGATTAAAAGAATATTGTTAAAGCGACCGACCCATTTTATTGGTTTTACTAAACTTATTTTTGAAAATAATACGGAATAATACGGGATTTAATATATGAGTACATGTGAACAAAAGGGTATGTTATTGTGAGAATATTATACGAACTATTATAAAATAATTAGTGATTTTAATGGAAATTTATTTAAAAGTCAAAAGAATGTTAAAGCGACCGACCCATTTTATTGGTTTTATTAAACTTTTTTTTTTTTAAAATAATGCGGGATTTAATTGGTAGTGTGTATGCTCGAAAATATTTTTTTAGAGGCATCGAGTATGATGTATGTGCAGGCGTATTAGTGGCAAAAATCAACAGGATATAACTATATTATATTTATGTATGTACACAGATATTAGTTTTAGTGGCATCAAGTGTGATGTATGTAGAGTGCATTAGTGGCAAGTAATCAACGGGGTAAATTATAAAAATATAACTCAAAATTTATTAAAGATTGTGCCTGTTTTGCCGAAAATCCGCCGGTCCGCGAAGAGGTGCGACCGAGAGAGTAATTTCATTTAAAACAGAATAATTATGTGTTACAATTTGTGTTTGAGTCAGGAAAAAGCGAGTACAATCTCTTAGGTTTCCTCTGATCGATCTCCGTTATGAATTTGGTAAAGTTGAAGCTTTTGGCGAGAACGTCGAAACTAGAGTTCTTGAGCGAGTGTACATGAACGATGACGGTTTTGGTCGGTTGGGCGAAAGTATTTGTATTCCACGTATATCGACTTGTGACGTTGCCGGCGAACGTGTAAAGCTGCTCCTGGTCGAACTGGTGAATGACGGCGGGCTGCAAGCAGCTTAACTTCTTTGGCTCGAAAGTGTTTCTGTAGGTAGAAGTTTCTTCTCAGTGAAGGAGTTTTTAGATGTTCTCCAGAGAATTTCTGTGTATCTCGGCTTCTTCAATTGGCGACCAAACTTATGACTCGGTAATTTATTGCTGACTGGGACAGTGATTGTGTCGATGATGCGGCAGCGTGAGTGGATTTGACAATGGGCTACGATGGAGATCTTCGAAAGTCGACCGAGCCTACCCACGATAATCAACGATTGGGTTGATGGGCTTTTGAGCTCGTCAAAATTGGGTTGGACGCATTTTAGTGCATACAGTGCCCTTCAGAGTTTTAAAAATCGAACCGAACTAGCCCATCTAACTCGATTAAACTAGAATCGGTGGCCAATGGGAGTTATTGCTACGGGAGGTCTTGGGTTCGGGTCTCCGTAGTAGCATTGGGAGTAAAACTTGTAATTAGGAGTAAAATGTATTCACCTTCCTAAAAAAAAAAAAATATAGAGCAATGTTTTAAAAACTGAAGTGAACCGGCCGATCTGCCTGTTGAACCAGAATCGAAGGTCAATCCAGTTCTTATTAACTCAGCCTTGTTCACCCTAATTAGCATTATTTTTTTAATTTTTCTTATTAAATATAAAAAAAATATAAAATATAAAATATAACATTGAATGGTTAAACTATTGGTCTAACCCGGTCCATTCAGGTTCGACCAAAACCGGACATAATGCCAGTTTCATGGCTGGTTCGGTTTTTAAAGCACTGATGCCCTTTAACAAAATTATTAAAAGACTATTATTTATTTTTAAATTATTATTATTTAAAAAAGAACAAAATAATAATCTCAAAATCCAGACCGCGTGAAGAATCTCAAATACAAAGACATGTTTTTATTTGTATCTTTTAATTATTTTTATTCAGAACTTTCCATGTTCGTTCCTGATTCGATTGCATCAAATAGATCTTGCACGCAAGCTTCAATTCTATCTGGAAATCGATCCTCCATCTTCTGTGGAGTATGGAGTCCTCCTTAGTAGCCATTACCATACTCTTCTCCTTTTTCTCGCTTTTCTGGATCGTGTGGCCTTTTTGGATCAAGAGTAGTACTGCTTCCGGTTCAAAACAGGCCGGAAAAGTACTCCCGCCGGGCCCCGTCCAGGCACCAATCTTCGGCAGCCTCTTCAAGCTCGGAGACAAGCCTCACGTCTCGATCACGGAGCTCGCAGCGAGGTACGGCCCCGTGATGAGCCTGCGGCTCGGCCGACTGACCACCGTCGTGGTCTCCTCGGCGGCCGCGGCGAGAGAGGTCCTGCAGAAGAACGACCGGATGTTCGCCGGCCGGAGCGTCCCGGATTCCGTCCGCGTGCTCGGCGTCGACGAGCTGTCCATGGCCTGGATTCAACCGGGTCCGCTGTGGCGAAGACTGCGTTACCTCTGCAACACCTGCATTTTCAACTCCCACCGACTCGACGCCAGCCGCGACCTCCGTCGCCGGAAAATCGAGGACCTCATCGCGCACGTCGATGATCGGGCTTCGTCGGGAGAGCCCGTCGACATTGGGAAATCGCGTTCGTCACCACCCTGAACCTGATCTCCAATACCCTGTTTTCCGTCGACGCCGTCGACGTCGATTCAGAAGCGGCGCAGGAGTTCAAAAATTTGATCTCGGCCATCATCCAAGGGAGCGGGAAGCCCAACATCGTCGACTTTTTCCCTATTCTGAGACCACTCGACCCGCAAGGAATCAGGCGCGAGATGAGGTCTGGAATTGGAAAACTACACGGAATCTTCGAGCAACGGATTCGAGAGCGCCAAGTCTCGAGAGCGACGACGACTTCCGGGTATCAGAAGAGAAACGATTTCCTAGATGCCCTTCTCGATCAGAAGGAGAACGGGGGCGAACTGAGCTCAGATATTGGACTGAAGTCTCTTTTTGCGGTACTACTTTTTCTTTCTAGCTTCGCATCTCATGTCCGTTAAATTAATTGTTACACATCACAGAGAAAAAATTCTGATCTTGAGTACTACTTGGGCGCAGGATTTATTTATTGGAGGAAGCTCGACGAGTTCGGATACCGTAGAATGGGCCATGGTGGAGTTGTTCAGGAACCCGAAAGCCATGGCGCGAGCGAGAGCAGATCTCCATGACACGATCGACCCAGGAAGAGAAGTGGAAGAATCGGACATCCCTCGACTTCCGTACCTCCAGGCCATTCTAAAAGAGACTCTGAGGTTGCACCCGGCAGCTCCGCTCATTCTTCATAGAGCGGTATGCGACGGGGAAATCTCCGGCTACTCTGTTCCCAAGGACACGAGAGTGATCGTCAACATATGGGCCATTTGCAGGGACGGCGAAGTTTGGGAGGATCCGACGTGTTTTAAACCGGAGAGGTTTCTTCAATCGAAGGTAGATTACTTGGGACAACATTTCGAGTTCATCCCCTTCGGCGGCGGCCGCCGGATATGCCCCGGAATGCCGCTTGCGATTCGGATGGTGAACCTCATGTTGGCCACTCTGCTTCACTCCTTTGCCTGGGAGCTTCCCATTGGGATGAAGGCCAAGGATTTGGACATGACAGAAAAGTTTGGGCTTACTCTCCGGAAGTCTGTTCCCTTGCTCGCTGTTCCCTCCAAACAGTAACCCCATAATGTTATGATGTTTCTTATGATTTTATTTAAATGAGCAAAAACAGATAAATGTTTGTGTCTTGGTTTGGTTATTGTTGAGAAATTGCTGAGAATTTTTCTGGAAGACTTCTTCACGAATTTGGATATGAATTTCAGAAATCCGCAAGACTGTACTGCGACCGGCTTTAGCACTGTACTCCGACCAACTTTAACTCTGTACCTTGTATACCTGTAACACTATACTACTTTGAAAACAAAACAGAGTTAGAATAATTCAACTCCGAGGCGCGAACACAGCTTTCCTTAAGGAATAATTGCCCCCACTTTCGATAGAAGTTTGCTAATGGGTTAATAGCAAGTTTCCTCCCAGGATACAACGGAGTAATGTGTTTAACGTATAGCAAATACGTTTAAACACCCTTCCTCTTTCAAAGTACTATAATCAAGAGAGCTAATAATTTGGGAGAGTAGAGAAAATAGAGATTTCTAAAAGAGAAGAATTGGTTTTTGAATTAATGAAGTTCTAAGAATTAATCACCTATTTATAGGTGATTAAAGAGACTCTCTGGAGTCTCATGTCTCTTTGAAAAATCATGGCTATTGAAAAAATCAGTAAAAACCAGTAAATCGGTTTGCTTGAAAAGAAGCATCTCCTTGTTTCAAAATCCTCCAGCAAAAACTGATTTTGAAAAACTCCCTTGACTTAATTTAATTACTTAAATACAACAATCCCTCACCTAAGTAATTAAATTAAGCATTTCTAGCTCTCTATCATACTGATTTTGTTATGCATAAAAGGTGTCTTTCGAATTAAACCTTCTCTTAGTGTAAGCACTACAAGGAGTTATGAAAGTCACTAGTTGCATACAGCATTAAACTAGGTACTCTTAGACATAATCCGATAATACCACATACATAACATCATCATACTTTTAACGAGGAAACTTGTTAGCACTTTTAAGGCCATGTGCTCCCTGGTTTCATGAACAATCCCGGAAGTAAACCCTCAACTTCCATGAGAAGCGGCACCACTTCTATGTTCACATAAGTGAGGTTCCTCTAGTGTTCCTGTTACAACAACACCATACGAACCTCATTAAGAGTTAAAACTCAACCCTCATTAACGTAACGGGCAGCATCAGAATGACTTTCAAGTTCCAATGCTCAGTCACTCACAGTAACTTGTTCTTACCCATTAAACATAGGACTAGTGTTCTACTAGCATTCGGTCGGATTACCATCACTGTTTACTAAAAAAGGTTTTCAATCCCATCTCAAGAGATGTTTCTCTTACCACTTCTCTGGAAAGCCCTTTGGTAAGAGGATCCGCCAAGTTTTTACTTGACCTCACATAAGTAATAGTAATGATACCTCCTTGTATCAATTCCTTCACATATTGATGTCTTAAACTAATATGTCTAGACTTACCATTATAAATATTATTGTATGCTCTAGACAATGTCGCTTCACTATCACAATGAATAGATATAGGAGGCATGGGATTAGGCAAGAATTTTATATCCAACAACAAATTCCTAATCCATTCCGCTTCTTGACCAGCAGCAGCCAAAACAATAAATTCTGATTCCATAGTTGAGTGTGAAATGCAAGTTTGCTTCTTATAAGCCCATGAAATAGCACTTCCACCTAAAGTAAAAATCCAGCCACTAGTAGACATGTGATCATCACAACTACTCATCCAACTAGCATCACAATATCCTTCTAACACATTAGGATATTCATTGTATTTCAATTCATATGCAATAGTTGATTTCAAATACCCAAGGATTCTTCCAATTGCTTTCCAATGAATAGCTCCAGGATTACTAGTGTATCTACTCAATTTACATACAACATATGCAATATCTGGTCTTGTGCAATGCATAGCATACATCAAACTTCCAATAACACTAGCATACTCAAGTTGTGTTATTGCTCTACCAGAATTCATACTTAATTTCATACTAGTATCATGAGGAGTGCTATAATTCTTAAATTCCAAGTAAGAGTATTTATCAATGATCTTCTTTATATAATATGATTGATTTAAAGCATAACATCCATTTTGTTTTCTCACTTTAATGCCTAAGATATTATCCACTTCACCTAAGTCTTTCATCTTGAACATAGTAGTGAGATACTTCTTAGTTTCAATAACCCCCACCATATTGTTGCTTATAATCAATATATCATCAACATACAAGCACAAAATCACATTATATTCATGTACAAATTTCATATAAATGCATTTATCAGCACTATTATGTTTAAAGCCATAAGATAAAATAATAGCATCAAACTTTTCATGCCAATTTTTGGGTGCTTGCTTTAAACCATAAAGTAATTTCACTAACTTACAAACTTTACCTTCATTACCTGGAAGAATAAATCCTTCTGGTTGCTCCATATATATTTCCTCATCAAGATCACCATTTAAAAATGCAGTCTTAACATCCATTTGATGAATATACAAATGATATATGGAAGCTAAAGTAAAAAGAATTCTAATAGAAGAGATTCTAGCTACATGTGCATATGTATCAAAGTAATCTATCCCTTCTTTTTGTTTAAATTCTTTTGCTACCAGCCTAGCTTTAAAGGTTTGTAAAGTTCCATGTGAATTATATTTCTTCCTAAATACCCACTTACAACCTATAGGAATAGAACCTTGTGGCAAATCCGTTAAAACCCATGTGTTATTTGACATGATAGAATCCATTTCATCATTAATTGCTTCTTTCCAAAAAGCTGAATCTCTAGATGTCATAGTTTCACAATAGGCCTTAAGAACATCATCTTCATTCAATTCTATAGGTGTTTTATTCAATACTTTGTCTTTGTCTCCTTCTACAAGAAATATTATAGATTGAGTGGAGATAAAATCAGGGCCAAGAGATTTTTCTTTTCTTGCTCTTTGACTTATCCTTGGTTCTTCATTTTTGCTAATGTCATCTTCTACTTCTATAGAAGCATCCTTAGAAGTCTTATTTGATTCACTATTATTATCTTTTGATAAAAATTTATTTTCTAGAAATTCAACATCTCTAGACTCAACAATTACATTAGATTCACAATCTAGTAATCTATAGCTTTTGCTATTTTGAGCATAACCTATAAACACACTTTTTAATGCTCTAGAACCTAATTTAGTTCTTTTAAGATCCGGTGTCCTATAATATACTACACAACCCCAAACTTTGAAGTATGAGATATTTGGTTTTCTACCTTTCCACAACTCATAGGGACAAGTTTGGTTCTTTCTAGATGGGATCCTATTATATATATGACAAACTGCAAACAATGCTTCACCCCATAAATTCAATGGTAAACTAGAATTAAGAAGCATAGAATTTACCATTTCAACCAAAGTTCGGTTTCTCCTTTCAGCCAATCCATTTTGTTGGGGAGTATAAGGGGCTGTCATTTGATGTATAATACCATGTTCTTCACAAAAGCTTTGAAATTCTAATGAGAAATATTCTCCTCCTCTATCACTTCGTAGAATTTTGATTTTATTTTCCTTTTGGTTTTCAACTTCAGCCTTATAAGCCTTGAACATAGAAAATGCTTCATCTTTAGTCCTTATGAGATAAACATACATATATCTAGAAAAATCATCTATAAATGTAGTGAAGTATTTCTTACCTCCTCTAGTGATTACACCATTTAATTCACATACATCCGAGTGAACTAATTCCAACAATCCTGATGTTCTCTCAATGCTAGAGAAAGGTCTTTTGTTCATCTTAGATTTAAGGCATATTTCACATATTTCCATTTCATTTTGGTTAAGTGTGATTAAACCCATTTTATTCATTAACTTCATGGAGTTAAAATTTAAATGAGTTAATCTTGCATGCCACAAACTACAAGAGTCTACCATATAGGATGAACCACTATTATTAATACTCAATTTAAACATCCCATTACAAGAATAACCCTTTCCAACAAACAACCCATTCTTTGACAAAATTGTTTTGTTGGATTCAAATATGACCTTAAAACCCTTCTTACATAACATGTCTACAGAAATTAAATTCTTTCTCATCTCAGGAACATGTAGAACATTTGTGAGAGTGAGTTTCTTACCAGAAGTGAAGAGAAGATCTATCATACCTTTTCCCACAACCTTTGCTCGGTTTTGATTTCCCATTTGCACTTCTTGATCATCAGTTGTCTCTTCAAAGGTCTTAAAAGCTGATCTATCTTTGCAAATATGAATTGTTGCACCGGAGTCCAGCCACCAACCAGAAATTGAATCCACTGTGTTTACTTCAGTTATCATGGCTATAAACTCTTCAACCATATTTGCATCTTTCTTTCGATTTCTGCATGTTCTAGCAAAATGCCCAATTTTTCCACATACATAACAAGGACCCTTTTTCTTCTCATTTTCATAAGTCCTTTTCGCTTTCTTTATGGGTTTGTTTTCTATCACATTGGCCTTCGAAATAGGTTCTTCTTCTCTTTTGTCTCTAACTCTAAACTCTTCTTCTATTCTAAGGTTTCTTTGTAATTGCTCGAGGGTGAAATTTTCTATCTTATTGATGAGTTTCTTTTGATAATTTTTCCATGACTGAGGTAACTTAGCAATGATGGCTCCTACTTGAAAGGTTTCAGGAAGCTTAATATCTAAAACACTCATTTGATTAACAATGGTTTCCATCTCATGGCATTGGTCTAGAATGGCCTTATCATCTACCATTTTAAACTCAAGGTATTTGGAAATTAGATATTTGCTCGTACCTTGTTCCTCTACTTGTATTTGAACTCTAAGGCCTTCCATATTTCCTTTGCTGCTTCCATTTGAGAGTAACGATCAAAAAGACGATCGGAGATGGCTTGTAAGATATGACCTCTACATAATAAAACATCTTCTCTTTGCTTTCGTCCCTCTAATTTGTCGTCTTCATTTTCTGTAGCTTTTGGAAGATCTTCAAGTTTTGGATCCAGAATGTAAGAGATCTTCAAAGCTGTGAGGAGAAACATCATTTTGTCAACCCATCTTTTATAATTTGTGCCAACGAATCGGTCCAACTTCACAAGGTCCTGATTCATGATCTTGAGTGATGCCACATTTGATTCTGAAGAAGCCATGTTGAGGAAGAATTATTCCTTAAGATTGTTGAGAAATTGTTGAGAATTTCCTTTGTTGGAAGACTTCTTCACGAATTTGGATATGAATTTCAGAAATCTGCAAGACTGTACTGCGACCGGCTTTAACACTACTCCGACCAACTTTAACTTTGTACCTTGTATACCTGTAACACTATACTACTTTGGAAACAAAACAGAGTTAGAATAATTCAACTCCGAGGAGTGAACACAACTTTCCTAAGTAATAATTGCCCCCACTTCTGATAGAAGTTTGCTAATGGGTTAATAGCAAATTTCCTCCCAGGATATAACGGAGTAATGTGTTTAACGTATAGCAAATACGTTTAAACACCCTTCCTCTTTCAAAGTACTGTAATCAAGAGAGCTAAGAATTTGGGAGAGTAGAGAAAACAAAGATTTCTAAAAGAGAAGAATTGGTTTTTGAATTAATGAAGTTCTGAGAATTAATCACCTATTTATAGGTGATTAAAGAGACTCTCCGGAGTCTCATGTCTCTTTGAAAAGTCATGGCTATTGAAAAAATCAGTAAAAACCAATAAATCGGTTTGCTTGAAAAGAAGCATCTCCTTGTTTCAAAATCCTCCAGCAAAAACTAATTTTGAAAAACTCCCTTGACTTAATTTAATTACTTAAATACAACAGATTATGGGTCTGGCTGGTTTTAAAATTTAGACTCAGTTTCATACAAAATAAAATTTTATTTTAAAATTAATTAAAATAGGTTTTTTTTTAAAAAAGTATTTTTTCCTTGTTATTAAAATGTTTACATTAACTGATATTCATAAACCCTAGTGTAGAATCCAAAATCTAAATTACCCAAGCCTCCCGTCCATCCGCCCATCATTGGGCCCATTGTTTTGCCACGTTGTCAGCACCATCGTCAGCACCGTCATTGACACAGGGTCGCCATCTCACTGTCATCAGCACTACCTTGTTCTTAGAGGGTTTTGTAGGCATTCATTGGGTATTCATTCATTTCTGTTTGTATTTATTTTGAGCTTGTTATATGATTTGGATTAAGTTTAAAATGTAGTTTATTTAATTTAATTATATAAGACTTAGCTTGTTGGTTGTATTAGTTTGAAATGGATTATTTGTTTAAAAATATATTTTGCTTAATCTATATATTTGGATATACTTAGTGATTCGTTTGAAATTTTCTTATGTTAATGAATTTTATGTTTGATAATATGTTTAGGTATTTATATGTTTATATTATTCTATCAAAGATGAGTTTGATATGACCTTTGAGATAGATTAGATTGATTATTGATTTGATCCATGGTCGGATCAACCCAAACTCTGTCATTTTTACTTTTAAAATACTACAGTTGGAATCAAAATACAAATACGACAGTGTGGTTAAGTGCCCCAGCTAATTACGGAGGGATCTTGTAGGTATTGTCTCTCCTTAATTCTTTGTTCTATGCTTCGAATTAATTCTTTCTTCTATGCTTCGAATTAATACTTTATGTGAAGCTATTGAAAGACAAATAATCATTGGACCCACAAGTACTTGTAGCAAAAGCTTCATAATTCTTTCATATGTTGCACATTAATATGTAAGTCTCCTCTTTGTGTAAGTCCTTAGCCCGGAAGAAGCAGAAAAAATTTCTTGATTTTTTCTTTGCAGAGGCAGAAAAAATCACATATTTCATCTAGATTTTCTGAATTTTATTTTTCAATTAGATAAATTAGATTGAATATGGTTAATAAATTTTTATTGATTTCCTAACTTGTAAGCATATATAAGATCTAAGTGCTTGAAATTTATTTATTTTGAAAATTACACGCAGGTATATATAGTTGACTAGTGTTTACAATGTCTCGAACGTCATATTAATTATTATTTATTTTCTGCCAATGGAGATTTATTTAATAAGTCAAAAGAATGTTAAAGCGACTTGCCATTTTATTCGTTTTATTAAACATGATTTTATTAGTGTAAGTATAACTAGTGACCACTAACTTAAAATCCATCGATGTGACACCCTTTTAAGTCAATTTGCCCGACATATGTTTTTAGCCATCAAGTGTGATATATGTAGTATGTATGGTGTATTTGCACGACATATGTTTTTAAAACATAGCCATTATTTATTTATTTTATCAAGTAATCAGCAGAAAAAATAAAATTTAAATTTAAATTTACAAAACAAAGAAATGTATATATAACCAATTAACCATGTCATTTTTATATCTAAAATTATAGAAGCTAAAAGACAGTCATTTAACAAAATTATTAAAATAAAATTATTTGATTTTATTATTATTATTATTATTATTATAATAATTAATTGTTGTTATTTTTATCATTATTTTTTATCCACATACTTGCATGATCGTTCCTTATCAGACTGCATTAAATAGAGGTGCATGTAACCTTCAATTCTACCTGGAAATCGAGCCTCCAATCTTCTGGGGAAAATGGAGTCCTTAGCCGTACTCTTCTCCTTTTTCTTCCTTTTCTGGATCGTGTGGCGTCTTTTGAACAAGAGTAGTAGTACTTCCCGTTCAAAACTTGCCGGAAAAGTACTCCCGCCGGGCCCCGTCCCGGCACCTATTTTCGGCAGCCTCTTCAAACTCGGAGACAAGCCTCACGTCTCGCTTACGGAGCTCGCAGCGAGGTACGGGCCCGTGGTGAGGCTGCGGCTCGGCCGAGTGACAACCGTCGTGGTCTCCTCGGCGGCGACGGCCAGAGAGGTCCTGCAGAAGCACGACCAGACGTTCGCCGGCCGGATCGTCACGGATTGGGTCCGCGAGCTCGGGGTCGATGAGCTCTCCATGGTATGGGCGCAACCGGGTCCGCTGTGGAGAAGACTGCGTTCCCTCTGCAACACCTGCGTTTTCTCCTCCCAGCGACTCGACGCTGGCCGCGACCTCCGTCGCCGCAAAATAGAAGACCTCATCGCGCACGTCGATAACCGAGCTTCGTCGGGAAAGGCCGTCGACATTGGGAAAATCGCGTTCGTCACCACCCTGAACCTGATGTCCAATACCCTGTTTTCCGTCGACGCCGTAGACGTCGATTCAGAGGCGGCGCAGGAGTTCAAAGATTTAATCTCGGCCTTGATCGAAGAAGGTGGGAAGCCCAACATCGTCGACTTTTTCCCGATTCTGAGACCACTCGACCCACAAGGAATCAGGCGCGAGATGAAGTCTGGCTTCGGAAAACTATACGAAATCTTCGAGCAACGGATTCGAGACCGCCAAGTCACGAGAGCGACGACGATGACTACTTCTGGTTATCAGAGGAGAAACGATTTTCTAGAGGCCCTTCTCGATCAGAAGGAGATCAACGGCGCCGAGCTCAGTCCCATGGAACTGAAGTCTCTGTTCGCGGTACTCTGTTTGCGCCTTCGAATTATATATATATATATATACTCTGATTGATAAAAAAAACAATCTCATCTTTCACTACTTCTCTACAGGATTTATTTGTTGCAGGAACCTCGACGAGTTCGGACACCGTAGAATGGGCAATGGCGGAGCTGCTGTTGAACCCGGAAGCCATGGCGCAAGCGATAACAGAGCTTCATGACACGATCGACCCAGGAAGAGAAGTGGAAGAATCGGACATTGCTCGACTTCCGTACCTCCAGGCTATCGTAAAAGAGACTCTGAGGCTGCACCCGGCAGCTCCTCTCGTTCTTCACAGAGCCATATGCGACGGGGAAATCTCCAGCTACTCTGTTCCCAAGGACACCAGAGTGATCGTCAACGTATGGGCCATTAGCAGGGACGGCGAAATCTGGGAGGATCCGACGTGTTTCAAACCGGAGAGGTTTCTGGATTCCAAGGTGGATTACATAGGACAACATTTCGAGTTCATCCCCTTCGGCGCCGGCCGCCGGATGTGCCCCGGAATGCCGCTTGCGATTCGGATGGTGAACCTCATGTTGGCCTCTCTGCTTCACTCCTTTGCCTGGGAGCTTCCCAGGGGGATGACGGGCACGGATTTGGATATGACAGAAAAGTTTGGGCTTACTCTCCAAAAGTCCGTTCCCTTGCTCGCAGTTCCCTCCAAACAGTGATGTTCTTATGTTTCTTATGATTTGATCCTTCATATATAAATGAGCAAAAACAGATAAATGTTTGTGCCTTGGTTTGAATATGGGTCTGGCCGGTTTTAAAATTTAGGCTCAGTTTCATACAAAATAAAATTTTATTTCAAAATTAATTAAAATAGTATTTTTCCTTTTTATTAAAAAGTTTACGTGTATTCCTAAACCCTAGTGTAGATGCCAAAACCTGAATGAAACCCATCCACCGCAAATTCCTAAACCCTAGGCTTGCATCGGCCTGTTCCTCAACTCACTGAGTAGCTGTCTATCAACTCATCATCAGACCCATGCTTTGCCACGTCGTCAGCACTGTCATTGACACAGGGTCACCATCTCGCTCTCGTCTGCACCACATCACTGCCACCGAGCTCCCTCTGAACGTCCACAAAGTCACAGTCAAAGGAGACCCAAGATTAGCAAGTCTCCCGTCGATACCCCTCTCGAACATCAATGAACGAAAAACATGAAAGAAAAACCCAAGTCGCCACACCCCTTCCTAAGGAGCCGGATCTCGATACTCATTCCAAGGATTGACTCAATTTTTAGCTATAAATAGTCAGATCACGCCATAGATTTACATCCAGGAATTTAGAAAATCTCAGTTAAATCTCACTTAATCTAACAAAATACGAAATTCTCCATCCATCCGACTAAAACTGCCAAAAGTTCATGTTCCCTTTCTCAAAGTCGAGAGTCATCCTCGAATCACCGTAACGTAGCCCTGAATCTCACTCATACGGTTTAAGAAATTTCTTGGTTTATAAATTTTCTAATGCACAAAAAATCTTCTCAAGCCAGAAGTTCACCAAAGCCACCTGAAGAAGCTTTGGACAACTGCTAGATACATCAACAAGTTATTAACATGGATATAAATACTTCCATCCAACTGACCAAGCCCATCGCCCATTAGTGTACCCTCTCTTGGAGTTCGTGACTCGCCGTCAAATTGCCAAAAAGCTATAACTTCATCAACCACTAGGGGTGGACATCGGGTTGGGTTTTTCAGGTAAACCGACCCCGCCCATCTCGAAAAACCCGGGTTTGGATTCCTAAATCCAACCCGTGGGTTGGGTTCACGTTTGAAAATCCAAACCGGATCTCGGGTTGGATTGGGTTTGGGTAAACGCAGGTTTTTTATTTTATTTTTAATATATTTTTCTTTAGTTATTTAAAATTTTTGTATAAAAAATCAATTTTTTTGGGTCGAGTTCGGGTTTTGTCAAAACCAGGTGGGTTTAAGTTGGGTCAGTTCGGGTTCGAGTTTGGAAAATGAAGGACATCAAGTATCACATCTTCATTGGACAAGTATGTGATAATGATATTTCAAAAGATAAAATGTGTCATGTTGTAACCCATAAGATGTTATCTCAGAAATATTTAAATCTCAAAAATTATATGAGGGGTGAATGCTATATATTAGTGTTATTGGCTTGAGTTTTGGGTGATGTGAGAGAGAAAGAGAGAGGTAAACTTAGTAAATTCAAATACAGAAAATTATTTTCAATGTACTATTTAAAATTGGGCGGTTTATCACAAAATGACTAAAAGACTCTTTCACAATAATAAACCACAATTATTTCTACTAATCTCTAACAGTATAAAAGTAAATTTAGCTCTACAAAACAAAAGAAAGAAAACCTCACCAATTAGGGTACTCTAAAGATCAGTTGATCTCCATGAGAATAGGATATATTTTCACAAAAGAAAACCACAAGAAAAAGTTCCAGGTCTTATATAAGATATCTCAATCAAGGGATCACTGTTTGAAGGGAACAGCCACCAAGGGAACAGACTTTTGGATGGTAAGGCCAAACTTTTCTCTCATGTCCAAATCATGGGCCTTCATTCCAGTCGGAAGCTCCCACGCAAAGGAGCGAAGCAGAGAAGCCAACATGAGGTGCACCATCCGATTCGCAAGCGGCATTCCCGGGCACATCCGGCGGCCGCCGCCGAAGGGGATGAACTCGAACTGTTGTCCTCTGTAATCCAACTTCGAATCCAGAAACCTCTCCGGTTTGAAACGCGCCGGATCCTCCCAAACTTTGCCGTCCCTGATTATGGCCCATAAGTTAACGATCACTCTTGTGTCCTCGGGAACAGAGTAGTCGGAGATTTCCCCGTCGGTTACCGCTCTGTGAGGAACGAGCGGAACTGCCGGGTGCAGCCTCAGTGTCTCTTTCACGACGGCCTGGAGGTACGGAAGTCGAGGTATGTCTGATTCCTCCACCTCTCTTCCCGGGTCGATTGCGTCACGGAGCTCTGTTCTCGCTCGCGCCATGGCTTCTGGGTTTCTGAGCAGCTCCGCCATTGCCCATTCTACGGTATCCGAACTCGTCGAGCTTCCTGCAATAAATAAATCCTGTAGAGAAGTAGTCGAAGATAGTTTTTTTTATCATTAATGTGATCAGTGTGTGTGTATATATATAATTCAAAGCCACAAACAGAGTACCGCGAACAGAGATTTTAGTTCCATGGGACTGAACTCGGCGCCGTTGATGTCCTTCTGATCGAGAAGGGCGTCTAGGAAATCGTTTCTACTTTGATACCCGGAAGCCGCTCTCGAGGCTTCTCGCTCTCGGATCTGTTTTTCGAAGATTCGGTCCAATTTTACTCGGTAAGATGTCATCTTTCGCCTGATTCCTTGCGGATCGAGCGGTCTCAGAAATGGGAAAAAGTCGACGATGTTCGGTTTCGCACCTTCTTCGAGCAAGGCCGATATCAAATCTTTAAACTCCTGCGCCGCCTCCGAATCGACGTCTACGGCGTCGACAGAAAACAGGGTATTGGACATCAGGTTCAGGGTGGTGACGAACGCTATTTTCCCGATGTCGACGGGCTTTCCGGACGAAGCTCGGTCATCGACGTGCGCGACGAGGTCGTCGATTTTCCGGCGACGGAGGCCGCGGCTGGCGTCGAGTCGCTGGGAGTTGAAAACGCAAGTGTTGCAGAGGGAACGGAGTCTTCTCCACAGCGGACCCGGTTGCGCCCAGACGACGGACGAGTCGTCGACGCCGGGGACGCGGATGGAATCCGTGACGCTCCGGCCGGCGAACTTCTGGTCGTGCTTCTGCAGGACCTCTTTCGCCGCGGCCGCCGAGGAGACAACGACGGTGGTGACTCGGCCGAGGCGCAGACTCATCACGGGGCCGTACCTCGCCGCGAGCTCGGTGAGCGAGACGTGAGGCTCGTTTCCGAGTTTGAAGAGGCTGCCGAAAATGGGCGCCGGGACGGGTCCCGGCGGGAGTACTTTTCCGGCGAGCTTTGAACCGGGAGTAGTTCTACTCTTGATGAAAAAACGCCAGGCGATCAGGAAAACCAGGAAAACGGAGAAGAGAACCGCAAAGGACACCATTTTTCCAAAGCAGGATGAAGCCTACAAGTTACATGCAACTCTATTTAATCCAATCGAAAAAAGGAGAAGAGAATCGCAAAGGACTCCATTTTTCCAAACCAGGTTGAAGCTTACGAGTCACATGCATGCAACTCTATTTAATGCAATCGAACAACGGATGGTTGCTTGGCTGTTTGCCGTCTTCTCAGCATTATTTGGAAACTTGACAGAGAGAGTTCACACCAGTTTGAAAAAAAAAATAAATAAATAAATATGTTTCATGTCTTTTGGATTCAGATTCGTTGATTTTGAAATACTTGAGTTGAATGTGGTGTGGATTTGAGCGAGGTGTGCAACACACACACACACACACACACACAGAGGAACAGACGATTCACTTATGGGTCAAAATTAATATTTTTTTTCTTTTCTTTCTTAATTAATTTGATTTTTTTTTTTTCTTAATCTTAATTTGGTTGCATGATGTGCTAAATTCCAATAGATTTGATTACATGACTAGTAGATGCATTTTAATGGCTTCGCCTAATATTAACGTTTTTTAGCGAGGCTAAATTCCATAGCTTTGCTAACAAGCATCACTTACAAGTTACAACCCGCCCATTGTTCTTTTTTTTTTTTTAATCATAATTAATTAAGATAAGGATATCAAATTATTATACTAACTAATAGATAAAATAATTATGCATGGTACTTTTTACACTTTTTTGCTTAAATCTTAGCCAAAAAAATATACTTCTAATTATAAATAACAAGACAAAAATTTCATTTGGATTATCTATTATAGCCTTGTTTTGTCAGACTTAATTAATATTAGAAATTTAAAATAAGTAGATTTTAAATAAAGACTCAATTCATAGAAAATATATCGTATATGACTGTGATATATGAAAACGTATTAAGCTTCAGTGTACGCAGGATTGTACTTACACCCGATGAGTGGCGTAATTACACTTGTCGTTAAAACTTAAAAACATTGAGTCAACTTTCCTGGTCCAGCCCACCAAAAAGGAAGGACCCATCAAAATCAAAGATGTCTGCAGCGGGCCCAAACCTGAGGCTTCTAATCTGCAACAGGCCCAAACATGAGGTAAGTTCTAGTCTGCAACGGGCCCAAGCCCACTTACCAGCTGGCCCACAAAAAAAAAAAAAAAAAGTACTTCAAAATATACACATCCCTAGTGTATATTCTCAAATCGTACACTTAATATGCACATTTTGAAGGGGGCATATGTAGGAATCGATTTTGTGAAGTCCGACAATCACGGTCCAAATCAGCACCGTATTACCAGGGTTAACAAGTCAAAGATTGACTTCAATCAAACCGATGAAATTAAGCCGTCGATCAAGCTTCGACAGATCAACGTTCGAGATTGCAATCGCCACGTCAGCAGCTTACATGGGCGACAAGTCGGACAAAGTGGCCACGTCAGCAGCCGATAAGGATTACACATGGCACTTACCTTGGTCCAAGACAGTTACACTCTTCAAGGGAGAATGTTACACAGAAAAAGTTGATTGAGTTACAACTGCTCCCGATAAACGTGGTCTATGCAGTTGGAGCCCGGTAAGCCTATAAAACAATAGGCTCAAGATGTTTTAGGAGATCGATTATAGAAATTAGAAGAAAGATCCTGAGACACGCAAAAATTTCAAGAGCGTACGTCAAATTCCAAAAATCTCAAATCACCACCCATAATCTGAGAGAGCAACAAGCATCCGTGCCAGTGTCTCGCAAATCAAATTGCCGTGAGCCGATCGGAATACCAAATTTTCCGTCAAGCTTAGGCGAAATTCAAATTTGTCTCGTTCGTTCGTTAAGGAGGCGTACGTTATTGTTCGTGTTACTCGGCTATCGTTTGTTCTTGATTGGAGATTGAATCAAAGGAGTTCTAGAAGTCGCACCCCACACAATCACCTAAAAATTACCAAAATAACCTTCAAATTATTTTGTACTCTGTACATCAAACACGTATTTTTCAGTCCACATATTGTAAACGTTTACGGTACTAATACGGAGAATGCATCCTAGTCCCGCAGAAACTTCAGAGCGGAGAGAGGACGGCACTGTTTCTTCCCAAGGCTGCAGGTAAGCTTTGCTTTCACCTTCTTTTCTTGCTGCGAAATGAAAATATTATATGAGCGTAAGCTGATTGGTTTTGGGTTTACCCCATTTAGCTGATGTCAATATATCCTCAGTGATGATCAGGTCCAAAAATTAAATGTTTTTCGTGTATTTTCTCCACTATTTGATTTTTGTTGTGACTATTTGTTGGCCATTTATGTGTATATGTGTATGGCTGTCACTGATGAATTTCTAACGTACGCGCATGGCATTCCAGGGAGGACGAGGACTCTAGGAGGATGAGAAAGACGAAGAGGAGGATCAGGACGATGAGGATGAGAAGGATGAGGAAGGCGAAGAGGAGGAGCACGGGGAAGATTGGAAGGAAGCGGAGGACGAGGAGGAGAAAGATGAGAAAGAGGCCAAGGAGGAAGAGGATGAAGAAGTAGAATAGAGGGAGGAGAAGGCACAGGCGCAACTTTTTTTTTTTTAACTTATGAACAAGAATATATTGGAATATGAGACGTTCAGTTAAGTTTTAATTTCTTAAATTAATATTTATAAATTTTTATTACTAAAAATTTAAACCGTCTAATAATGAAGGTAGAAGGGAAAAGGCGGGAAAGGGAGACAACTAACAATGCAAAGCTGAAACTATCAGCAGGGATACGGGGTTCATCAATGGAGTAGTTGTCAGAAAGGAAAATCAGATTAATTAATTTGTTCTTGAACATCTATCAAAGTTGTAAGGCTCCTATTTGCGGGGAGACGGGTTTACCGGAATTTGTGTTTTGGTGGAGAAACGGATTGCGTTCCTTCATCAGAAAGAGATCATCACCATTAGAAACCTTGTTACCACTGGTTAAGATAGTTGCGTATTGAAGTATAGAGACTCCGTCGTCTTCCACCTCCGTCAAAACCTCGACCCAGAAAACCAATCGAAAATGCAGGTGTAAAGATCGAGAATTTACGGCTAACCTCTGAGGAATTTCATCATACACACCCGAGGCCGGTAGACCCAAAACGTCAAGATTGAGAATTTCGGTTTGAAGCTTTATCGTCGCTTTGACCCATGTCGCGGAAGACTATTGGAATTTGTGTTTCGGTGGATAATCGGGTTTTATTCATTAATTCCTCTTGTTCCTAGACGATGGAAATGGATGAGAACCATTGGTAACGGGAATTATGTCAAACACTTGGTTTTTTTCGCAAGTCATGATTCGAGATTCTGAACATGTCTTCCAGTGTGAACATGGAGACGAGGGCGTCGATTCGTTTCCCCGGCTGCAGAGTCCCCAATGCGCACCGCATCGATCATACCCCGTCGCATCGGCTTCTGTCCGTGACAACTTTGGGAGCAGCGCAGGCTGCACTACTCTTCCAGGATAACAAAATAGCCCCTTTCATTGCTTTAAGGACTACGGAGAATGAATCCAGGTCCTCCAGGGGCGCTAGAGTTCAGAAACAGAGGCCGAAGCAACTTCTTCACCCCAGTTCATTCAGGTACAGGCATTGTCTACTTGTACTTCTCTTGCATTGCCTTCTGTTATTTTCTGCGTATGGTATACTCCAGCTGAAAAACTCTCTTCTGTTGTGACTGCAGCAGGAAGAAGGGATACTGGGTTCAAGTGATAGTCAAAAAGTTCTTTGGCTACTTAAATGGATCACAGATTGAGAAAAGGGCAACAAGATATATACGTACCTTCGCCATTCAATGATAGAATAAGTGAATTGCCCAAACCACTTCTTCTCCAAATCCTTTCTTTTTTACCCACCAAGGACTGCATTCGTACTAGCCTTTTAGCCAAACGCTGGAGGTACCTGTGGCAATCTGTCTCGTCACTGAACTTCAACTTCTCTGTGCTCTGCAGCAGTAGCAGTGAAGATTTTTTGAAATTTGTGGATCATGTTTTTATGCTAAGGGATGGTTCTGACCTAGATGAATTTCGTCTGCAGTACTGTGGTTTTACTGATAATGTTGATGACTCCTTAATGTCTCGCCTCAATATATGGATTGAAGTGGCTGTAAAGCGTAAAACAAAAAAGCTTCATCTCGATCTTACTCCTGTACCAAAGTTTGTTCAGCTTTCTTCAAGGAGAACATTACAAGTGACTAGATTGGGAAAGGGGAGGATGGGTCTTCGTATTCCATCAGCTCTTGGTCAGTTGAGAACTCTGGAGCTTGTTTCAGTAAACTTGCTTGCTGAGAGTTTCTCACTTGATAGCTTTTCCAATTGTCCTGCTCTTGAGACCTTGAAATTCAAGAGCTGTTGTTTTAAAGATTGGCCCTCACTGTGCATATCTGCTCCTTCATTGAAGATCATCGTCTTTAATGACTGTAAATGGAATGACTGTTTCATCAAGGTATCTGCTCTTTCTTTGCAGAAGCTCGACATTGATAGCTGTGAATGTGATGATTGTGACATTGTTGTTTCTGCACCAAGATTGAAATCATTTTGTTATATATTTAATTCTCTGCCGAACAGCTTTGTTTTCCGAAAAGTGTATTGTCTTGAGAGTGCAGTTATTTCATGTTCTACCAATGACTTGGATGATGATGATGCTTTAACACTGAGGAAGATGTTTAACAGCATTTCTTACATGGATAAGCTGAACTTGGATCTGGTTTCTATTAAGGTATGTGTATAAATGCTAAGGTAGTGTTGCTTTTGAATCCTTGGACTCTTTTAAAATGTGAAAAAGATTATTAGAAAATAGAGACTATGTGTTGTATTCTTTAATGACTACATAATTTGTTATCTTTGCTTGTGCCAGTTATTGAAGCATTTGGCTCCTTTAGGCTTGCTGAAGCACTTGACTATGCAGTTGTATCACTGCTTTTGTAATGACTATGTGAATTCTGTCATAAAATTTTTGAATGACAATTGCAAGATTGAAATACTGGAGATAAGTGGATTCAAGGTATTGTATTTACAGGTAAATTAAACTCTGTTGGATCACATTGAAGCTCCCATTTAGCTAAATGCCGGTGCTCTGTTTTCTTTCTTCTTTGCAGGAGACAGATCTTCCTCATGGTAAAGATTCACAAATAAAGCGCCCAAAGAAATTGACCACCCTTTTCCACCTCAAGAAACTTGTGGTGACATACCATGTAAGAGACAGAAAGGAAATAGAGTGGGTGAAGCTGTTGGAGCGTAATGCTCCTAACTTGGAGGAAGTCACATTCAATTGGTGAGTCTGCATATAGCTATTAGCAGCTGCAATGTTGTGGTCTTCTTTGTTTACATGATTTCCTGTGAATGAACTGGGTAAACTGTTTTCTTCTTAAGAACATCTATTTAGGTGATTTTATTGACTGACCCATTATGACTGGGGCACAAATTGTACTATACTCACCTGCTGTATTTATGTTAACAAATGTAAGAGAAGAGCCTTGAAGAGATAGTAAGCCTGTCAATGGGTATAAATCTGACACATCAAACAATCAATACCTGCTGAACCCTTGAACAAATAGGTGCCTACTAAGTAACATGGTAGATTAATTTTGTTAAAGCTGACGGGTTTTCGGTTTACCCACTACTTATGATTCTTCTTGTGACCATTTGTTGTGGTCTGCCATTTTTGAATATATACTCATTGACGATTTTCTAACATGGCCTTCCAGGGAGGAGGACAGCGAGGAGGACGAATAGGAGGAGGAGGAGAGGGTGTAGGAGGGGCTGTGGAGGTTGGCAGCTGTCCCTATATTGAACTTATTATCTATCAAGAATGCAATAGTTTTAATTGGTTTTGAAGAGGTATAAACCGTGAGGATCATGTTTATCATAGTATGGACTAGATAGTGGTTAGTTTCCATCTGGATTATTTCTAATGACAGGACGGCATTTGAGCTTGAATTTCATTATTTGTAACCGTGTCAATCATTTCACACTGTACAAACTTGATAATCGGGTAAATGGATGATTTATCCGTCTATCCAAAAATACTACAAAATGATATGTAGAATAAGGTAATTAATTAAAAGGTAAAAAGGAGTATATATCAGTCATTTTTACATATTTTTATAATTTCTTATAAATTATATGTTCAACCTTGATAAAATTATAATCCTAGTTATTTTATTTTATTAATCATGTTGTATTCTTGTACTTAATAATTTTTTTCTATTTTAAAATATTATTATTCTTAATCTCTTGTGGTAAATTATCTATATGTTTCATTATTTTTTAGTTTTTTAAAAGTTTTTCACCGCTATTCTATTCATTACAAATATTTTTATGGCCGCTATTCTATTCATCACAAATGGCAGTTTCCATTCGCGGGAAGATGTATCCTTGAATTTTGTGTTTAGGTGGAGAAACGGGTTCAATTCCTTCATCTCAAAGAGATCAGCACCATTCGAGTTCTGAACATAAATAAATCATCCAATGAATCTGGGACTACGGGAGTGAGGAAGTATTCCCGTCCCATCGGCTTCTGTCTGTGACGATTTTCGAGAAGGCACAGACTTTACTGGTCATAAACATAAACATTCAGAAGTTCTTTTCTTCGTTTGTTCTGCAGACAAGCAACCCAGGTTTTGGCCAGAGGTTCGAGGGTTCAGAGTCTTCAGACTCTTAAGAGCTGGCCCCATTCCTCCCCCCAAATGCTGCTACCCTGCTACTTGTAGGGTACGTCGTGTTTCCTTCTTCACCCCTGTTCACTCCGTTACAGGTCTTGCGGCTTTGCGTGTGGGTAAGCTCTCATGTTCTGCTCTCAAATATTCTTTCACCCAGTTCTTCTTTTGCTGCGAAACCAGTAATGGCTGGCCTTTGCATGGTCTTAATCGAGGCAAATTTCCATTCAAATACTTTTTTTTTTTCTTTTTCTTGTAAGAGATCATTCAAATACCCTTGTAAGGTTATTGTAAGACTCTGAGGTCTTGACTCTGCTGTCAAGTCTCTTCATCTTAAGAGAAGATGTTGTGAAAATTTTATTTGCAGAAGTATGTCATAAGTAGTTCAACTTCGAAAAAAGATCATTTTTTTCTTTACAATAGCAATTGTTGTGCGAAAGAATATTGAAGAGTTTAGTTAATAACTTATAACAGGTTTTGTCTTTCATAAGATGAATGAAAAGGCTAGTTAAACGATTATTTTTGTTTACATTTTTTTTGTAACAGCGAAATTTGAAAGTGTAAGTCTTGGTAATTAAGTTTTGAAGTTTGAAACGAAATGATCGTGTTAGAAAAAACCATTGTTGTACTTATTGTCTACCTCCTTTGGATATCCACACTGTCATTTAGGTCACGCATTCAATAAACAACAGGGCATTTCTAGTTGATCGACTAACATTATCTACTTGTACTTCTCTAGCATTGCCTTCTGTTATTTTCTGCGTATGGTATACTCCAGCAGAAAAACTCTCTTCTGTTGTGACTGCAGCAGGAAGAAGGGATACTGGATTCAAGTGATAGTCAAAAAGTTCGTTGGCTGCTTAAATGGATCACAGATTGAGAAAAAGGCAACAAGATATATACGTACCTTCGCCATTCAATGATAGAATAAGTGGATTGCCCAAACCACTTCTTCTCCATATCCTTTCTTTTTTACCCACCAAGGACTGCATTCGTACTAGCCTTTTAGCCAAACGCTGGCGGTACCTGTGGCCATCTGTCTCGTCACTGAACTTCAACTTCTCTGTGCTCTGCAGCAGTAGCAGTGAAGATTTTTTGAAATTTGTGGATCATGTTTTTATGCTAAGGGATGGTTCTGACCTAGATGAATTTCGTCTGCAGTACTGTGGTTTTACTGATAATGTTGACGACTCCTTAATGTCTCGCCTCAATATATGGATTGAAGTGGCTCTAAAGCGTAAAACAAAAAAGCTTCATCTTGATCTTACTCCTGTACCAAAGTTTGTTCAGCTTTCTTAAAGGAGAACATTACAAGTGACTAGATTGGGAAATGGGAGGATGGGTCTTCGTATTCCATCAGCTCTTGGTCAGCTGAGAACTCTGGAGCTTGTTTCAGTAAACTTGCCTGCTGAGAGTTTCTCACTTGATAGCTTTTCCAATTGTCCTGCTCTTGAGACCTTGAAATTCAAGAGCTGCTGTTTTAAAGATTGGCCTTCACTGTGCATATCTGCTCCTTCGTTGAAGATCATCGTCTTTAATGACTGTAAATGGAATGACTGTTTCATCAAGGTGTCTGCTCTTTCTTTGCAGAAGCTCGACATTGATAGCTGTGAATGCGATGATTGTGACATTGTTGTTTCTGCACCAAGATTGAAATCATTTTGTTATATATTTAATTCTCTGCCGAACAGCTTTGTTTTCCGAAAAGTGTATTGTCTTGAGAGTGCAGTTATTTCATGTTCTACCAATGACTTGGATGATGATGATGCTTTAACACTGAGGAAGATGTTTAACAGCATTTCTTACATGGATAAGCTGAACTTGGATCTTGTTTCTATTAAGGTATGTGTATAAATGCTAAGGGAGTGTTGCTTTTGAATCCTTGGATTCTTTTAAAATGTGAAAAAGATTATTAGAAAATAGAGATTGTGATGTATTCTTTAATGACTACATAATTTGTTATCTTTGCTTGTGCCAGTTATTGAAGCATTTGGTTCCTTTAGGCTTGCTGAAGCACTTGACTCTGCAGTTGTATCACTGCTTTTGTGATTACTATGTGAACTCTGTCATAAAATTTTTGAATGACAATTTCAAGATTGAAATACTGGAGATAAGTGGATTCAAGGTATTGTATTTACTGGTAAATTAAACACTGTTGGATCACATTGAAGCTTCCATTTAGCTAAATGCCGGTGCTCTGTTTTCTTTCTTCTTTGCAGGAGATAGATTTTCTTCATGGTAAAAATTGTTGCTCACAAATAAAGCGCCCAAAGAAATTGACCCCCCTTATCCACCTCAAGAAACTTGTGGTAACATACCATGTAAGAGACAGAAAGGAAATTGAGTGGGTGAAGCTGTTGGAGAGTAATGCACCTAACTTGGACGAAGTCACATTCAATTGGTGAGTCTGCATATAGCTATTAGCAGCTGCAATGTTGTGGTCTTCTTTGTTTACATGATTTCCTGTGAATGAACTGGGAAAACTGTTTTCTTCTTAAGAACATCTATTTAGGTGTTGTTATTGACCCATTAAGACGGGCACAAATTGTACTATACTCAAATGTAAGAGAAGAGCCATGAAGAGTGTAAGCCTGTCAATGAGTATAAATCTGACTCATCAAACAATCAATACCTGAACCCATGAACAAATAGGTGCCTACTAACTAACTGGTAGATTAATTTTGTTATATCTGATGGGTTTTCGGTTTACCCACTATATATGATTCTTCTTGTGACCATTTGTTGTGGTCAGCCATTTTTGAATATATACTCATTGACGATTTTCTAACATGGCCTTCCAGGGAGAAGGACGACGGGGAGAAGGAGGAGGAGGAGGAGGAGGAGGAGGAGGAGGAGGACGAGGACGAGGACGAGGACGAGGAGGAGGACGAGGAGGAGGACGAATAGGGGGAGGAGGAGAGGGTGTAGGAGGGGCTGTGGAGGTTGGAAGCTGTCTCTATATTGAACTTATTATCTATCAAGATTCAAGAATGCAATAGTTTTATTTGGTTTTAAAGAGATATTAACCGTGAGGATCATGTTTGATCATAGTATGGACTAGTTAGTGGTTAGTTTCCATTTGGATTATTTTTAATGACAGGACGGCACTTGAGCTTGAATTTCAGTATTCGTAACCGTATCAATCATTCCACACTTTACAAACTTCCAATTGATAATCGGGTAAATGGATAATTTATCCGTCTATCCAAAAAATACAACAAAAAGATATGTAGAATAATTAATTTTAAGGTAAAAAGGAGTGTATATCAGTCATTTTTATATATTTTTATAATTTCTTATAAATTATATGATCTACCTTAATAAAATTATATTCCTAGTTATTTTATTTTTATGAAACATGTTATATTTTTCTATTTTAAAATATTATTATTATTTATCTCTTTTGTTAAATTATCTATATGTTTCATTTTTTTTTAGTTTTTTAAAAGTTTTTCACCGCTATTCTATTCATTACAAATATTTTTATGGCTATTCTATTCATCGCAAATGGCAGTTCCCATTCGCGGGAAGATGTATCCTTGAATTTTGTGTTTGGGTGGAGAAACGGGTTCAATTCCTTCATCTCTAAGAGATCACCACCATTCGAGTTCTGAACATATATCATCTAATGAATCTGGGACTACGGGAGGGAGGAAGTATTCCCGTCCCATCGGCTTCTGTCTGTGACGATTTTCGACTAGGCACAGACTTTACTGGTCATAAACATAAACATTCAGAAGCTCTTTTCTTCGTTTGTTCAATCAACCCAGGTTTGGGGGTGCCAGAGGCTCGAGGGTTCAGAGTCTTCAGACTCTTAAGAGCTGGCCCCATTCCTCCCCCCTAATGCTGCTACCCTGCTACTTGTAGGGTACGTCGTGCTTCCTTCTTCACCCCTGTTCACTCCGTTACAGGTCTTGCGGCTTTGCGTGAGGGTAAGCTCGCATGTTCTGCTCTCAAATATTCTTTCACCCAGTTCTTCTTTTGCTGCAAAACCAGTAATGGCTGCCCATTGCATGGTCTTAATCGAGGCAAATTTCCATTCAATTACTTTTCTTTTTCCTTTTCTTGTAAGAGATCATTCAAATACTCTTTTAAGGTTATTGTAAGACTCTGAGGTCTTGACTCTCCCTTCACCTTAAGAGAAGGTGTTGTGACAAATTTATTGCAAAGTGTGGCATAAGTAGTTCAACTTCGAAAAAAGATCATTTTTTTCTTTACAATAGCAATTTTTATGCGAAAGAATATTGAAGAGTTAATAACTTATAACAGGTTTTGTCTTTCATAAGATGAATGAAAAGACTAGTTAAACGATTATTTTTGTTTACATTTTTTTTGTAACAGCGAAATTTGAAAGTGTAAGTCTTGGTAATTAAGTTTTGAAGTTTGAAACGAAATGATCGTGTTTAAAAAAAAACATTGTTGTACTTTTTGTCTACCTCCTTTGGATATCCACACTGTCATTTAGTTCACGCATTCAATAAACAACAGGGCATTTCTAGTTGTTCGACTAACATTTCAGATTTGTCTGCATAGACATATCTTCCACTACCTTGTATGATTTGCTCTGCGAGATTGACTCCAGCTTACTAACTCTCTCTTTTTGTTGTGAATACAGAGGGAAGAAGAGATACTCGCCTTGAATTTAGTGAAAATTTCTTTGCCTTCCTTTAATGGAGCAGAATTTGAAAAGTGGGATTGATTCCTTGAGCAGGGATAGAATAAGCGAATTGCCCGAAACACTTCGGCTTCATATCCTCTCCTTTCTACCTACCGAGGACTGCATCCGTACAAGCCTTATAGCCAAAGGTTGGAGGTACCTGTGGAAATTTGTCTCCTCTTTGAACTTCAATTACTCTGACGATCACACTAGTACTGCTTTAGTCAGAGAAAGGGAAAAGTTTTTGAATTTTGTTGATCAGGTTTTTATGCTAAGGGACAGTTCTGATCTTTATGAATTTTGCTTGTATTATCGTAGTTTAAGAAAGAGTCTATCTAAATCCACAGTGCGTAGCTTCAACTTATGGGTTGCAGTAGCCCTAAAACTTAGAGCAAAAAAGCTCTGTCTTCATCTTTATCCCGAATCAAGTGTTTTGGAGCTTCCTTCAAGCAGAACGTTAGAAGTGCTGAGTCTGACTTGGGGGACAATCAATCTTCAAAATCTGTCGCAGCTATGTGAGCTCAGAACTCTGGAGCTTGTTGCAGTGGGGGCACCTTCTGAGAGTTTCTCTAATGATCTCTTTTCTTATTGTCCTGCCCTTGAGACCTTAAGATTTTTGGGTTGTGATTTTTCTGAATGGTCATTAATGTGCATATCTGCTCCTTCATTAAAGAACATCTTCCTTGATGAGTGTGAATGGGATGATTGTGTCATCAAGGTTTCTGCGCCTTCTTTACAGAGGCTTCACGTCAATGATTGTGTTTGGGATAATGACTGTACTATCGAGGTTTCTGCACAAAGATTGAATTCATTTAAATACGGTTTTCGTTCTCTGCCAAAGTCCTTTGTATTCCAAGGACTAGTTTCTGTGGATAGTGCAGTTATTTCCAGTCTTGGGGCATGCTTCGACTATGATGATATTGAGGCTTCAAAGGTGAGGTTTATGCTTGGTGGCCTTTTGAACATTCGGAAGCTCAACTTGGATATAGATTCTGATGTGGTACGTGTACACTTGCCAAGGGGGTGATGTGTTTGAACTCCAGGGATTCTTGAAAAAATGTGAAGAGGATTATGAATACGTGTACTCTTTAATGGGTCACAGGGTTTTCAATGTCTGATCTTTATTGTTTTTATCTTTGGTTGTACTAGGTATTCGAGAGACTGCCTCCGTTTGACTGTATGGAAGAGTTGACTGTGCCGTTGTATCATTGCATATGTGATGACTACGTAAACTCCGTCATAAAGTTTTTGAATAGCAATTGCAAGATGCAAACACTAAACATAAGTGAATTTGTGGTATTATCTTGACATTCTATTTAAACACTGTTGTCATTCTGGTCATATTGAAGCTCCATAGCTAAATCTCCGAACAAATTTTCCTTCCTTGCAGGACAGGTCAGATTTTCACTATGATGGCGATGAACATTGTTGTTCACAAGTAAATGGCCGTCAGAAATTCACCCTTCACCTCCTCAAGAAACTTGTGGTAAAATTCTGGAAAAGAGATGATAAAGAAATTGAGTGGGTGGAGCTGCTGAAGAGTAATTCACCTCATTTGAATGAAGTCATCAGGATCAACTCGTGAGTCTGCATATTTTAGAAGCTGAAATTTTGTGGTCTTCTTCATTTACATGATTTACACGGAATGAACTTACGAAACTGTTTTCATCTTAAACTTACTGTTCTTTGTAAAGATTTATCCATATTGGTGGACCCATATAGAAAGAGGCATGTGTGACTGTGTTCTACTTAGCTCTCCCTCTGTATTTATGTTTCCAAATCAAAGAGAAGAGCTTTCATGAATGTAGTAGGTCTGTCAATGGGTATAAACCCGATTCATTGGACATACCTGCACCCGTGAACAAATAGGTGCCTATGAAGGATGTTAATAGTATCTACCCATTAAGTAATGGGTTAGATTTGGGTAAAACCTGATTGGTTTTCGGTTTACCCATTAAGCTGATATCAATATATCCTCACTCTGGTCCAACCAATGAATGTGTTTTGGGTAATATTCTCCACTATCTTTGATTTTTATTGTGTTATTTAGTTGTAATCGGCCATTTATGGATATAGTCATTGATAATTTTTTAACATGGCCCTCCAGGTTTGGGCAGGAAGACGAGGAAGAGGGCATGGAGGATGAGGAAGAGGAAGAGGACATGGAGGATGAGGGTGGGCAATGGCCGGGGTAGGAGGAAGTTTTTTATGCCATGGGGAGCCAATAGAACTTTCTATCTAGTAAGAACGCAATAGTTCTATTGGGTTGTGCAAGTGTAAGTGTAGGTGTGGCCATGTGTATAGACGAGTGTGTGGTGTGTTTCCATTTGGATTGCTATATGTGTATAGACATAGCTGTAATAGATCGTTATTCAGAGCTCTGAAATGGCTGAAACTCAGGGCAAGGCTAAGGGCTTTACCATATGATAATAGTTGATTTTCAATATGACCGTAGTCATATTTTTTGGAAATTTGCCGATTCCTTCTTAGCCAGATGACATGAAGAAAGTTAATTTTTTGGCTTCTGTTTGGTCAATTTTGACATATTTTTTGCTTTTGTGATTAATTCTTAGCCAGATGACATGAAGATCTCCGGCTACCCCGTTCCCAAGCACACCAGGGTGGTCGTCAACGTGTGAGCCATGGGGAGAGACGGCGGGGTTTGGGATGAACCGGGGAGTTTATAACCGGAGAGGTTTCTGGAGTCGGAGGATGATTACAGGGGACAACATTTCGAGTTCATCCCCTTCGGCTCCAGGCGCCGGATGTGCCCCCGGAATGCCTCGCTGCTTCACTCCTTCGATTGGGAGCTTCCGGCGGGGACGAAGGCGGCGGATTTGGATATGCGAGGGAAGTTTGGTCTCACTCTGCGGATGGCTGTTCCTTTGGTGGCCGTGCCCATCAATGGCTGAGTTCCATGCTTATGGACTCTCTCTGTTACGAGAGATTGCAGCTGGGAGTCAGACTTCATTGTTGGATGTCTATTTTGGATTTGATTTGATTAATAACATACATACATCCAGTTACACTCACCCCAAACCCTTGATAGAAATCTATTAGTCTGATTAGCTTAATAATAAAGAAAAAACCACTATCACCTTCATTACAATTGATATATTGATTTTGATTTTGATACAGTTATTAATTGTAATGGAAATGTTTGATACCGATTTTAAAACTTCCAAGTAAAAAAAAAGCATGTTAAAAATTTTCATGCTCAAATTGTACAACCATCTTTGCATACATGAAGAGCTTCAATTGGGCTTCTTCTAGACTCCATTGACCGGCACACTACATGAGTCCAAACTTCTGTACATCTCTCTTCGGATTTTCTCACGGATAGAAGCAATTCCTTCTCTCTTCTCCAACAGTGAATTATCTAACGGTACAGTTTTAAATACAGGGTATCATCGGATAGAGAGCCATAATCAATCTCCGCAAGAAGATTAATTAAGCAGTTTGATTACATGAGAAGAGCGTTCAATGAGAATTCAACACCCATGATAAATAAACAGGAAAGAAAAGTTGCAAAATCGTTCAAGAGAAAATTTACCTCAGAAAAAATTAATGATAGGAGCAAAAGTGAAACCCACAGAAATGGGTACACGTTAAAAAAAAAAAAAAAAAAAAAAGAACTTTCTTCTGTGCTATATGACCTTCTTGAGACTTGTTACTGTCAAGCAATAAAATCTTCCTGGTCGTTCCTCTGGCTGCTGCTGATAGTACAACCATTCGGAGGAACGACCAAGACTCAAGGTGCTGGTCAAGGCACCTTGGTTAAAAGAGAAACCTACACATAAGTAAACACCATTGTTAGTGACAATTAAACAATTTTGGGATTGAACACCTGACCTCGTCATTCCATAAAAAAATGCAGCACGGCAGATTCTTGTCACCGGTAGCTTCATCTAATCATTCACTGTGGGACAGCACAAAAAATAGAAATATATATAAGTAAAATAAAAACCATTTATAGAGAAAGAATTGCAAGAAACTTACTCTATACTACATGCCTTCGATCTCTCTAAACAAAATTCACAAGGACTTATCAGTTTGATGATAAGACTAAGGAGTACTGCATCCATGTCTTTGTGCTTTCCCTCTTCCATCTCTTTTTATAGTTCAATAAAAATATTCGCAAATTTAATGGGTTCGATCTGCATGTATATAAAAACACCTAACCAATGGCTCGTCAATATTATCTATATTCTATATATAAATGCACGGGGCATTTTGTAATAAATTATTAACATACGCCAGCTTTTTCGTTAATTAGGTTCCATTCGTAATTTCTTTTCAAGGTAAAAAGTTTCTTAATTTGTATAAATGCATTTAATAATATTCTATGAGAATGTAACCATATACAAGTAATTTTAAAGAATCTAATCCACTGTTTTAAAAATCGAACCGGCCATCAAACCGGCAGTATGTCTGGTTTTTGTTGAACCTGGTTGAACCGGGTTGGACCAATGGTTCAACCATTAAATATTATACTCTATACTTGTTTCACCGAAAATCCGCCGATCCGCGAAGAGGCGCGACCAAGAGAATATGTCGATTACTTTAGAATAGTTTGTGTTACAGGGTGTTATGTATCAGGGAAATGCGAGTCCAATCTCCTAATAATCCTCTAATTCGATCTCCGTGTGATTTTGGTGAAGTTTAAGCTTTAGGCGAATCGTCGTTGAGACTTGAGTTGCAGGAACGAGTGTGCACGATTTGGTGTAGCTTTGGTCGGTCGGACGGAGGTATTTGTGCTCCGCGTGTGTCAACTTGTGACGTTGCCGGCGGTCGTGTAGAGCTGCTCCGGTTGAACTGTTGAGTTGCGACGAACCGCGAGTTGCTTGACTTCTATGGTTCGAGAGAGCTTCTGTGCGTCGAGTTTCTTCTCGGTGAAGGGATTTTCAGACCTTCGTTTCAAGAGAGAAAGAACTTCTGTGCGTGAAGTATTTTCTTGACTAAAATGCTCTCGAACTTGATTTTTTTTTCTACCTCTGTGCGTTTTGTTCTTCTCGACGAAGGAATTTTCAGACCTTCGTTTTGAGAGAGAGCTTCTGATGGTTCTTCTCGATGAAGGATTTTTCAGACCTTCGTCTCAAGAGAGAGCTTCTGTTTTTTTTTAACCTGATTTCTCCCCCCTTTGTGATTGGGAACTTCTTGTCTTTTGTAGCCGAAATTCTCTTCTGGTTGAGGAGTTTTTGCCTCGGAAAGGGGATCACGATCCCCTTTCTGAGGGAGTTGATGGAGGAGGGAGACTAGGATCGTAGTCCCTCCTTCCTCCTTCGGTTAACGACCAGTTCTGGTCATTTGACTGTTGAGTTGAGTGATGAGCTGACGAGGCATGCTGACGGGTGCTGACTCGACGAATTTCTGCTGATTGTGTTGCTGATTGTGCCGATGACGTGACAACGCGGCTGGACCTGGCAGTGGGCTGTAACAATGAACTTCAAAGATCGACTGAGCTTACCCATGATCGTTGTTTGATGGATCGATGGGTTGCTGGACTCGTCGAAATTGGGCAATGCACATTTTGGTGCATACAATACTTTATACTTTCTTAATAATTCCATAGAAAAAATAACAAAAATAATCCTGGTTTTAGTTAACCACGCCGGGTCAATAAGAACCGGATTGGCCTCCGAATCTGGTTCAACTGGGTCGGACCGGCCGGTTCGGTTCAGTTTTTAAAACTCTGATATAATCCCTCACTCCCTCCTTTTAATTATCCATATATGCGTATTTTTTTTTCTTTTAATATATAACATCAAGTTAAATTCAGTATATAGATGTTTCACCGAAAATCCGCCGGTCCGCGAAGAGGCGCGACCGAGAGAAGTTTTCAATTACTTTAGAATAAATTCGTTACAGGGTGTGTTGTAAATATCAAGAAATGCGAGTTCACTCTCCTAGGCTTCCTCTGATTCGATCTCCGTGTGTTTTTGGTGAAGTTAAAGCTTCTGGCGAGTCGTCGTCGAGACTTCGAGTTACAGAAACGGGTGTACACGATCTGGTGTGGCTTTTGTCGGTCGGACGGAAGTATTTGTGTTCCGTGTGTTTCGACTTGTGACGATGCCGGCGAAGGTGTAGAATCGCTTCTGGTCGAGCTGCAGAGCGACGAACTGTTGCGAATGGCTGAACTTCTTTGTGATGAAAGAACCTCTGTGTGTGAGGAACTCTTCTCGGTGAAGGGAGCTTTGGACCTTCGATTTGGGAACGAGAGAGTTCAGAGAGCCTTTCGAATACGATTTCTCTAACTTTTCACCTTTTTCCAACCAACCTTTCAATTTTTCCACCAACCCTTGGGACAGGGAACGTCTGGCCTTTTGTAGCCAGTCTTTGTTGTTGTTGAGGGATTTTTGCTGGGAAAGGGGATCACGATCCCCTTTCTGCTCGTGAAGTTGAGGGAAGAGGGGAGGAGAGAGACCAGGAACTCCCGTTGAGATCCCCTGAATGAGGATCGTAGCCTCTTTTATAGGTTTTCATCTTTTCGTTTGAAATGGCTGATCGTATGCTGACTCACGCCGCGTGGTGATGACTCATCGAATCGTTGTTGACTAGACGATGACTCACCGAGTTGACGATCTTGGGCGAGGCGGCTCGGCCAGGTCGATGATGCGGCGAGACAGATGAGTTCGACGATGGGCTGCGTCGGATTATTTCCGAGAATTGTCGCGGCCTGTCCACGAACTTTGTTTGTTGGGTCGATGGACTCTTGGATCTGTCGAACGTGGGCCATGCACATTTTGGTGCATACAGATTGCCCCTTTCGAGACTTGTTCGTTCGGGAGGAACGAACAAGTTTCAACATGAAGATGGATGAACACAACACACACCCCTTTTTTTTTTTTTTTTTTTTTTTTTTGTTGATCCTCTTACTCTTTTAGGATCGTTTATATTTTGTGTACGTATTTCTATCTGTCCTCTTGCTTTTTTAGGACAATGTATATTCTCTGTACACCTTGTATGTATTTTTTTTTTTTATTTTTTTTTTTTGGCTCTCTTGCTGTTTTAGAGCTGTTTGCTTTTTTCGATTTTTTTTTGTATACACGTACATGTGGAGTATGTACGGTATAGAGAAATGATGAGCACCTGAGCAGAGATGTCGCAGTAACAACGACGACTTGGAGTTGAGCTGCTGGCTACTGGTCCGCTTTTGAGTGTTGCCGAAAGTTGTTTCAAACCCGGATGGCTAGTGAAATTCTGGCTCAACCGAATTGGTTCGACCGGAGGAGGGGAGGCTAGCGTGGTGCTGACTCATCTTGGACGACCTCCCGGCAGGCAGACCTACTCTCCAGGGAGGGGGGAGGAAGGGAGGACGGTTTTGGCAGTGAAGGAGGCAGGCCAGGGTCCCCTGTGTGGCCGTGACTCTGTGTGAGCAAGCTCCCCGCGATCGGCAGAAGTACTCAGGTTCGGGCCGAAAGGGGAGGCAGCCGTGGGCCCCAGCCCGGTGGGCTGACTCGGGACAGCTCCTGCTGCAGCGGGCCGCCCATTCGGCCGGGAGGGAGGAGGCAGCGTGGAGACCCCGAAGGTGTGGGCCTCGACTCAGTGGCAAGCTCAGCGGCGGTGAGTTGTTCCGATTTCGATGGGAGTTGTTCCGATTCAATGAAGGCAGCTCCGACATCGGAGAAGTACTCCGGTTCGACCGGGGAGGAAAGACCGTGGCCCCACAGACCTGACGTGTGGTGACTCGGTGACAAGCTCCGCTGACAGTGAGTTGTTCCGATTCGATAGGAGTTGTTCGATTCCCGGCGAACCAGCTCCGGCATCGGTGAGAAGTACTCGGTTCGGTAGAAGGGGAGGCGAAAGAGTGGGCCCCGACGTGTGTGACGACTCGGTGACAAGCTCCTATGACAGCGAGGGCAGCTCCGATTCTGACTTGTGGAACCCGACCGTGAGAAGTACTCTAGTTCGACGAAGGGAAGCGCCGCATGAGTGGGCCGACGTAGGAAGGTGACTTCAGTGACAAGCTCAACGATCGGCGTGGTACTCCGGTTTCGGCGGGAGGGGCGGCGCCAGACCCCACTTTGTGTGTGGCGTGACTTCAGCGGCAAGCTCCTGCAGATAGCGGAGTTGTTCGATTCCCGGAGGAGGAGGCGACCTGTGGGCCCCAGACCCTATGTGGGCCGACTTCGGCCGACGAAGCCTCCGGCGGCCGGTTACTCCGATTTCGGCAGAATTACTTCTACGGCAGCGAAGTTACTCCGATTTCGGCAGAATTGCTTCTGCGGCAGCGGGGTTGCTCCGATTTCTGTGGGCCCCAGTCTATGTCGTCTGGCTCGGATTTCGCGACTAAACGACCCAAGGTATTTGTCGAATTCTGTAGAACTGGTCGCAATGAAGATCTCGGTGACACCTTTGAACAAATTTCTTTTTTTTTTTTTTTTTTTTTATTTTTTTTTACGACTTCGAGCATGAGATGATCTCTTGCACATCGTCGCCGGAACGAGGACGGGAAAGCCGCGACCACCGCGACCATTAATGGTGACCGGGCTGTCTTTGTTGAAGGGGAAGACGGAGAGTCGGAACGCCGACGCCGAAAGTGAGTTGTCTGCTGTCAGAAGGAGAGAAAGAGGGAGGGTCGACGCTGGAAGGTCGACTCAGGGCTTTTCCGCTGCCGGAGGGTAAAAACAGAGGAAGATTGGGTCATAAAAAGGGGAAGAGAAAGAGGAACCAGGTGGGAGAAAAGAAAGCCGAGGCGGAAGAGAAGGAAGAAGAACCGGAGAGGAGGGGAGAGGGGAGTGAGGCGGGAAAGAAGGGGGGGGGGATCAGGGAAAGAAGAAGGGGGGAGGAGAAAATGGATACCCGAAGGGAGAGAAGGAGAGAACTGGAAAAAAGAGGAAGGATAACCCGGGTCCGAAGGGGAGATGAAAGCCTAAATCAGGAAAGGACGAGAGGAAGACTGGAATATGGGGGAGGAGAAAGGACAAAAGGGGAATGGGAAGGAAGAGAGGGAGGGGGAGGGAAAATGGGGGGGGGGACCGAGGCCGAGAAGGTGGGTCCCACCTCAATAAGTTTCATGACCTAGGTTTTGAGCAGGTCGTGCCTCTTTAATCTAATGATTCAAGGGAAGGGTCCGCCCTAAATGGAAAAAAAAGGGAAAAACCTAGGGGTTTTCCCAAATGGGTGAGTGGGGCCGCTGAAAGGAGAGAAGGGGAGAGGAATGGGAATGGGAAGGGAGAGGAGAGAAAATTCCCGAAGGAGGAGGAAGAGAGGAGGGAATTAATCCCGGAAGGGAAAAGCTCAGGGGGACTCGGGGTTTTTGCGCGGGTCCCACCTCAAAAAGTTTCCTTTTCTAGGTTTTCCAGGTCTGCGCCTCTTTTTTTCTGGGTCAGTCTAAATGATTTGAGACTCTATGGTGGGTTTTCCCAAATCGTGACTCCTCCATTTGTGTTCTGGGAGGTCTCTTTTTTCTTTGATAACTTTAGTCAATTAATCCCCCATCGAGGAGCTCATTGACTTTCTTTGCTTCTCCTAAAAAATCTTCCTGCTATCTTCTGACTATCCCTCGGGCTTGTTTTTTTTTTTTTATTTGAATCTATGGTGGATTCAAAAGGGCTTTGTAAAAGATTTTTTTTTTTTTTTCGCTTTTGACTCGGATTGAATTGGAGTCGACCAGGTTTGATCTCTCTTTTTTCTCTTCTTCCTTTTCCTTCCTTTTTTCTCTCCTCTCATTTTCGACTCCTCCCTCGGTCTCTCATTTTCTCTCTCTTTTTTTTTTTCAAATTGTGCTCTCTTTTTTTTTTTTTGAGTTGTTCTCTTTTTTTTTTTTTTCGAGTTGTTCTCTTTTTTTTTTTTTTTTTTTTTCTTTTCTCTACGTCTTTGCGATCTAAGTATTTGCCAATTTTTACGTTGTGACAAATCGGCGGTTTTGTGCCAGCGTTGTGATTTTGTGTGGGCTGGCTCTGTCGCCAGTCTTGAGGTTCATTGGTCAGCCGGGACTCTGTCGCTAGGTGCTGAAATTTTTGTAGGTTGATCCGGCTTGGTCGTGAGGAGGCGGTCTGTCTGCGCTAGCATACCATTTTGGTTGCCCCGAAGTACAATTAGCGGTCCCGGTTCGCGATAGGCGAGTTGATTGCTATTATAAGGTTGCGGCCCGGCAAGGGTCGTCGGGTCGCGAAGTTGTGTTGATGTCGCGAGCCGGCAGAGGTCGCCGGGTCTGTAATTGAGTTGAGGTCATGGCCGGCAAGGGTCAGCCCGGGTGTGAATTGAGTTGAGTCATGGCCGACAAAGGGTCAGCCGGGTCTGAAGTTGAGTTGAGGTTGCGGCCGGCAGGGGTCAGCCGGTGCGAGTGAATTGGTTGAGGTCGCAACCGACAAGGGTCGCCGGGTCGAATTGATGTTGAGGTCGTCAGCCGACAAGGGTCAGCCGGTCGCGAAGTTACGTTGACCTTTCTTTTTTTTTTGCTTCTTTTTGTCGTAGCCTTTTTTTAGGCGACAAGACTTCTTTTGTCGTGACCTTTTCTTGTTTAGCGACCGCTTTTTTCTTTTTTTTTTTTTTTTTTTTTTTTTAGAGGTGCGATTACTGGTATGTTTTAGGTGTGTCCAGGCTCGGTCCGGTGCTGCTGCAGTTTTGTTTTAAACTTAGCCTTTTCGGTCGCCCGGGAGGTTAGGCGTCTGTTTTGGTTACCGAGTGCCGAGGGCTTTGGTTCGGGTGAGCTCGGCTTTCGATTGCCGAGGAGGCTGACTTCTGTTTTAGCCACCGAGTGCCGAGGCTTTGGTTGGCTGAGCTTGGCTAAGTCGCTAGGGGCTGAATTCCAGCGTTGGTGCACCTGGCTCGGTCGCCGGGTGTGAGCCTGTTTCAGTTGGTTTGCGTCCGGCTCGGTCCCGGCCGACAGCGAGGAGTGTGAAGTGCGACACCGACTTGGTCGTCGGGTAGTGTTTTTGCACTCTTCTTGACGTCCGTTTTGGCGTTGAAGCGTCTGTCTTTTGGTGTGACCCAACTGTTGGATTTGGTCGCAATGAGTTGAGTTGCGCCTGGCCTGGTCGTCGGGCATTTTTGTTTTGCAATATCCCTTTCCTGTCCAACTCGGTCGTCCGGCACTAGGATCGGGTATGCGACATCTAACTCTGTCGTTAGATGCTGAGTTCTCTGTTTTGGTGCGCCTAACTTGATCGTCGAGCACTAGAGAACTCCGTCCTGTTTGCCTCCGGTTTGGTGGCCGCGAGACTTTGGGACTGTTCTCGGTTTGGGCCGTCGAGAACAGTGTTGTTGTTTTGGTCGCACCCGACTCGGTCGTCGGATGTTGCCCCTTCTTTTTTTTTTACTGCGGCCAGCCTTGTAGTTGGCTGCGAATTTGAAGATGTGCTCCACCCGATTTGGTCTCTGGGTGAGATAACTCCATTTTAATCGTACTCGGCTCGGTCGCCGAGCACGAGACTTGTTTGTCGCACTGTCGAAGGGGATTTGTATACCTCTTCGGTTTGCCCACTCTCTTTTTTTTTTGTTTCTCCAGTGTTTTTTTTTTTTTTTTCGACGACTTGTTCTTTATGTCGTCCCTCGTTTTTTTTTTTCTTGCGACTTGATTTTTTTTTTTTCGCGGGTTCCCCTTCTTTTGTTTTTTTTGCGACTCTGCTCTCTTTTTTTTTTTTTTTTTTTGGGGGATACATAAGAATTTTTTTTTTTTTTTGAAAGGGTGATTGACGTACTTGTTTGTTTTTTTGCCAGATGATGTCTGTCTCAGCTTCGGTTACCCTCCTCGGTCCGACCTTCAGCGGATATCTCGTTTCTATCCGATGGTGTTGCTTGTGACGCTGCCTGCGGGTTAGAGATTCAAATGGACAAGAGAAGTCAATGTTGTTACCTCCACTGGGCGAATCGGTATTGGGGGGTCGGTCCCAGGTGTCTGGCATGCAGCTCGAAAGTGTGCATGACTTGTGGAGTCGATCCGGTGATCCGAAGTTCACCCGAAGCTGGTGGAGGATGCCGCCGTCCGCTTTGAGAAGCTGATTGAGGTAGATATCGACACCTCTATATTGGGGCATTGGGTTGAGGAATTGGCGTCCGGGCGGCTCGACTTCAGCATTTTATTTGTTCGTTGGAGGGGAAGCTCAGTCTAGAAGAACGCCAAGTTGCGAGGCTGAACTTACGAAGCTGAGCGGCGATGTGACCAGCGGTCGCGGACCGACCGTCCGCTAGTGTCGACCAGAATCGGGCGGCTAGGCAGGCTGCCGAAGAGGAACGAAGCGGCTTCAGCGAAAGCAGCTTACTAGGGTTTCAGCTCGACTTGACTCTTTAGATGCATAACTTGCGGACCGATAGGGAGACAGCTTGATGCCAAAGATGAAGAGGCTGCCACTATTCGTCGACGTTTGGCCGAGGTTAGAGCTCGGCCTACCTTTTAGTGAGCAAGAGGGACATGAGCTAGCCGACGCCCTTGCTGAGGTGATCCGTTTGAAGGGCCAACTTACCGGTTCGAAGCCCGCGACTTTGAGGCCATATCACTCTTTCTTTCCTTTGCATTTTTTTTGTTTGCCTCGTCTATGTTTTGTGAGGCTGAGAATATTCCCATTTGATTTTTTATGAGAAGTACTCTCCTTTATTCGTCGACTATTTTTCCTTTTTCGCACATTTTTTTCTGCTGCCCTTTTCATGGGTAAAATCGTTTGAGAAATTTACCGTTCGTTATTGGCAGCTCGACCCGCTTGCGGTGTGACGAGCTTATAGGCCATTGGTATAGGCCTCTTGCACCACATAAGGTCCTTCCCACTTTGGGGCTTAATTTCCCCGGTTTTGCTGGTGAAAAGCATCGGCCGTCTTCTTGCGAAAGCACGAGATCGCCTTTCGGAATGACCTGAGTCGTACCTTTTTGTTGAAGGCTCACGGTCATGCGGGACTGATAGCATTCGAGAGGCGTTGTTGTGCCGAGTCTTTGTTCATCGAGAGACTCAAGTTCTGCGAAGTCTCGGTTAGGCGCATTCCTCCGTCGTCGGTCCTTCTCTTACCGCTATCGTGTAAGGAAGGGAGTTGTACTTTGAGAGGGAGTACCGCTTGATTGCCATACACCAGCGCCAGTATGGAGTCGACCGGGTAGGCGTTCTGGCCGTCGTTTCGTATGCCCATAAAGCTTCGGGAAGCTTTTCGTCCCAACTCCTTTTATGGGTGCCGACCCGTTTTCTTCAGAATTTTGCGAGTGTCTTATTGAAGGCCTCTGCGAGTCCATTGGCTGCCGGATTGTAAGCCGGCGACATCCATTTGTTGTATCGCGAAATTTTTTGAAGCGGTCCATGACTTTATTCCTGAAGGGTGTGCCGTTGTCCGTCCACGATATACCGTGGAATTCCATATCTGTATATGATTTGAGTTCGGATAAAGTCGGCGACGGTGGTGGCTTTGACCTCTCGGTAGGCTGCAGCCCCGCCCATTTGGAGAAATAGTCGGTGGCAGCCAAGATGTATTGCCGTTCGAGTCGGACTTAGGAGTGATAGGGCCGATGATATCCATACCCCAAGCTTGAATGGCCAGGAAGCGACCGTTGGGTGAAGCGGCACCGGTGGTTGATGTATGTAATCGGCATGGAGTTGGCACGGTTTGCAGGTTCGAGCCATTTCGATGGCGTCCCTGAGCATAGTTGGCCAATAGTAGCCGAGTCTTTTGACCTGTAGGTGGAGCTTTGGGCCACCTTAATGTGCGCCGCAGATCCCACCATGTGTTTCTTTCAGCACTTGCAATCCTTCTTCTTTTGAAAGACAACGAAGGAGCAGACCTTCGTACGACCTTCGGTAGAGTATGTCGTTGATGAAAACGTACCGAGGAGCTGTCCGACGAATTTGGACTCGCTCTCGTAGGTCGACTGGGAGTGTACTGTGACGAAGGAAGTTGATGATAGGCTTGCGCCAATCCTCGGTCTGGTTTTGGGTAGCCGAGATAGGGAGAGATTCTTCTGTCTCCTCTGTTTGCTCTCTTTCTTTTTCTTCCTCGAGTGGTGGAGGGATGACCCAACGTTCACAAATGGGAACTTGGTTTGGCCGTTCGTCGAAGCGTGCTAAGCTGGCGGCAATGCCGGCTAATGCGTCGGCTGGCCCATTCTTGGAGCGAGGGACATAGTGGAGTGAAACTTCCGGGATTTGGGCCAGAAGTTCACCGGCATATCTCGAGAGAGGTTCGAGCTCGAGTTTCTTGACTTGAACTCTCGACAATTGCTTGATGACCAAAGCCGAAGTCGCCGTAGATATTTAATTGCGGCGGTTGCATCTCGACCGCTATACCGAGTCCTAGGAGGATGGCTTGATACTCGCTTCATTGTTCGAACAGATGTGGGATAGCACGAACGAATCACTGGCAGTAGATCCTTCTTTGGAGACACGAAAAGGACTCCAGCGCCAGCTCCATTTCTTCGTCTTGGCGCCGTCAAAATACATCTCCCAAGGGGAAGTACCGACCAGGAATATTTCTTCGCCTGGGAATTCCTCGGTTAACTCCCATTCGGCAGGCACTGGGTGGTCGGCCAAGAAATTAGCAAGAGCTTGACCTTTGATAGCTCGTTGTGGAACGAAGTTGATCTCAAATTCGGAGAGAAGCAGTGCCCATTTCGCCAGTCGACCAGAGAGAATTGGTCGCGACATAATATACTTCAACGGATCAGCTCTTGAAATGAGATTTGTCGAATGCGCCAGGAGGTAGTGCCGAAGCTTTTGAGAGCCAGACAAGTCTTCTCAATCGGTGTATAGTTGAGCTCGGCGCCCACCAATGTTCGGCTAAGGTAGTAGAGAGAACGTTCTTTGTTGTCCTCATCACATTGAGCCAAAAGAGCTCCCACCGACTTCTCCTGTGCTGCGATGTACAGCAGCAGTGGTTTGTCGACGATCGGAGCTACGAGCACTGGTGGCTTGGTGAGGTATGCCTTTATGTTGTTAAAGGCGTTCCGACATGCCTCGTCCCACTCGAACGGTGTACCCTTCTTCAGCAGCCGGCTGAAAGGCTGGCACCTCCCAGCAAGGTTCGAAATGAAGCGGCGGATGTACGCCAGGTGACCTTGGAAGCTTTTGAGCTCAGAGACGTTTTTGGGCTCCGGCATCTTTTGAATGGCATCGATTTTCGACTGGTCTATTTCAATTCCTCTGTGGTGGACGAGGAATCCTAAGAATTTGCCGGAGGTGACGCCGAAAGCGCACTTCAATGGATTCATTTTGAGCTGAAACCGTCGCAGTCTCTCAAACACTGCTCGGAGGTCGAGAAGATGGTCGGCTCTCTGCTTTGTTTTCACCACCAAGTCGTCGACGTAACATTCGATTCGCTTATGGAGGAAGTCGTCGAAGATGTTTTGCATCGCTCTTTGATATGTCGCGCCGGCATTTTTGAGTCCGAACGGCATAACTTTGTAGCAGAAGATGCCTTTGGGGGTGCGGAAAGCGGTGAGTTCCTCATCTTTTGGGTCCATCCGAATTTGGTTGTAGCCGGAGGACCCGTCCATGAAAGATAGAGCCTCATGACCTGTTGTCGCATCAACCATGAGCTCGGTAATTGGCAGAGGGAAGTCATCCTTCGGGCACGCTTTGTTCAGGTCACGAAAGTCGACGCAAACCCGAATTTGGCCAGTCTTTTTCTTGACTGGGACGATGTTTGCAATCCAGGAAGGGTACTTCACCTCCCTGATGAAATTTGCTGCGATCAACTTGTCGACCTCCTTTTCGATTTCTGGCACTAGTTCTGGCCGGAATCGTCGTTGCGATTGCTTCACTGGTCGAACAGAGGGATGAACCGCCAACTTGTGGACTGCCACTCGCGGGTCGAGGCCAGGCATCTCTGTGTAGTTCCAGGCAAAGATGTCGCGATATTCGCGGAGCAGAGCCATATATTCGACCTCTTCATCGGCCGTCAGTGAAGCACTGAGGAATGTTGGCCTCGGGTCTTCTGCTGTGCCCAAGTCGACTTTCTTTAATTCATCGACGGTTGACTGGCCTCCTTCTTCGAATTCAGCCGGAGCCTCCTTCAAAACAAATTCCTCAGCATCTTGTTCGTCGTCGGTGACGGAGATGTGATTCGCCATTACCGAGTCGTATGCGCGAGCTCGTGCGAGGGCTGCTTTCAAAGTATAGATGATGACTGGCTCACCGTCTTTCTTTGGTTGACGTCGATTGATGGCTGCTTTTGTATAAATAATCACCGGCTTTGAAGTATCCTGTTCCTCTGTTGGGATTTGGCCAACTGAGACTTGGTACACGTCTGCCGATGATTTTCGGGTTATCTTTACCGGCTTCGTTTGGGCTGTATAGATCTTGATTGGCTTTGGCTTTTCATAGCCAAGGCCCAGGCGACCTCGATTGATGCAATGCCCTTCGTTCTTTAGCTTCTCCTGCTCTGGAGTGAAGACGGGTAAAGTCCGCGGGGAGGCTTGGCGTGAATCTCGTCTTTTGTAAGATTGCCCCCGCTCCGCCATCAACCGGTAGGCATTTGGGTCGAAGCCTTCATTTGAGCGTGTGGGCGGCAACTGTTGTTGGTTCGGCAGCCGCTTCACTATACTTCTTTCCTCTAATTTTGGTAGAGGAAGCGTGACTTTTTTCGGCAACGAGGTCGGCTGGATTTTTTGTTGCAGGCGACCGGGAGCCTCTCCTTTCTTCCTTTGGCGACCGTGGAATGTATCGCCAAGATGGGCATGTTGCGCCCGATTTGATGTAGGCGTGGACTGCGGGCCGATTATGATTGTGTGCTGGCTGGCTGCGGTGGAATCGACTTTGCGTCGTGGTCTTTTTGGGAGATGCAACTTGCGTCGAAGTCGTGGTTTGGCTGATCTGCGACGACATCGTTTTAGTGTTACATCTTGCACCGGTTGTTTGGACGATGCAACCTGCGTCGGGGGTACCTTTAGCGTTCGCTGCTTGGTTCGACCAAGGTGACAATTTGATTTGTCGGTCTGGTCGCCGATAGAATTTAGCATCTGCGAAGCACGCCTCGCTTACGTGAATGGGCTTTTCGCGGCATACACCGTTTTACGCCGCCGTTTTCCCAATACTTGAAGCATTGGTGTAGTGTAGATGGCACGACTCCGTTTGAATGGAGCCATGGTCGACCGGGGAGCAAATTGTAGGGCGCCCTAGAGTCGATGACTTGAAGAGGAGTGTCGGCTACCATATCCCCGATGTGCAGCTTCAGGTTCGTCATGCCGGCGTTCTCGGCCCTCCTGGTTGAAGCCTTGAATGAGGAGAGAACTTGGAGAAAGGTCGCCAGCAGAGAGACCAATATTTTTCATCGATGCGGATGGGCAGAATGTTGACTGCAGATCCCGGTCGATGAGGATACGGTTGATTTTGTGATCCTTGATGTAGCCGAGAGGCGAACAACGGTCTGTTGTGATTCTTTGACCCCAATTGTGCGTCTTCTTCTCGAATGTAATGCAGGGCGGGCATGTGACGACCAATGCTTCCTCCGACTTAGCGAGATGTGCTTTGGTGTAGGCATCTTCCTCTTCTTTTGAAAAGGAGGGGTTAACCCGACTTTTCGCACGTCGTGCTTTCTCATCAGCAGCGACTTCGAGCTCAGCTTTGAGTTCCTCCGGTTTGTCGAGGACTTCGGATTAAGGCTTGTCCGGACCTGATGTCCAAATCGAGATCATCTTCTATTTTGTTGAGATGTGAAATTTGTTTGAGCGACGTCTCGAGGTCGCCGCGATTCGACGACAGGTCTTTTGCCCTTCTCTTTTGTTGCTGTTGTTTGCTTTCGGGAGGGAGCTGTTGAGCAGGTCGCCACCATTGCAGCGGCGCGAGAGGAACTCGCCGGGGAAGAAATCCGCCAATGTGACGGGTCTTCTTTTCTTTTTGTTTGCCCCCGGACGCCGGTCCTATGAGCTTTTCTATGGCGTTTAGCGGCTCTTTTGTTTGGCCACTTTGTTTTTTTGTTTTGATGGTCACCGGTGCGGTTCGATTTCTCGAATAGGCTTCTTTCTCCGGTGACCAAGATCCTGCGTCGGCTGCAGCTTGTTCCGCGGGGTGCGGTTTTGAAACGACCTTAGCCGGTGGTCGATTTCTTTGTTATGAGGTCGGCTGGAGGAACCGGGCTTTGGTCGGTACTCCTTCTTCGTGGCCTGCTTCTTGTTTGGCCGAAGTTAGCTGATTCGGCTTTGCTCGGATGGAGATGGCATATGAGGAGGCTGTGTTTTCAGCTCCTTCAATTTCAATACGCCCTTGCGCCGCTAGCTCCATGATGCGATCCTTCAAGCCGAAACATTTTTCCGCCGAGTGCCCAACCGGTCGATGGTATTTGCAAAATTGGGATCTTTGCTTTTGGATTGGTCGCCAGGCCTTTTGATTTCTGGCAGCCTCAATAGTTGGTTGTCCAGCAGCTGATCGAGCATGATGGGAACGTCGGCATCGGCAAAGGGATATGTCTTTGCCTGTCGTTCTTCCAGTGTCAACTTCTTGAAACCTCCCGTCAATTGTCGTGGGAGGTAAGTCTGCTTGACCTTACTGCCGACCTTGATTGGTTCAACAGTATTCGTCGTGAATGAGGACTTTGATTTCTCTTTCGTTTCTTTGGATGCAATCGCAGCGGGTGCCTTTCCCTTTTTGCGAGGGTCGGCGGAAGAGGATCCTTCTTCTCCTCGTTCTTCTATCAGGTTTTCCATATTGTGAGCTTCTGTTGCGAGCTCTTGGAAATCTTTCGGCCTTCGGCTCTGTATGTAGCAGAGGAGGTTCCATCGCATCCCCCGTGAGCACATTTCTATTTCGGCTTCGAGCGATAGATTCGAGCTTTCTTTGCAATTGAGGCTCAGGTTCCTCCATCGGTTGATGTAGTCGACCACTTTTTTTCGCCTTTCTTACGTTTTTTTAGATTGGCGATCTCGACTAGTGTTACGAAGACGCCGAAGTCTTTGTAGAATCGGCCGAGGAATTCGCTCTCCGGTTGCTCCCAACCGTCAATAGACTCTTGAGGCAGCTCGATGTACCAATCGAAGGCATTTCCCTTCAGAGATCGGCCGAACCGCTTGACCAATAGGTCGCCCCGTGCGTGCCGGCGTTGTTGCAAGTTTCGATGAAATGTGCGCGACATGCTGCTTTGGGTGGCCGTCGCCATTAAATTGTTGAAACTTGGGAGGGTGATAGCCGATTGGCATTGGAATATTCTGGATCCCTCTGGTGTATGCGGTCTCTTGTAGGCGACCGATTTGTGGTCGCCGCGACCGCTTTGTTTCGACTTGCACGGTTGATGAGCTCTGTAATGGAGTCAAGTGTGAGAGCGACGGATCCACTTCAGGTCGGCTTCGCGGATGGCCACTGGAGCGACGGGCGGCAGCTCGTCGTCGGAGGAAGAGTCTTCTCAGCGTCATTTCGGCCGAGGCGGTAGTCGGCCGATTTTGGTCGACTTCTTGAGAGACGCCACCGGTGTTATTGGTGGTTGTGCCCATTTCGAGCCGTTCAAACAACTTCGCAATTTGATCATTGCGAGCTGCTAGTTGAGCATCACGGGCTGCAATTGTGTGCATCTTTATCGCAGCTGTTGTTCGCTTTGCTCCTTTATTGCAGCCTGCATCTCGCCATCCGTTCTTCAATAGTTTTGGCGAAGTCGTCATCGCGCCATCTTGACGGTTCGCGTCGGAGTAGTTGTTCTCGACGCAGCTTGAAGATATGAAGCCTTCGTTGGTGACTTCATTGGGGAGGTGGTTGTTGTGGGGGGCGGTCGGAAGGACGGTCCGCAGTTGATTGCGGAAGGTGGCTCGGGCGACGGCTGACTTGTAGTGACCGCCGCCGGTGAGAATCGGCAAGATGGGATGGGCGATGTGGCGGTGGGGGGAGGTCGCCGCTGTTTGTCGGCGAGGTGAACGGATTGGTGGTGGACCAGCCGCTGCATTGAGTGCGCCCGAGGAGGTCATGTGAGACCAGCATAACCGGGCGAAGTTGTCCGTCGCCGATGTTCTCTCAGACGGAGGAAGTCGACACGAGTGTGTTCTGGTCGCAGGAGAGAGGAGATGCCCCCGCTTTGCTCGTATTGCTGTACCAAGGTGGGAACAATAGAGCTTCTCCGCGGACGGGCGGGCGATCGCTAGCGGCCGGACGGCAATCGGGCTGGCGAGGATGAGGAGATCTGGCGACAGCCAGGTATGTTGGCTTGGCTATCGCTGGCAGCAGTTTGGCGGCGGCGACCGTGGCTGGTTTGTTGGAGGTCGCGGTAGCCCTGTGGGTAACCTAAATAAGGCGCTTTGACGGCGACGACGTCACAAGATGAAAGGAGCTTGTCCAGCAGACAAATTCCTAGCCATAGCTCGCCACCGGGCGAAAGTGGCGGTGGTGGTGAGGTAGGAACGCTGAACGTTGGCGGCGATCGCGGCAACAGATCCGCGAAGTTCCAATAGTTGAACCCGCGGTCGCTGGCGGAGCACGGTTGGGCGAGCCCGAGGAGGCGCTTTGTTTACCCCTGTTGTTGTTGTTGTTGTTGTTGTTGTTGTTGTTGTTGTTGCCGTTGTTGTTGTTGGCGTTGTTGGCGTTGTTGGCGTTGTTGGCCATGGCGAGAGGTTGGAGTTTTTTTTTTTTTTGACCGGAGAAGGAGATGAGAGGTAGGAAAGGTCCCCCGGCGCGTGCCATCTGTTTCACCGAAAATCCGCCCGGTCCTTGAAGAGGCGCGACCGAGAGAAGTTTTCAATTACTTTAGAATAAATTAGATTCTGAGGGTGTGTTGTAAATATCAAGAAATGCGAAGTTCACTCTCCTAGGCTTCCTCGATTCGATCTCCGTGTGTTTTTGGTGAAGTTAAAGCTTTCGGCGAAGTCGTCGTCGAGACTTCGAAGATTACGTAAACGGGTGTACACGATCTGGTGTGGCTTTTGTCGGTCGGACGGAAGTATTTGTGTTCCGTGTGTTTCGACTTGTGACGATGCCGGCGAAGGTGTAGAATCGCTTCTGGTCGAGCTGTAGAGCGACGAACTGTTGCGAATGGCTGAACTTCTTTGTGATGAAAGAACCTCTGTGTGTGAGGAACTCTTCTCGGTGAAGGGAGCTTTGGACCTTCGATTTGGGAACGAGAGAGTTCAGAGAGCCTTTCGAATACGATTTCTCTAACTTTTCACCTTTTTCCAACCAACCTTTCAATTTTTCCACCAACCCTTGGGACAGGGAACGTCTGGCCTTTTGTAGCCAGTCTTTGTTGTTGTTGAGGGATTTTTGCTGGGAAAGGGGATCACGATCCCCTTTCTGCTCGTGAAGTTGAGGGAAGAGGGGAGGAGAGAGACCGGGGAACTCCCGTTGAGATCCCCCGAATGAGGATCGTAGCCTCTTTTATAGGTTTTCATCTTTCGTTTTGAAATGGCCGATCAGAGGTCGACTCACGCCGACGCATGGCGATGACTCATCGAATCGTTGTTGACTAGACGCGATGACTCACCGAAGTTGACGATGCGGCGAGACGGCTCGCTGTGTCGATGATGCGGCGAGACAGATGAGTTCGACGATGGGCTGCGTCGGATTACTTCGAGAATTGTCGCGGCCTGTCCACGAACTTTGTATGTTGGGTCGATGGACTCCTGGATCTGTCGAACGTGGGCCATGCACATTTTGGTGCATACAATAGATAAACGTCAACCATTCCAAATCTTTCTGTTTTGGTACTATGTTAAAAATTCCATCCAAAACAATTAGAAATTTATAATGTTTATTACTCAACCTTCTTTTTATTTCTTCTTACTATTTTTTTTTTACACGAGATAGATTTTTTTCTCATTAAAGATAATAATCAAAGTTAATTTCACAAAATAACTAGAAAATTAAATTTTTTTTTTTAACAAATTGGGTCTCTTGGATGTCAGTTTCACCATGAAATCAATTTTATTTTTATTTTTTTAAAGTATTTTTGAATGATTGATTGATATAACATTGTAACACTGAGTCACTGGACCGTGTTACACATCCCCGGGTGCATAACACACCAAAGCGGCTGAATCGGCTCGGCGCCGATTCCCCTCTTCACCATCCTGTACCTCCACTCGTTCAGCCTATCCGTGGCCGCAGCGTACCTCTTCTTCCCGTTCCCGTCCCGGTTCCCGGACCAGAGCGCCTCCGCCATCGCCGACGCCCGCGGCCAGATCCGCGGATCCAGCACCGTCGCGTCCGCCTGCTCGGACCACAGCGCCACCTCCCCGCCCAACACCAGCTCCGCCTCCGCCTCGCTCAGCCCGTACGCGATGTCGTAGTCGTACACCCTCTGCCACGTCTTGAACGGCCCGCACCACGACCCCCCGCTCCCGTTCCCGTAATTGAACGGCTCGCCGGGAGGATCGCTGATCTGGCGGTCGAATCGGCTCTCGTTGCCGACGAAATCCCCGTGGCCGCAGTCCAGGTAGTAGAAATCGGAGGAGGAGACGATGACCCTGTACCCCGACTCGACGATCCGCTTCGTGTTGTTGGGTCCGTTGTTCCAGGTCTGGAGGACGGTGGTCTCCGGGGGGAGGGAGGAGGGGGGCACCCGGACGGAGTCGTCGAGGAGGACGTCCTCCCAGTAGACGGCGGTGCGGTTTCGGGAGACGATGAAGGGGTGGGTGTGGTTGATGAAGGTCTCGAGGAGGTCGCTCAGGGAGCCGCCGTCGGAGAGGAAGGCGTGGATGTCCGGGTCGGATTTCCAGCACCCGGGGATGATCTCGTCGGCGCCGGAGTGGAAGAAGGAGTCCGGGAACATGGCGGCGACGTCGGAGAGGACGTTGCGGAGGACGTCGTAGGTCTTTGGGTTGAGCGGGTTCAGGTGGCCGGTTCCCGGTTCAGACGCGAACCGGTCCGCCCAGTCGGTCCCGGCCGGCCACCAGAACTTGTTCGCGCATGTCACTATTTCTGGGTACGCTTCCGCCCATGAACCCGTGTGCCCTGCAACATCTCGGAACCAAACACTACTCCAATTAGGTATACAAAGACAGTTATATAATTAATCGTAATAATTATTCGTAATTTTTCTAAAAAAATTGGGATATCAATGTATAGAATCAAAGGTATACTTTTTAAGTTAATAATTAGTAATTAGAGTAAAATAGGAACATTTATGTGAAAATTGAGTTTGGATTAGGCGGTGCACGAAACACTGTAATACTACATTTGATCCAAAATACTATAGTTTGGGTGGTAGCTCCACCTGACCCGACCCATGAAAACCCAAACTTGAACCACTTTAAGTGGTTCGGGTCGGGTGGATTCCCCGGTTATGGGAACCCAACCCACTGCGGCTTATGATAAATTACATAAAAAATTATTTCTAAATTTTCAACACCAAATCATATATTTTGGAGTTTGGACCGAAAAGAATTATATTTATTCAAGTCAACCCAATCATGCAACCCAAGAATATGTTTATTAAATTCTCATACTCCCAAGACTCCGGACCCGATAATGACGACGGCGAGAAACCCGAGAAGATATTATCCTTTTTTTTTTTTTTTTTTTTTTTTTTTTTTTCTTACCTGGTGAATCGATCTCCGGGATCACTCTGACGCCGTAGCTCATCCCGTGCTCCACGACCCTCTTCACGTCCGCCGGCGTGTACACCATCTCCGGCCCGTACGATCCCTTCGCGGCGAGGTCGGGTTCCGAGGGGAGCACCAGGGGGAAGGAATGGGAGTCCGTGATGTGCCAGTGGAACACATTGAGCTTGTTCGCACCCATCGCCCCGATCGTCCTCACCAAATCCTCCACCCCATAGAAATTCCTCGACGTGTCGAGCATAACGCCCCGGTGGGGGAACAGCGGGGCGTCCCACACCTCCACCCCCGCCGCCACCCTCAGCTCCCTCCCGGACCCCCACACCATCTGGGAAAACGTCTCCAGACCCCGCATCGCGCCCCACGGCGTCCCCGCCGCGAGATTCGCCCTCGTTCCCCCCGCCGGGACCCGGAGCGTGTACGACTCGTCGACCCCGTGCTGTAACGGAGCGCCGAGGTCGAGGACGGAGATCGATAGCGCCCTCAGCGGAGGCCTCGAGCGGGAGACGTTCACGAAGGGGGGAACGACGGGGGCGTGGCGCTCGGAGACTATGAGGCGGCGGTACCGTTTCGCGGCGGCGCGGAGGTGTTTGTGGAAAGGGGCGAGGATCCGGAACTTCGCCGGAGACAACAGGACCGCCTCTGGGTTCGGCCACGACACCGATCGGGGCTTCGGCCACACATTGATGTTCGTCTCCGGGGAAAACGATGCTCCCCCGGCGCCGGAACAGAGGAGTAAACAGAGCATTACCGCCGGAAAAGCGCCATTCATGAGCCCCTGAAACGCTCCCATTTTTCCTTATCTTCTCCCACAAATCGCATTCATACATATACATATATATATACGGAATTAAACTCCGTATCCTTCACTTCGCGCTGACTAACAGGGATAGTAGCATTTGGGGTACGCCATTATCGAACGACGAAGTTGGATTTTGTGATTGGAAGATTGTGATTGTCTCGTATATATCTGCGGGATTTCGGTTTTTAATTAATTTTGATACGAATGAGGGGGCGATTAAACAAGGGTCAGTTTTAGAATCAGAGACGGATTTTTGAAGATTGTTTTGTAACCAAAAGACTCGGAAGTCCGAAACTTTAATGTTCTGCCTGCCGTCTGGAGAACTGATTGTAAAGTATAACAATGCCGGCTCTGTATTTTTTCTCTGGATTCGTCTTTGTTTTCCATCGTCAACAATGACAATGTAATATATATAAGGGTTTGTTAAGCAACTACGTAATGTAGTTTAAAATGAAAATGAAATCACTTAAGATAGATGTCCATAAAGTTTAAATGAATTTTAAACTGTCTTTTCTACATAATCTTTTTTTTTTTTTTTTTTTTTTTTTTAAAGTGGGTACACATTTACAATGTATTACTCTGCGGGCCTTGGAGCGAACTTCCAATCGTGTCTCCCATCGCACTGACTCACTCCCGTTATGTGCAGCGCTAACTCTATTGTGCATTGGCTTCCTGTCATATAACTCTGTGGCTATCATAGAGACTCGAAAATGAGACCACCTGAGCTATTGTCCAGGGAATAATTATTATCAGAATTCAGAGCTGTCTTAACCTAGAAATAGGTTATAGTTTAGATACTAAAACTTTGTAACCAAACTTGTAACCGTATCTATAGAGTTGATTAATTGTTGCATGATCACTCATATAAAATTATGTTAGTTTGTACAAACAAAACCATTCACTATAAATTATGCAAGTATCATACTTGCAACCAAAAAAAAAAAAAAAGTTTCTACTTCATGACTCTTGAGAACTGCTTGTTAACGATTAAATGTGGCCATGTTGATTCATGAGTCTAAAGCATTCACAACTCCAACCGTGTCGACAGATCCCGTCTTGATGTTCTTGTGTCGTTCCTCGATAGGAAGTGCCAGTACCACATGAAGGAACAACCAAGTGCCTAGGCACCATCATGGTACCTTCTTTAAAAGAGAAGCTTGCATACATGAACATATACTAACACCATTTGGTAAAAATTGATTATGGTAAAAGGTCTTCAAGGTTAACATAAAAATATAAATCACCATTTAAACTTACCAGAACACCAAACTTCATTGTGCTTGGCTTTCTCCTTGAAAATTGGGATTGAACACCTGACCTTGTCATTCCAAACAATGGCAACAGTCCACAGGATATATGGCTTCATCCTCTCATGCATCCATCCTGAGTCACAAAAATAGAAAAACTTAAAATACACAAAGAGATGCACATATAAAAGAACTCAGACCTATAGAAAGGAAAAAAGACAGAAAAAGACCTATGTAAGAGAGAAAAGAAAAAACTTGCTGATCAGTGCCTTCTCCTAAACGATATTCACAAGGACTAACACAAGAAATGAAATATGAACTTTTATGCTGTGTGAAAGGGCACTACCTAGCAAAACATTAATGAGGTAATGGTTGTTTAGGAAAAACACCTAGACGATGACTGTTGCTGTCCATATACAATGGGGTCTGGACATTTTTGAATGAATAATTATCACTTGCCAGCATTTTTATTAAATAGCTTTGTTGTACATTTCCTTGATTGTATTATTTCATTTAATATGTTCTATTGAAAATTCACCCTAAATAATATTCAAATAAGTATAATTTTTTAAGCAGTATCATAAACAGATTGTGTTCATCAAAATTCTAGTTGGGACAACCCCAACACTTGGCCTAACTTGGTCCGAGTGATCCGAATGGACTCAAAACAGAAGGTATGAGTCCACATCTTTGTCTCCTATATTTGTAACTTTAACCATATATCCTTTTTCATATCATGGGTTTCCCAAGTTCTACTTGCCTTTTTCTTCTCCTTGTCCATCACCATTTTAATTATCGCCCTTGTTCTAGCTCAGTGTTTTTGTTTTTTTAATCTGCAATATTCTTAGTATATAAGTGTTTTGAAAGCAGTTTTTACTATTTTTCTTGTCCAATACTCTTCTCTTTCCATATCAATGCCTCTAACCAGAATATCCAATCGAGGGACGACATGATTCGCAGAGAGAAACCCAATGGAATTAAGACCTCAAAATTCCCAGAACATGACCTTTTTTCTATTATCTTTTAAAAGGATTGCCTGATGCTTAACATCAAATTAAACCAAGATGTCTAACTAAAATATAGTTCCAGTACTTGATACATAGAAGATCCTAATTCAGCAAATAGAAAATATCTCCAGTATTCAGAATGGCATCCAACTTTGCAGCTTCATCTTCACTAATAAGGTATCTCCACTGTTCAGAATGGACTCCAAACTTTGCAGCTTCATCTCACTAATCAGATATCTCCACTGTTCAAAATGGCGTCCAACTTTGTAGCTTCATTTTCACTAATCAGTTATCTCCACTGTTCAGAATGGCATCCAATTTTTCTGCTTCGTCTTTCACTAATAAGGTAACACCACTCTTAAGAATGGCGTCCAACTTTGCAGCTTCATCTTCACTAATCAGATCAGGGACGCCATTAGGTTCAAATGCAAAACTGTCCATACAAACAAGGGAAATAAGAAATAAATTTAGTATACACACCAATGTTAAATAAATTTAGTATACAGACCAATGTTAAATAAATTTAGTATACAGACCAATGTTGTTGTGTATGTACTAATACTTAATAGCTGTAGGCCTGCTTGCTTAATTAAGACCCCTGCAGCATGAGTATCAACTATCCCAGTCCCATGCAAATGACAAAAGGAGAAGAATATACATACATACAAATATATAAAAAATGAGGGCACAAGAATCTATCTAGAAGGTGGTCTAGAAAGATTTATGTCAAAAAACAACATGAGGATAAAAAAATTGAATACCTTTCAAAAATCGTAAACCGTCAATGTTGAGCTCTTAGACGGCTTTCTTCTTTGGGATTGAACACCTGACCTCGTCGTTCTATGCTAAAAAAGATAAAGCAGTAGGCCACTTATATCTCCACACAAGTTTTTTACCTCAGACACCAACATTTCAATGGGTGGCTTCATTCCTTAGACACAAAAAACGGAAACGTAAGTTAGCCATACAAACATAAAATAACTCTCAACTTTAGGAAGAACAATAAAAAGAAACCAACTAAGAGAAAAGAATTGCAAGAAACTTACTGTATGCCTTCTAAATGAAATTCACAAGGACTGAGTATGATAAGAAAGAGGAGTGTGTTTGTGCTCAACCCTTCCATTCATTTTTATACTTCGCCAAAGGGCGCCATACCTAATGAAATATTCGAGTCAATGGTTGATCAGGAAAAACAGCTAAGCAATGGCTGTTCTTGTCCATATATAACTGGGTGTAACGTTCTCTAATAAATCATTAACAGATGTATGCCAACGTTTCCGTTAAATAGCTTCCTTTTGTAGTTTCTTTTTGAGGGTAAAGAGTTTCTTTGCACGACTGTATTTAACATAATTTTATAAGAAAATAACCACAACTAATTTTAATAAATATATTTTCATATAGGTGTTTAAACCAGTGTTTCAAAAACCAAACAAGCCGGTCCAACGACCCGGTTGAACCAGAACCGGATGCTAGTTGTGTTCTTATCGACTCTGTCCAATTCACTCTAATAGGCACAATAGTCTAAATCACTTCTTTTGCCTTATTACCTATACAACTTATAAAGCATAATATTTATTGGTTGAATCATTGGTCCTTCCTGGTCTAACTAGGTTCGACCAAAGCTAGACATACAACCAGTTTGATGGTCAGTTTTAAAACATTGGTTTAAACAAATTTTGTGTGGATAGAATATAACCCTTTTTTTAAGACTACTATTCATATAAATCCTAGTTGGGTTAGGTCAATAGCCAAAATCAATCAAACTTGGCCCGAGGGAGGGAGCACTCACCAAATAATAGAAGGGAAGAATCCAAACCCTTGACCTGAGTTGGGGGGGTACTCCCCTCATTACATGAGCAACAACTCTAATGTAGTTTTAAGACTACTATTCATCTAAATGTTTTGAGTAAAGCCTACAACAAATCTTCCAATTCTCTAGTGTAGTTTTGACCATCCTTTTTCTTATGGAGTTTGTAAGTTCTGGTCTCACTATTCTTCTCTTGGCCACCATTTTTAGCTTCACCTTTGCCACTCTGAAAAGCAGACTTGGTATCCAACTTATGCCTTTTCTTCTGTTTTTCTTGGACACTTTTTGATCCTTCTTGCCTGCTTTCTCTTTCGAAAAAACTATATAGTTATGCCAACCAACACTTTATTGATTTTATTTCTGTGATGATTTATTTCAACCATTTTAATATTGATCTTGGTTGAATTGGGTAGTTCTATAATAATTTTTGAATTTCAATTTGTATCATTAAAAAGGGGAAATACTCTTGAATGGGTGAAACTAAAATCTGATTCCAGAAGTTCCTGGAATTGGGAGCAAAACATTGGGTGTAATTGTTTAATTTATTATTACTACAAGAACTACAAAAAACAATTACACCCAATGTTCCCTCCCAATTCCAGAAGTTCGAGAACTGCTGCCAAAATCTTGAGACTCTAAATTCAGTCTTACGTTTGAATTACCCAAGGATTTACCCTTGCCACCATCAGAATGCAGAAGATAATTTATTCTTTGGTGCCTTTCTTGGACACTAGGCTCCAGATTCTGCTATCTGCTTCCTTTTGCAGCCCCAGAAAGGAGTGGTCTCTATGAGTTTATGAGGGACAACCCTTCTCTCCCGCTTGGTCAGCTTCTTGAACATGGCAACTTTAAGCTTGGCTATTTGATTCCTCTTCTCTTGGACAAGAACAGTCAGGTGGCACTCGGGCCTCACCTTGATTCCACTTCTCCCTTTGGAATGGTAGGAAATTCTCTTCTTAAAGAATCCTTTTCCTACAAATGCTTCAGCTGTTGCAGAAAATAATGCATAAGACCCAGTGTAAGAAATGATAGTAGGAGTGTTATTGAAGAAGAAAACAAAACCCCAAGGATAATAGGCAGCCGTAGGTGCTATTAAGTCGAAGCATTATATCACTGCTCCTGTTAGGAGAACTGAAGCTGATAAACTCTCAAGGCACTTGTATATAAGAAATTTAATCACTAGAAGCAGCAAAGCAAGGAGAATTTTGCTGTTATGAATGGGTAAAGTTTCAAGTATAGAGAAAAAAACACCTGAATTTTTTAACAAAAAAGGAGCTGGTTTCTTACCAACAAGGAGTTGTTCAGGGTCCAACTCATGGTTATGGGTTGCATTAGCACGAGCGGAATTTATAACCTGCGACCACCACACACGAAAAACAAAAGTCTTCTAGGTTAAGACCTGGCCATAGCATAATTATATCTTTGAAACAAATCACAAACCTTAGCTGAAAATAAAGAATAAAGTCAGAAAATAAGATAAAACTCTGAAAGCAATGCTAGCTAAAAAGTACATTGGTTGGCTGAAGAGGAATGGGGACATAGAATAAAACTATAATCAGGGCTAACAGGACCGGTTAGGCGTGGGCATGGGTCGGGTTTCTAAAAACCCGAACCTGACCCGACATATATAACCCGAAACCCGAACCCGTGAAAAACCCGCACAGGTTTTAAAACCCGAACCCGAACCCGACCTGAACTACGATTTTACAAACCCGAACCCGATGGGTTTTGGCAAAACCCAAACCCGACCCAAAAAAACCGAAATTTATATATATATATTTTATATAAATCAATAAAAAATAAAATAAAAATTTAAAATAAAAACCCGCGGGTTGGGTTTAGGTAAACCCGAACCCGACCCGAACCCGACCCGCGGGTTGGATTTAGGAATCCAAACCCATTTTTGGGTCGGGTCGGGTCGGGTTACCCAGAAAACCCGACCCGATGCCCACCCCTAGGACCGGCACTAGGTGTGTCAACATAAAGAGAATCCACTATTTATCAGGGTAATGGCCAAAAAATTATAACCTGATAGACAGTCTTTGCAGCTCGCTTTATTTTCACTTGTAATTGTAGTAACACATCTTCAACTCGCATACCACGAACTAAAGCAACCACCAAATTGACCTTCTTAGGGCTCTGGAATCAACATTGGTGCAAAATATCTAATTCAAAATATGAAAGTGAAGCTTGTAAATAGCTAAACATGGAGAAAGACATTCAATCCTATCAAGTGAAGAACATTCTTGTCCACTGCATTATTATATAGGAAATAGAATGAAATTTCTTACTGTATCCATCAGGAAGTGATCAATAAACGCGTAGAAAAATTAGCCATACAAACAAAAAATGACGAACCTGTTTAATGCCCTTTCTAACAGCTTGAACTTGAGAACATTTGGCAACCACGGTTTGATTTTCTGTATTTGCATTATTTGCAGTTGAAATAGGTATCAGAGGAGAAGCTACAGGTATGACATTTGCATCAGAAGATGAGTCCGCAAGCAATCTCCTTGAAGTTGAAATTCCCTGTAACCATAAGCAAAACCAAACCCAACAATAAACATAGTGAGAATAAGCAGCAGAAAAAGATGTCGAATAGAAGCCAGTAACTAGTGAAAGTACTAGAATAACCACAAGTAAACAGTTAAACTAATGTACAGGTAATGTATTGAAGGAACATAGATACCTGCTCTTGTAAATAACTATTAAAAAGTCGAGGATTATTATTAGCAGAGAGGGCAAGAGGCCTCTGTTGAGGACAAAGTTGACCTAAAGACAAGAACCACTGTTAGTCAATATCAACTTTTAACCAAATGTTATCACTAAAATTGTAAAAGAAACGTTTTGGTTGTTTCATTATTTTCTTCAGTTTATTTTCTTTTCTTTTTTCTTTTTTTTCAGTGAGTTTGCACATGGAATCTCTAGGCCTAGGGAGGCTTCCCCAATGTAGGCAAGAGGCAAAACAATAAGAAATAACTAAAGCCGCATAACACAAAGTATATAGCATCAAAACAATGAAATAACAGAAGTACAATAAAAGGATATTGCACCAAAAATGCATAAGAATGCAAAATGTGTACTGAAATACATCAAATTTGTTATTGTACATCCCCTTTATGGTTCCATTTTGCACATTAAGTAAAATCATGCCAAGTATTGGGTGGAGCATTTATTTGTAAGGGAATACTCTTTCTGCTATGTTCTGTTCTCTTTCTGCATGTATAGTATATAAGCTGTGGAAGGCGGATATCTTCAGGATAAATAACATTTGTCAAAACAGAAAGCCAAGATAAGTACAACAGCAGGACAGCGAGACACATTTAGAAGTTAATCTGGAGAACAATTTGCTTCAACACAGAACTTAAATCCACAAGACAAGAATCATAAAGAAGAGTTGTTCAATGGCCAGTTTACACAGCGTATCTGCACAAGATAATTTCTTTGCTAATTCCATGACAAGAAGAATGAGGGGTTTCCGCTGCCAAACTTCCTCAGAAGAAAAATAAATTATTCAAAAAGGAATAAACAAAAAATCCTGTACAAAAGCAGATTTGCTTCATTACCTAACGGTAAGAGCCTTGTAAAAGCATCAGAACAGTTGGCTTCTGCAACAAATTTCTGCCGCGCAGCATTGACAACAAGACGAACAAATGGGTTCATGTGCTTCTGCCACCCAACCATGACTAGATGACTAGAGAAGCCTTCAATCTTACATAGCACAAAAGATAAAAAAAGCCATAATAAGAAATCTGAAAGTGAGCGAAATAAAAAAGCAAGCACAGCAAATGCATACCTGCTGAACAAAGCTAAGCTTCCGGGCTGGGGGCCGAATACAGGGGAAGAGTTATGACTAACGAAGAAAGCATCTGAAAATCGAATGTGGCGGGGAGAGGCTTTTCGAATGGCGAAAGAGGAAGAGTAGCCGGTTTTCCAGTTTAGGGCCACCCAAGACAATAACCGACCCGACTCGACCCAGTAGCTTCAATTTCGCTGGTTCAATGTTTATTGTAGACTTATTCGCTCTGGGTTCGGTTCGGTCTATGTACGGTTTGTTAGGTCGCAAACCGATTCGGTCTGAACTCGACTTTACTTTTTCCTCTCGACCCCGACCCGTCCTGCGATCCTTAAACCCTCTGCGACGGCCTTCGTACTTCAAATTCCGGCTTTCTGCTAACCTGTAGCCCCAAATAGAGTTCATCATTTTATCGTCCATTCGGCTGCCTTAATCCAGATTTTTTATCCTCTTGGCTGCCAGGTTGGTGATTCTTCTCTGTCTCGCTCACTTTCTTTCTAATTTTTCTTTAAATTTTTGTTTGTACTTGTACATGTATTATGCATCCTCTTTGAGTTTTCCTGAGCTTTTCCTATCTGCAAGGGGGTGCTGTTAATGGGCCATTGTTTTTTTTTGTCCTGCTGCAATGTTTACTTAAAATCATCTTTGTCCCTCTTGGCCCTTGCTCGGCTCTTGCTCTTTTTACGTAGATTTTATATATTTTTTGTTTATGCTTGTTAATATATCTTTGAATCAATTTATTTTATATTTTCTGGAGTTTTCTACTCCGAGTTTTAGACTTCTGAGTTTTAGACTTCTGCTCTGAATTTGTTTTTGTGGGGTTGTTCACCTTGAACTCCGTTTATTCACTCTTGCCTTTTGAGTCACGCTTTGTTTTATATTTATCTTTTTACGAAAGTTTCTACATTGCATGTAACATCAGACCAAGCTGATTATAGCATAACACAGCTCGAGAATGAGCTCAAAATTGAGTTTTATTCACGGTCTGAGCTCCAACTGTGCAAATTCAGGCTTGGCTTGGCTAGGCTCGATTCCAGCCTACATGGTTTTATTGGACAAAAAAATGAGTTTTTATCCATATAATTGATTTTTCTTGTAAGACTTTGCTTCTACAACATGCACATTAGGCTTTTTTTTATCTCAAGTTGGAGTTTTTAACTTCGCTTGGAAATAATAAATCCTGATAGCTTTCTCTCGTTTTTTAATCACAAATATTTCTCTTTCAGGTTTTTGGTTGACAGTTCTTTAAAAAATGTGCAAGAACTTTAATGCTCACCCAAACTTGGATGTCATGAAATGCTGCATTACAAAAAAACTTTCCATTACAACTTACAAAGTGATGAAATCTATGTTTTATGCTTCCATTCGCCTTAAGGAATGTATCATTTCATTGGTGTCTAATCTCAGTTTCAGGGTGTTATGTGTCATTGAACTCATATTCACAGTATTCTTGCAAACAAAGTCTCCTTTTTTTTTCCTATCTGCTCTTCTACACTTGGGCACTGCCTGTACTTCATTATGTCACAGGCTGGCCAAAAATACTGTTATTTTCTGGTAAAGGAGCTGATAATTCAGCATCCATTGCTGATTCCCTTCTTGTTCTTTTCTTGAAATTATCCTACTCATAACTTTCAAAATTAAAGAAAAAAAAATTATCCTACTCCTATGCACATTTTCGTGGTAAATTTTCTTTTGAGCACCTATGTGTTTTATCCATTTTCATTGTGTAACAGCTGATGTTTCTATGGTGGACTTTAATATTCATTCTTCATCATTTTTATTTTTTAATTGTATCTTCTAAGGTCACAATATGAATTTGCTAATTATGTTTCTTATTATCATTCTTCCTTCTTATGTAATCTTTATTGTTGCATCAAGCAACACTTGTGAATTTTAATCTCTTTTGTTGTTCTACTTTTCTATCCCTTTAGTTTGTTTGAAGTCAGCTTATGAATTTGAGGTTATTTTCTTCTTCTAAGATTACCTATCTTGAGTGCAAAGTTGCCAGGCAAACTTTTGATATCCTTTACCAATATGCTTACCTTTATAGATGGTTATTTTAGTAGTTGTGCATTGCTGTCTTTGACGTTGCTGTTTACCCCCTAGTTACATGTCTTGTCAGCCTCAGCAAATTAGGGAAGATTCCTCCATAGAGTTATTCAAGAGGTAACCAAGAAAGTTCCCTTGTTAGTTAAACAAGTCTTTTTGTGAATGCAGTTGGTTTTGGCAGAAATGAGGTATTTCTGGTATGCAATATTGGTTGCATAATTGGGTGGCTTTCAAAGACTTCAATAGTGACCTTATAAGTATCATATTTCCTTTTTAGAGTAATCTTTTTGTTCTGATTTTTTTTTTGTAAATTAAATTATTTTAATATGTTCTAGTTGTTTAATACATTTTTATATCAGGTAATGTGTGGTAGAGACTGGGTATTTGTGGTGGAAGAGTTCTCTTTTGCCATTTCTACTGTATATTTGCTTAAAATCACTCTTTTGATAAATTTTGATATTGAAGAAAAGTAACTAAGTATGATTTTTATCCAGCAAGCAAAACTTCATCCTGTCACAGCCAGGAATCAGTTGAGACTAACACCACTTTTGCTACAAAGCATTGTAACCCTCCTCTTTTTATTTCTCAGAATGGGAAAGAAGATGAAAAGTGGCGCACGTTCCCCATCTGACCGTAGCATCCTCCTTCGCCGCATTAACTCGTGTAATCTTGACATAAAAAATCTATCAGTTGATCAGATTGTTGAACACCTTCGCTCCCATTTCCCTGACTACTGCCGCATTAAACAACAGCCATTCACTAAGCATGTCCTTCAAACCCTGCAACACATAAAGTCAAAAAACTCGTACCCCAAATCAGGGTTCAAAGAAGATGATGAAGATTATGATGATAATAGACCTGGGGTTAGCTCCTTTCAGAGTCCTGCTCGCAAGAAGATGCGGAAAACAAATCCTGATGAAGAGCGGCTGGTCAAAACAGAGACCGAGTACCTCAGAAGGAAGTTCAATAAAAAGTCAGTCTCATCCCACTCAAGCTTTTCGTCAGATGAAGGTGGAATTTCAACATCAGAAGATGCAATATTTGAAGAGCCATTTGAGCCCAAGGTTGATTTGGTGAAAACCCTGATGCGAGCTAATTATAGTGCTCTAAGTCCTGTTTCAAGGAGAAAATCTGACAACGAGAAGATTCTTGAAGTGGAGATGGTCGAGAAGGCACAAAAAATTGATTCTATGAAGGTTATCAGGGATGAAAAGAGATGGCAGGATTTGAAAGCTATATCTGATGATAAAGTTGAGGGTCCAAGGTTTAGAGATCTTGCTGGGATGAAGTCTATATTGGATGAGTTGTTGATGGAAGTAATTGTTCCACTCAAGTATCCAGAGTTACCATCGTGGTTAGGAGTGAAACCGATGACCGGAATCTTATTGCATGGACCTCCAGGGTGTGGGAAGACTAAACTTGCTCATGCCATAGCGAATGAGACAGGAGTCCCATTTTACAAAATTTCTGCTACAGAAGTGGTCTCTGGTGTCTCAGGTATTTATATCATGCTACTTATGTTCAATTTATTTATTTTGAATGCATTTATGCTGATCTTGTTTCATTTTAAAAGAAAGGATTGGTCTTTTCGTCCTTCCTACAAATTGTGTCCATCTATTGGGACTAGAAAGAGAACATAATGTTTGACTTTTAAATGTTAACTGTATACTAGCTAAACTGATTCACTGAAAGTCAAGTATCCAGAAAATGTGAGAGTGATACTTTAATAAAGCTGTATTAATGTATCAAATGATTGCCTTTTATCTTGGCCAAGGTGGTCAAGGTTCTTGGTATTTTTAACGTTTTACCCTATTTCGAGTGGGCTTTTCTTGTGAACATTAGGATTGATTATCATATAGTACCTTTTAGTTATTGATTTTCTGTACTATCTCTTTACACGTGGACATCACTAAGGAAGGATTGTTGTTGGCATCTTTATCCTTTCCCTTAGGATGAGTATTCAATCTTGCCTCTAATTATGTTTGTGTACATTGAGTTCAACTATTTCTCTAATGAATGCCTTGTTGACGATTTCCCCTTTTGTTTGTTGGACCTTGTTATTTTGGTGGTAAAAAATAAATAAATCCTGTTTCAAAAGGTAAACATAGCAAGAATATAGACTATTTGTCACTAAATTTGGTTCGTGTGGTTCAGTACATGTAGAGGTTTTGGCACATCCGTCTGCCTTCAATGATCTTTGTTCTGAAATGAGAAAGTTTGCTTCAAACATTAAAAAGAATCTGAATTTTGGTATTATAAACCATACAGGTGCTTCTGAAGAAAGTATTCGGGATCTTTTCACAAAAGCATATAGAACTGCCCCGTCAATCATCTTCATTGATGAGATTGATGCCATTGCATCAAAGAGAGAAAATTTGCAAAGAGAGATGGAACGACGGATTGTGACACAGTTAATGACTTGCATGGATGAATCAAATAGATATCTTAGTGTTATCCACACAGACACAAATTCTGAACCATCAGATGAGAAGAAACCCGGTTATGTTCTTGTGATAGGAGCTACAAACAGACCAGATGCAGTTGATCCTGCTCTTCGAAGACCTGGAAGATTTGATCAAGAAATTGTACTTGGTGTTCCAGATGAGAATGCTCGTATGGAGATTTTGTTAGTTCTCACAGAGAAGCTAAGACTTGAAGGAGCATTTGATTTGAGGAAAGTGGCTAGGTTGACTCCTGGCTTTGTTGGAGCAGATTTGGTTGCCTTGACAAATAAGGCAGGAAATCTTGCAATGAAGAGAATAATAGATGGAAGAAAAAATGACTTTACTTCTGCTTTAAAAATTGAGGAGAACAATGATGAGTGGTGGAAGCACCCATGGAGTCCGGAAGAGATGGAGAGGCTTAGTATCACAATGGCTGATTTTGAAGAAGCAACAAAGGTGGTTCAACCAGCCTTACGAAGAGAAGGCTTTTCTACTATTCCTAATGTCAAATGGGATGACGTTGGAGGACTCAATTTGTTAAGGCAAGAGTTTGACCGTTACATAGTTAGGCGTATAAAGCACCCTGAAGACTATGTGGTGAGATATGGCTTGTTTCATATTTTGTGGATGAAAAAAATGTTTCAGAAATGTTTTAGTTGTCACTGTTCTTTCATTTTGGCAGGAATTTGGTGTGGATTTGGATACTGGGTTTTTACTTTATGGACCTCCAGGATGTGGTAAAACCTTGATTGCCAAAGCTGTTGCCAATGAGGCTGGTGCAAATTTTATACATATTAAGGTAAATTTTTTATAGAAAAAAATTTCCTCCGTTTTCTTGTTTATGTATTTGAAATTTAATTGGATAAATTGTTGTTCCATTTGGCCTTGTTACAGGGACCTGAAATTTTGAACAAATATGTCGGTGAAAGCGAATTAGCAATTCGGACAATATTTAGCCGAGCACGTTCATGTGCACCTTGTATTCTTTTCTTTGATGAGGTATAGCCAAAAACTAAATCTCATCATTGGATTTGAAGTTCCATTTAACTGTTGTGAATAAACACTCTGAATATATCCATGTTTTGGTTTCTCTTTCATACATTTCTCCATAAAACATCCTTTAACTATGCAAGCAGGTCTTCCTTTATTAGTTTTATTTATATTGTTTCGGGGATACTTAGACTAATGAGCCATTTGGACATTGACATGGATTGTGTTGCTTGTGCCTAGAGGCTTCTGGTTTTCTCTTGAAAACTATTGCTTGAAAAATAATGGGTTAGCAATAGTTTAATCTTCAGCATAACCTATTATCGTTTGCTTTTCTCATCCCCGGGGCCTTTTTGTCAAGATTTGTTGGCCTACCTTCACCATCTCGTTCCTGAGTTATGTGGACACAGTGTGTCTTCTTCTTTCTTCTTCTTCTTATTGGTTATATTTTCCAAAGTTGTTGGAATTATTTTTTGTTGAGTTCCCTCTTTTTGGGTTGTCTGGATTACCTGATCCAAGTTGGCAGAAGGATTGGCCTAGTTGAACTGACTCTGGTTTTGAAACCCCAATTCTGGTCTCGATGATCAGTTATATAGCCTTGGTGTTATGGCGGAAAGGAAAGGTGTAGTTGTTAGAGTTAAGAAAATTGTGTGTTCAACATTACATGGCAGATGTAGCTTCTCAGAGTAGCCTAAGGTTTGATGCAAGACTAACCTGAACTTCTAAATTTCAGATTGATTCTTTGACCACTGAGCGCGGAAAAGATGGAGGATGGGTTATTGAGCGGCTTTTAAACCAGGTTAAGAGTTAATATTTATATTCATTTGAATACATGCACAAGCTTTACCATACACAGTTAGAGTTTATTTCACTCTTAAGGATAGGAGTTTCTGAAGGGCCTTATACTTAACAAGCCTCAATATTATCTATGATTTCAGCTGCTCATAGAGCTGGATGGTGCTGAAAGTAGGAAAGGGGTTTACGTTATTGGTGCCACAAACAGGTTGAGTAATTTTTCCACTTTACAAAATTCCATTATTTCTTTACTATCTCTACTTTAATCAAATAATGTTTTACATATTAATTGGCAGACTGGAGGTGATTGATCGAGCCGTGCTACGTCCAGGTAGATTAGGGAAACTTCTATATGTTCCTCTGCCTAGTCCTGATGACCGTGGGTTAATTCTCAAAGCCATTGCTAGGAAGAAGCCTATAGCTGCGGATGTAGATTTGGACAGCATAGGTCGAAGTGATGCATGCAACAATCTAAGTGGAGCTGATCTTGCTGCAGTGGTACTTGTCTCATTTCCTAACTTCAGTGGTTGCATTTTATGTATTTGAAATTTAATTGGATAAATTGTTGTTCCATTTGGCCTTGTCTCATTTCCAAACTTCTTGTTTTATTTGGCAGGTTAATGGAGCTGCTATGGCAGCCTTAGAAGAGAAACAAACGGCTATCTCCGAGGGTATTTCTGCTACAGAACCAAGGACTATCAAAACATCACATTTTGAGCATGCGCTGAAAAACATCTCTCCTTCTGTCACGAAAGAGGTATGTGCAAGTGTGAATGATATTTGGGAATTGGACATCTAAAACTTGTTTCTGTGTCTTGATTCTGCTATTTGGTTGCGTGCATATTTCATGACTCATTTTTTTTGGGGGAACAGGTGCAGAGACACTATGAGGTCAAATATCAGAGTTTCACAATGGCATGAAAAGTGAATTCCAACCTTTACATTTTTCTGAAAAACAACATGAACGTGTTTATTTAAGCACACACTCACAACTAGTCCACTTCAATCTCCGGAAAAGGCATCCCGGCGCAAGTTTTGAAAGTATTTGTGAGAGATTGTATGAATCTTTCACTCTATAGTTGGATGAGTTTTGTTTTATTTCTTAATTCATTTTCGATTTGTTAACAGGGTGGTTCAATTTTGCTTAAATGTAGATATTCCAATTTTGGGTTCAAATGATAAGTAAAAGCAATATCTCTTTTTCTTATCTTTTATTTAAAATGCTTGTTTCCATCCCTAATTTTCATTTTTATTTACTAGTTTTGTCACAGAACATGGTAATCATTCTGTGCTTTTACTAGCAAACATCGACCTCCATTTTGTTTCATGAACTGGTTTTAGCCCCTATGCAGGTTGGAACTAAGGAACATGGTAATATGCATTTTTTTGTCTCCTATTAGACAACGATGGCATTTTCCAGAAAGCAACTTTTGTTCCCCAATTGTTTTTAATTTTGTGTTGGTCTCAATCCATCTAGCCAGGTTTGCCCTTAAAGTTCTACTAGTTCACTACCTATCTATTAAAGAGTTTCATCATATCATCATCATTTCAACAACTACTTCTAAGGATCAAATGAGAAAACTCAAATTTCAATGTTTGCACAAAAAGTTATGTAAGTTGTAATATTATTGAGAAGATGGAGCTCATTTTTGTTTGGTTTTTTCGCAGCAAGACTCTGAAAGGCGGCTTTATCAGTCTCTATGTTTGTTCATCTCTCTTTTGTATAAAAAAGATTTCTCTTTGAATCCAACTGTTTTATGCTTCCTCCTAAAAATCTATGAAGATCACAAAAACAAAAAAAGGGTTAAACTATGGAATAATTAATTAAATTAAAATTCCGTGTATTAAAAACCTAACCAAACCGGCTGGTTAGACCCTGTTGAACAAGAATTAGAGGCTTGTCTTGTTCTCGTTAACTCGGCCCAGTTCACTCTAACCATTATTATTTTTTAAATTTTTTAATAAAAATATTAAATATATATATAATATAAATTTTTTTTAAACATTCGCTAGTTCACGAAGCGGTGCAAGAGAATAAATTGATTTAAAACAAAAAGTTTGTGTTATAAATCGTGTTTGAAAGTCAAGAATACGAGTAACATCTAAATTCAAGTTTTTGTGTTCTGCGTGTATCGACTTGTTGACATTGCCAATGAATGTGATACATTGGTTGAACTGGTAAACTTTTACAAATTGTGATTTGATTGAACTCCTTGGATGGTTCGAGAGAGCTTATATGCGTGAAAATATTTATCTGTAAAAAAAATATTGAACCTGATAAGAGAATTTTGTCATTCTGATAGTGATGACAACGATGCTAGAGACCGATGGGGTGAGAGACGATTATGTAAACTTGTGTAATAGATGATCCATGATAAATTTATGATGATTGATCGACGTGTTGATGGGCGTTCGGGCTCGCAGTATAATATTCACTGAGGACTGATTGCAAAATCTTTGGAAGATTTTGATAATCTTTAATATCATATCTTGAACCATATTTGTCAACCTGATTTCATCACCCAAACTAGTGCTTCCGCATGCTGCCAAATTGTTTCGCTAGGTGGCATCTTCACAACGTTCCCCAGTTTCCGAGCCATGCAAATGTCTGACCGCCGACCTCCCCACCCTTCTCCCCCTCCATCCCCAAATGATCACCGAGCTGAGACCCTCCTCCCCCTCCAGCAACTCCGATCATGGCGTCTCTCTTCTTCCACGCCCCTTCAACCTCTCAACCCTTCAATCCCCTCTCCAAGAGCTTCTCCAAACGCCTCCCCGCCTGCAACATTAGAACCCACTTCTCACACCCAACCAGAAGTGGCACACGTCTTTCTGAAGAGTATAAGCGCTCATGGAGAGACGAGGTCGAGAGAGCCAAATCGCCTTCTGGGTCGGAACCATCGGTCCAAGAAGAGCTTACAGACGATGTTTTCCAGGAGCTGGTCGACCGGAGAGGTGTCGACAATGTAAGGATGCTTATAGTTGATGCTGTCCAGACTGCCAGTGCTGGGCACCCAGGTATGGCTCTTGGGATGGCCGAAGTGGGTTACATTCTTTACAGGCACGTTATGAGATATAACCCCAAGAATCCCAAGTGGTTTAACAGGGATCGCTTCGTTCTGAGCGCTGGCCATGGGTGTCTGCTTCAGTATGTCTGTATGCATCTCGCAGGCTTCCACTCTGTTCAGGTTCTTATTTTATAAGTTTACACATTAGTTTCAATTAAACGTTTTGTTCAGAAAGTTGAGGCTTCATTTGATGTTCAATTAATGACAGTACATGACGACGAAGTTGAAATTGTGAAAATGTAGAATGACTGGTTAGCAATTGAGATTTCTGAAAACAGGGATTTCATTGATGAGTGGTATTTTGATGCAGATTGAAGACTTGAAGCGACTGTGTAAACTGGGGAGTCGGACCCCTGGGCACCCTGAGAATATGGTGACTTCAGGGGTGGAGGTCACAACTGGTATGCTACACATTTGAAAGAATTTGGTAATCTTTTTCCACTGTATCATGTGCAAACTGGAAGTTTTAGTGCACTACTGAAACAGGGCCACTGGGACAAGGTGTTGCAAATGCTGTCGGTCTAGCCTTGGCCGAAGCTCATCTAGCTTCGAGATTCAATAAACCTGATGCCACTGTAGTTGATCACAGAACGTAAGTAGACTGGATGAGATTCCATGTATTAGATGAGTTTAGTATTGTATTTCATCTTCTCCATTCTGAGACCGGAAAGCTTTTAAAAGATTATCCTATGGTTGGTGTCTTCAGTGGAACCTGTTCGCCATAATGTGAACAGATCCTAATTAGAAGTACGATTTTTGGTTTTCAGTAAATTCAACCTTAGTATCTTTTTAAGCTGATATTTTTGTAAATGAATTCAATTCTGTACTCATGAGAGTCAGCCAACCCACAACAAGCAGCCTTGATGGTTGGCATAAAGTATGTGATTGCTGCTCCATCTGGAAATCCAATCTGAACTTAAATAATCTCATAAACTATTAGCCCATGAAGATTGTAAACTATTTTTAAGTAGTAAAATTAATTAATTATGATAAAATTAGCAATTCTCAAAAGCTCCCATTTCAAAGGAAAATCCCTGGACTATTTAAGATTCTAAAGCATGAAGAAAAAGAGTCTGCATGTGGAATAAGGAGAACAACCCGGCCCCTGTTCTATTCCATGCTAAAATGGTTAGCCGGTTCTCCCCCCTTCCCCCTCATTGTTGTGGACAAAACCCGTTATCCATGTATCTTTTTTATCAGCTTTCGTCATTTACTGCTTATATAAGATCTCTTGCTGTGGCTGTCCTCCCTAGGTATTGCATTATGGGTGATGGTTGTGCAATGGAAGGAATATCAAATGAAGCGGCTTCATTAGCAGCACATTGGAAACTTAATAAACTTGTTATAATTTATGATGATAACCATAACACTATTGATGGAAACACAAAAATGACATTTTCGGAAGATATTTCTGCCCGTTTCAAGGCCCTTGGCTGGAATATACTATCTGTAGATGACATTCATGACAACGTGGGCTCGTTCAAGGAGGCACTGAGGTCAGCTTCTGATGAGAAAGAACGACCAACATTTATTAAGGTAGCTTCATCCAATTGCGTCAATTAATAGTTATTTAGGTGCACTACAGAGGCTGATTTCTGTTTATCAGGTGAGAAGTATGATTGGAAAGTTGTCCAAGAAAGAAGGAACGTCTAAAGCTCATCATGGTACTTTTGACGAAGATGATGTAAAGATAATGAGGTCAAAAGTGAAATGGGAGGACCGAGACCAATTTTATATTATTCCTATGATTCACAGGTTTGTTTTCTGGTGATATTTAGTACCAAATACTATGTGATTTCCTCTTTCACCATTACATAGTTGAATCTGTAGTAGTTCAACTCTCTTGTTGCTTTGCTATGTTCTAAAATTGTCAGGGAAATGGAGGCCCAAGCTGAACGTGGTGAGGCTTTAGAGAAGGACTGGAATTCTGCCTTGTGTTATTATGAGAGCAGGTATCCTCGCGAGGCAAAAGAGTTCAAAATCCTCCTTGAAGATGGCCTGTCTCCTGGCTGGGAAAATTCTCTTCCGGTAAGGAACTTAATGTATTTCCCCAATCTGAAGCAATAATTCATGAAAGCTTCTAATTAAGCTGTTATACTTTAATCAGCATTGGTCTAAATCCGACAAACTTGATGCAACTCGTGGGTACTCGGAAACATGCTTGAATTGTCTGGCCAAAACCCTTCCTGGTCTGATTGGTGGAAGTGCTGATCTTGCATCTTCAAACAAAGTGTATCTGCAAAACTATGATGATTTCCAACAGCCCGAGTCTCCTTGGGGCCGTAACATAAGATACGGTGTCCGAGAACATTCAATGGCTGGAATTTCAAATGGCATTGCTCTTCATGGAAGTGGTCTAATACCATTTGCTGCAACATTTCTCACTTTCTCCGACTACATGAAAAATTCAATGCGGTTGTCTGCTCTAAGCCGTGCCGGCGTCATCTACATACTGACCCATGATTCCATCGGTCTAGGAGAGGACGGACCGACTCATCAGCCTGTAGAGCACTTGGCAGGTCTGCGAGCCATACCCCAAGTGCTAGTCTTCCGACCAGCAGACGGCAACGAGACAGCGGGTGCATACAAGGTTGCAATCCGGAATAGAAGTTCACCTAGTGTGATTGCCTTGTCCAGGCAAAAGGTGGATGCCAATTTGGAGAGTTCTTCAGCTGATGCGGTTGAGAAAGGGGGATACATATTGAGTGACAACTCAGGCAATGGGTTACCAGAACTCATACTGATTGGAACAGGTTCAGAATTGTGCTTGTGTGAAGGAAGTGCAGAGAAGCTGAGGAGTGAAGGGAGGAGAGTAAGGGTGGTGTCACTTGTGTGTTGGAGGCTTTTTGACAACCAGTCGAGGGAGTACAAGGAATCGGTGTTGCCGGCTGCTGTGACCAGGCGCATGAGTGTGGAAGCTGGTTCACCACTTGGGTGGAGGGAGTATGTGGGAACAGAAGGAGTTGTACATGGAGTGGAGACTTTTGGTGCCAGTGGAGCTTATTTGGATACTTTTAGGAAGTTTGGCTTCACTGTGGAGAATATAACGAGGCTAGGCAAATCCCTCCTCCATGACAGTACCAATTAGGTGTTGGTTTTGCCATGTTTTAACTCTTCACGGCCTTCTGTCACTTTATTTCCTTATCTTTCTCTTATGTCATTTGCATTTGCTATGCTTGCTTTCAAGGTCCTGTAACAAAGTTAAATATTACAATGCTATATCCTATTCAGTTACAATTGCATAGATATGCAAAGATTAAAACATAAAAATATGTACTTTAATATGTACTTCACGCCTGCCTCATTAATAGCATCTTTCTCGGGAGGATTTGTAAACCAAATATCAAAATTTTATCTGATGATGTTTAGAAAACTTAATTGTCATCAAAGAAGTAAAAACATGGAAAAACAATGCTATTAAATAGTATAAACAAAACTCAATTGTATAAATAAAAGCTACAAATTCAACTAATATGAAGTTAATTATATCTATCTTCTTTAGAAGATTAACATGCATGGAGAGCAATGAAAGGAGAGCTTAACACCAATGTATTATGTATGGGCACATTGGAAAGGTTTAAATATTAAGACGAGGCTGTGAAGGAAGATCAAAAGCAATTCACGTAAGCTCGTCTAAATATAGTGTTTAGAATGAGTTTATATAACATCCTAGTTAAGTTCATGCATAAACCTAAAAAAGACAGATCAAGCTGGTATTCAAATTATAGAAAAACCACATTAGGCCACGTACTGTTTCATATTGGATTTCGAATTATAGAAGTTGAAACTTTCTTATGTTAATGTGGCGCATGAGCTTCATATGTAGGGGTACGTACAACACTATCTTCTAGCTAGGAGTATAATGTGGCGCATGAGCTTCATATGTAGGGGTGGGCACTAGCCCCACCCGACCCGACCCGACCCGAAAAAAGTCAGGTTTAGAGGCCTAAATTCAACCCGAGGGTCAGGTATGGGTTTGAGAACGCAAACCCAAAGATGGGTCGGCTTGGGTCGGGTTTGGATTAACCCAAAAATCTCGAATTCGACCGTGGTTTTATACTATTATACCTATTTCAATATTTAAAATATTTTTGAAATTGTAGTCAGATACTATATACCGAGTTTGTTGTTGCATTATCACCAACTAGTGTATCATATTCTCACCAAATACTTTATCAAATTGCAGCAACCAAGTTTAGAAATCCAGCCAAGTCTCTGCTTATCAAATGTGAACATAAAGGCACACTATATATAAGATCATCTGTAAGAAAAAAAAAAAAAAAAAAAAAAGGTAAAAGAGCACCCACAACTCCAAAAAGATAAGGAAATTAATGGTACTTTATCACCAGAAGCATGCAGCAGCTGCCACCAAAACCTCTCTTGCAAAGAACTACTACTCATATGGCATAAAATTGCAACTGATTACAGTGAGATCTGCAGGCCTCATCTTCCCACTCCCAATGAGCTTCCCCATTTCTTCCACATCACTAGGGGTTAGCAGCATTACGTCGATCGCGTCCGCTAATTGCAACTTGTTATAGTGTGAGTAGTAGTGCCCAGTTCCCTTCCGTAGATAAATGTCCCCATTTTGGTGATTTCGGAGCTTGCTGAGTGCAACTTTGAAATTCATATGGTACATCTCCTTAGCACTTGCGTTCAAGGTGAAGTACTCCAGTCCCGGGTTCCTGCAGAAACCATAGAGAATTATAAATGATTACGAAAGCCGGAAGCAAGGGTACTAGATTTTGTCTCTATTACCTCTCTGCAACGTAGAGAAACTCTTTGTCTGTTGCAGCAGGAGGGAATATCAGTTTTTTCATGGATCCACGGCTCCTTTTGCACACCATTTCAATCATCTTCTGAACATGTTGCTTCTCGAGTTTGAGCGCAGAATCAGTACTGAGATCAACCTCTTTCCATAGAGAAGCATCCAAGGAAAGATGGTACCAGGACTTGCAACAGAACGGAGCTCCAACGAGGAGATCAATGCAGTCTAGTCTGGAGAGGATATTGCGTACAATATCCTGGGGGAGCTTCTCCCATTGAGGGTAATCACTTTTTGCTCTCTTGAAGCTTGGCTCTGAACATTCACCCGGTTTTTTTGCAGTTCCACTGTTTGATCACACAAGTAATATCATTTCCTTTTGAAACAAAGATCGATATTTGACTAGGAATCATTCCATTCTCCTTGTTTATGTACAAAAAAAAAAAAAAAAAAAATCCCTTTAAAAAGATCTTGTAAATTTGTTTTAGATTATCGACTCTGATCCAGGATTTACATTCAATCAAAAGAAGAGTGAACCTTCTAAAACTATTGATTAATGTGCAGCAAAAGAGAAGTTAAAAGTCTTGTATATATTAGTTTTTGATAACTGACTCTACACTAGGATTTACATGCAATAGTCCACACATCTCAACCAAAACAAGAGATAACTTTAAAAATAAAAATAGATTAATTTGCACCAAAGGAGACGTTATGTCTTTTATGAGGTACTGCTACAATTATATGTTGCATTCTCACCAGCTAGTTTGTTTCTTTAATTCTCAACAGCTAGTTTCTTACAATTTCACCTATTTTTTTGTTACTTTCTCACCTACTGTTTGTTTCATTCTTACCAGCTATCACCATATAGTTTGTTGTATTCTAGAAACTGAGCATATTAATTAATTAGGTTATCGCATTTAGAAAATATAGGGATGAAGTGTTTTCAAGGATTAAAGGATTCATATATAAAAGGATTTGTTAAGGATTCTTGAAATTTTATGTAAGTACTCATTATTAATATTTCAATTATAGGGCAGAATTGGTGATTTAATAGGCAAATCTCAAGTTTTATAGATGGAATGTTCCATATATTGGTGAATTAATATTGCTAGCAAAGGAATAAAGTCAATCATATTTCCTTCAATGTATTATTAGAAACATATATTTTCCAACTTTTTTTCTTGTAGTGTATGAACATTTACATAAAGGAAAGATTGGACTCTTCTTATGGGAGAAAATTGAACTCAAAATTTATCAAAGTAATATCGACATATAGAAAATATGTTAATTGATTGGAGAATTAATTTCTGAGTAATTTAACTACATAATTCCCATACAACAACTCATATGGTCCATGGAAAAACTTGTTTGAGGAAAATCATTTGCTACACAGGGTAGTTATACCTTAGAAAACATAATGTAGGGTTAATTTATTCAAAAAATATGTATAAACATTGAAAATATGGATTACTTCTTTGGGAGAAAAAAAGACTACAAAATATTGCATGCAATAATATTTTGATCAATTAGATATGATCGAATTACTTTTGTAAAAGACAATGTGTAATAGAACAATGAATCAATCCATACATGACTTTTTTTGTGGAAAAAAAAGCTTATTTGAAACTGGATCTTTGGTAAAAATAAGAAGAAAATTAGAATTATTATCAATATATAAGAAAGAAAAATTTTCATGGAAACCCTAGAAAATTAATCCTTAAATAGTTCACAACCATTAACCATTCTATACCATTGCATGATGTATTGTAGTGTTAGATAGAAAAGCATAGCATGACTACCATTTTCATAGGAATTTTACTCTGAAACCTGAGACTTAAATCATCAATAGAATTTTACTATTAGCAAAAGGATCAATAAAATCACAAAGTACCTTGAATGTTTGCTTTCTTGTGTCGTTCGATCCATAACATCAGAAGGATACAAGGTTAAAAGGTACTTTCTTGGTTTGCCTCCTTGTGTATCAACCCCTGGAAGATCCACATCTAAAGCGTACTCAACTGTAGTAGTGACCGGCGATCTGATATTGCGTTCGAGGACCATTCCGCCTACAATATTTTTACCACAAAATGCAGGCTCTTACAGACAGCCTTCACTAGGTTTTTATAAGCTTTACTAAAGACCTTACGGTGGCCGCTTTCGTTATTTAGTGATTTTTTTAGGGCAATATGTTATTATATTGATTTATTATCAATGGTAGATAAGATTAATTGCATATGAAAAATTTACCAAGTTTATGCTTGAGAGTAAAGTTTATAGAGAAATTCTCATATTTCTTCAAAAGTTTATGCTTGAGAGTAAAGTTTATAGAGAAATTCTCATATTTCTTCAACTTTGAATCAAAATATGGTAGAGAAGATTAATTTAGATAAGGCTGGTAATATTTCTCTCATAAATAAGGAGCATGCTTGAGCACATATAGAAAATAGTATTGCAGCTTGAATTGTCTGAGGGTTACGTTAGTAGTTTATAGTAATAGATTTGGTTTTTATTAGTTTGGAAAGTGGTTTTCTAACTTTAGTCATTTGATATGGTTATTGGACAAAACTTCAAAAGGTATCAAAGAGATCCCCGCATGAATTTGCCCTATTAATGGGTGTCTTGTGGTTGGAATCGAATGCTATTTTACTTACTTTTAAGTGGGTTTTAATTTCTGCACGCAGTGTTCAGTGAAATGCTTCATTGAGATAGTTTGTTAATTTTGCACGAGTTTTTATAACACATTATCTTCCCACAAAGACACGCTGTTGTACAATGATACTTCAATGTAGGGTATGGGGAGAGGAAGGGGGTAATTGGAGAGCAGGAAATGGAAACTATGGCTTTTGAGAGTGAGGAGATAAAAATAAGACAAGGAAAAATATAACAAAATTTTTTTTTTTCACCATGTCAGTACGCTCAAGGGTGCGTTGAGGAAAGGACAACGGCTACGAAGGAGGATAACGGAAGAAAGAGAAAACAAATAGTGTATAGAAGCTGGAATTTGGAAGGGTCGAGCCCCACTCGAAGGATGCACTCCCAACATGCACCAGACAATAACTGATAAGAAAAGATAACAAACAAAATTTGCAACATAAGCAATGTAGAAACAAATTGCTCAAGTCGAATTTGGGAAATTCCAAAAACTAGGAGATCCAACTTACCCTTCATGTGTCGTTTAAGAATAGAGCAGGAGAACCAGTTATCTTTATTGGAGATAGATGCTAATAAAACAGCAAATTTTGGCTGCCACTAGCCGAGATCAACTTTTGAAATGGACCCTGTCAAGTGCCAACAGAAACAAAAATAGATGTCCAGGCTGCCTAAAGATTTGAACCCAACATAAAACGTACTATTTTTTAAAATCTAAAATATTAGACGAATCTGCCTCTGCAATGGAAACAAAGAACCCAAAAGGTATACATTATCAGAACTCTATGCTTTTTAAGTACCAGTATCTGTGTTCATCCTAAAGTTAGGTGTGCTATTACCAACAACAACAATTTCATCTTCTTGCTCTTCAGAAATAGTACTGGACGGTGTGGAAGTGTTGGACGGGATATTGATCCCCGCAAATCCAATCATAACAGCTACAGCTCCAAGGTAGTCCATAAGATGAGGAGCATGGCCCGTTACTGAATCTACAACAGCAGCTAGGGGAACCTGAATTGTAAGACCAGCAGTTGCTACTGTTGTTGTAGTTAGGAGGACTGCCTTTGCCCATAGGTAATCACTTAGTACATTATCTAGCAATCCTGTGAAAAAGAAAAAGATAGTTAACAGTTGCCAACTGCACAGAAATAGGGTGCTAATGGACAACAATCATAAACACATGTCAAGAACTTCAACCTCCATACTGCATTGAGAATCAGAAGTAAATAATGTATGTAATAATTTGCTTTGGCTGGGAGGTATCGATGGATCAGAAGAGTGGCAAAACATTGACATCATATAAATAAATATCCCAAATAAAATTTGCAAACTTACAACAGGTACCCAATCAATCATCCCTAAGCTCCAGATAGAACAAAAGCCAATGCAACTCACAAGAAACTCACAATTAAGAATAGTCAAAAATCAAAAGGAAGCATTTTTGTGAACTAATATTCAAATGGACAATTTCAAAAACTGCATTGAAGCTATACTGAACACTAAATAAAGGAATCTTACAATATCAGGAAACGATTGTATGATTAGGTAGTGCAGTGAATACTCCACTATATTGGATTAAGAAATGAAAATTGAGAATTCAAAATGTCGAATAAATTTATTATCATATGTTGATGTGTAAGAAATATAAAAGGGAACACCAGACCATTTTAGAAAGGAAAGAAAATTCTGAAGTTAAAGGGTAGAAAAAAAAAGGATAGATAAAAAGAAGAAGATCAAAATAAAAGAAGAAAAACAGCACCACCAACAACAACAATTAAAAAGAACTCTAAATAACCACTCTTAGAAGAATATTATCAAACAAAAACTGATATAAAGTGTACAAGTTATGTGGCAAAGAAAATATTGTCACTGCCTTTTTCCCATACAAAATTGACAGGAAAACTGGGATGAATGGCTTTTAGAAAAACTGGGACAAGGTAATAGTGCAACCTTCTGCAAAACTTATTCCAGATCGGAGAGTCATCCTAGAAATGACCATCTTGCATTTGTAAACTCTAAGATATTACATAGAGGAAATACAAATCCATCATAGAATATCAACAACAAAGAATCCCATAACACGGAAGAATAAAAAATATAAGCTAACTCAACTGCTATTTTAAAAAAAAAAAAAAAAAAAAAAATGTAATAGCCATAATAAGAAGAGAAATAACAAGAATAACATTAATTAAAGAAATAAAGCTATGTTCAAAGATAATTAGGGCTACTATCACATCATTTAACCTCCACAAACTTAAAAAATAGTTTGTAACTCAATTTGTTAAAAGAGAATCTTGGGTGCTCAAAAAGATACTTTGTTTAACCTCCCATACAAGTCAAAATTTGTGGTCAAACAACTGTGGACCAAATACAAAATTGAATAAGCTTAGTAACTCACTTTTCCATGTTGTTTATCATGATCAATAAGCAAGCCAATCTTTGGCTAAATGGGCAAATGGATTCCTAATGCAAGGGTAAGGATTCCCTGATAGAGCATGTGTAGGTTGTGTAATCCATGTGCCCAAGAAAGGAAGTCAAAACTCATCCCAAGATTATCAGTTTTTCTCATTCAGCTTTTAGCTATGACCTCTATTTAAGGTCAAAGAAATTTGTGTCCCTTCAATGCTGGCCAAATAAGATCTAAGAAAGTCAGACATGACAAAAAATTTGATACTCTTTTTTCCTTACTGAAAATAAAAAAGTCCAGTAGTTTTTGTAGTCCAACCCTTAAAAACATAAACTGACAAAAAGCCGCCAAAATCACCAGAGGTTACATCACCAAAATAATTCTCCTCGTGCAAAGAAGAAAATAAATGTGTTCAGAATCATGATAAGAGTTGAGCAACATTAGCAAATAAGACTTATTGAAATATTTATAAACAGACCTTTCCCAACAATTAGACTGAACTGCTTCAAGCTCAGAACGTGAAACGACTCAACCTTGGTGAAATTCAGAACAAGAGCAACTGGCAGAAAAATCAAGAGATTGAACAGCCCAAGAAACCCAAGGAACTGTGCCATGCTGGCTTGGCCTTCTCCTTTTTCTTCATCAGGTAACTTTTTACGAATAAGTGTGATGTAAACAGCATATAGTCCAGCTGAAACAAGAGCAAGGATGTCACCAAGAAGTGGATTTGAAGCTACTGAACTAAGTCCTGCTTCTGAATCACCCAAGCTAACTATAATTGTTCCCGCCATGCAGAGAAGAACACTAAACAGTTTTACACAAGTGAACTTCTCATCCAGGAAAGCTAAAGACACCAAGAATGTGAAGAGGCTAGAAGCACTGCTCAAAATTGTGTTTGACTGCAAAGAAAAAGAAAGAGTCGTTTAACTCTGCAATGCCACTAAACACAAATACTGATCAAAACAATCTAAATTACTCTATCCTTTTAAGTCGTTTAGTCACTGTTAGAGCTGTTTACTATGTTTGAATTCAGGTGCATAATAGCATTAATCAAAGTAACACATGAATAATAGGACAGTATTCAATTCAACCTCGGGAAAAATTTCCTCTCCCTTCATAGTTTTTTCTTGATCCTTCCACTAACACTTCTCTCATTGGTTTTCCTCTCTGCTTCATCTCTCCTTCACCTTTCTCTATCATATCTACATTATTTGTGCCCCTTTTTAAATTACTTTCTCTGGAGAATGTAAGTCATAATACAGGTAAAGAGAATCACTATCACAAATAAAAAAGCTTACTGTTACAGTAGTATATTTGAGTGAAAGATTGAACGTTAGCTGCGTAAGGAACCAAAAAGGACAGATCAAAAGGCTGACTTTAGCCACTCTAGCACGTGTCCAGCGACCTTTCGCATCCAAACCTTTATTTGCAGCTTCCATAGTAACTACTTCCTCCCTTGCCGAAGAGCTTGCCTGACCACAAAACTCGGAACACTTAGACTCAGCTTCCAGGTCCTTATCTTTCCTACACTGATTCTGTTCTGGGTCAACAAGCGCTTGTTGATTTGAACCATCTTGTCTGGAAGGGGACCTGCTCTCACCAAGAAGAACCGCTTTCTCTGAATCTCTTGATGGTAATTGCCTAGAATCCTTATTCCTATTCCCAAAGAAAAAGTTCTCTGATGAATCTTCCCAGTACCGAGCAATCTCTACCATTGGTAAATAAACCACAAACAATGAGTTACAGATGTAGGTGATAAGATATGGAGAAACGCCAGAATCTACAACAGACTGAACAATATAACTGGCAGCAATCCAGATTGTTGCAACAGCCAATATATACACTATACCAAGGACCCACTTCCATGTTTGCTTATGCATCTCTTTTTGATGAGTATTGTTTCCACAAAATAGCTGCTTATATCCTATACAGCATTGAATTATACAATAATATCTATCCTTAGTTTCTTTGCAGTAAACATCCTCAGTATAAATACTAATAAAACTCAGCGATAAGCAGCAATACTTCTGGGAGACTGGTCGATATCAAATCCAGTAACATTTAACCTGAAAACAACAAAACTATTATGTAAATAAAATAAGCCAAGATGCATGATTTAAACTCATTAACATTGAATCAAACAGGGTCGGGTATAATTCAACTCCAGAAATTATACTTTTATGGAATGTGGCCAAATAGATTTTATGTAGGTGATAGAGGAACCATTTCGAGCATGAAAACCTTTTCTTAGCATAAAGATGGAGACTTTTCGCTATACCAGGAGCCAATGTCCATCATTTATAATTTCCAAAACGTGTTTCAATGTGTCTTTTCAAAATTACTTAATTTTTTATCACACCTCACCCAATTTTCCCAGCTGACCAAATCCCCATTGAACTAAATAAAAAGAGCTGAATAAAACTACACGACCACAACCGTAATGCTATAGGAAAGGTAATCAACTCGAATTTTATCAACAAATATGTCCTTAGTTTCATATGATTCCCAAAAATCATTTGTATTGAAACATATCTCACCCAATCTCCCCGTCACTAAACCCCGACTCAATAAAAACGAAAAGAGCTGAGTACAAGTCAACGATCAGAACTTCAAGAAAAAAACGAAAACCCACCATTTCCACATTAAAAAAAAGGAGGGGAGGGCAGGACCTAGGCAAAACCTATTAACAGTTTCCCGTCTCCACTACAATCTCTTCAACCCAAAGATGAACGATTTATGGCATAAATTTACAAAATCTCTGCCATTAATATCACAACAAAAAATAAAATCACCAGAATCAAATCCCATTTGAGCACCCGCAGGATTACCTCCGATAGTGCCGCACTTTATTGGATCCGACCAGCCCCCGAACATGGCGCAGGAGATAGGCGGAGCAGAAGGATACAGAGATTCTCGTCCGAGTTTCTCCTACAGCCTTCAGTTAATCTCGTTTTGACATTTAAAGGCGTGTCAATGAAATGACCTCTCTACCCTCGTCTCACGCCGTAGCATGAGACGTCGGTCTTCCCAATTCAACTGCCGTGAAACCCCCGCGGAAAAAACCAGAAAAAAATCAAATAAATTTTTTTGGAAAGTTGATCAAAATTGATTAAATGACTTTTTAAAGGATTAAAATATCCAAAAGAAGATAATACATTTTTAAAAAATTTATAATAAAATTATATGAGTTTTAAGCAAGGTTTGAAATGTTTCGAGCCTTATGGAAATGAAAACGCATAGTAGAAACGCATAGATACGCTAGGAAATGCATGTAATAAATATGAATACTAAGGAAATTTTGAGATTTATTCACTAGGAGTTGGGAGTCTTATTAATAGTGTCGTAGTTTTATACTGAAAATTTACCGATGTTGCTGTAGTGAGAAATGAGAATTGGGACAGATTACTTAGACCTTGAGCCGACATAAGAGTATTGATATATTATGCGTAAGACCTTGCACTGACATGAATGACATAACCCTAATACAGTATTATGTGTGTGGCACATATGAGAAGTGAGCACTTACTTATCTTCTTGTGAATGGGCAAATGATCAATTACCTCGTAATCTTACTTCCTTTTATTGAAGTAGCCAACTCTCTCCCACTCTTACACCACTTAATTTTTCAAATAAAAAAGTTTCATAGAATATTTCACAACATCTTGATAACTCTTTCCCACTCTTACATCATGAACCAAAAATATCTCATCAACAACCAAATAATAGATTAAGAGAATGAAAGAATTTCTCAAATTTGATTCCACCATGACCAAATATTTTAGTGATTCTCCCCCTCATTTGGACGATAGAACTGGACAGGGCGTTTATTAGGCAATTGTATGGGTCTGGCATTCCTCTCAGCATACTGCAACAAAACAACCAGTATGATAAGCAATCAAACACACAACCAGAGCTACACAGCAAACAAACATAAACTTCTTCAGAAACTCACATCATGGACAGCTTCCCTCAATAGTCTCATCTGTTCTCTTGAAACAGTTCTCACCTGAACACATGTTTTAAAAGGTTATCAGTCTATGAAAAGAGGTATTTGATGGTTGCCAAGGAAAAAAGTTTACTGAAGAAATGCTCACTGCATACCTTCCTAACCATGGTCCAAACAACACCCTCAGTGCAAGGTGGGACTGTGAGTGAACCAATGTATCTGTAATACTTTCTGCTCCCTATCTTTATGTGTCTGGGATCCACCACCCCAACTTCTCTTTCTGCATCATGCGTATCCGCAATTGACCTTATTCCTTCCATTAGCTGCTTGAGAGCCACACACGCACACAAGTATATGAGAGAAAGAGAGGGGGAGTAGAAAGAGGATTAGAGAGACAGAGAGACAGAGACAGAGAGACAGAGAGACAGGTGATTGTTTACCTCTGCTAGGAATGTATCAGGTCGGCCGATTTTGTACATGATGCTCACAACAGCAAGCCTTCCATCAGAGCTTTCGTGAACCATGTGAGCCTCCAGGTCAAACCTGGATACATCAACGAATCATTTTGATAAATACTAGCTACATTCATTGAAGGGTTTTTGCTCTATGGCCCATAAGATTGACTAACACTCGCTTTCTCATAAAAGCTGATTCATCATCTCTCACGAAGTCAAGACAATCTCTCTGTTTTGAACCTAAATGCAGTGATTTTGTCAAAATCATGAACCGTTTTTTCAAAGTTTTCAGTGGGAAGATGGTGTATTTACTCAACCCAGTTGAGAATTTGGCTACTTTTGAGCAGGGTTAAGTAGCAGGGGTTGAAAAATGAAAATGTTTGACGAAATGCCCCAGAGACAAACCTGGCGACTGGTGTGAAAATGATACCAGGTGACACAAATATACTACTACTGGAGTCCTACTTGTCGGTACACAACTACTGGAATTCGTACGTGTTTGACCCAAAATCTGGATGACACACACTAAAGGAAATCCTTGTGTTTTTACACATCTTTGAAGAAATTTAGCGTACCTCCTACCATTGATGGTATGCTCAGAAGGCGAATGCCAATGGCATTGCTGAAGCTCGTACTGAGTTCCATTGATTGAAATCCATCCTGCTCCCCCAGTCCATTCCAACTGGAGATATCAGCCACAAGAGATAGGTTAAGGATTTCTATCATTTAATCCAACTAATTTTTTGCAGAAAAGAGAAACACAATCCCCAGTTCTTCAGTTCTTTTACCATTATATCATGACCCCTGTTCTTGAGCTTTGCATCTGAAGGCTTGTAACTTCTCTTCAACCTGCCCAACTTTGGCACAATCTCCACCCTTTCACTAGACAAATCTATCGGAGACTGCAGTCGTCCCTTCTTACAGTTCGCCCATTCCTTGTGAATCTCTCCCCAGTTCTGAGGCCCCTTGCTGGTTGTTTCGTTGTAATCGAACTCCCTCTCATTTTCTGCAACATCAGAAGCAGTCAGATCGAAAACCTGAACGATACCCAGAAAGTCAAAACTCGAATATGAATGAAAAACTTCTGCAATTCATACCAACTTCTTGAGCATTTGATCGCCCAGAACTCAGGACGACAAACAGAAGGACTGAACAGCAGAGTATCACACGCTTAGTCGCGTTCGCCATGTTTCTCCCTCTGGAAAATTTGCAGAAACGACGAAGAGACGAAATATGTTTAAGAACCCATAAGCAGCAGCTGGATTATATTTGGAAATCGAGCGTGGAATCCCGTGTGTGAACGGAGCAGAAAAAAGAACCAGCCGTCTATAGCTTGTTCCGTTTGGAACGCACCCACCCGGAAATTTTTACACAAATGGAATTAGAAAAATGAAGAAACGAAGTCCAGCGATCCATTTCTGACGACACACAAAATGTTCAAAAGTGGAAAAGTTTTGACCGAATACAGCAACCACAACACGGAACGAAGCTTCCAAAAGCTTTTGTTTATAATCGCCGACACGTTAGGAGATTTCAGTCCATCTTCCGCGGTATTACAGCCGAGCGTGCTTCTTCCGGGAAGAAGGTACCATTGCCTGTCACCTCTTGTCCTTTTCCGTTCAGATTTTGGAAGAAGAAATTGATTGCTGAAATGTGGGTTGACAGCAAAACGGGAAACGGATTATCTGAAATCCTCAAGAACTGATCTTCATCTGTAAAAATTAGAGAAACCCCATTAATCAGTTTTTGAAGTACTTTCCTCTTCGCAGTTTGCAGTTACATATTGTGGCCGGTTACAGACATAACTTTCTTTAAGTTTTCTGTAAAGTATTGTAAATCCATCGGAGGAGACTCTGACTGACTGCGAGAAGCAGTTCTTTCTTCCAACAAATTAAAGAAGAAGAAAAAAAAAGTAATAAATAAACATACAATAAATAAAATAAACCCGGTTTCGTATCACAAGCTGTAAAATGTTCAAAGACATTGAAAATAAAATAAACCCGGTTTCGTATCTATTTAAGGATGCCGATTAATTAGTAAAACACAACCAAATTTAATAGAAGCTAGGTTTGAAGAGCATATATAATGGAACACTTCCTAGCATATATGGTAGGTGAAAACCCGGATAATCTAAAACTCAGTTGAGCTGATTTTGAATTTTATTTCTAGGTTTTTTTATTCATAGTCAGCGCCAATTAATAGTAGTGGTGAAAATTATTTTTATTTTATGCATGTCAATGAATAGATAAAAGACAATAACATTAAATATTACTTAAGTACTCTCAATCAATTTTGTAACTAGGATATAATTAACTATCAGATATGGGTTTTTAAAATGAAACTGGCTATCAAAGAAAGAATTAAATACTTTTCAGATAAGCTGATAAGGTTGATTTTAATTATAAATTATGATAACACAATATTAATTAAGATATTTTATTGGATGACATAATCAATACATGAGAATCCAATATGAATAAAGTATACATCCTCAAGTGTGACTACACAACTAATGAATCCATATGATCGATCAATAGCGATCTTCAGGTCGAAACTTTGGAGTGTAAAGGTGGATGGCACGTTCGTTGAGCGGCTGCAAGGGTCTTGCATTCTTCTCTGCGTTCTGCAAATTCCAGAATCCAGATGCAAACAACTCCATCAACATCACATTTCAGTATAAGAGACCTGATCTGAATATGTATGTTTGTTTTAGTGAAGAAGACTTACATCATTGACAGCCTCTCTGAGCAGCTTCACTTGTTCTTTGGACACTGTTCTCACCTGAAGGATTAATGATGAGCGTTGGGTTACAGAGATGCATGGGTATTACGAAATAATATTGCAAGAGATCATCGAAGAAAAGATTTGTTTTGGGAGAAGGAATTAATTAATTGATGTAGTTACTGATTACCTTCTTCACCATGGTCCAGATGACACCTTCTGTGCAGGGAGGAACAGTGAGGGAGCCCATGTATCTGTAGTATTTTCTGCTACCAATCTTTATGTGCTTTGGGTTTACTACCCCTACACTCTTTTCCATGTCATGGGTGTTTGCAATTGATCTAATGCTTTCCATCAGCTGATCAGCAAGGAACAAAGTTAGTATAGGTGAGAGAGAGAGAGCATATGAGAGAGAGAATATGAGGGAGAGAGCATATGAGAGAGAGAGCATATGAGAGAGAGCATATGAGAGAGAGAGCATATGAGAGAGAGAGAGCATACGAGAGAGAGAGAGAGAGAGAGAGAGAGAGAGAGAGATGGGATCAGTACCTCTGAGAGGAAAGTATCAGGTCTGCCAATTTTGTACATGATTCCTATCACTGCAACCTTGTTATCAGTGCTCTCATGAACCAGATGAGCTTCCAGATCGAACCTGATGAAGCAAGATCATTGTTAGGATTTTTCATTTTTTGATGCTCAAGGGCTTTCCTGGAAATAATAACCGTGTTCCATGAAATTAAGGATCTTTCCAAGAAAAGCTTAATTTCTGCATGCATTTAGGAACTAAGGAAAATGTTTCTGCTAATGTTTTATTGGTTTTAATTTGTTACCTCCTGCCATTGATGGTGTGCTCAGAGGGTGAGTGCCAGTGACATTGTTTGAGCTCAAACTTGGTTCCATTTATGAAGAGAAATCCCCCACCGCTTGCCCACTCCAGCTGCAAAACAGATCTAAAATGTAAGCAACACTATTCCAAAGATGAAGCAATATTGAAGTATGAAACCATGAAGAATCAAATAAACTTCTTACCATTATATCATGGCCCCTGTTCTTGATAGTCGCGTTTGAAGGTCTGTAACTCCTCTTCAATCTCCCCAAACCTCCCAAAATCTCAACCCTCTCATGCAACATATCAATGGGAGACTGCATGCTCCCATTCTTACACGCCCTCCATTCCTCATGCATCTCTCCCCATTGCTCAGGTCCCCTCCCACTCCCTTTCACGTAATCAAACTCCCTCTCATCCTCTGCAAAAATTTCCACAAAAAAAGAAAAAAACAACGCAAACCCATTAAATCCCTTCAACTAGAAAACACAAAAAAATAAAACAACAGATCAGTCTAAACAAACTAATCAATGTTCTTGAATGATCCCTTACCTACTTCCTGCCCTCTTGCTAAACTCGAATAAAATACAATCAGGGCAAGAAACACATAAGACAGGAAGTGGGTGTTCAACTTTCCCATCGAGTTGGTGAGATAGTATCGGTGGGAAGAAGGGACACCTATTGATCTGCTTATATAGAACTATAGCAGGAAGAAAAAATGGTGCCCGGATCATATAATTTCAAAACCTGACATCGTGGTGGAGCGCGTTTCAAAACCACACCCATGAATGGAATAAAGACACCTAACCAGCCGGCCATCTCTTACTTTTATCACCTCCTGAATAAAATATGTATACACAAGAGGGAAGAAGTTTCCTCCCCATTAAATATTTCTTAACTTCCATTAATCATTCTAGGATATGTTAACATCAAATGCAACATAATTCACATGTATATACATTCTGATCAATCTTAGAGAACTCTTGTAGATGTGTCTTGATCAGTGTTCAATTTACAGAACCATGATGATTAATTTATGTGGAGCAAAGTTAATTATAGATTTTTTCTTGCGCTACGTACACTGGCCGAACCACATAAATACTTTGTGTTCGTAACGGATGGCGAACCACATAAATATTGTATATACTATGTTTATAACTTTGTATTTAGTCAGTTTATAATAATATTATACATTATAGTTTGTCAATAATATTGTACAAAATATATTTCTAACATTTTATTTAATCTATTTATAACATTGTATGTAGTTTATTTAAAACATAGACATAATATATTTGTAAACCTATATGTAACTTGTTTATAACATTGCACATAGCATCGATGTAAAGACAAAATAGGATGTATACGTATTCTTTTGAGAGTACGAATTCCATAGCTTGTGTACAAAAGAAGGTTATTGATAACTAACTATTTTAAAAATTAATAATATACCCTTTTGAATATAACGAGTAAACAGATATTAATTATAGGAGGTATCGATTTATCTTTAAAGTAGTAATAGTAAATAGGTAATGGTGCCTTTCAATGGGGCTAGGTGGTCCTGTCAGTGGGGGTCAGGTCGGCCCTGTTAGTGAGAAAACATCAGACCTGTCAATGGGACATGGTCTATATGGTCAATGCAACAGGGTCGAGCCTATCAATAGAGCAATAGAGTTTGATTTCGCCACTGCGTTAGGTTAACTTTTCAAGCTAGGGCTACATTTATAAGCTTTGATTGTGGGTGGAATTCAGGAAAGGTGTCATGGGTGAGTTAATGTAATTTTATAAAAATTGGGTAATTGGATTGGAGTATCACCCTAGATTTAACCTATGTGTAGTCAAAATGAATATAAAATGTTATTCATTTAAAAAAGGTTATAAAATGTTTAAATTTTTTTAAAATATGTAAATAAATAAAATAATAAAAATACAGCATACTTATCAGATTTATGTACTGCTAAGAGGCAAGAACCTTAAAAATAGCCTAAATGTAAAATAAGAGGTATATATGAAAACTATTAAATTCCCTTTTAAGATAATGGGATATGACATAGGCCTTATTTAGTATATAGATAACTATTTATCCTTTTATCCAATAACTATAGCGATAAGGGAATTCTTGTATCATGACTGTTCAGAACTATCCCCGGGCAAGAATATGTTGTTGTAGATCCTCTCTGTTATTTTTCTCAGTTCAGCTTTCTTTAAAGTGGAAGGCAGCAATGCATTTTCCTGATTTTTGAAAGCAGTTCTCTCTCTTTTTTTTTTCTTCCTCTTTTCCTCGTAAACCAACTCCACCAGAGTAGGATCAAAGTTTTGTTGATTCTAATAATTATTTAGTGTAGTTTCAAATTTTTATATTTTTATTAATTTATTATTTCAAATTTTTGCCAACTCTCTTGTATTCTTTTGAAGCAACTTAGAGTTTAATATAGTCTTTTATTGGAATCAAAACATCTTGTACATTTCATATAAGTTATTAATTCAAACGTTGGTGAATCGGACAGAAGATGGTGAGGCATCGAGTAGCCAACAGAGGGCCCGTAAGGTAAATTCGAAGTTGTACGGTTCCAAAGATATTTGTTCATGTAGAACTTACAAATTGTTATTAGTGCGTCCATATGTCATGGTGTCTCGTGAATAATATCTTTCATGCATGATTGGTAAATTCCTTGAGATTTTCTATCTTCCATCTGGTTTTAATATACAATATTGAGGCATGTGTTATGGATATTGTTATAAGCAGCAAATGCCTCCCAAACGACTGCATCATAGTGAGCCAGCTCATCCACCTGAAAACTCAATCGGTGATAGAGGTAAGGGGGATTGATAATTTTGTTTCACAATACATGATTTTTATATTGGTTAACAATATCTCTCCCATGCAGGGTTGGAGGTAATGAACCTCTAGGATGTCTCACCCATGGTGGGTAGTGAAGATGAGACACAGGACCCGACTAGTGTCTCACCCACCATAGAGATTGTACGACGACGTAGAGGGCCCACGACGGGGTTGTCGTTGAAACCTCCACCAGGACAGAAGTGGGTGTGCGAGGTTAAGGATGGTCAGCCGCTAGGTGAGGAAGGAGGCGCTTTGGGGCACCGTCTTGGTGTCTTTTCGAGGACTTGGAGTTATTTCCCACTAACAAACAGTGGGAAGAATTGCAGCCAGGTGTATTCGATGACATATTGCAAAAAATTAAGGTTATTTCCCTTTTGAAATATGCACTAATTATGTGTTTTTTTCTCTTTAACATCATTATATATTCCTTCTAATTAGGCTTGTGTTTTGTTCCTTCCAGGCTGATTTTGTCTTGAGATACAAGGATGGGGGAGCTCTGGTGCCAGATGAGGAGGCTATGGTTATATGCAAGAGGAGCTTGTGCACCAAGGTGAAAAAAAGACGAAATAGGCTCCATGAAAAGTACTATGTAAACAAGACTGAGGAGGAGAGAAATGTTTGTCATGACTAGCGGTTGACGCAGAGTGAGTGGGAGTGTCTCAAGGCTTATTGGGAGAAACCCGAGTTCATCAATTTGTCTGCTCGGAATAAAGCGAACCGTGCACGTTCCCAAGCAACTCATACATTGGGATCAAAGTCTATAGCGAGACACTATTAGGATGAGGTATGTAAGCTTTCTTTATTTTTTTTCTTGTGTCATTTAACATTTAGTAGATGATGTGAATGTTAAAGTGTTCAGAAAATGGACTTTTTTTTTGACACAGAAAAATAGGTTGGGCGAGGATTTCATTGTCCTCCAATCCTACTTGAGTGCGCATCATAAGAAGGATGGGACTTATCCCAACACTTATACAGAAGAAAAATGTGTAAGTTTCACTCTAATTCATATTCAACTATTTCATTTCGAGTATCCATATACTCTAATGCATCAAGATTGAAATGAATGTAGGTCAAAGTTGCTGATACCTTTGAACTTGCCAAACTCCAGAATAGCAAGGACACACAAGATTTACCTCCGATATTGGATCAGGTATTTGGACGCCATCATGGGGGCTTTGAGAGGGGCATGGGTAGTGGTTACTCACGAAGAGCACATCAGTACTCAGCCACCAAAGACGTGAGGTATGCGGCTATTCAAGGACAGGTCAATACCATGGCAGAAGAAAACAGAGGAATGGCAGCAGAAAATAGAGCAATGGCAGCAGAAAACAGAGCAATGGCAGCAGAAAATAAAGCCATGGCTGAAGAAATTCGAACACTTAGGGAGTCACATCACTCCATGGAGGCCAGGATGGAAGAGAGGCTAGAGGCACATGCACGTAGGTTAATGGAGCTCATAAAGCCGCCATTTACATTACCTGCATATTCATCTTCTCCTCAAGGTTAGTAATAATAAATTTGCATATTATAACTGTTATTATTAAGTTGGGTTTACGTATAGGGTTATAACTTAAATATTGTGTTTGTACGTAGACTCGCAGTCCACTGGTCAGTAGGTGTCTATGGAGAAGATTGTGAAGATTGCCGTTTCAAAGTATGTTGCACTATTTTTCATTTTATTACTTTATTATATGTCCGTTCAATGAAGAAAACTTTCTTTCGTGCAAATCGTTCACTATATTGTTGCAAGATAGAGGGAGAATAGAGGGCCTACGTCCTCTGGTTCAAAAAGAAGTTGCTACATTTATACAAACACACTCACACACACACACACACATATGCAGGAGAATGCAATGAATGTGAGTTTTTTAGATTGTGTCTTGCTTTTAGGGGAATGGATTGAGCTTGTTTCTTTGGCCCACAAAATGTTTCTTTTGCAGGTGTGTTATAGATAAATTTGGCAAATTTGGACTGAGCATGTGCATGTGGGCATGAAAGTGTATGTTGATTACTAGAATAGCAAAACTGTGGTCTTAGTAGTCTTGATTAGCTCAAGTGCAACATTAAGACATTAGGTCTTAGTTTCATCCTCATAGCTAAACAAGGTTCTCAGTTTCATCAGCACACACACACATACACACAGATTCACACACACACACACACACTAAAGGATTCACACAGGCACACACACACTACAGTATTTATTGTGGCCATTTAAGTTATTTTTTATTTGTATTGGTTACATGCTTTCATCAATGTATAATTGATAAGTAATTCTCTTTTTGCAGATTTAAACAAATTAAACATGTGCCAGTTAGAGCAAATACATTATTTTTTGTTTTTTTGTACATGGGTGCTCTATGTTTGCCTGCTGTATACTAGAGCAATGACAAGATTTTTTGTATTTTTTTATATTTTTTTGTATTTTTTGTAATTTTGGGTATTTTTGTATATTTTTGTGTATTTTTGTATATTTTTGTATATTTTTATATATTTTTGTTAATAACTAAACTTTCATATATGGAACTTTCTTTTGTTAATATTGATTTAATTATTTTTGTGTATTTTTAATAAATTATAAGAAATTATTAAAAAAAAGTGAAAGCTGGTGAGAACGAGGGCCCAGTCCCCACAGGGCCTATTATGGGGACAGGCTTGCCCAGTCCCCACAGGCCAAGCTGTGGGGACGGATCTACTTGTCCCCACTGGCTATACTGTGGGGACGGGCCTACCTGTCCCCATAAGTTGTACTGTGGGGATGGGCCGCCCCGTCCCCACAGGCACCCCCTCTCGGGACGGGTGGCCATATGCCCATCCCCAGGCCTATGGGGACCCAACCTGTGGGGACGGGGACGGGGTTTTTGATCTATGGGGACGGGCTTAACCCGTCCCATAGCCTTGGTATCTACTAGTGGATATAAATGGGTAACCTCACAACCTTACAAAAGATGTCGAATGCATGTATTTGAAAACATTGAAATACATTCACGTACGAAGGAAAGACTCAATACACTTGTATTTTAATACTCTCATGTTGTTAAAACCGGACCGAACCAGCTGGTCAACCCGGCCGATTAAACCAGAACCAGAAGATATCCCCGTTCAAACTGAGGCTTGAACCGGATTTTCCACTAAACCATATAAACGAGCAGGTTGGTCCAGTTCGACCTCAACTTAGAGGCGGGCACGGACCGGGTTTGAGTCGGGTTTTCTAAAAGATAAACTTAACATATACAACTTGGAACCTGACCCGGTATGTATGCACAACCTAGAACCAAACCTGTGAAAAAACTGAATGGATTTTAAAAACCCTAACCAGACCCGATCATTTGTTTTGTAAACCCTCACCCGACCTGACCTGATCAAAACTGACGGATTTTTATAAAATCCAAAAAACGAAAAAACTAAAAAATTAACAGAAAGAAACTTTAAAAATAATATTTAAATAAAAAATACAATAATACAAGCCTATGAGTTGGGTTCGTGTTTTTTTTGGTAAACCTGAACCCGGCCAGCGGATTGGGTTTGGGAATCCAAAGCCTACCTTTTCGGGTCTGGTCGGGTCATGTTGGGTCAGTCAACCTAAAAAACCCGATCCAATGCCCACCCCTATTGAGGTTCAATGGTACAAGTAACAAGGGAGGGTAGAGGAGACGATCTCCATTCTGGGATAGCAGCCTCCCTCCCTCTCTTAAATAAAACAGTTTCCTTCTCAATCTGCTACTCCATTTTTCCTTCTCAATCTGTTCATAAATTAAAACCATTACCGTACGTACCTTGTCACCGTGTGATTTTAAAGTAAAACGTTTTAATAAAAAATGACAATAATGTTACCAGATCAATCAATTCTTCTCCATGTGTTCTCATTTTCTGCAAGAAATGGCTGGCAAGTTTTGTTTTTACTTCCCTTTTCTGTGACACGACTCTGATTTGAAAATAACCTCACTAGATTCCTTATACCACATTCAAGCACACTTCCCTTTTAAACGAATTTTATTTTATAAAATCATTTTTATGTATAAATTTATAAGCTCTTTTGTGTTTTATATAAGTAAATATTTTTATGATGAATCGTCTCTTTTATGGATCATATATCCAGTTTTGACTCTATGTCGATGTCGTTATTAATTCTCGTTTTTACACAAATTATATACTGTGTATATACTTTGCTTATAACATAGTACTTACTCTATTTATAATATTATACATATTTTATTTATAACATATATTGTACGAAGTATGTTTCTAACGATGTATTTAATCTAATTTATAACATAATATGTAGTATGTTTATAGCGTTGTACGTAGCCTATTTATAACATTGTATGTAATTTGTTTATAACATGGACATAATCTATTTAGTAAACTGTATGTAATTTGTTTATAATATTGGACAATACTGTGTTTATAACATTATGTAGACTCTGTATTACTAAGGTTAATAGACATAAAGACTAAACTGGATGCATACATCTTCTTTTGAGAGTATGCATGAATCCCTCTCCAAAATGAAACAGTTTCCTTCTCTATTTGCTACTCCATTTTCAAACTCTAGCTCGGACTTCCTTTAAACTGGTCGTAAATTAAAACCATTATTCTACGTACCTTGTCACTTTGTGATTTTAAAGAAAAACGTTTTAATAAAAAAGGACAATAATGTGACCAGATTAATCAATTATTCTCCATGTGTTCTAATCTTCTGCAAGAAATGGCCGGCAAGTTTTGTTTTTACTTCTGGCCTTTTCAGTGACACGACTCTGATTTGAAAATAACCTCACTAGATTCCTTGTACCATATTCAAGCACACTTCCCTTTTCTTCTTTCTATATATAAGACCCTCACAATTAGTACTACCTGCTACAGATTTGTAGAGATAGTTAGAATCCTCCTCCTGTGGCTGTAATAGGATTGAAGCATGAGAACCCACTACTCCCACTTCCAGTTTTTTGCGTTTCTGGTTCTCCTGGCCTTTCCTCGTCATTCCACCTTAACAAGAACGCAAGAAATCGGTAAACTCAGAACATTTTATGATTCATTGATGTGACCCAGTTGGGATTTTCGATTTTGATTTACTTGTTTTGTGCAGATAATGAGGAAGAGTTTGATTACATTGAAGGGAGTGGGAAGGGGCCTGAACAGTGGGGAGAGCTTTGTGAGGAATGGGCTTTGTGTAAGAATGGGACGATGCAGTCCCCCATTGATCTGTTGTACGAGAAAGTTGAAGTGGATCCGAGTTTGGGGAGATTGGAGAGGAGGTACAGGCCTTCAAACGCGACGATCAAGAACAGGGGCCATGATATAATGGTAAGAAAACAAGAGCAGTTGCAAATTTGTGTTGGTTTTGAGAAATGCTAGCTGTGATTTGTTGAGACGATAAATTGATGCATGCAGTTGGAGTGGGTTAATGGGGGAGGATCGTTCTACATCAACGGAACTGAGTATGTGTTGAGACAGTGTCACTGGCATACGCCGTCTGAGCACGCCATTGATGGACAGAGGTTGGTAGTTTCTTAGTACTGAAACTAATCCCCATTAGTTAGCGGTATACAAAAGAAGAAGATTCTGGTGAGAGTATTTGTTTTGATCAGGGGCTTCCTCCTTGTTGGGATATATACGATTGAACAGTAGGAAACTGGGTTTGGTTGAGCTGAGCTTCAAGAGTGATTTCTACTAATTGTATGTGTTTGGGGTGTATTGATTAGGTTCGATGCCGAGATTCATTTGGTTCATCAAAGCAGCGGTACCCAGTTACCAAACGTGGCTGTGGTCGGAAAGCTGTACAAGTTTGGTAAACCGGACCCATTTTTATCTATGGTAATAAAACGCTTCCTCTATCTCGGCTTCTCTGTCTGGATCGATCTCTCCTTCTCTCTCTATGTCTCCTGCCTCTCTCTAGTTTGCCCTCTCTCTCTCTCTCTGGTTTTTCCCTCTCTCTACAGGTCTCTCCCCATCTCTCTCTACCTATTTATCTCACTCTACCTGTTTATCTCTATCTACCTATTTATAAATCTCTCTACCTATGTATCTCTCTCTACATATTTATCTCTCGCTGGTTATTTACCTTTCTCTCTATACCTATCCTCTACTTATTTATCTCTCTCTCTCTCTCTACCTACCTAGCTATTTATCTCTCTCTACCTGTTTATCTCTTTTACTGTCTCTTTTATCTTTGAAACTGTATTTTTCATGTGTATGATCAGCTGGAGAAGAGTATTAAGTCCATTGCAGAAGGACATGAGAAAGAGAAATTGGTAGGGTTGGTGGATCCTAACCACATTAAAGTATTGAAAAAGAACTACTACAGATACATGGGTTCCCTTACCACCCCTCCATGCACTGAAAATATCATCTGGACAGTCTCAAAAGAGGTATTAATTAATCCCAACAACGTAACAGTTCACAACTCTCCTTATTTTTCATCTATTACTAACTATATATGCTCCTCTTTGAACTATATATAGATATATAAATGTAACTCTTTGCTTTCACAGGTAGGAACAGTATCAAGAAAACAAGTGAAATTGCTGAGGCAAGCTGTTAATGATGTAAGTGATCTCTGAGACTGGCTTTACAAAACTTGTGTTGTTTTTGTTGTTTTATTTTAATGAGTTTAATTTTCTCCCTGTTGCATGCAGAATGCGCAGAATAATGCTAGACCTCTGCTGCCAATCAATGGGCGCATAATTCAGTTCTACTGCCCCAAAATAGAGATGATGAACAGTGAAGAGAAACCAGCTGGTGCAATAAGCCAGTTCTAATTACAAGTTTAAATTTGCATGAGAGAATTTCAGTAGAGCTAATTAATCATGAAGCAATATATGTATGAGATATATATATAGTTTCAATCAGGTGGTGTATCGATCTATATATCCCTTGTTTTTATTAATCTTGAACATTATGATGATATATATCTAGTACTATATATATATGCCTCTAGACTTTGTTCCAATCAAACGGTTTCGAGTTATATATATATATATATATATATAAGACAGGTCGAGATTGGGTTTTTAAAAAAACCCCACCCAACCCACCCCTACTCAATTTTTCAAGAGACTCAACTGACTCAGTTCCTGCTTTTATGAGGTATCGGAGTACTCCACTAGCTAGCTAGGATTTCTCTGAATATTAATCTGGTGAAAAACCAAGCCTAAAATGTTATATCCACACAAAAAAAATTTATGGCAACTAATTAAAATTAAATGCATTTAAAATATTTACCGTCCTTTTTCTCATGGAATGTATTAAATTCAATTATAAAAAGAAACTCTTTACTCCCCCCAGAGAAACTACAAAAGAAAGTAATTAATGGGAACGTTGGCATATGAGGAGTGATTAATTATCAGAGAATTAATGACCCGCCAGTTATATATAGAGAGAGAGTAACAACCAATATTGCTTTTGCTTGGGTGTTTTCCATATCAACCATGCATTAATGTTCTTAATTAATGAATATATTTTATTAAGGTGCCCCTTCATGCACTATAAAAATGGGTGGGAATTAACCTTGCACGAAGACAGTAGTACACTCCAATATTCTTATCTTACTTGCATCGTTTCTTCTGAATTTTGTTTAGAGAAGGCATGTGGTAAGTCTCTTGTAATTCTTTCTTCTTGTTCCTTTCTTTTTTACGTTCTTTCTAAAGTTCCTAGTATTTTTTATGGGCTCATATATATATATATATATATATATATGCTCTATTATTTGACCTTTTTATGTATATATCTATATATATCCGTGGCTAACTATATTTCAATATTTTTTTTTTTTTTACCCAAGGACAGATATTTAGAAGATGAAGCCACCAGTGGAATTGGTGGCACCTGAGAATGGAATAACGTACGAGATCAGCTGTTCAATCCCAATATCATATTGAAGAAAACTGAAGCACTAAAAAGGATTTTAGGAGAAACGATGCATTTAACTAGTACTGTAAGTTTAACTAGTGTTTTTGTCATTTAATTAAACCATATTACATCATTCATCATATAGAAAAAGCACTTGGTAGTTCCTACTGGGAGTTGTACTACCAACCATCACCGGAGGTTCAACCACGGAGAGTTTTATCAGCAAACAAGGAGTCTCAAGATGAGTCACCAATGGAGATAATTAGGGTTTTTTTTTTAATGTTTTTTTTAAGGGCTTTTTTGGCCTCTAATTCTTGTAATATCATTGGATATATGTAATAACGTTTATTTTTTAATTTATGGTGAACATTTCTGTTAATTTGTGCGAATTTAAATGAAAATATCCAGTATATATGTAAGAAATAAGACTGTAATGGATAAATAAGTTCCTTTCTTTTAATATTTTAAATTTTAAAAACGGATGATTCCACTAGTTTCTTCACTCTCCATATTCCACAACAATTAATACCAATTAAAAGGTAAGAAGATATAGATAATTAAATTCTTCCTTTGCTGTAACTTTAAACCTTATAAATGCTGGATTAGAGATTAATTAATTTCAATAAACAAACTTACAATTTCATCCATTAATTATTAAGGGTCATATATATATATATATATATATTGATCAAATTTATTCAATTTTCTCCTTTCTTATTAGATTTATATATTTTCCTTTTTCATTTTAATATATATCTCAGTTCATACTTAGCTGCAAATCCGAATCCGTTCCGTATCAGAGTAATCAGCGAGAGCCGATCCGATTTCATCTCCTAATTCCACTCTTAATTCTTTCCCGTTTCTTCCTTCCACAATCCATCTCCGACATTCTCTGCAACCATATCGTCCCAGAGCTAGATTCGTCTCCTTCCTCTCCTTCCTTCATTCCCAACTTCGTCTTCCTCATTCTCCTGCACCAGTCACTTCTTCTCTGTAGTATCATGGCGACTTCCCCTGAATACTCCTCCTCCTACGTTCCCCTGCCTTCCCTCATCCCCCTCGTCACGTTCAAACTAGACGAATACAACTACCTTCTCTGGAAGCTCCAATGGACGTGCCTCCTCCGCTCCCAAAACCTCTTCTCCCACGTTGACGGCGCGACGACGGTGAGCGGGGACGACTCCGCGGGGCCGGAGGACCCGGAAGAATGGCGGCGGCGCGACGCTCTCCTAATGAGCTGCCTCATGGCGACGATGACGGAGCAGACGTGCGTTCTCGCCGTCGGCCTCGAGACGGCGTCGGAGATATGGAACAAGTGCGAGGCCGCGTTCAACAACCTGTCGAGATACAGAGTGCTCTGTTTGCGGAAACAGCTCGTCGCCATGGAGAAGTCCGACGACGTCCCCCTCGACGAGTACCTCTCCCGGTTCAACTACGTCTGCCACTCCCTGGCCTCGATCGGGTCCCCGTTGGAGGATTCCGACAAGGCCGCGCTCCTCTTCCGGGGGCTCGGCCGGCGATACGAGACGATCGTGACCGTCATCATGGCGCAGAGTCCCGTCCCTTCTTACGACCTGGCTGTGCCCATGATTCTGGACTACGACCTCCACCTCCGGACGACCGCGGCGGAGCCGTCGAATCGGCCGGCGGGGACCGGCGAGGGGGCGAGGTGTCAGATTTGCCGGAGGCGGAACCACACGGGTTTGGATTGTTGGTACCGGTACGATCAACCGGCTCAGCCGTTGAGTCCCCGTCCGCCGTCTTCTCCGGCGCCGGAAATTATCACTTACGAACTCAGACCGATAATTTCGGACTTGGGTCCGTCGGCTTCTTCCGGTCAAAATCATCAGATGGGTAGGTGGAATTAATATCGTTCTATTCTCTCTGTAAATGTTAAATTTCTGATCGTTGTTGAGTGTTATAGGACCGCCGGAATGGTCGTCTATTAGCACGGAGGCGTCGGAGTGATGGATTGGTCTATACGTAACAGGGAGCTTAGTTATTCCTTCTAAGGCGATTTGGACGATTTTGTTTCGGTTTCTAATTGTTAAATATTCCTTAATACATTCGGAGTTTAAATTGTTACGATTATAATGTGGCCGAAAGAAATCATCAAAATAGAGATTCATGCAATATAATGCACTGTGCTTGGTTTCATGGATTCTACTACACCCACCTGCGATCACCTGAAGATGGAGTGCCCTTTTGTTCTGTGAGGCATTTCGTCAAACAGGTTTGTATTATAAGGAAAAAACGCCTTAGCCCAACATTAATGACATTTGACAACATAATTAATCATGCCTGGAAAGTTACTGCCTGTGCTGAATGCTGAGATGGGTACGTGACAGAAGTTTTAGAAAGGTGCAAATATAATTTAATTAAGAAGATCATTAGGGTCTAAGTTATACTTAGGAGGGAAACTACTTGAATATGTTTATCAAAGACGCCAACTTAGATTTTTGTTATTCCACCAATTAGTATATTTTTTTTATGACCAACTAGTACGTTACTCAGTTTTTCTATCTACCCTGGTTCACTGAATTAAAATTTAAGAGTATTTTGGTATTGGCAACAAATGAATTACTCATTTTCCCATGGATAATCATTAAAAATATATAGAAAAACACTTGTGGTTCAGCTGGTTCAGTCCGACCAACCATTGCCATTTTTCTATTAATCTTCTGAAAAACATGTTTACATATTTTTATTATGAAGTACAAAAGTAGAAAGAAATCAAAAGTACTAAGATATAAATTCAGATTAAGAACCTCAGGTCCTCAACACCATCTCCAAAATAACAACATTTTTACTAGTTCCCTTATTCACTTCATCTCCAGTTTGGATTTGTGCTGTTTTTAATGGAGTCCGGTTGATCCAGATTCCCAGCCGAATGCACGTGAGAGGTACTAAATAGGGCTGCTGGTCCGGATTCGGTGAATTGACCATCAAGGCTGCGGACTGCTGTCTTGCCCAGAATCCAAAAACACGCAGACCCACTTCGCTGGTCCGATTAATCGTCTCATTCGTGCTGCTGCCTTTGAGTCAGAGCGTCGGCTTCGATTGACTGCTGCCTGTCCAACTCGAATTGCTTACACTGTCCGAACTCCGAAGGTTGTAGTCTTTGTACTTTATCAGAGATAATCACCCGCGGCGAACTGTGATTAGAGATCGATAAAGGATTGACAATGGCTATGTGAGTTTTTTTTTTTTTTTTTTTTTTTTTTTTTTTATGTCCAGAAATTCAACTCCCCCATTTTGTGATTTCTCAGTTTTCCAATTCGACAACTTTCTTCATCTGCAGTTTTAGTTACCGGGTTATTCTACCAGCTTCGCATTATGCATAATAGATCCTTTTTGGTTGAATGTTTCCTCTTTTTCGTCCCTGTACAGTGATGCCCAGGTTTATATTTTTATCATTGTACTCGTTGTTACAGAGTTGTATCTGCTCCTGGCAAGGTTCTAATGACTGGAGGGTATTTGATTCTGGAGAGGCCAAATGCTGGGATTGTTCTGAGTACTACAGCTCGGTTTTATGCGATTGTGAAGCCGCTTCATGAAGAGATGAAACCGGAGAGCTGGGCTTGGGTGCGTCCTACCTCTTTTTTGAGTTTAATTTACGCAATCGGTGGATTCCTCCGAATTTAATGGGTTTCGTGTAAATCGAAATGATTCTGGACATACTCACCTTGAAATTAATGTAGTGTTGTGCTTGCTTAATTGGTTAACGATAATATTGATGTATCTAAGAATTTCCAGGCATGGACGGATGTAAAAGTAAGATCCCCTCAGCTGTTAAGAGAGGCCGACTACAAACTGTCTCTTAAAAATTCAGAACTTCGTATTACATCTTCAAGGCAAGTACTGGGGTGTTATATATTTTTTTTGCCTTGAAAGTTACTTATAACGAATGCCCTGTTTTTGCTTGTTGCGGAGGATAAATAATTTACTCCAGACCTTGCAAACTGTTCGGGCCTTAGAGACCATTTTTTCGTGTTTTTGCATTGAATACATGGATCCTTCCTTACTCTTGGTGTCAAGGAAAAATAATCCACTGCACCCTGGCTGTTATAAATACGAGTATTTTCTCTCTTGTAAAGGAGAAGTCCCATGATAATTGTTAGCTAACTATTCATGGAATCTCTTGAACTTTAGGGACCTAACTTTTCAGATCGCTTGTAGTTTATATTTCTTCTTGTCAAACAGCAACTAAGTAAGATGGTGAAGGATATGGACAAAAAAAAGGAAGGAAATTGAGTGATTTCATATAAGTGGTTAAAAGATTGTCATGTCCCAAGAACTCTGTAGATGGGGCATCCACCACATTAATCTTGTCATGCCAGTTAACTGACGCAAAGCATGTTTTTTGGCTTCTGGAATTAATTAATGCTTGTGCCTATGCTTGAGGTTCTTACAGTTGCTATTGGCCACAATTCAGTGACTCTGGCAACCCATTTGCTGAACAAGCTATACAATATGCTGTAGCAGCGGCACAGGTGATTCATACAGCTAAGGGAACCAATGATGTTTTAAACAAACTACTGTTGCAAGGTATCGTAGCAGCTAGCACATTCTTCTTTTAGCTGTTTTTATTTTTTTACCCTTTATAATGTATCTGTATGGCACCGGTCTAGACTAACCTGAGCAGTTTTTCTTAAATATAATTATCTTGTGCTATGTCAATCTATGTGCAGGTCTTGATATCACAATCTTAGGTTCCAATGACTTCTACTCCTATCGAAGTCAGGTTGGTATCTATTTTTAGGCACATCTTAAATTTGCACTCTGATACATTTTTAGCTCCTCTCTCCTCTCTCTGTTTTTCTTCTAGTGCCATTTTTGCTGCTGTGACATTTTTTCTGTTGATTGATGCTTTGTACCAAACATAACTAATCAGATTGAAGCACGTGGCCTTCCACTGGCACCAGATGTATTGGCTTCACTTCCACCTTTCTCATCAATTACATTTAACACAATTGAGCTCAATGGAGAAGATCAGGACAAAAACTGCAAACCAGAAGTTGCAAAGACTGGCTTAGGTTCATCTGCGGCTATGACAACTGCAGTTGTTGCAGCCCTTCTGCATTACCTTCGAGTTGTTAACCTCCCAGATTCTACTAAAGCCAACCAAGGGGAAAGAGTGTCTGGCCCTGACCTAGATTTAGTTCATATTGTGGCTCAAAGTGCTCATTGTGTGGCACAGGGAAAAGTTGGAAGTGGCTTTGATGTCAGTTCAGCTGTCTATGGTAGTCAACGTTTTGTTCGGTTTTCACCTGAAGTTCTTTCTGCTGCTCAGGTACTCTCTCTTTCTCTCTTTCTCTCTATCTCCCATCCTTTTTGTGACTTTCCCTCTATATTTGATTCAATCATATGAGCATTTATGTGCATATGGGCTTTGTGGCTTCTCAACTTGCCGATTACTGAACAGCTAGGTATATACTGCATAGAATCTCGCCTTGAGTATGGACTCTTGTGAGTCTGATCATAGTGGTGAACTATTTGGGTTTCAGGTGAATGAACTGAAATATAAGCTTTATTGGAAAGATGCAGTTAATAATTCAAGCTATGATAATTGAAAATCCGTTAAATTGATTTAAATAAGAGCTAAGATGCTAAGTTTAGTGGCATATTTGGTGTAACATTTTAAGAATCAATAAGGAGCAGTCCCAGATTCTGTGCGTTTGTAGAAAATTAACCGGCAAGTAAAAGTTGTGATCCAATTCTGTCTCCGTAAACCTTCTTAATTTTGGTACATTCTTCTTTGTTCTCTCCTCTATTTTTGGACTAGATGGATTTTAGGAAATTTCTTAAGTTTTTTTTTTTTAATAAACTGTGGAAATACAGGCTGGAGTTAGAGGAAGGTCACTGCACTTGATTATTTCTGATATTCTGAATGGAAAGTGGGATCACGAGAAGAGCCATTTTTCATTACCTCCGTTGATGACCCTTGTGAGTTCATGAATTTTTCGTACTTATTCTCGAAAGAGAGGCTCCTCAATGTTTATTTATCATGGTATTTTCTGATCCAGTTATCTTTCAGATTCTAGTTTCTTAAGGAACCGCATAATACAGTACCTGAAGACTTCTGATGGGAGATTGATCTTTCCCGATATGCCATGACATTTTATTCTGTTGCAGCTGCTAGGAGAACCTGGAAGTGGAGGATCATCAACCCCTTCTATGGTGGGTGCTGTCAAGCAGTGGCAGAAGTCTGATCCCCAGGGATCCCTAGAGACATGGAAGAGATTAGGGGAAGCAAACTCAAAGCTCGAAATGCAACTCAAGCTGTTAAAGAAATTCGCAGAAGATGATTTTGCAACATATAAATACATCATTGGAATTTGTAGCCATCATACTTCTGAAAAGGTTAAATCTGCACTTTTGAGTAAAAACTTATAATATACTTACCAATCTTAATTTGTTTTAGCCCCTTAAATTTAGTGATGTGGTGTCTCTTAAAAGTGCAACTTTTTGTAGGAAAAATTGTTGTTACTGCAAGGCTAGATGCGTTTCATGTAGAAGAAAACTTTTCCTCCACTTTCATGGTCATTGCCTTCATGAAAATCTATTTGATCTATTCGTGTGCCTAAAGTTAGTTTATTGCTCATTATTTAGTGACTGCTTAAAATGGATTTCCCAATTTATTGTCAGTATGCTCAGGCCTCCTTCTGTCTAATTTTTCTCACTCCTTGCAGTACTTGATCATCCTTCTTACTGTTAGAGAGTGTGTTTAGTTTATATTAATGATAATTAGACGTCATCACTCATGCACTTCAACATGTGATTTTTTCAACTGTATTAGTAGGTTTGTTAGCAAGAAAAGACAACACTAGCTTTTTAATGATGCTTTTTCTTAAGATAAGTGAACTGTGATACCTATTCAGTGGATGGGGCAAGCAGCAGACTCATGCCAGGAATCAATTGTAAAGTCATTGTTGGGTGCGAGAGAAGCCATTCTTGAGATCAGATACTACATGCAAAAGATGGGGAAGGCAGCTGGTGTTCCGGTACCTTATTTTATTCTTCATTTGACTTTCTTTTGTGATTTGCCTTTTTTCATACATCAGTTGATAGCAGCTTTCAAAATGAAAAGTCATTTGGGTCTTGGGCATTAGCTCAGTGGTCCCATGGAAGTTATTGCTGCGGGAGGTCTTGGGTTCGGGTCTCCACAGCAGCATTGGGAGTAAAACTTGTAATTGTGAGTAAAATGTATTCACTTTCCTCAAAAAAAAAAAAAAAAGATGAAAATTCATTTGAAGTAGCCTTCAGAGGAATAAACAGATGTTGTGTAGTCAAAATGAAAATTCATGTGATTTAGCATTTATATTATTGGGCGTTTCACATTTCCCAAGTTTTGCTTTCTAGATTTGTGGAGACTGAATTTCACTTTCTTAATCTGCAGATAGAGCCAGACTCCCAAACTCAGCTTGTGGATGCCACCATGAGTATGGAAGGAGTTTTGTTGGCTGGAGTTCCTGGAGCTGGAGGGTTTGATGCAATCTTTGCCATTACTTTAGGAGAATCTGCTACTAATATCACCAAAGCTTGGAGTGGGTTAGGCATTTTACCCATGCTTGTTGGAGAAGATGCAGAAGGTGTTCATCTAGAAAATGGTGATCCAAGGGTAAAAGAAATCTCTTCTGGTATTTCATCAGTAGATATTCAGTAGGGTTAAGGTATCTCTATTGTGATGTAACCGTAATTTATCCCAATCAAGTTGGGCACAGGTTTACCATTGCACATTCTTTGTTGTAGAGTAATTTTGGAGGGTACAATAGCAATATTCTTAGAATGCAATAAATCATGATTGTGATTCATCTTATTCTCATAATTATATACATGGAAGCATTGGATATCCCAATCTTCAAACTGATATCCCTCAGATGTCAGATCATTAAAAGACAGGTACCCCTTCTCCTCTTCAATTGAACTAAAATAAGGTAAATCAGAGAACTGATGAACCTTCATTTGCCTTTAAATCAACATCATGGAAAGGCAGTCCACCCATAATCTCAACAGGGGCACGTCCTCTCTCTGATGTGGTGGAATTTGTTCCTTTCCCTGAGTACAATTACCCTATCATATTTTCTCCAAAAAAAAAAAAAAAAAAAGAGTTGATGACCTTATCATAAATCTCAGGAATACAGTTTAAGTCTGACAATCTTTACACATATGAAGATTCTTAGCTATCTTGATTGATTCTGTCTGCAAGTCTGTAATTAGACCAGAAGCAATGGCCCTAGTTTGTTTCTCCCCATCAACCACCTCAAATAATCAAATTGCATCTGAGATATGTCAGCACACTAACCTTCAAATCTCAATTCCTAGTCCATCTGATGGAGCATTTTGTATATCTCATGACTCATCAGCCTGTGGGTGAGACTTGGTCTTTAGCCTCAAACTTGTGAAGACGAGGAATCTGTGCAGACCCTCTTTGCACTAATTTCACCATGACCTAGGCGACGCTTTGCCATTGCAGACTTTGTGCATATAGATTTAGAGAATTTAATCTCTACTATTATGGGAGCTAAACTGCAAAAGTTTTCCTGAACATGCATTCCTACGTCTTCCACTCATACTGATCAAGCCGTTCTGCACATAAATATCAGAATGAAACCCAAACTTAAACACATGCCCATGAATCTTCTTTCCTTCTCCATGAACAGATCACTTGGACAACAACCCTGTAGAACAAATTAGTGAAGTACTTATTCCTTCAAAAGTAAATCTAGCACATTATTCCCTCCTAATGACCATCTCCCATGAATCTGTGTCTCAGGAAACCCCAAAAACAGTTAGATTCAAGAATATCTAGGACTTACAGTAGTACAAAAAGCTGCAGAATTTTCCTCTGCAGTGAGTACTACATCTGTTTCATAGTCCTTGAGTCTGTCCACACTGATTGTTGTATTCTTTGTCTACTATACTTAAATTCTAGGGACCACACGCTTCATTGACTTGTAATTCAATACAGATACCATCAACTTGGACCCTTATTTGCTGCTCTTTAAAGAAGCAGAAAGGGTCACATCCTTTTCAAGTCCTTGTTTTAATATCAAGAAAGTCTTTAATCCTTGACATCCGAACATGGTTTCATCAAGGATGACCGAAACCATACATTAGCTAGAGACAATAATTGTCCACCTGATCAGTTCCTATTAATTAATTATCTTCTCATCTGTTAATAATCTGCTGCAAATCAATCAACCATGTAACGAAATCTGATGTTTGATCTCTCGTTGTTAGAGATAAGAAAAAGTTGGAAATATTTTGGAAATATGAAAATGAGTTGATCATTTGGTTAAAGAAAGAGATGAAACTCATTGAAGTGAAAGAAAATTTTACCCTTTAATCCATCTATCATTTCTCGAGCTAAAAAATAATACCCGATCGCCCAATTACCCGAATAATTAGATTGATAATGTTGTATATTTAGCTCTTCGACATAGCGTATCTACTTGTAGTGGTTTCCTAGTTGGGAATAAGATTAAACCCTTAATATAAATTTGACTTGTGCCTAATATGGTTCTTGAAACTGATATTTGGACTTTGCGAAGGTTGAGAAGAATAGAAGGGATAACGAATCCATGGCCATAAACAAAGTCAAGTCTTCCTCCATAAATATACCAAGACTCCATTTCATTAAGAGGATGACCAGAAATAAGGATCAGCATTTCATTCTCAATCTCTATCTGAATTGCCTTGATAATATAGCAAGTTCCTTACTGTTGTTAGTCATTCTTGTTCCTTTGTTATTGTCAATATACCACCCAAAATACTTTTCATCTAAACAAAGCAGAAAAAACAAAAAAAAAAAAAAAAACATGTAAGAGAAATTCCCTTGCAATTGGCAGTATGGGATCCCAGGCTTCAGTGCCATCTGTTATCAATGTGAAGTAGCTAGGCACAACTGCTTCTCAGACATGATCTAGGAGGCACCCAATTGCTTAGAAATCACTGGCCATCCCTCTATTTATTGTCCTCTATCCATTGTCCCATCATAGGAATGCCTCATTAATTTGTTTCAAGTGATTGTCTTAATTTGACCACCTGTTCCATATATCAATTAAGTAGACTGAGCTCCATAAAAAATCCTCTAGACAAAAATGTCAGAAAATATCTGCACTGGAAGCTACCTTCATATAATATTTGATTAATCGTATACCTGGGTTGGAAATGTAGGATCATGAGATGTCTACCTAAAGAAGAACCTTGACTTCTCCATGATATATAAATAATGCAATTCCAAAGCCAGTCATTTTCTTGCAGATTGAATAACTTGTTGCTTTATATAGGGTTATAAATTTCCTCATCAGCAACTTCATTATACTACCACAAACAAACTAAGGGCCATAAAAAAGCAGATCAGGTCTGCTCATCAAGCGGTTCAACTGTTAAATCAGAAAACTGTGCTTAGTCTTCTGTGGAAATCAATTGTCACTAGCTTTTTTTTATCCTCTTTTTTGACTTTGTGGAGAATTGCCCGGGTGAGATGTTTGGTTTTATATTATTAGAGCATGCATGGTTCCACCTAACTCTCATTAGAGTAGTAGAGCAGTTAATATTGACCCTTACTATATGGTGATAAATAAAATCATCAAATTAAATACTATGTGCCCAATTCTTTGAAAGAGAGATGAAGCTGATTGAAATTGAAAAGAACCCCTCAACAAGGCTGTTGTCTTTCTCAAAATTGGTCTTCATTTGAATGAGGATTAATTAATAGTGTTGATTCTTAAGAAGCAAAAAGTAATGCACTGCTGAATTAAGATAAACCTGTTTCCTTATAATACGATTATACTACATTCGAGGAAGTTGATCAGCATAATCCACGTCGATTAGTTCGCACCACGTATGTTGTACTATTATACGCCTGATGCAATGAATTGATCTTATAATAATCAAACGTCTTAATCCTTTTTCATCAACAGTAGGGGCTCAGCTTATATAAGAGATTTCAAAGCTTCTTAACTATAATATAGTGCATGTACAGATTGTTTTTGGTGGGTAGTGCCTCCTGCCGTCCATACAGTATGCCACTCTGCAGGTTACAACCACAAATATAAAAGGATTTGATTTCTATTTAATTTGATTAGGCATGGCTTATTATTGTGTACTTAATTAAACAAGAGAGCAGTGTCCACACAGCTGAAGCTTGGAGGTTCTTCATGAGTGTGACTTGTTGATGCGTGTAAGCAAAAGGAGGAAGACGATAGCAGGACTTGGGTATGGCGTTGACATCACAGTTGGACTGCAAACTTGTCTGGGGCGATGGTGGGTTGCCCAGTCCATACGCCGTATGGCTCTTTCGATGGGGAAGGCGGTCCTGCGTCTCGGCCAGTGGAAGAAGGGATTCTTGTTTGTTCATGCATCGGCGTGCTTCTCTGATGCATTTCGTCAAACAGGTTTGGAAGGTGAGAAAATTGCCTCGGCCCAACATTGTTGACGACGTGTAGAGTTTTGGAAGGGGGGAAGGAGAAACTTGCACTGAAAAGTGACCACTTGTGATGAATACTGATGCCAATTTGCTTGTTAAAGCTACTGCTGAAAATGTTGAGATGGGTATGTGTCAAAACTAGGAAAGGAACATAGTTTAGGGAAATTTTTATGGTATAATATAACTCAGGGCATAACATAGACAACGAAGAAACAATAGTTGGATTGTGTTTGAGATGGGTATGTGATCCTTTCTCTTCAGTGACCAAATCTATTTCATTGTTTTACTCCTTTGTTCTACTTGTTCCATCAACTCTAAGAGGGTCCTCACCAGTCCCCCTATAGTGAGGTCCACACGCTTCAATGCCTTGAAAGTCACTGCAAGTAACATCAATTTGAAGCCCTACTGCTTTTAAAGAAGCAGAAAGAGCCAAATCCTTTTAAATTCCTTGTTTTTCATTGAGGATGATTCTGTTGCTTTTGTGCTGTAAAATATAAATCAATCTTGGGAGTATGTGAGTTGTCCCACCTTGGGATTTCACACTTAATTATGTGATAGAAACTGATATTTGATCTCTCACTTTAGGAGATAGAACATTGAAAAGTTTGGAGAAAATGAAAAAGGGTTTGGTTGGTTGAAGCATGAAAGAGGAAGAAAGATAGCATCCCAAGTTGTTTCTTTGTTTGTTGTGAAGGTTGCGGATTTACAGGCGTTGTGCGAACAAGAAAGTGAATGACAAGACAGGAGAAAAAAAGGGGAGAAAAACAAGAATAAATAATAAGTAAGAATTTAAGTGCTCATTAATTATTTAGAAATCTAGTTTAAAAAAATAAAAAATAAAAAATAATATTAATATTACACTCAGATAAATGGTCATGTATCATGTGATTAACAGGAACTATGATTTTGAATTTATGTGCATGGTTAATGGTTATTATAATTATGTTATCCAAAATAAACCTACAAAAAATAAAAAAATTCATGACATAAGAGAGAAATTTCCTGTAAACTTGGCTGTATGGGATCCCATGCTTCAATGCCCTTTGTAATTAATGTGAACTGGGTATATACATAACTGCCTCTTAGACATCAACCAAGCACCCAACTGCTCAGAAATTTGTGGCCATCCCCCTATTTATTGTCCTCTATCCATTGTCGTCCCATCACAGGAATATTGCCTCAATTTGTTTCAAGTGATTGTCTGATCTTGACCACCTGATCCATTAATCAATTAACAAGTATTGAGCTCCTTAAAAATCATCTTCAATACAAAAATGTCAGGTATACATATAATATCTGCATTGGAACTTTGGAAGCTACCTTCATATAATATTTGATTTACTTGTAGCAATCAATCATATATATACATGGGTGGGTAATGTAGAGTAGTTATTCACAAAGTTGTCTATCTGAAAAGGAACCTTAGACTTGTCCTTGTAATTATAATGAAATCATAAACAAGTGGGGACTTTATCTTCTTGTATATATGTACTGGATCCTTGCATGGTTTTTCTTAAAGTTTGGAAGCAATGAGGAATGCCAGATGTCATTAGTCCATTGTTGTTTGAAATAAATATAATGCAATTGCGGTTATTCTCTAAAAAATAGAATAAGCTGTTTATTAATTTGTATAGATTCTGAACTTCCCTCAGCAACTTCATCTACCATAAGAGACCTCGTATTCTTTTTACTCTGTATGTAAAGTTGGGTCTGAAATCTATCCCAAAATTACTAGCCAAGTTAAAAACCTTTACTCGTTTATCATATGTTAATTCAGAAAACTCTGTTTCAGTCAACCATGGAAGCCACTTCTTACAAGTGACAGACTAATTAAAGATTGCGTATGCACATTTTTTTTTATTCCCACTTTTTTGACTTTGCAGAAAGCTGCCCATGTATGTGATTTTGTTCCACATTAGAGCATGGCTCCACCTAACTCTCACAAGAAGGAAAACACATAATTATGTAAAGTGGAGCAGTTAATTTTGACCCTTAATTATAGTCAGACAATAAATATAATCATGAAATTATTATGTATCCAATTCTTTGAAAGAGAGATGAAGCTTTACTGATTATGAAAGATAAATAGTCTGTGACGGGTTATGGGTTTGTTTTCTCTTATTCTTTGGAGACGATTAACTTATATTGAAGCAGGTTGCTTCCAAATTACAAAGAACAATTCATGCATTAAAAATAAGATAAACCCATTTCCGTACAATATTTTTTTAAAGCAATTACATTTATAATTATTACTCAGTGGGTCTCAGAGAGCACTGACTCATTTCCGCTATCTATGTGATATGACACATTATGTGCTGGCTCACTCCCTGTTGTGTGACTCCTATCGCTGCCATAAAGACTCGAGAACCTAAGACCTCCTACAACGATGACCCAAATGAGACCACCTTAACTATCGCCCCAGGTATTTCCTTACAATATCATTGTACTACATTCGAGGAAGTTGATCAGCATAATCCACTTGAATTAGTTCCAGCAACGCTTAGTGGTACTATTATACTTCTGATGTAATGAAATGATCTTATAATTATTAATCAAATGTATTAATCCTTTTTCATAATCAGAAAAGGCACATAAGGGATCTCAACGCTTCTTAATTAAAATATAATAGCCACAGTATCTATTTGATGGGTAGTGCCTCCTGCCCCCCAATACAGAAAGACCATGTATATGTGCCATCATCATACAAAAGAATCTTAATTTATTAAATTTCATTAATTGGGCATGGTTTGATTATCGTGTGCTTAATTAAACAAGAGATCTGAGAACTGAGAAGTCAACTGCAGATGTAAATGTAATTCACTTTTCAATTCAAAGTCGTGATTATCTGCCCACTAAACCAGGAATATCTTGATCAGAGGATTCAGAACTGAGAAGTATATCATGGCATGATTGTAATGTTTAAGCAATTTATGAGGGTAAGAGAGGAAGCTCGACGGGGTTCTTCATGAGTGTGACTTGTTGATGCGTTAAAGGAAAGGTGGGGAAGAAGAAGATTGCAGGAAGACTTGGGTAGGGCGTTGACATCAGTTTTGGATTGGTATCTTGTGTATGGCGACGGTGGGTTTGGTTTCTCTGTCCATATATTCGTCGCATGGCACTTGGTATGGTTAGGGGGGTCCTGCGTCTGGGTCGTTAGTAGTCGTGCATCGGCGTGCTTCACTGAGGCATTTCGTCAAACAGGTTTGGATTGAGAGAAAAACGGCTCTGCCCAACTTTGTTGACGACATGGGGAGTTTTTTGGAGGGGAAGAGTGACCACTTGTCATGAATGCCGAGGTCAAGTTGTTTGTTGGAAGAACTGCTGAAAATGTTGAAGTGGGTATGTGACAAAACTAGGGAATTATATAGGTACATAATTTAAGGGAAATTTTTATTGTATAATAGCAAAAGACAGCAAAAGACAGCATATATGTAGATATGTTAAGGTGCATGTGATATCAAACTTAATTAGGTTCTCATACCCCCTCCCTCTAGTTATCTTTTGTATCTTGATCTTTTTATTTTCTAACAAAAGACAATAACTTAAAAAAAGTGCCTTTGGATGAGATCTGTAATTAAGAGGGCTTCTTCTTTGAAAGACAGATTTATTTAAAAGGAGCTCTAAAAGGAAAAACAGTCTTTTAAGGAAGGAGAAGGAGAATTATCAAACATTATCCTCTTGACTTAAATGAAAGGCCCCAATGAAGTTGATGAGATTCAAGAAGATTTAGAACTAAAAGTAAGTCGCAGAAATTTCCTCAACAGTGACTAATTTGTTTCATAGTCCTTTGTTGGCCACACTGATTGTTTTACTCTTTTTGTCTACTTGTTCCATACTTCAGTATTTTTTCAAAAAAAAAAAAAAAAAATCTTCAACTCTTCTGTCCACACTTAGACAGGAGTAAATAAGAAGGAAGACAACTCATCACTTCATACTATTTTCCTATCACTTTGTACCTTAGTAAGGAAATAAATACATCTCATGCATGCATTGGCAACTATTTACTTACCAACCTTAATTAATTACTAATTAAATTTTGGAACTTTAAATCAGAAAATACCTAAATATTTTTCCGGATTTTTTTTTATAAAAATATAATGATACAATAAAACTTAAGAGTTTAAGACTATCATATTTTAAATTTAATCCGGTTTATAATTTAAAATTAAATAAAATTATTATGAAAAGTAAATATTAGCCAATTTCCTGCTTAACAGGCGAGAAGACCGTTGACTTAGATGGGGAGAAGGTATATGCTCTGAAGGGATTCGGTTACCGAGGGTTATAAATAGACGGCCGCTTCACCTGACTCTACGCTCGCTACACAACGGCAGTCAAAGCTTCGCTTCTTTCTCTGCTGCTCTTCTGTGGAAGAAGAAGATCTTTCGTCTCGACAGGTAAAGAAACAACACTTTTTCGTTCTGGGTATTGGATTGCTCTTCGTTCTTTTTTTTTTTTATTGATTTGATGGCCTGGTTTGTTTGGAGTTTTCTTCTTAGTTTTTTTACGTTTTGATCGCCTGATTTTATTGGGTTTCTCTTTGTTTTTCCTTTGGTAATTGGATTTTTGTTTTTAGGGCTCGTTTGTGGGTTTGATCTTGTGGTGGGATGGACAGGTTTTTGTGGGTGAGTCGTCGTTGTAATCGAGGCTGGGGATGAAGGAAACGCAAGATCGTTCTTCTGGTCTGTTTTCCTGTAACGTTACGTGTTTCGAACTTTTTATTTTTCTTAGTATTTTTGTTTCGGTTGTTCAAGACGGTGATCGATCTCTGATGGTTTTATTTGTTTTGTCGCCTCTGTTTGTCTCATTGGCCGACTGGTTTGATTTTGAGATTTTTCTTTTTGTTTCTGTTTTCCTTTCCCCATTTATCAGATTCTCTTGTCCGCTCCTTGTTCTCATACTCTTTTGAATGTTGTTTCAAATTTGACTTATTTATTTTCTTTAATCGTCCCTCCCCTGTTCTTGCTTGCTCTGTGGTCTGTGACTCTGTAGTCTATTCTCGTCTAATATTTTTCTCTCTCGTTTCGGCTCTGTAGTTTTTAATGGTTTCTTTTCTGAAACACGATTTCTATCAAAAGTCTGCTGATGACGACGAAGAAGACACCTGAAACTCCTATTCTATTTTTTTTTTTCTTCCTTATGTCTCTCCTTTGCCCTTTTCCATTCACGGGACGTACATGCAGGAAGATATATGTTTTAAAATCAAATCCCCGAAAATCTCTCCCCCTGTAATTTCGTTTCTGCAGTATCATATGAGGATTATCTAAAACCCAATTTAAAAATTTCTTAGTCCGAATAATTTGGCTTGTCTACGGAGTCTTAATGTTGACCAAGAAAATCGCTGGTTGAGTGATTGACTTTTCTGGGTTTTTTATGGTGATGTCAGTGGTGGGTTCCATGACTTCTCTTTCCGTCTTGGGACTCCGAGCTTCCCCAACTTGACGGGGGATGTGATTTGGCCACCCATGACTTTGGAAACTTTTAAATTTGCCTTTTACGAAGTCGGACTGTAATGGAGTCCATTAGAGTTTCGAAATCCTAAAGAAGTTTGTTCATTCTCCGTGACAGATTTTTCAGTAGAGAACAAGAGAGTACTGAATCGAGGGATCGAGTAAAATGGCCGGAGGAGGAGGAGGCCAGCAGCTCCAAGTTCTGAACGCCCTCGATGTGGCGAAGACGCAATGGTACCACTTCACGGCGATCATCATCGCCGGAATGGGGTTCTTCACCGACGCCTACGACCTCTTCTGCATCTCCCTCGTCACCAAGCTCCTGGGTCGAATCTACTACTACGAGGGAGACCCCAAGAGGCCCGGGTCCCTCCCCCCCAACGTCGCCGCCGCCGTCAACGGCGTAGCCTTCTGCGGGACACTCGCCGGGCAGCTCTTCTTCGGGTGGCTCGGCGACAAGATGGGTCGGAAGAAGGTCTACGGGATGACCCTCATGCTCATGGTCATCTGCTCCGTCGCCTCGGGTCTCTCTTTCGGCAAGGACCCGAAGGCGGTCATGGCGACGCTCTGTTTCTTCCGGTTCTGGCTCGGGTTCGGCATCGGCGGGGACTACCCTCTGTCTGCCACGATCATGTCCGAGTACGCGAACAAGAAGACGCGGGGTGCCTTCATCGCCGCCGTGTTCGCGATGCAGGGGTTCGGTATTCTCGCCGGAGGCATGGTGGCGATCATCGTTTCCTCCGCGTTCAAGGCCAAGTACGACGTCCCGGACTACATCACCAGTCCCCTCGGTTCCACCGTCCCGCAGGCCGACTACGTCTGGAGAATCATTGTCATGTTCGGCGCGCTCCCGGCCGCCATGACCTACTACTGGCGGTAATAAGCTTCGATGCCTGCATTTTCCATTTCAGTTTTCAATTTGGGTCACTGTATTAGGTTTTTTTAAATTGGGGCTGTTCTGACAGTTATGTGGAATAAAACAGGATGAAGATGCCGGAGTTTTTTAAATTGGGGCTGTTCTGACAGTTCTGTGGAATAAAACAGGATGAAGATGCCGGAGACGGCGAGGTACACGGCGCTGGTGGCGAAGGACGCGAAGCGGGCGGCGGCGGACATGACGAAGGTGTTACATATGGAGGTAGAGGCGGAGCAGGAGAAGGTGGAGAAAATGGAGGGGAACGGGAACCAATTCGGGCTCTTCTCCAAGCAATTTCTGCGGCGACACGGGCTTCACTTGCTGGGCACTGCCACCACCTGGTTCCTCCTCGACATCGCATTCTACAGCCAGAACCTCTTCCAGAAGGACATCTTCTCGGCCGTCGGATGGATCCCGCCGGCGGGGACCATGAACGCGATCGAGGAAGTGTACCGCATCGCCAGGGCCCAGACCCTAATAGCTCTTTGCAGCACCGTTCCCGGGTACTGGTTCACGGTGGCGCTCATCGACCACATCGGGCGGTTCACGATCCAGCTCATGGGGTTCTTCTTCATGAGCGTGTTCATGTTCGCCCTCGCCATCCCTTACAACCACTGGAAGAAGCACGACAACCGGATCGGGTTCGTGATCATGTACGCCCTCACCTTCTTCTTCGCCAACTTCGGACCCAACAGCACGACCTTCATCGTCCCGGCGGAGATATTTCCGGCGAGGCTCCGGTCGACGTGTCACGGGATATCGGCGGCGGCGGGCAAAGCGGGAGCGATTGTCGGGGCGTTTGGGTTTTTGTACGCGGCGCAGAGCAAGGACAAGTCGAAGACGGACCCGGGGTACCCGGCCGGCATCGGAGTGAAGAACTCCCTGATCGTGCTGGGGGTCTGCAACGTTCTCGGGCTGTTGTTTACGTTCCTGGTGCCGGAATCGAAGGGGAAGTCGCTTGAAGACGCGTCTGGGGAGAACGAGGAGAAAGAGATGGAGGCGCAGGTTTCGAGTAGGACCGTACCGGTCTGAGACTCTTGAGGAAGGAAGAAAAAGTGTCTTTTTTTTTTTTTGGATTTTTATTTAGTTAAGTTTTACTTGTAAATCCTGAGGATGGTGGTTCGTTTTTTATTTTTGTTTTATTATTATCTACTTTTTAGTAGTTTTATTTTTATTTTTATTTTTTTTAATTTTGGTTCTTATGTTTCTTTTGTTTAAGATGATGTTTTGGGCTCCCTCTGCTTTGAAGTGAAATCAGCACCCTTACTTTTTCTTGTTTTTTTAATTCTATTACTATTCTTGAGAACGTGAACGAGGAGGGAGTTCATTAATTTATGATTAATTTTAGTGAAAAATAAAACTCATTCATGTAGTTTTAGGCATGTGATTCATGAGCTGCCTTCAATTACCAAAATATGGAAAACTGTACATACTTCAATGCTTTTATGAATCCTACCAACCGATATAAACTGAAAACATCCTAATAGTCTGACAGAAGATTTTCAGACGTAACAGCAAAGGACCAAATCAGAGAGGAACACTACATATAAGCAATACGTTTGTGTTGCCAGGATCACAACCTTCATGTTAAAATCAAAAGTAGAAAACGAAAAGGGAAAAAGAATCACCTTCACTTACAATTTTTGGAGATTTCAATAATAGGACTTGTTTGCTCGTTGACACATCCCAGCATCTCACAGTCTTCTTCACTATCCAACGAGATTTGAGGTTTAGATTTTAGATAATACACTGAAAGAGTAGAAAGAAGCTCTTATTTTTTTTGCTTTCCATTTCCAATACTTTCTAGGCTCCTAAAATCAGTACCCACGCTACATATACCCAAGTGTCTATGGCTCTGATACCATGTAAACTTCATAAAAATCGACTTATCTTTCTATTAAATAGAAGTGTTTTTATACACTAGGTTTACAAAGCTAAATTACAAAAATACCTTCAGGTAATATATAAAATTACACCATTATATACTATAACACAGGGCAAGGGAGTGTGAGTGGTCAGTGCAAGGGAGTGTAGTAAGGGCAAGGGAGTGTGATCAGGGCAAGGGAGTGTAGTCAGGGCAAGGGAGTGTGATCAGGGCAAGGGAGTGGAGTGTGATCAGGACAAGGGAGTGTGATCAGGGCAAGGGAGTGTGGTCAGGGCAAGGGAGTGTGGTTAGGGCAAGGGAGTGTGGTCAGGGCAAGGGAGTGTGATCAGGGTGTAAACTTCATAAAAATCGACTTATCTTTCTATTAAACAGAAGTGTTTTTATACAAAGTTAAATTACAAAAATACCCTCAAGTAATATATAAAATTACACAATTATATACTATAACATCCCCCCTCAAACTCAAGATGGGTCAAAAGAACACATCTAGAGTTTGGAACATAAGTAACCAAAGCGCGACCGAAATGAGAGAGTATCCCAGAAACACCGAGTAACCAGTAGTGGACCGCCGATTAGTAATATCCCCAGCCCAGTCAACATCAGAATAAGCTAATAATGTAAGTGGGGAGGCAGATGGCATGAACAAACCTTGCAACAAAGTACCATTAACATAACGCAAGATACGAACTATTGCAGCATAATGAACCGATCGGGGAGCTGTCATAAATTGACTCACAACATGGACTGCATAACTGATATCAAGACGAGTAATACTCAAATATAGCAAGCCACCTACCAACTGTCTATAAAGAGTAGGATCAGCCAACACCTCACCATCAGAAGGCTGGAACTTGACATTAAGTCCAAGCGGTGTATCAAAAGTCTTGTTATTTGAAAGGCCAACACGACTTATGAGATCAGAAGCATATTTGACTTGAAAGATACCATAACCGCCAGATAGAGAAAGAACCTCTAACCCAAGAAAATAGCGCAACAGACCAAGATTCTTCATCTTAAAGCAAGAACTAAGATAAGATTTAAGATCAGAGATGCCCGAGAGATCATCACCTGTAACCACCATTTCATCCACATATAGCAAAAGTAACACTATACCATGGGAAGTGCGCCGCGTAAAGAGAGCAGAGTCATGACTACTCTGTGTGAAGCCAAACTCAACGACCAAGGAGCAAAACATTGAGAACCAAGCTCGTGGAGCTTGTTTCAACCCATACAAGGCACACCCACCTGGCCTGGTAAGTGAGAGTATCCAGGTGGAGGTTTCATATAAACCTCCTCAGCAATGGTGCCATTCAAAAAAGCATCCTTGACATCCATCTGAAAGAGATCCCATTGACGGACTGCAGCTAGAGCAATCAAAAGACGAACAGAAGTCAAGCGAGCAACTGGGGCAAAAGTCTCCTCATAGTCAATACCATACTCCTGTGTATACCCCTTTGCCACCAACCGGGCTTTGTATCGGTCAACAGAACCATCTGCGGTAGTTTTAACCTTAAAGATCCACTTACACCCAATCACTGATTTACCAGGAGGAAGAGAAACCATGTCCCACATCCGAGTCTTAGTCAAGGCATGCAATTCTTCTGCGATAGCTTTCTGCAAAGAGGGTCAGAAGAAGCCTCTTTATAGGAAGATGGTTCATGAATAGAACACAAAGCAGAAAAATAGCATTCATAATCTTTAAGGTGAGTAGGTGGCTGATGTACACGAGTAGGATACCTGGAGGAGGGATCCACTGCCAATGGGAGAGCAGGCGAAGAAGCCAAAGACAAGTCTAAAGGTGGTACAGGCGCCGGACCCAGACAGGGCTCAGGGGACAGAGGAGTAGCAGGCGACAATCCAAGATCCTGTTCAACAGAAGATGAAAGAAGCTCAGAAAGATTTGGAGATAAATCAAAGACACCAACGGATGAGATATCAGATCGAGACTTATGTTGGGGCAAAGAATAAAATGGTATCTTTTCCCAAAATGTAACATGGCGAGATATACGCAATTTATTTGCCACCGGATCGAAACAGCGAAAACATTTTTGTTGAATGCCATAACCAAGGAAAACACACATAGCAGATCAAGCAGATAATTTGTCTCGTTCACGCTCAGGGAGCAACACAAAGGACGTGGAACCAAAAATGCGAAGAGACAAGTAGTCGGGGGAAACACCATATAAAGAGGCAAATGGTGTACTATTCTTCAAAACGGGTGATGGCAAACAATTAATGATGTACACAGAAGTGAGAACGGCTTCAACCCAAAAGGCACGAACCGAAGAGGACAATAGGAGTGCCCATGTAGTTTCAAGAATATGTCGATGCTTTCGCTCAGCAACTCCATTCTGTTGTGGAGTGTATGGACATGAAAGCTGATATTGTGTCCCATGACTCTTTAAGAGAGCATGAAATTGATGGAAAATATTTTCACCTCCAGAGTCGGAACGAAAACATTTAATAGGTTTAGAAAATTCAATGCGCACCATAGTAGAGAACTCAACATAAGCGTTATAAAACGCATAACGAGACTAGAGGAGACATACCCAAATAAATCAAGAAAAATTATTAGTAAACACAACATAATAATTAGAACCACCTATAGTAGAAATAGGAGCAGGTCCCCAATCATCAAAATGAATAAGATCAAAAGGAGCAAAAGCACGAGTATCACTTGAATGAAATGGCAAAGCAGTGTGTTTTCCAAGTTTACAACAAACACAATTCAAAGGCACAGACACAACAGAGCCTAATAAACCATTAGAGATTAATTTCAATAGAGTGTACGAAGATACATGTCCCAATCTATTATGCCAGAGAGCAAACTCAGAATCATAACTAACAGTGAAACTATAATTCAAAGGGAAACGAGACAAAGTGTCAAAAGCTTCAAGTTCGAATAGTCTGCCCACTTTTCTTCCTGTCCCAAGAACCTTACCCGAGGTCGGATCTTGTACCTAACAACCAGAAGATGTGAACAAAACATGAAAACCAAGATCACATAACTAGCCCACAGAAATTAAATTCAATGATAACTGTGGAACATAGAGAACATCATAAAGATGAATGCCAGACGGAGTGCAAATAGAACCAACACGCGAGACAGATAATTGAGAACCATCAGCAGTTCAAATGGGAGAGAAATAAGCAGAAGCAGAAGAAGACATAGAAACAAACAAAGACAAATCAGAAGACATATGATTAGAAGCACAAGAATCAATTATCCACGAGGACTTACCAAAATGAGCAGATAAAGCTGAAGCAGAAGATGTACCTTGACCAAGACCGAAAAGGGCCTTGGCAATCATATCCTGGACATCAAGGGCAGTCAATGTAGAGGACGACTGGGGCTCGACGCATGAAGTGGCAGCAGGAGAGGCAGAAGCGGCAGTACGATGATGAGCAGTAGTGGTCGGAGGCGATTTCTTAAGTTTTGGACAGGTGAACTTCATATGACCAAAGTCCTTGTAGAAGTTACACTACACACGAGACATATCATGAGACTGTCCAGACTTGGGCGCTGAGGAACTAAAAGATTTTCGAGGAGCAGCAGTAAAAACAGTCTCAGTGTCAGAAATAGATAAACCAAGAGGTCCCCCTGTAAGGCGCTGAGTTTCTTCCGACAGCATTTCAGATAAAGCAGTTTCAACAGAAGGTAGAGGACTCCGATGAAACATAGTGAAGCGTACAGACTCATAGTCTTCACGAAGAGCCATCAGAAACTGAACATGTTTGACCTCATCAATATAGAACTGAAATATTAAGGTATCTTTATCATATTCAAAATTAGGATCCATAACCGCCAACTGATCCCATAACAAAGACATATGTGCATAGAAGTCAAATATAGATTGTGAAGGCCCTAGACGCAACGACCGAATGTCCATTTCTAACTTATATATCTGTGCAAAGTTGGTACCCACAAAACGTTTCTCTAAAAAGGACCAGGCATCATCTGCAAACTCAAATTTATCAACTTGAAGACTAATAGACGGGGACACCGCACAGGCTAACAGAGTGATGGCTCTAGAGTTATTAATCTCCCATTCCTCTATGGCTTTAGTCGACGAGGCATCCGAAGTTGCAATGGGCTTCTTGCAATTGCCCGTAACATACATCCACAAATTGCCACCTTTGAGGAAATTGCGCATAAATGACGCCCAATGAACATATTTGGAATTGTTCAACTTAACGGGTACAACTTGAAAACTTTTAATGGAAGAGGCCATTAAATCAACCAAGGTACCAAAGGGTGCTGCTCCAAACAATGTTTAGCGTCGACTAAAAACACATAACACGTCCAACCACAAAATCCCAAAACGGAACCACCAACACCAATGAAGAGAAAGCGAAATTTGGCGAAGTTGAATGGCAAAGCCTCAACCAAATTGAATAAAACTCAGCAGTGCAAAGAAACCACGTCGAAGCTTGCACGCCTCACCTTGACACCCTCCTCATTGGCGACTTCAGCAAGTACCTAAAATACCTCAACACGATAGCACAGAAACTTAGACGAATTCACACCTCACCTTTGCGTCGTCCGAAATTTGAAGAAAACAATCTAGAAGTCCAACGATGATCGCCTAACGCTGCACCAAATCAACTCAATCGAAGCACCCAAAAATCAACTCAGAGCGACAAATCCCCACAGATACTGAATCAGTCGCGAACAAGCTTGCTGCTCCAAACGTTGTTTGTGGCATCAAAACGTGGTCGAAATTACAGAAACCGAACCAAACTCGAAGCCCCAAAGCGAATCGTCGACGCCGACGAGAAGCCAAAAAATTTTTGAGTTCAACACCAAATCCCTCAAAATTTCAAGAGGGAAATCATATATCTACCTGTAAGAATCAATTTTGTAAAGTCCGACATTTACGGTCCAAATCAGCACCGTACAATCCGGGTCAACAAGTCAAAGACCGACCCCAGTCAGATCAACGAAATTAAGCCGTCGATCAAGCTTCAACAAATCAACGGCCAAGATCTCAATTGCTACGTCAGCAGCTTACAGGGGCGACATGTCATCCAAAGTGGCCACATCAGCAGCCAACAAGGATCATACATGGCCCTTGCCTCAGTCTAAGACAGCTCCACTCTTTAAGGAAAACGTTACACAGAAAAAGTCGATTGAGTTAAAACCGCTCCAATGAACCCGGTCAATGCAGTTGGAGCCCGGTAAGCTTATAAATTCAGAGCACAAAAAAAATCAGGACACACAAAAATTTTCAAGACGCCCAAAAATCCCAAATCACCACCCAAATCTGAGAGAGCAACAAGCATTCTTGCCGCTGTCTCGCAAATCAAACTGCTGTGAGCCAACCGGAATACAAAATTTTCCGTCAAGCTTAGGCAAAATTCAAATTCGTCTCGTTCGTTCGTTCAGAAGGCGTACGTTGATCATTCGTGTCTACTTTCGGCGATCGTTTGTTCTTAGTCGGAGATTGAATCAAAGGAGTTCTAGAAGTCGCACCCTACACAATCACCGAAAATTACCAAAATACCCTTCAAATTATTTTGTACACCGTATCGGATCCGTATTTTTCGGTCCACATATTGTACGCGTTTACAAATTTGGCACGCCCGGTGGGACTCTTCTACCTTTCATCTCTTTCCCCGATCTACCAAGTTCAAAGTTCAAATGGCCGGTTCCAACAACAACAACAACAAGGCCGCTGCCAAGACCCCAACTGCTGGAGCCAGCTCGTCGCCGGCACCGAGCATGACCGATCCGTTGGTCACCTTCCCTCGCCGTCCGCGCACACCAGCCGCTGCTGCTGCCAGCCAAACCAGAGGGATCCGCCCATCCCAAATCCCTGTGATCGGTCGTTCAAGGCCAACCACCAGATCCGTCACGGGATCTCTGCCTACACAGCGTGCTGTCCAAATTCAGGCGCAGGCAGGACAAGCTCCGGCCAGCCCTATAATTTCTCAAACAAAGGTCCATCCCTCGAGGAGTTATTCGGCTGTCCTGACATCCCCGCCACCAGCCAGTCCAGTGGCCAGCCCGGTCGCAAGCCTAGCAAGGAACTCTCCCGCGACAGCAAGCCGAGTTCCAGCATTAATCACTCACTTTGAAGGAAGGCGCATCATTCCTTCCCCGCGCCCGACTACACCAACTGGGGCACCTCTCGCTCCAAGCCCTCCTTCCCCCACATCTCCAGTCATCAGGGTTTTGGCAATGATGACCCAAACCAAAAGCGTGGAGGAACAACCGGCAGAAATCCAAACCGCCATGAGGGAAAGGGGCGAGCAATTGCGAGAGAGAACTACTGAGAGGGATCTCCGGTCGCCACAATTCTACGAAATTGAGCTGATTGCGGATCGCTGGGAGCATCCTCCCGGCCGGGGAATGATGAGCAGGCAGGACCCGAAGACGTCCGCCAATCCTATCCCTCCTTCACCCATCATCCGTTCATCTCCAGCTCCCGAACACCCGGTGAACCGGGAACCACCGCTTGAAGAACCGGGGGACTATCTTACGGTACCCTACAAGAAATGATCTCCAACGGTGGTGGGGGAGAGAAGGTGCAATCCGAAGGAGTCAGATCTCAAGCCTACACTAGGCCCTACTCCCTCGACGGATCCGGACAATCCACATGCCTACCTCTTACCCTCCACCCAAATTTCAACAATTCGGTGGAGGCGGCAACCCAAAACAAGACGTCAGCCCACTTTATTGAGACCTGCAACAATGCAGGAACCGACGGCGATCTCCTCGTCAAACAATTTGGGCGATCCCTCAAAGGGAATGCCTTCGATTGGTTCATTGAGCTCCCAACAGAGTCAATCGACAGCTGGGAACAATTAGAAAGTGAATTCCTCGGCCGCTTCTACAATCTGAAGTTTAAGCGGTGACGCTGGTAGAACTCACCAACCTCAAGCGGCGCCCGTGGTGAGAAGGTGATTGAATACATCAACCGCTGGCGCAATCTCAGTCTCAATTGCAAGGAGAGCACCTCCTTATCCACCACAGACATCCATCGACATGTGCATTCGAGGGATGAACTGGACTCTGGTTTACTTCTTTACGAGTCGGAAGCCCGAAGACTTCAAGAACTGGCGTGAAGCGCACAACATGGAGATCCTCATCCGGGAAAAGGGAGAAGGAAAGGCTCCACCGACCGAGGCGGACAAGAAGCCGAAGTTAAGTAAAGAAGGAGTATAAAGCTCCAACAAAAAAAGCTTCGCCACAAACATCGCCGAACCGCAAAAAGATCACGGCGACACAAAATAAAGTACGAAAGCAGCGGTGATTGGAAGCCAAACGCCAATCGACTCACCGGTGCTGCAACCCGCCAGAAGTTCACGTTAAAGGATAGGCAGGCCAAAACCTATCTTTTCCCCGACTTCGAGATGTTCCAGGCATGCTGGAACAACTCTGGAGAAAAAACTTGTTGCAGCTTCGAAGCCAAGAGGCGGAAGATGTTGGGAAGAGCTCAGATCCCAACTATTGCAAGTACCATCGACCGGTAGGCCATCCTACCGAAAAATGTTTTGTCCTAAAGGACAGAATACTTTCGAGTTAGCGGCGCAAAGGTCGCATCATCCTGGAATCAGACGACAACACGGCTGCTTCCCACACCATCTTCGTCCAACCAGGTTCCAGCACCAGACCAGAGAGTCAAAGGACGAACAGAAAAATCTTCGTCTTGCGCACTTCAGGACCAAAGCCACGACCCGCCACCAAAGACAAAGAAGGATGGGAAGTGGTGACCCACAAAAAGAAACCGTTTCTAGAACTCCCCGTGAAAATATTCATCAAGGGGTTTGCGACAGAAAAAGAAGAGCCAAGAAGGAAAAGAGGAGGAAGAAAGCACAAACGTAAATCATCCTCTACAAAAGTCGAAGAAGAGATCTATCAAAAGAAGCCAAAGCCAATCACTTTGGCTGATTTCTTCCTGTCAGAATTCCTGACGCCAACCCCTGCACTGGTGGCCACTTGTTCACCCCAAGTGGTCGAGCAAAGGCGTGAAGGGAAGGCTCGATCGAATCTGCCGGCGATATTCATACATGTTTGAGAACTTGTCGATCACAAATGCGGTACATGATGACTTAGATCTGCCAATCAGATCCAGGCAAGCTCTCATCAAGTTCGTTGCCGCCAAAGACGACCGGCATGCGAAGTCGAACAATTGAGGATGCGGAGGCACGATGAACCAAAGATTGGTTTATCTCCCAAAGACGTTGAAAGAAGAACAACCCTTGAGCCACCACAAGTCATGGAGGCTCATTCAATTTCCATCTCCTTCAAAGAAGCAGACATATTTCTTTGGGGAAATGTTTCATAATAGACCTTTATTCGTCTCTGGAGCCATCAAAGACCGGTGGATCAACCGTATACTCCTGGACAGCGGATCAGCAGTAAATATCCTGCCAATCCAGACTTTGAAAAATGTCGGGTTGGTGGCTAACGACCTCCAAGCCAGTTCGCTGATGATCCAAGGCTTCAACCAAGAAGGACAACGAGCATTGGGAACAATCAGACTGGAACTACAAATCGGGGATATGACTTCCCCACGCATTGTTCCATGTAATCGATGCCCGCACCTCCTACAATATGCTGCTTTCGGGGAGGCCCTGGTTACACACCAACAAGGTCGTGCCTTCGACCCTTCATCGGTGTTTCAAATATTACCAAGATGGAGAGGAGAAAACGGTGTTCGCGGATGAATGCCCTTTCCGCGAGAGGCGAAGCATCATTCGCAGATGCCAAATATTATTTTCGGAAGAAGGTGCTGCCGAGTAAAGCCGCTCCCCTAAAGCCGTCAAGGGTGAACTTGCCAAACCCAAAAAGCAAACAGAGGAACCAATTCTCAGGCACGTTCCTCAATCAAGAAGGAAGAAAGGCGAATCTCCCTTCGCCACTTGCAACCGAGAAGAGTTAGCTGAGAAACTGAAGGCTTTTAAAGGGGCTGCCACTATTCCCCTGCCTAAACTCAACAACGGGGCATCCTGGTGAAGAAAAAGAATCCACCCGAGCTTCCAAAAACTTCGGACACAAGGATTCGATCCCAACGCCCACCGGATGATGGCCAAAGCAGGATCCGGGCTCTCCCTCGAACAACCGCAAGAAAAAATCGATGGTGGCTGTTCAAAACCTGTCACCAACCCGAGAAAAAGCCTTCAAGCGCAGGGTTATTCAATCCCCCTAACAAGAGACATGGGCTTGGCTATCAAAAACATAAGCCGGTTGTGATTTTACGGCAAGGCCGGTGTCAATCAAATCACAACCAAAAGGAAGGCAACCACTTCAGAAGAAACCCGGACGTCGGCTTTTTGACAGAATCGGCATCGAGAGCCACGAGTCTCGGCATTCGTTCGATTGGGACAAGAAGAAGATAGAAATCCAAATATTCCTCCGAACAAAGTAACGAGCGTAAATCCAAGGTTACGAAGGTCTAGCGGAAAAAGGGGCAAGCAGAAGACCCTAAACTAAATACCACCGCTCCACAAGCCACAGAAAAACTCAGCGTATTTCAGAGGCTGGGAAAACCGATGGAACAACCCAAAAGAACAGTCTTCCAAAGACTTGGGGCACCCACACGAATCCCTGCGACCCAAAGATTGGGGAAAGTAGGAGGGACTTCTTCAAAAAGAATAAAATCAGAAAGCAGCGAAGTCACCCCAGTGGTGATTTACGTATCGTCAAAGAAAAAGGACTCAGAAGAAGACGAGGAGGTAGTCGCTGTCCACCACATCTCGACCGACGAGGGTAACGACTCAACCCTGAAGATGATTTGGGAGAAGCCTGCAATCTTTGAGGAAGGCGGCCAAGCAACCATCGACCAGCTGAAAAAAAAGTAAATCTGGGTACAGAGGATGATCCAAGACCCACTTTCTTAAGTGCTTCACTCTCTCAGCTTGAGAAGAAAAAGATTATATGTCTTTACTCGGTGAATATAAAGACGTTTTTGCTTGGTCGTATACTGAGATGCCCTGGGCTCGACCCAACAGTTGCAATTCACAAACTTCGCAATCAAATCCGAGTCAAACCGATAAAAGCAGTCCCAAAAGGCGATTTCGCCCGAGCTTGTCCCGAAATTGAGAAGGAAGTCGATAAACTCCTCAAGGCCGACTTCATCCAGAAGTCAAGTACCCAAGCTGGATCGCCAACATCGCACCCGGTGAAGAAGAAGAATGGACAGATTCGAAGTCTGCGTCGACTTCAGGGGACTTGAACAAAGCTTGTCCAAAAAGCGACTTCCGCTCCCTATCACCGAATTAATGGTGGATGCGACAACGGGGCATGAAGCCTTATCCTTCATGGGACGGATCTTCCGGCTACAATCAAATTCGGATGGATCCAAAAGATGAGGAAAAGACAGCCTTCCGTACGCCAAAAGGTATTTTCTGCTACAAGGTAATGCCATTTGGTCTAAAGAATGCAGGAGCCACTTATCAAAGGGCCATGCAAAAGATATTCGACGACTTCCTCCACAAATTTGTAGAATGCTACGCGTCGACGATGTGGTCGTCAAAACCAAATCAAGAGGCGACCACCTAAGAGACTTGCGAGCCGTCTTGAGCGTCTGCGGCGGCACCAATTGAAGATGAACCCTCTCGCGCCTTTGGGGTTTTCGTCAGGAAATTCCTCGGATTCGGTGGTGGAGACATAGGGGCATCGAAATCGATCAGACTAAGATCGATGCCATTCAACAAATGCCCGAACCAAAGACTTTGTCAGAATTAAAAAAGCCTTCAGGGGCATCGGCTTACATTGGCGGTTCATCTCAAATCTGGCCGGAAGATGTCAACCCTTCAGTCATCTCATGAAGAAGGATACACCCTTCGAATGGGGCCGAATCTTGCCGACGGGCATTCCAAAACATCAAAAAAACTACGATGAAGCCACCAGTTCTGATGGCTCGACTTGAGGAAAGCCGCTTCTCCTATACATCGCGGCTCAAGAAAAATCTCTCGGGTGCCCTCCTCGCCCAAAATGATGACCAAGGGAAAGAACGTCCGTTGTACTATCTAAGCATTACAATGGTGGGGGGCAGAACTCAACTACTCCCCGATTGAAAAAGGCGTGTCTTGCACTCATCTTTCGCCATCCGAAAGCTGAGACACTATCTGCTCGCACATTCCACAAATCTAATCTCTCGGGCAGATCCCCTCAAATTCATCATGTCCAGACCAATGCTTCGGGACGGCTGGCCAAATGGGCCTTGTTGCTCTCTCGAGTTGAGATCAATTTCATCCCTCGAGAAAGCCATCAAAGGACAAGGACTTGCAAATTTCCTAGCCGATCATCCCATTCCAGCAGAGTGGGAGGTAAGCCAAAGTCTACCAGATGAAGAAGTCTTCTTCATTGAAGTGCTACCTCCATGGAGAATGTACTTTGATGGTGCTGCACGAAAAACGGAGCGGGCGCCTGGAGTCCTTTTCATATCTCCCAACGAGGATTTAATGTCGTACTCCTTTATCCTATCCCTTTGCTGCACAAACAACGAGGCCGAGTATCAAGCCATAATCCTCGGTTTGGGGATGGCTATCGAAATGGGCTTAAGCCAACTAGAAATCTTCGGGCGATGGCTTTGGTGATCAAACAGAATGTCGGGGACTTCGAGGTCAGAAAAGACGAGCTCATGCCATATCAAAAAGAGGCTCAAAGATTGCTGCAAAAATTTCAAATGTCACCTTAGGGCATGTACCCGAGAGCGATAATTCCCAAGCGGGACGCATGGCGGGATATTTGCAAGTCGGGCACGGTTCGAGGCAAGGCCGAGCGAATCCCCTATATGCGAAAGGTGGGTGGTGCCTACCTTGGAGAAATTCCCGGAGGAAGAAGAAACCAATTTGGTTTCGGGTCTATGCAATTGAGGAAGAAGATTGGCGTCAACAATTTCTCGATTACTTAGAGCACAACAAATTTCCGAGGAACCGAAGGCTCGGGTGTGCGCATCGAAGAGTTGCACCAAAATTCTGCCTGTTCAACAACACTGCTGTACCGGCGATCCTACGACGGGATCCTACTCAGGTGCGTCTCTAAAGAAGAAGGACAATCAATCTTAGCCGAAGCACGGAGGGATTTTGCGGTGCCCATCAAGCGGGCCCCAAACTACATCTCCAAGTCAAACAATTAGGCTACTATTGGCCTACAATGCTGCGGGACGCGATAGAATTGGCAAGACACCGCGCGGCATGTCAATTACACGCCAACTACATCCATCAGCCTCCCAGCCCTTTACATCCAACGGTGGCCTCGGCCATTCGAAGCCTGGGGAATGGACATCATAGGTCCAATCAACCCAAAGTCGCCGGCAAATCACCGGTATATATTGGCCGCCACGACTATTTTTCTAAGTGGGCGAAGCGGCAGCTTATACAGAAATCAAAGCTGCCACCGTGGTCGATTTCATTCGGACACAAATCGTATCGGTATGGTGTTCCAAGATACATCATGACCGATAACGGCACCCCATTCCGTAACAAGACCATGGATAATTTCGTGAGAGATTCGCATCCGGCGAGAGGGCGCCCACGGCATACAACCCTGCCGCCAATGGCCTGGCAGAAGCCTTCAACAAAACCTTGTGCAAAATCTTAAAGAAGACGGTCGCGCAGGAAATAAGAAAGATTGGCACGAAAGGCTCGGAGAAGCACCGTGGGCATACAGGATTACGTTCGAGCGCCGGCAGAATCAACCCCATATTCACTAGTCCACGGGCGTGGAAGCTGTGCTTCCACCGGAAATTCAAATTCCATCATTGCGAAGTTGCTCTTCGAGAAGGACTCACGGAAGAAGAAAATATCCGCTCCACTGCAAGAGCTAGAATCCCTCGACGAAGCGATTAGAAGCACACAAAGGCTTGAATGCTATCAAGCTCGCCTCACTCGGCGCATTCAATAAAAAAGTCAAGCTTCGTTCCTTTCAAAAGGGGACCTTGTCTTAGCGGTAAAAGTGCAGACCAATCATGGCCACAAGCAAAGATGGGGAAAATTAAGCACCTAAGTGGGAAGGACCACTCGTGGTCCAAGAAGTCTACACTAACGGTGCGTACAAATTGGTTACTCCCGAAGGAAGAAGACTCCCAGCCATAAACGGTAAATTTCTCAAGAAATTTTATTCATGAATATTCTGTGGAATGCAAAAAAAAAAAAAAAAAAGGGGGGGCAACAAAATTCAATTACGACAAAAAAAAAAAAAGTGGTTACAAATCAAATCAAAAGGCGGAAAACAAAGCAGCTCCTAAAGATTTCTCGCCATCTCCTGCTATAACTCCGCAAAGGCAGCCCTCGACGATAGGAGAGTTGCCTCCTCAGCCGCACTAAGGGTGGGCGTGGCAATGACCTCTGCTATCAGCCGCTCAGCCTCAACCACACCCGTCTTCAAACCCCGTACACTTTCCTGGATCTGCTCTGCTTGAGTGGTAAGGTATGCGACTTTTGTCCCAGCCGACTGAAGTTGTTCTCTAGCTAACTCAAAACGTTCACGGGCATCCTCTTCCTCGGCCTTAGCCTCCGAAAGTTCCTCAACAACCTCGCCCAAAGTGGCTTTGGCCTCTTCTAACTTGGAGGATACTACGGCCAAAGTGTTTCGAGCAATACCCTCCGCCTCATCCACGGAAGTCCGGCCGAACCTTCTCTCCGGCCGAAGGTTCAATTTCTGAAGAGTCAGTAGGCTGGCTGAGTGTAGACTTCGTGAGGGCGAAGTCACATCATGACCCATCTCCACGCAACCTGCTGATGGCAAATCCTGCATCGGCCAGCAAAGATATGTCACTCACCACGCCTGGAGATAACATACGAGGGACTATTCGGTCTCTCCAAGCCTGCACCATCAAGCCCTCAATATAAGACAAAAACTCCTGCGACGGGGTCTGCGATGGAGTCAGAGAAGGCGAAGTAGGCGGCGTGGCCTGCACGAGCGAAACTTCCTCAGCAGCTGGAGCAACCTCTATAACTGCCTCTTCAGGTGCTACAATAGTCTCCAAAGCTCCTTCGGTAGTCGGGACCTCCTCCTGGATCGGACGGGCCTGCCTCAATAGCTGGAACTTCAACCGCTGGAGTTGGATCTTCTTCTTCGATTTGCAGGAGGCAGAGCCCTCTGCCTCGATCACCGCCTCTTCTTGAACAACTGATGGAGAAGGGCGACCTCTTGAACAGGCAACCCCCGGACGGTGTAATCTCTGCAAGCTCTCCCACTACTGAAGCCTCCTCTTGAGGTGCTACGAGGCGCCTCCTGGGAAGACAAAATCTGAACCGTCTCAATAGGAGGGTTCTCCGACCGGACAAGAAGTCGGAGGCTCCGTCTCTGGAATAGGCGGAAGGAACGTCGGTGGCGAGAAAGGGGGGGAAAAGAGGCAGGCGAAACTTCTTTACGTGCCTTCTTCTTCTTTGACTTGAGAACCGAAGCGTCCGCCAAAATGGTAAGAGGAGCCCTCCTCTTGCTCGCCTGAAATTCAAAAGAAATAAAGAAATGCAGCAAAATCAAAACCACAAGTATATACCGACACAAGTATACTTACCGAAGAAGCACCAACTGGCCTCTTGCCCTTGGCCTCCGCTATGGAGGGTGAGACCGATCGCTGTCATAGTCCTCGCCACTATCCTCCTTTGTGGAAACAATCGGGCGCCGACTCGGTCGATTTTCTTTGGAAGACACAAGACAATGAGGAAAAGGAAAGCAAAGCAAAGAAAAAAAACAGAAGGGGAGATAAACTTACCTGAAATAGTGACGACATGTGGGTCGTCCACCAAGTATAATAAGCTGGAGTGGTCCCTGGGTCTCGAGATGGGTCCCGTTCTCCCGACGGAGGCAGATCAAGCCGGCCACAAGGACGAACAATGCTGGTTTTCCAAAGGGCCACCAACTCCGATAAAGAGCTAATCTCCCGATGATTAGCTGTGATCCCCATATCGCCGGGGAGATCTTGACAATAGCCGAACTGTCGGCGCAAATCTGGCTGGACAATACGGCTCCACAAAGAAATGAATCGGCGCCCGGATGTCAAGAAACAACGCGGACGCTGAGAAGACTCTCATAATGCTGTCTGGCTATCGGCTTCTTTTCGCATTCGTCCACCAAGAAAGAAGTTTTGGCGGTGGCAAGAACATATCTATGCCACACCGCACCGGAAGACGCTGAAACAAATCACAGGCCTGGTCTTCCGTAAAATTACGTTAGAGAGAAGGGTCCCCGAAGGAGATCATACCTGGGCGTCGACTTACTTCTAAATCCTCCCGTGCGTGTGAAAGTAGGCGGCGAGCCAAGTATACAAGTAAGGCCAGCGAGCCATCGATGGCCATCCAGCAGCCAGCGTGTCCCAAACCTTTGTAAAGGCAGGCCAAGGCAGGACCGCCAAAGCAAAAGCGGACCCGGTGGCCATATAACTAGCCACCTTAAAACCATGGGTCGGATCTCATCACCAATCGCCCGAACACGAACGCGACAACCAAACCGATAGGAGTGCTGCCAAGTGGACCTCGTCTTCTCTACCCGGTGTGACATGGAGGAAGTGAAACACATTGCGCTCGTGGCCGTGAACTCTCTCGAAAGAGGGCGCATCTTTCCCAAAACGGGCATGCCAAGCAGCCGGGGTCATCAAAGCTGGAACGGCATCGCCCTCCTGCAATGCGGAACCAAAATTCGACCCAAGCCGCGAGAAGATATCACGTTGGACCCGAACTCGGCAGAGATGGTGGTACGCCCGAAAACAGATAACGGCAGCTAAAGGGTAAATCCGTACTCCGCGACTTCCTTAAAATCAGCTACCATGGGCTTAAATCTCGTCGTAAAACTGGCCAGCGATGGGCAAACCGAAAATCCTATCCATGTCCATCGAGTAATAGAAAGCTCACCCGGCGCGTGACTAACGTGTTCGTCTTGGGACTCCGGGCATCGAGAAAAGCTCGACTCTCGATACATCACAGCTGTACTGAAAGAGGGATCCCCAAATGCCATAGTAGATCCCCCGTTGTGGAGAAGGCTGCATAGCGACCCATAAGCGAGTGGTCCACTCGAAAATAAATGGGATCGGCTTATCCAAAGCCGTGTCGGGGGTGTAAAGAGTCCGCTCAACTACCCCATCTTCAAACAAATGTGGCAACGGAGGCTTATTCACCAACCAAGAGGCACGCTGGAGCATAAAAGTTTCGGCTTGGCAGCTTCGTCTTCCCTCTCGGAGTGTCAAGGCAAGGCGGGGAAGAATACACGGTCCACCGGTAGCCAAACGCCTACTCCAAACGCCTACTCAAAAACTCACATGAACGAGCTATCTACTAAGGATGTTGGTTTCTCGGCGTGACCCCCAAAACCGATTCCCTTTCGGGCAAGTAAGTCATATGAGAAGCATCGCCCTCCATGTACAAAGCCAAGGTCTGAATAGTCTCTCCTTCAACAACCACGGTGTGGTCAAAAGCCCTCAATCCACCAACCAAAGTGGCGGAAGGAGCAGCCATCTGAAATCAAAATTCAAAGGTCAGATCGAGTCATGATTTTCAGCAAAACCGCAAGTTCGGCAAAATTCAACAAACACTTTCGATCTGGCGACCAGCGCCAAGTTAAAAAGCATAATTATGGCGTGGCCGCCAAAAGTAGCAAAGTTTCTTCTAAGTTCAGATTTCGCAAAACCAACATTCGGAAGAGTCGAAAATCCAGAAGTGGGGCGACCGCCAACAAAATCAAGAAAATTCAATTCCAAATAAGTCGAAAAAAATCGATCGGCAAAATTGGAGTCCTTAGTTTTTAATTAAGGCTAATCGGCCTAAATTGGCTAAGTCTTAATTTTTAATTAAGAGATTGTCTAATCAAAGGCGGGGAAATCGATCTGCCTAATCAAAGGCTTGCCTAATCAAAGGCTTGGAAATCGATCTGCCTAATCAAAGGCCGAGAGTTAATGTTTCGCCTAATCAAAGGCACGAAGGGGAAATTGATCTGCCTAATCAAAGGCTTGGAAATCGATCTGCCTAATCAAAGGCCTGGACGGGACGATGAATTCTTGCCTGCCTAATCAAAGGCACGAAGGGGAAATCGATCTGCCTAATCAAAGGCTCATAAATCGATCTGCCTAATCAAAGGCCTGGACGGGACGATGAATTCTTGCCTAATCAAAGGCTCGGAAATTAAAGGCTCAGAAATCGACTTGTCAAAATCAAAAGGAAATCGATCTGCCTAATCAAAGGCTGAAATATCGATCTGCCTAATCAAAGGCTGGGAGTCGAGGATCCGCCTAATCAAAGGCACAAATACCAAAGTCGAGCCTAATCAAAGGCGAGGTAAGTTCTATTTTAAATTTCTTAATTCGAGTTAAGTTACTTAATGGAAGTTCATTTTCATTAAGATATCTTAAATTTCGAATTAAAAAAAAAAAAAAAAAAAAAAATCATGTCCGAAGTCGACCCAAGTCGACCGAATCGATCGAGCAGCGACTTCGAGTCACGACCCAATGAAACAAAACTCCTTAGTCCTAATGTTTGGGACTTAGGGATTTTATACCCTCGCGAAGACATCCCTTCGCCCAGCGACGCCAGCGCAGCCGGAGGCGCCGCTTCGCCCGCGACGCCAGTAGCGGGAGGCCGCTTCGCCGCGACACCGATCAACGGAAGTGCCGCCCTCGCCCGCGACACCGTCAACGGAAGCGTCGCCAGCAACAAAGCCGACGACGCCTCTTAGCATCACCGGCAACCACAGAGACAGCGGCGTCGCCTCACCAACAAACAAGGAAGCGCCGCCTCGCCAGCGCCACCGAGGAGGCGCGGAAATCAACACCTCACACCCGGCCGGGCGACAAAACGGGGAAGAAGGCCAAAAGCGAAGAAATCTCGCCCGACGGGAAGTGCCACCAAATTCGGTGATTCGCGATCGCGGCGAAGCCAAGAAGAAAAAAAAAAAAAGGGGAAATCGGCGAACCCTAAGATTAGGGTTTCAAATCGGAGAAGATGAAGGAGGTGGGCCCGATAATCGGACTCTAAAAATCCGACACGCGGAACCGCCGCGATCCGGGTCCCTTAAAAGCGGAACCCTAAAGCCCGACTTCGTGGAACCGCCAAACTTCGGGTCCTCGAACGGAACCCTAAAAATCCGTCTCTCATACCGCCTTATACGGGCCCCCGCAATCGGAACCCTAAAATCCGCCTCAGCGTACCGACAGCTTAACCGGATCCCGTACTTTCGGACATCGAAGATCCGGGATCGCTACCCGACAAGCGAAGCCTCAGAGGGCGAGGCTCGTAGCTTCGTCTCTTTCACCCGTTTCAGCGTAGCGAAGGACGCCGCCCGCCGATAAACGACGCGACGACGCCCTCCACCGCCGTTCTGCCTCTCCCTCCGGCGCCGACAGCAGCCATGAAGAAGAACGACGCGACGACGCCCTCCACCGCCGCTCTCCGCTCACCTCCGGCGCCGACGACAGCAATACCACCGACAACGAGCCCAAAATTGCAACAAAAGCGAAAAAGAAAAAGAAAAGAGGGGAAAGAAACGCCGTGCAAAGCCAAATCGAAGTCCGAGAAGGTGCAACCGACGTAAACAATGGACCAAAATTCCATTGAACGAGGCGCTACCAAATCGAGCCTCTCAATTGCCAAAGAAAACATCACCAAAATCAGAAGGTTATCGCCAAATCGAAGGCCAGAGAAGGCGACGCCGAAGTAAACGGTGGACCAAACTCCACCGAACCTGGCTCCGCCTACTCAAACCCCGCTCAAAGGCGCACAAAATCACAAAAAAAAAAAAGAGAAGGTCACGATGAAATCCAGAACGAAGATGGAGTTCGAATCGGAGGCCCGAAAGAAGAAGCCACACGATAACGTCGACTGAATTTCGGACGAACCGGGTTCCACCGCATCAAAACCCCTCAATTCCCAGGAGAAGCCAAAAGCGTAAAACACCAAAAAAAAAAAGAAATTCATCGTCAAAGAGTAGAAGCTGACAGAAGAACGACAAAGATAAGAGCGCCCGCAGGCCCTCTCGGTAACAATGGCCCTCACTCCATAGAACCGAGAGGACAGCGTTGTCATCTCATTGCCTTCCCACAAAAAATAATGGTACAATATCAAAGTAAAGACAAAAGGCAAGGGATTACCTCGTCAAGTGAGAAAAGGAAGCAGACGTCAGACGTCAGGAAAAGACAAAGCGTAACGTCAACGAAGGAAGCAAACGTCAGGGGGAACAGAAGCAATTAAGGGCACACTTAACGAGGCTCTTATTTATAAGACCTCTAACCCTAGAAAAATCCTCCCCCCTCTCGGATTACTCTTATCTCTTCATAATTTGAATTGAGATAAGACACAGCTCAACTTCGGGTCGATCCAACCAGACCCGACCCATCCGCGCAGACTGACCCATCCGGACCGTTATATAAACCCGACCCGACCGATTTCGGTTTATACAACTTCGGCCGACTCAAACCAGTCTACGACTTCGACTCGGACCAACTCAACTCAGCTCGACCCGGTATGCTGGGCCCACAAAGAACCAGGCCCAAACAGCCCATCAAGCCAAAAAGTCCAGGTAAAACCTAAAAGCGGCAGCGGGCCCAAGCCCACGAGCAGTGGGCCCAAAAAAAAAAATATATATATATATATATATAGAACTTCAAAATGCACACATCTCTTGTGCACATTCTCAAAATATACACTTGATGCGTACATTTTTAAGGGGCATCTGTAAGAATCAATTTTGTAAAGTCCGACATTTACGGTCCAAATCAGCACCGCACAACTGGGTCAACAAGTCAAAGACCGACCCCGGTCGGATCAACGAAATTAAGCCGTCGATCAAGCTTCAACAAATCAACGGCCAAGATCCCAATTGCTACGTCGCCTTGACTTACGGGCGACATGTCATCCAAAGTGGCCACATCAGCAGACCAACAAGGATCATACATGGCCCTTGCCTCGATCTAAGACAGCTCCACTCTTTAAGGAAAACGTTACCAGAAAAAGTCGATTGAGTTAAAACCGCTCCAATGAACCCGGTCAATGCGGTTGGAGCCCGGTAAGCTTATAATTCAGAGAGCACAAAAAAATCAGGACACACAAAAATTTTCAAGGCGCCCAAAAATCCCAAATCACCACCCAAATCTGAGAGAGCAACAAGCATTCTTGCATTTGTCTCCATAAATCAAACCGGCTGTGAGCCAACGGAATACAAAATTTTCCGTCAAGCTTAGGCAAAATTCAAATTGCCTCGTTCGTTTGTTCGAATATGACGTTGATCATTCGTGTCTACTCGGCGATCGTTTGTTCTTAGTCAGAGATTGAATCAAAGGAGTTCTAGAAGTCGCACCCCACACAATCACCTGAAAATTACCAAAATACCCTTCAAATTATTTTGTACACTGTACATCGGATCCGTATTTTTCGGTCCACATATTGTACGCGTTTACACTACCCAAAACGACCACCTTCGTAGTTTTTCCAATGATTTCGTGACTTAAAACGCTAGAAATCGCAAATTTGAAGAATGCCGAAAACCCTAATCAACGGTAGAAGACGACCGAGTCACGCTGAGTTGTCTCGGTCGCGCCACAGAAGGAAGGCTGAGTTGGGCCGAGTTTGGCCGAGTTTAGGTGAGTTTAGTCGAGTTTAGCCGAGTTGAGTCCAAACTTCAACGATTTGGGACCGAGTTATACAAAATCGGGTGTCTATGGCTCTAATACCATGTAAACTTCATAAAAATTGACTTATCTTTCTATTAAACAAAAGTGTTTTTATACACTAGGTTTATAAAGCTAACTTACAAAAATACCCTCAAGTAATATATAAAATTACATAATTATATACTATAACACAGGGCAAGGGAGTGTGATCAGGGCAAGGAAGTGTGATCAGGGCAAGGGAGTGTGGGTCAGGGCAAGGGAGTGTGGTCAGGGCAAGAGAGTGTGGTCAGGGCAAGGGAGTGTGGTCAGGGCAAGGGGTGTGGTCAGGGGCAAGGGAGTGTGGGGGGGCAAGGGAGTGTGGTGGGGGGCAAGGGAGTGTGGTCGGGGCAAGGGAGTGTGGTCGAGGGGGCAAGGGAGTGTGATCAGGGCAAGGGAGTGTGATCAGGGCAAGGGAGTGTGATCAGGGCAAGGGAGTGTGATCAGGGCAAGGGAGTGTATCAGGGCAAGGGTGTGTGATCAGGGCAAGAGAGTGTAGTCAGGGCAAGGGAGTGTGGTCAGGGCAAGGGAATGGGTCCAACTAATCCAGTTCAGGTGGTTAGGCCCATGTTTGATAGCATTGCCTACTTGAGAACCGGGTGAAAGGAAGACATATATTGGATAAGAACATATTCAACTCGAACTATTAGGTCTAGAAATAATGGTGAAATTAGAATTGATGCAACAAACTTCGTCAACTGAAGATAAAAATCCTCTCGTCTTCTAGCATGGTACTCATTAAGGAAAATCCAGATGAGGGACATAGAGAGCACTAAAGCCTCAGAATAGAATGATTCTCCAATTAATAAACTTGAGCCATGTTTTAACTGGTGAAAGATTTGAGCCTCCTTTCAAGCTGTCATACGCCCACCACACAGCAAACTGGTGCAGGATCTTTCCATAGGAAATCAAGAACAACTATAGACTACCAAACACTACTAATGCTTATACTTGGTTTCAAACATATTTATTGTCACCCACGTGACACAAGAACCCAAAAACACTGCACGAGGACACACCCATGCCACCATTGCGCACAAAGTCACCACGAATAGTCAATGAACAAGAGATCTGAGAACTGATAAGTCAACTGCAGATGTAAATGTAATTCACTTTTCAATTCAAAGTCGTGATTATCTGCCCACTAAACCAGGAATATCTTGATCAGAGGATTCAGAACTGAGAAGTATATCATGGCATGATTGTAATGTTTAAGCAATTTATGAGGGTAAGAGAGGAAGCTCGACGGGGTTCTTCATGAGTGTGACTTGTTGATGCGTTAAAGGAAAGGTGGGGAAGAAGAAGATTGCAGGAAGACTTGGGTAGGGCGTTGACATCAGTTTTGGATTGGTATCTTGTGTATGGCGACGGTGGGTTTGGTTTCTCTGTCCATATATTCGTCGCATGGCACTTGGTATGGTTAGGGGGGTCCTGCGTCTGGGTCGTTAGTAGTCGTGCATCGGCGTGCTTCACTGAGGCATTTCGTCAAACAGGTTTGGATTGAGAGAAAAACGGCTCAGCCCAACTTTGTTGACGACATGGGGAGTTTTTTGGAGGGGAAGAGTGACCACTTGTCATGAATGCCGAGGTCAAGTTGTTTGTTGGAAGAACTGCTGAAAATGTTGAAGTGGGTATGTGACAAAACTAGGGAATTAGGTACATAATTTAAGGGATATTTTTATTGTATAATAGCAAAAGACATACCATACACAATTAATATTGATGAAACTATATGTAGATATGTTAACACAAAGACAATAACTAATTAGGAGGGCTTCTTCTTTGAAAGACAATAACTTAAAAAAAGTGCCTTTGGATGAGATCTTTAATTAGGAGGGCTTCTTCTTTGAAAGACAGATTTATTTAAAAGGAGATTCATCCAAACATTATTATTATTATTTTTTTTTTTTTTATCTAGCTAGAGAGCTGCTTTTTATTATCAAAGAAGAGTTTAGCCAAATGAGCCCTAAAATAAAAAGAGTAGAAAAAAGGAAAAACAGTCTTTTAAGGAAGGAGAAGGAGAATTATCAAACATTATCCTCTTGACTTAAATGAAAGGCCCCAATGAAGTTGATGAGATTCAAGAAGATTTAGAACTAAAAGTAAGTCGCAGAAATTTCCTCAACAGTGACTAATTTGTTTCATAGTCCTTTGTTGGCCACACTGATTGTTTTACTCTTTTTGTCTACTTGTTCCATACTTCAGCTCCAACCCCCCTATAAAAAAGAATTGTAAGGTCCAAATCAATGCGCGCAGGTAACATCAATTTGAAGCCTAATTTGCTATTAAAGAAGCAGAAAGGGCCAAATTCCTTTCAATTCCTTGTCTCATTGAGGATCATCCTGTTACTTTTCTGCAGAAAAATAAATAAATCCTAGGATTATAAGTTGTGTCACCTTCTTGGGGTTTCACACTTGACTATGTAATAGAATCTGATATTTGATCTCTCAGTGCTAGAAATTAAGAAGAAAAGAAATGGTAGAATTTGGTGAAATGGAAAAGGGTTTGGTTGGTTGAAGCCTGGAGGAGGAAGAGATTGGGACTTGTTGGTGAGTGTCAATCACTTTCTAGGAAAAGGACCAAGTTGTTTCTTAGTTTCACATTTGTTGCCTTTGACACATAACATATTATTTTATTACCGTAATAGCATATTATTTCTTTTTTATTAACTTATTACTATAATTTCTTAATCTTGTGAGCTATATTCAAGAACATGGTCAATTAATATCATATTTTTCTCTTTTTAGCATAATACATATTGGAGAAAATGACAGAAAAAAAAAGGCATTCTGGTATGTTTATATATTATACTATGATAGATATATAATTTATAAAATTATTATATATAAAAGAGATGTATATTTGCTTAGGAAGGAAATAGGTTGAGCTCAAGAATGAAAGGCAAATGGTCACTTTCTTCTTGATTGATAAGGCATAAAGGGATGGCAGTTGATCATGTTCAGTTCTAACAAGTAACAACTTTTGAAAAAATTCCCTTCTTTTAGCCTCAATGATGTGGTGAAAAGCTGCCCATGAGGCCAAGATTCTCAATCAAGGTAGCCAGGTTTGTCTGAATTGTGGTGAAGAGGGGTCAATATTCTCCAAATCATGGGAATAAATTTAGGTTTATGTTCTTTGTTTCCGGCCGTTTGTGATAGGTTTTATTTTTGGTGATTTTCACTCTTTGTGATTAATGTGAATGATATAAGAAGAAAGAAAAAGGGTAAAAAAACCAAAAATGATGTTTGCACTTTGCAACTTTGGTTTGAAATAAAAAAGGGTAATTGATAGGAGAAGAGAAATGGGATTTCTTATTTCTTTTCAAAAATAAAATCTAGATATGTGAAAAATGAATAATAATGTAGAGGTTTGAATGAGTACATTTGAAACATGTAAAAAAATTATTATTATTATTATTTTTTACAAAATCTAAATATAGACCTAAGTTTGCAAACCCCCCCTTTTTTTTTTTTTTTTTTTTTTTTTTTTTTTGTTGGTTGACTAAGCTGAACTAGTTTTTAGGAGTAATTAAGTTCCCTCTTTGCTTCCAATTAGGGGTGGCTACTCTCTATGTAAAAAAAACAACCATCTTTTTTGTCACTCTAGCCATATTCTCTCACTTCCCTTCACCTTTTTGGGGCCTGATGGTAAAAAAAAGAAAAATGTTTGTTATAAGATTACTAAGTTTACCTCCTACATATCATGTGCAGCTACACTTAGTATTTTTCAAAAAAAAAAAAAAAAAAATCTTCAACTCTTCTGTCCACACTTAGACAGGAGTAAATAAGAAGGAAGACAACTCATCACTTCATACTATTTTCCTATCACTGTGTACCTTAGTAAGGAAATAAATACATCTCATGCATGCATTGCCAACTATTTACTTACCAACCTTAATTAATTACTAATTAAATTTTGGAACTTTAAATCAGAAAATACCTAAATATTTTTCCGGATTTTTTTTTATAAAAATATAATGATACAATAAAACTTAAGAGTTTAAGACTATCATATTTTAAATTTAATTCGGTTTATAATTTAAAATTAAATAAAATTATTATGAAAAGTAATTATTTATTAGGCCAATTTCCGCCTTAACGGGCGAGAAGACCGTTGACTTAGATGGGGAGAAGGTATATGCTCTGAAGGGATTCTGTTACCGAGGGTTATAAATAGACGGCCGCTTCACCTGCCTCTACGCTCGCTACACAAAGCAGCACTGCGGCAGTCAAAGCTTCGCTTCTCTCTCTGCTGCTCTTCTGTTCGTCTCGACAGGTAAGGAAATAAGACTTTTTCGTTCTGGGTATTGGATTGCTCTTCGTTCTTTTTTTTTATTATTATTGATTTGATGGCCTGGTTTGTTTGGAGTTTTCTTCTTAGTTTTTTTACGTTTTGATCGCCTGATTTTATTAGGTTTCTCTTTGTTTTTTCCTTTGGTAATTGGATTTTTGTTTTTGGGGCTCGTTTGTGGGTTTGATCTTGTGGTGGGATGGACTGGTTTTTGTGGGTGAGTCGTCGTTGTAATCGAGGTTGGGGATGAAGGAAACGCAAGATCGTTCTTCTGGTCTGTTTTCCCTGTAACGTTACGTGTTTCGAACTTTTTTTTTTTCTTAGTATTTTTGCTTCGGTTGTTCAAGACGGTGATCGATCTCTGATGGTTTTATCGCGGTTTTTTTGTTTTGTCGCCTCTGTTTGTCTCATCGGCCGACTGGTTTGATTTTGAGATTTTTCTTTTTGTTTCTGTTTTCCTTTCCCCATTTATCCGATTCTCTTGTCCGCTCCTTGTTCTCATACTATTTTGAATGTTGTTTCAGATTTGACTTATTTGTTTTCTTTAATCGTCTCTCCCCTGTTCTTGCTTGCTCTGTGGTCTGTGACTCTGTAGTCTATTCTCGACTAATATTTTTCGTTCACGTTCACGATCTTATTTCGTCATTCTTTCTTTCTTTCTTTCTTTCTTTCCTCCTCTCTCGGGGCTCGGTAGTTTTTAATGGTTTCTTTTCTGAAACACGATTTCTATCAAAAGTCTCCTGATGACGACGAAGAAGACACCAGAAAGTCCTATTCTATTTTTTTTTCTTCCTTATGTCTCTCCTTCGCCCTTTTCCATTCACGGGACGTACATATTTTTAAATCAAATCCCCGAAAATCTCTCTCCCTGTAATCTCTCACTCAAACTGTGACGATTATCGAAAACCCAATTTAAAAATTTCTTATTCCGAATCGAATAATTTGTCTTGTCTATGGAGTCTGTAATATTGACAAGGGTTGAGGGCTTGACTTTTCTTGGTTTTAATGGTGATGTCAGAGGTGGGTCCCATGGCTTGTCTCTTTCCGTCTGTAATTGGGACTCCGAGCTTTCCCAAAATTGATGGGGGATGTGATTTGCTCCCCCTTGACTTTGGAAACGTTTAATTTGCCTTTTACGAAGTCGGACTCTAATGGAGTCCATTAGAGTTTCGAAATCCTAAAGAAGTTTGTTCTTCTCCGTGACAGGGATTTCTGTTGAGAAGAAGAGAGTACTGAATCGAGGGATCGAGTAAAATGGCCGGAGGAGGAGGAGGAGGAGGAGGAGGAGGAGGCCAGCAGCTTCAAGTTCTGAACGCCCTCGATGTGGCGAAGACGCAATGGTACCACTTCACGGCGATCATCATCGCCGGAATGGGGTTCTTCACCGACGCCTACGACCTCTTCTGCATCTCCCTCGTCACCAAGCTCCTGGGTCGAATCTACTACTACGAGGGAGACCCCAAGAGGCCCGGGTCCCTCCCCCCCAACGTCTCCGCCGCCGTCAACGGCGTCGCCTTCTGCGGGACACTCGCCGGGCAGCTCTTCTTTGGGTGGCTCGGCGACAAGATGGGTCGGAAGAAGGTCTACGGGATGACCCTCATGCTCATGGTCATCTGCTCCGTCGCCTCGGGTCTCTCTTTCGGCAAGGACCCGAAGGCTGTCATGGCGACGCTCTGTTTCTTCCGGTTCTGGCTCGGGTTCGGCATCGGCGGGGATTACCCTCTGTCTGCCACGATCATGTCCGAGTACGCTAACAAGAAGACGCGGGGTGCCTTCATCGCCGCCGTGTTCGCGATGCAGGGGTTCGGTATTCTCGCCGGAGGCATGGTGGCGATCATCGTTTCCTCCGCGTTCAAGGCCAAGTACGACGTCCCGGACTACATCACCAGTCCCCTCGGTTCCACAGTCCCGCAGGCCGACTACGTCTGGAGAATCATTCTCATGTTCGGCGCGCTCCCGGCCGCCATGACCTACTACTGGCGGTAATATGCTTCGATGCCTGCATTTTCCATTTCAGTTTTCAATTTGGGTCTCTGTATTCGGTTTTTTAAATTGGGGCTGTTCTGTGGAATAAAACAGGATGAAGATGCCGGAGACGGCGAGGTACACGGCGCTGGTGGCGAAGGACGCGAAGCGGGCGGCGGCGGACATGACGAAGGTGTTACAGATGGAGGTGGAGGCGGAGCAGGAGAAGGTGGAGCAACTCGCAGAGGGGAACGGGAACCAATTTGGGCTCTTCTCCAAGGAATTTCTGCGGCGACACGGGCTTCACTTGCTGGGCACCGCCACCACCTGGTTCCTCCTCGACATCGCCTTCTACAGCCAGAACCTCTTCCAGAAGGACATCTTCTCGGCCGTTGGATGGATCCCGCCGGCGGGGACCATGAACGCGATCGAGGAAGTGTACCGCATCGCCAGGGCCCAGACCCTAATAGCCCTCTGCAGCACCGTTCCCGGGTACTGGTTCACGGTGGCGCTCATCGACCACATCGGGCGGTTCACGATTCAGATCATGGGGTTCTTCTTCATGAGCGTGTTCATGTTCGCCCTCGCCATCCCTTACAACCACTGGAAGAAGCACGACAACCGGATCGGGTTCGTGATCATGTACGCCCTCACCTTCTTCTTCGCCAACTTCGGACCCAACAGCACGACCTTCATCGTCCCGGCGGAGATATTTCCGGCGAGGCTCCGATCGACGTGTCACGGGATATCGGCGGCGGCGGGCAAAGCGGGGGCGATTATCGGGGCGTTTGGGTTTTTGTACGCGGCGCAGAGCAAGGACAAGTCGAAGACGGACCCGGGGTACCCGGCCGGCATCGGAGTGAAGAACTCCCTGATCGTGCTGGGGGTCTGTAACGTTCTCGGGCTGCTGTTTACGTTCCTGGTGCCGGAATCGAAGGGGAAGTCGCTTGAAGAGGCGTCTGGGGAGAACAATGAGGAAGAGACGGAGGCGCAGGTTTCGAGTAGGACCGTACCGGTCTGAGACTCTTGAGGAAGGAAGAAAAAAGTTTTTTTTTTTTTTTTTTTGGATTTTTATTTAGTGAAGTTTTACTTGTAAATCCTGAGGATGGTGGTTCGTTTTTTATTTTTGTTTTATAATTATCTAATTTTTAGTAGGTTTTTTTTTTTTTTTTTTTGGTTGGTTCTTTTGTTTCTTTTGTTTAAGATATGTTTTTGGGCTCCCTCTGCTTTGAAGTGAAATAGAGAAATCAGCACCCTTATTTTTTTTTTTTAATTCTATTGTTCCCATGTTTCTTTTCCCATATGGTATACGAGTAACGACATTATTCGGGACATCTCACCCAATTACTTTCCATGAAAATCGGAGAAAATAAATAGTAAGTTCTTGTCTATCAATAATTCATTAATTTAAGATTAATTTTAGTGAAAAATAAAACTCATTCCTGTAGTTTTAGGCATGTGATCAATGAGCTGGAAACAATGTGGGAGGACAAGAGATACATGAAAAATTATATATGCACTAGTAAAAACCAAGGATATGGGATGGTTAAGCCTGTCCCCATAGATCGAAAACCAGTTCCCATAGGCCTGGGGATAGGCAGCCTGTCCCCCCATAGGGGGCCCCACAGGTTGGGTCCCCATAGGCCTGGAGATGGGCATATGGCCACTAGGGGTGGCAATGATTTGGATATGGATATGTTCAATATCCAAATCAAATCAAATCAATAAATTTGTTATTGAATATCCATTACCAATCCAATAAGCTTATTGGACTCTTATCGGATATCCAATAAGAATCCAATAAGCTTATTGGATCTGTATTGGATATTCCAATACAGATCCGTTAAGAAAAGAATAGGTTAAAATTAAAATTAAATTTCAATAAAAATAGTTAAATTAAAAAACTTGGAGAGATAAAGGGAGAAAAATTTAGAGAGAGAGAGAGATAAGAATTTAGAGAGAGAGAGAGATAAGAATTTAGAGAGAGAGAGAGATAAAAATTTAGAGAGAGAGAGAGATAAAAATTTAGAGAGAGAGAGAACAATTTAGAGAGAGAAAGAGAGAACAATTTAGAGAGAGAAAGAGAGAACAATTTAGAGAGATAAAGAGAGAACAATTTAGAGAGAGAAAGAGAGAACAATTTAGAGAGAGAAAGAGAGAACAATTTAGAGAGAGAAAGAGAGAACAATTTAGAGAGAGAAAGAGAGAACAATTTAGAGAGAGAAAGAGAGAACAATTTAGAGAGAGAAAGAGAGAACAATTTAGAGAGAGAAAGAGAGAACAATTTAGAGAGAGAAAGAGAGAACAATTTAGAGAGAGAAAGAGAGAACAATTTAGAGAGAGAAAGAGAGAACAATTTAGAGAGAGAAAGAGAGAACAATTTAGAGAGAGAAAGAGAGAACAATTTAGAGAGAGAAAGAGAGAACAATTTAGAGAGAGAAAGAGAGAACAATTTAGAGAGAGCTTAGCCGACAACTCCCACTGTCGGATCTCTTCCCCGTACTCCCGTCTCAGCATCAACAACGTCCTCTTTTTCCTCAACAACCGCCGTCGCTCCATCTTCGCCTCCAGGAGCTCGTCCACGGCGGCAGCAGACCGCGATGGCTGAAAGAGATGCTCCGTCCTCTTCCGCCTCTTGTACACAAACCCATCGTCGTCGCATACCTCCCATTCGTCCTCCCGGGGGTCGATCATGAGAGGCGAAGATCAACTGCTCTCGATTTCACAAATTTGGGAGCGGGATTTGCAGAGGGAACGGCTCGCCCAGTTGGGAGGGAGGGAGGAGGGAGAGTCGGGAGGGAGGGAGGAGGGAGGAGGGAGGAAGGGAGGAAGTAGGGGGGAGGGAGTGTTGGGAGACTGGGAGTGGGGAGTCGCGTCGGGTTGGCTTCAGTTCGGCTTCGGTTCGGCTTCGGGTGTGGTGGATATTCGTTAGCTTATCGGATAATATTCAAAATCAATTCATTTTCAAATGAATATCCGATTAATAGCTTATCGGATATCCGTTTGTTAATGATTTGATTTGAATTTTTTGTTTTTGATTTGAAGGTCCGTCCATTGCCACCCCTAATGGCCACCCGTCCCCAAAGTGATTCCTGTGGGGATGGGCTGCCCGTGGACTGGGTCACCCGTCCCCACAGCGGTGCCGGTGGGGACTGGGTCACCCATCCCCGCACCGCTGTGGGGACTGGGTCACCTGTCCCCTCAGCAGTGCTTGTGGAGATTGGGTTACCCGTCCCCACAGCGATGCTTGTGGGGATTGGGTTACCCATCCCCACAACGATGCCTGTGGGGACTGGGTCACCCATCCCCATAACGATTCCTATGGGCACGGGCTACCCATCCCCATAGCTAATATGTGGGGATTAAGTCACCCGTCCCCACAATGATGCCTATGGGGACTATGTCACCCATCGCTACAGCGATGCCTATAGGGACAGGTAAGCCCGTCCCCACAGTACAACTTATTGGGACAAGTAGGCCCGTCCCCACAGTATAACCAGTGGGGACAGGTAAACCCATCCCCATAGTATACCCTGTAAGGACAGGTGAACCTGTCTCCACAATATAGCCTGTGGGGATTGAGTGGCCCATCCCCAAAAAAAGACCTGTAGGGATGGGGTTACCCATCCCCCTAGTGACGCATATGGGGATTGGGCAACCCATCCCCACAGCCTAGCCTGTGGGGACAGGGCCGCCCATCCCCACAGCTTGGCCTGTGGGGACTGGCCCCCGTTCCAACTTTTTTTTTTAATAATTTCTTCTAATTTATTAAAAAATACACAAAAATAAATAAATCAATATTAACAAAAGAAAGTTTCATATATGAAATGTTTAGTTATAAAAAAAAAAATATAAAATTACACAAAAATACAAAAAATATATAAAAATACATAAAATATATAAAATATACAAAAATATATAAAATACACAAATATACACAAAATCTTGTCATTGCTCCAGTATACAACATGCAAATATAGAGCTCCATTGTACAAAAAAATAAAAAATAATGTATTTGCTCCAACTGGCTCATGTTTAATTTGTTTAAATCTGCAAAAAGAGAATTACTTATCAATTATACAATAATTAAAGCATGTAACCAATACATATAAAAAATATTTAATGGCCACAATAAATACTTGTGTGTGTGTGTGCCTGTGTGAATCCTTTAGTGTGTATACCTGTATGAATCCTTTAGTGTATGTGCCTGTGTGAATCCTTTAGAGTGTGTGTGTGTGTGTGTGTGTGAATCTCTGTGTATCTGTGTGTGTGTGAATCTCTGTGTGTATTTGTGTGTGTGTGAATCTTTGTGTGTGTGTGTGAATCTTTGTGTGTATGTGTGTGTGTGCTAATGAAACTGAGAACCTTGTTTGGATATGGGGATAAACTAAGACCCAATGTCTAAATGTTGCACTTGAGCTAATCAAAGACTACTAAGACCAGAGTTTTGCTATTCTAGTAATCTACGTACACTTTCATGCCCTCATGCACATGATTAATCCAAATTTGCCAAATTAATCTATAATACACCTGCCAAAGAAACATTTTGTGGGCCAAAGAAACAAGTTCAATCCATTCCCCTAAAAGCAAGACACAATCTCAAACACTCACATTCATTGCATTTCACTCCACTGCATACCCTTGTGTGTGTGTGTGTGTGTGTGTCTGTGTGTGTCTGTGTGTGTCTGTGTGTGTTTGTGTGTGTGTATGTGTGTGTCTGTGTGTTTGTGTGTGTGTCTGTGTGTGTCTGTGAGTGTGTTTGTATAAATGAAGCAACTTCTTTTTGAACCAGAAGAGGTTGGCCCTCCATTCTCCCTCTATCTTGCATATTTACCCTGGTCCCAAAAGTTGTATACTTACACCTAAAATTATCATAAAAAAAAATTTTAAGAGACAAGTAAATGGACTTCCTACCATTCGCTTCAAAAGAGGCTCAACCCGCATGCCACTTCTCCAATTTTACTTGATTATTTATCGTTCCCACCTGGTACCATTTGAGAAGGATAAGAACTTCAGGCAAATAGATAACATAAAACAGCTGCTCTCGTAAAATCAAATCTAAACTCATTGCTTTCTGCACTGCCTCAACGGTGTCATACTCTACTAGTGCATGCAGTTGGACAGACAAAAAAATGAAAGAGTTTTAAGACCCTTTTAGTGCACCACATACCATCAAAGCATTAAAAACTAAGGCAAAACAATTAGCATTAAATACGGTATAGCAAAAATTGATAACAAGGAAGAGAGGGAGAGGGAGAGTGAGAGGAAGTGGGAGAAGGAGAAGATAGAAAAATGCAATCAACAGTTGGTCTAAAATGAAGCTTATGCAGTTAGCACTTTTCATGTGAATACCTTTGCACTGACAGCCTTCTCTGCCTTATTATTAGCCTTTGTTGATTCTTGTGCACCATGTGGATCTCGTAAGGAAATGCTTTTTATACTGAAGGAAAATCCAAAAATGCAAGGTAAGATGACAGTCCAAGATGCTTATAACTTTAATCTGAAAATCATCAATTAATTAGTTTGACATTGTATGGCAAAGGCATACATTACAACACCCCCGAATATGTGCTGAATGTTCTCCACCAACACAGTATGTGACTAAGGTCCAAAATTAGAAACAACAAATAATATTTTGTAATAAGTAGGTCAAATGAACAGTTTAACAGAAGCATGGGGACATACCATCGCATCTTTGATATATTTCTCAGGCAATTGATGTAAACGTCTCGCTATTTTTCCATCTGAGCTTATAACCTGCTTATGGAAATGTATGTTGAAGTGAACGGTGCTACAGTACCAAGTGGTCCAATACTAAAGTGCACAGTGATGCATTGAATGGTTTTCATGGTCAATAATAGCCAATAAGACTAACAAGCAAGATTGAACTCTTTATCATACCACAGAGTCCAATATGAATAGTTTCATATTAATTTATTTTTATAAATTACTATTACTAATGCACGTAATATTAGTTTGATTAATATACTTGAATTGAATAATATTATATTTATTTATTTTTATGGCACAATATATGATCATATTAATTTATTTTTATAAATTACTTGCAATAAAAAAGATAATAATATTATTGTTACAATACAGACTATTAAAGACTGAAATAGGTTCGTCATGGAAGGGCTTTTAAATTAAGATTTTTTTTTTTTTTTGATAAACGGGAAAATATAAATTTTAAATACTGATATAATTTTGTTCTTAATTCTTATTCTAAATATGCCCATAAGTTTATTATATTCTCAAAAATCAGGACAAAATCAAATCGGCCTCGGTTTACTCTTAATGTAGGGGCATTGCTGCCCACTCAATGCTTTTTTTTTATGAAGTTTGGTACTGGGTTGCAGTTCCTTCGTATTATCACAAACATTTGAGTTATAATACGGGGCATTCCCACTTTAGACATTTTGTGGCAGTTTCATTTTAGCACAATATCAGGGCAAGCAAGGGAGTGTGATAAGGGAAGCAAGGGAGTGTGGGGAGTGTGGGGAGAAGTAAATATATAAATAGACGGCGGCTTCGCTCTTCGCTCTTCCGCTCTTCGCTCGCTACACAACGCAGCACTCCGGCAAGTATCGTTATTCTGGTTTGTTTCCCTGTAAAGTTACGTGTTTCGAACTTTTCTTTTTTTTCTTAGTATTTTTTGTTTCGTTTGATCAAGACGGTGATCGATCTTCTGATGGTTTTATCGCGGGTTTTTTGTTTTGTCGCCTCTGTTTGTCTCGTCGGCCGACTGGTTTGATTTTGAGATTTTTTTTTTTTTTGTTTCTGTTTTCTGTTCCCCATTTTTCAGATTCTCTTGTCGGCTCCGTACTCTGTACAAATGTTGTTTCAGAAAATGACTTATTTGATTACAGGCAGAAAGACGATATGTTTTTAAATCAAATCCTTGAAAATATTTCCCCCTTTAATTTCCTTCCTTCAAAATCGCGTCCTCTCCGAACTTTTCTGGGAGAAGCGATAAACCCTCCGTTCTGTTTTTTTGCATTATCGAAAAGCCCAATTCGAAAATCTTCTTATTCCGAATCGAATAATTTGTCTTGTACATGGAGTCTGTAATATTATTGACCAGAAAAATCGCAGGTTGAGTGAGTTTCGAAATCCTAAAGAAGTTTGTTCTTCTCCGTGACAGGGATTTCTGTTGAGAAGAAGAGAGTACTGAATCGAGGGATCGAGTAAAATGGCCGGAGGAGGAGGAGGAGGAGGAGGAGGCCAGCAGCTTCAAGTTCTGAACGCCCTCGATGTGGCGAAGACGCAATGGTACCACTTCACGGCGATCATCATCGCCGGAATGGGGTTCTTCACCGACGCCTACGACCTCTTCTGCATCTCCCTCGTCACCAAGCTCCTGGGTCGAATCTACTACTACGAGGGAGACCCCAAGAGGCCCGGGTCCCTCCCCCCCAACGTCTCCGCCGCCGTCAACGGCGTCGCCTTCTGCGGGACACTCGCCGGGCAGCTCTTCTTCGGGTGGCTCGGCGACAAGATGGGTCGGAAGAAGGTCTACGGGATGACCCTCATGCTCATGGTCATCTGCTCCGTCGCCTCGGGTCTCTCTTTCGGCAAGGACCCGAAGGCTGTCATGGCGACGCTCTGTTTCTTCCGGTTCTGGCTCGGGTTCGGCATCGGCGGGGATTACCCTCTGTCTGCCACGATCATGTCCGAGTACGCTAACAAGAAGACGCGGGGTGCCTTCATCGCCGCCGTGTTCGCGATGCAGGGGTTCGGTATTCTCGCCGGAGGCATGGTGGCGATCATCGTTTCCTCCGCGTTCAAGGCCAAGTACGACGTCCCGGACTACATCACCAATCCCCTCGGTTCCACCGTCCCGCAGGCCGACTACGTCTGGAGAATCATTCTCATGTTCGGCGCGCTCCCGGCCGCCATGACCTACTACTGGCGGTAATATGCTTCGATGCCTGCATTTTCCATTTCAGTTTTCAATTTGGGTCTCTGTATTCGGTTTTTTAAATTGGGGCTGTTCTGTGGAATAAAACAGGATGAAGATGCCGGAGACGGCGAGGTACACGGCGCTGGTGGCGAAGGACGCGAAGCGGGCGGCGGCGGACATGACGAAGGTGTTACAGATGGAGGTGGAGGCGGAGCAGGAGAAGGTGGAGCAACTCGCAGAGGGGAACGGGAACCAATTTGGGCTCTTCTCCAAGGAATTTCTGCGGCGACACGGGCTTCACTTGCTGGGCACCGCCACCACCTGGTTCCTCCTCGACATCGCCTTCTACAGCCAGAACCTCTTCCAGAAGGACATCTTCTCGGCCGTCGGATGGATCCCGCCGGCGGGGACCATGAACGCGATCGAGGAAGTGTACCGCATCGCCAGGGCCCAGACCCTAATAGCCCTCTGCAGCACCGTTCCCGGGTACTGGTTCACGGTGGCGCTCATTGACCACATCGGGCGGTTCACGATTCAGATCATGGGGTTCTTCTTCATGAGCGTGTTCATGTTCGCCCTCGCCATCCCTTACAACCACTGGAAGAAGCACGACAACCGGATCGGGTTCGTGATCATGTACGCCCTCACCTTCTTCTTCGCCAACTTCGGACCCAACAGTACGACCTTCATCGTCCCGGCGGAGATATTTCCGGCGAGGCTCCGATCGACGTGTCACGGGATATCGGCGGCGGCGGGCAAAGCGGGGGCGATTATCGGGGCGTTTGGGTTTTTGTACGCGGCGCAGAGCAAGGACAAGTCGAAGACGGACCCGGGGTACCCGGCCGGCATCGGAGTGAAGAACTCCCTGATCGTGCTGGGGGTCTGTAACGTTCTCGGGCTGCTGTTTACGTTCCTGGTGCCGGAATCGAAGGGGAAGTCGCTTGAAGAGGCGTCTGGGGAGAACAATGAGGAAGAGACGGAGGCGCAGGTTTCGAGTAGGACCGTACCGGTCTGAGACTCTTGAGGAAGGAAGAAAAAAGTTTTTTTTTTTTTTTTTTTTTTTTATTTAGTTAAGTTTTACTTGTAAATCCTGAGGATGGTGGTTCGTTTTTTATTTTTGTTTTATAATTATCTAATTTTTATTAGTGTGGAACTTTCATAAACCACGGCAAGGTTGAGCCAAGTCGGATCTTGTAGACTGACTACGTTGCTTTAATGGTCTTTATGTGCCACCTTGTAGGCTGTTCACAAAGTGATTTTAATCTCAGCCTTTGATTTAATTGAGGGTTTAGACAGGAGTGTTTAACTTGCCATGCAGTGCTGATCATTTATGGGTTCTCTTTCTTTAGTGAAGGATTAGTTGTTTTACACATCATTTAAGAGTCATCAGAGAATTAGTCGTTTAATTTTTTGCTCAGGTTAAATTCTAAACCATTTAATATGCAACTCTGTGACAGGTGTTGGGGAAGAGTCATGAGAGGATGGGTCTAAATGGGTTCACGTGATGAAAGGAATCTGCTGTGTTTGCTGTGACAATCACATTGATTCTCTGTTGTACAGGTTTGCAATTTTATCTATTCTCTGTTACGTGGGTGTTGAGTAGTGGAAAATCGAAGGTTCTGTTGAACTAATTATTGTAATGTTGTTATGTTTTTCGGAGTGTTTTCTTTTTGTTCCCGTTTTGTTGGACTCTTCCAGTGTTGGAGTCTATTATCAGTGGTTGTGGAATGCCGATTGTTCTTTGACCCCAGACTTTCTGTTTTGTCGTGCAAATGTGAGCACATGTGTACTTGTTCAAAGTGTTTTGTCGAGCTATAAGTTCAGGCTCTATCTTTCTTTCCTCACTCCACAGCAGCTAAATGCGAGGCTCAATCTGCTGATGAAATACCCATTTCACGGTTATCTGTAAATAGGGTGCTCAAGATCGTGAAGAGTGCATGCAGAGGAAGGTTGCCCCTGTGAAGGGTCTCAACAGAAACAGAGAGGGAGAGACCCAGAGAAATTAAAATCAACCATTAATCTCCAAGATTATTTCATTCATATATATATATTTACAAGTTGGCAATAAAAGAGGGTCGACCGGCAGAGCGGGCAGGTAGTCGCCGTCATCAACCATGGAGAAAGACAATCCGAATGGAAAAGATGAGAGCAGGGAGTCTCCGTAACCGCCAGCTTCTTCTTCTTCGATCCTTTAAATTCTTCAAAGCAAATGGCGCAACTCTCCCCCTCTCCAATCTCACTCAACTTCTTCAACTTCATATCCGCCGGAACTACTACTTCCACCGGCGGAGGCGGCGGCGGTACTACGTAGCGTACTCCATGAGGAATGAAAATCTGCACGTCGATGGCGGGGTCGAGCCTGTTGTACCCCCGCAAGTAGGCTTCGTCCGCTTTGCCAGGGACGAGCTCGCAGAGTCTGCGGAGGAGCCAATCATGGGTGACGGTGCCGACCCTGAAGTAGTGCTCGTCGGAGGAAGCCGCGATGGCGGACGCCCTTCGAGCCCACTCTCTTCTGCTTTTCCTCTTTCCCAACTGTTTTCGACGCTTGCAGTTCCCCTCGAAACCTTCGGGAAATCCACGCCCATGTTGTCTTAAAAGGCGCCGAGCAGGATAATTATTTGATCACCAGGTTCGTCTGCCTCTGCAACTCCTACTCCAATTTTCGATATGCTGCCCCGGTATTCGATCGGGTTAACGAGCCCACAGCCATGATGGAAAAACATTTGACTTATATATTAGAGCATTCACATTGAATACGGCTTTCTTCCCACTTCAGACATTTGTTAATCCTACCTACGCATATAAGCTGTTGAGAAGAAATTCCTTTTCACCTTCGTTTTCCTTTTTCACTTTTCCTTTAACAACAAATTCTCATAATAATCAGTAATTGAAGAATTTATTCGTCTTGAGCACTACCGCCTGTAATAGTCTGGCAGAAGATTTTCAGACGTAACGGCGAAGGACAAAATCAGAGAGGAACACTACATATAAGCAATTCGTTTGTGTTGCCAGAATCACAGCCTTTATGTTTAAAGCAAAAGCAGAAAACAGAAAGGGAAAAAGATTCATCTGCACTTACAATTTCTGGAGATTTCAATAATAGGACTTGTTTGCTCGTTGGCACATCCCAGCATCTCACAGTCATCTTAACTATCCAACGAGAGATTTGAGTTTTAGATTTTAGATAATACACACAAAGAGTAGAAAGAAGCTCTTGTTTTTCTTGCTTTCCATTTCCAATACTTTCTAGGCTCCTAAAATCAGTACCCACGCTACATATACCCAAGTTTCGAGGGGAAGAGTGGGTACATTCTACTAATCTTCTGTATCTAATGTACATGGAAATCACAGCTCCTCGAACTCGGCAACTTATATTCCACACCAAAAACTGCATTTTGTGGCAGTGTCATTTCAGCACAATATCAGAACTTTCACCTTACTCCTTGTACGCTCAATAGAACACAATGATTTGGGCTTCTCTATATTCTCCGGAATGAGTTGTCAACGTGAAACAGCACACTTCCACGGTTGCTCCTGCTTCAGGCTTTTGCGCCTAGGAAAGACTGCTAGCAGGAAGAACGCAGAAATCAAAACTTAAACTAAAGCATCTCAAAGGCAAAGTCTTAAGGGAGGGAGGAAAAATCCATGGAATCAGCTGGGTGCAGTACAGGAGTCACTTCATCTGAAAATGAAACACAAAAAATTGAACAATATGTAGCTAAAAGGAAACTCAAATTTATGGAAAACTGCAAACAAACCCATGCATCGACCTCAAACAAAACCAGTGAACCGTGGAATATCATAACTTGCTTGCATACATGAAAAGGCTTCATTCATTCAGATTGAAATACATTATGAGATTTTGCAGAAAACGAGAAGCAATTTGGGAGAAAACCTGGTTGTATACTGCTATGTAATTTCTTTCGGTGGACAGACTCATTGTCTCCCTTTTCAATTCCTTTCCTGAAAAAGGGAGCAGGGCAAGGGGGTGTGATCAGGGCAAGCAAGAGGGTGTGATCAGGGCAAGCAAGGGAGTGTGACCAGGGCAAGCAAGTGGGTGTGATCAGGGCAAGCAAGGGGGTGTGATCAGGGCAAGCAAGGGGGTGTGATCAGGGCAAGCAAGGGGGTGTGATCAGGGCAAGCAAGGGGGTGTGATCAGGGCAAGCAAGGGAGTGTGATCAGGGCAAGCAAGGGAGTGTGATCAGGCAAGGGAGTGTGATCAGGCAAGGGAGTGTGATCAGGGCAAGGGAGTGTGTCCAACTAATCCAGCTTCAAGTGGTTAGGCCCATGTTTCATAGCATTGCCTACTTGAGAACCGGGAATGGATGGTTAAAGGAAGACATATTGATAAGAACATATTAAACTCAAACTATTAGGTCTAGAAATAATGGTGAAATTAGAATAGATGCACCAAACTTCGGTCAACTGAAGATAAAAATCCTCTCGTCTTCTAATATGGTATTCATTAAGGAAAATGAGGGACAGAGGAGAGCACTAAAGCCTCAGAATAGAATGATTCTCCAATTAATAAACTTGAGCCATGTTTTAACTGGTGCAAGATTTGATGCCTCCTTTCAAGCTGTCATACGCCCACCACACAAAAAACTGGTGCAAGATCTTTCCATAGGAAATCAAGAACAACTATAGACTACCAAACACTATTAATGCTTATACTTGGTTTCAAACATATTTAATGTCACCCCACGTGACACAAGAACCCAAAAACACTGCACGAGGACACACCCATGCCACCATTGCGCACAAAGTCACCACGAATAGTCAATGAACCAGCTATTTTTGGTATTTTTGTTTTGAAAATGGTCACACATAGGGGTGGGCACGGGTCAGGTTTGGGTCGGGTTTTTGAAAACCCGAACCCGACCCGACTTATATACCCGAAACCCGAACCCGAACCCGACCCGAACTACCATTTTACAAACCCATACCCCGACCAAAACCCGATGCGACCCGAAAAACCGTATTTTTTTATATATATAGTTTTAAATAAATCAAGAAAAAATATATAAAAAAAATAAAAATAAAAACCCGTGGGTCGGGTTTGGGTAAACCCGAACCCAACCTGACCCAAGGTCGGGTTTGGATTCCCAAACCCGAACCCGACCCGCAGGTTGAATTTGGAAATCCTTTGGGTCGGGTCGGGTCGGGTTACCCGGAAAACCCAACCCGATGCCCACCCCTAGTGACACATCCTGTATTTTAGTTTTTTACCAATAAATCCATAGTACTCGCTTCCATATGAAGCCAGCCAACTTCAAAAAACTAGAAGGGTGCTCATTAGTAGGCTTACCATTTCAGTACATCAGCAGAGAGGAGAAGCCACAAGAACATACACAGAATAAATATGTAACTCGTAAAAGTTTCCTATCTACCATAACCATTACACAATCACACAATGAAAACGAAAGATTAAAGTGTTTTTTCCTTAACATGAGACAACCATGAAAGTAATTTTGAAAAAAAAAAATCTAAAAGAATAACTCACAAAAATCAACAAGGAGAAATTCAATTTTACCTTGACACCTGGAGTACCAGGCTTAGCAGTGGTTGTACTTCCAAAATTAAACTTAGCTTTCTTTTCAGCAGGCTTTAACATTTGGAAGGAGCACATCAGGGTGTCATCCACACTCATCATAGCACCAGCATTATCAAATTCTCCACAGTAATTAGGTGCAGAAAATATCGTCACAAGTTGCCTATTAGCAAAGAACTCATAACCATCCTCCACTACCTGTACAAGCATATGCAAGCAAACTTTAGAACATAAAGCCAACCTTTAGCGTCATTATGAACAGAAGCAATTTCGAACACCTGCATAATGAAATCATTTGAACAGATGTTGCTTGAAAAAGCATACATGCCAATATCTTACAATTGAAGGTCCAGTCTATTTGAATGACAAATCACCCAAACCTTAATTTTTATAAATAGGATCACCGTGTACAAGTATTCAATATGAAATGGAACCTTCAATTACTTATCCGTGTGAGAACCAGGCCAATCAAAATGATGCTACCACACCAGAAGATTTATATTTTCGGTAAATAATTGGAATATGAGTGACATAACCTGGTGAGCGCGGCATATAAGGTCTAAGTCATGCTTTTGCAGAAACTCTGACACCTTATCTGGGCCAAATGTATACGAGACACCCCTATCATTCATTCCCCATCCCTGGACATCTTTGCTGGGATCCGACCAAAGAAGGTCACAGAGCAATCCAGTATCAGGAACATCAGTAGGACGTGCCAAATTTCGAATCTGATCCAAGTTATTCAGATCAGGAGACAGACCGCCATGCATGCAAAGAATCTTTTCATCAATTAAAGCTGCCACAGGCAGGCAGTTAAAGCAATCTGTGAAGACTTTCCAGAGCCTTACATTAAACCTTCTCTTACATTCATCATAAAATCCATATATACGATTTATAGAAGCACATTCATGATTTCCTCTTAGAAGAAAGAAGTTTTCAGGATACTTGATCTTATAAGCAAGGAGAAGACAAATTGTTTCCAGGCTCTGCTTGCCCCTATCCACATAATCGCCCAAGAATAAGTAATTGGCTGCAGGGGGGAACCCACCGTATTCAAAGAGCCTTAGAAGATCAGAGTACTGGCCATGAATGTCACCTGAAAATCAACCACGTTAGGGAAAAGCACAATTGAAGCTATACCTCATTGGTGAGGAGAGCATGAGAGAGAGAGGGTGCGAATTAATAATCGTGCTATGAAAAATCTCAAAGTCGTGTCCAAAAGCACAATGGGCACATCGGGAAACATTAGAAGGTCACTCATGACCAAAACAAAGTCATCCTTTAAGATAAAAATGTTTGAAAAAAAAAAAAAAAAAGCTGAAATTGGTGACATAGAATATGACTACTTTAATTCTTTAATTGAATATACTGGAAAACTATACTAACAATTCAATTACATATTTTTTTGGTTCAGGTACCAGATAGGTCTAACCAATCTTTTTCTTGAAGTGATGAATACTCCTATAATACAAAATACAAATAAACTCCTGTGCCCTTATTTAGATTTGAACCCAATACCTCCCACTATTAAAGATTAATGCCCCCCTCCCAGAAACTACAAAAGTGCATTTCCTAGTAATGACTAATATCTTAAGGCAGCATTTTAATCTCTTCCTTCAGTCATGGTATAGGCCTATACAAGAGCATCTCTGCCCTTCTCAGCTAAAGGGCAGATGCTATGTGTCTATTTTTTTCTCGAAAATGCATGTTATGTGTCTATTTGGAGAGCATCCGGTCATTTATAACTCCTGCTCAACCAATTACCAAGCAAATACTTCAGCCGGATATAGTGATGTCATACAAGATTACATCACTATATCCTGATTAGCTACATCTTAATTTTTTTAACCAAAGCACAGTTATAGATAAATATATTGCATGAGGAGACCAAATAAATAGTTTACAAAGCATTGAATGTGGTCTATCACACATGAAGGATAAATAGAGAAAAGAAATGCATATCATACCTGGAAAACATATAAGTTGTTCTTAGATAGAACTGAAAACAGTTAGATGGACTGGATGAGAGAGAACAAATTATGACAAATAAAGAAAAAGACCACTTAAGCTGAAACAGGTGCTCACTCAGGATCATAGCACCAATAAGGAACTAAATCTTATTAAAATAGTGTCTTCCTAAAAAAGTCAATGTCAAAACTACCACTTTCTTTACTCAGAAAATAGCATCACAAATAATTTTCACAGATGATATTCTGAAAAGCATTTTTTTAATTTATCAAAGAAACTAGTGTGCAAAGCTATGGAGGACCAGTATCTTCCTCATATTTTCCATCCTTATCCATTAGCTTCTACTCATATGATATAGAACTCTTCCAATCTAGATATGTAAAATCTGAAGTCACAACTGTATACAGTTCAGATCATTATTATTGTTCTTACTAAATAGTTTGGCTATTGTGGTTTACTAAATAGTTTAGATGATTGCCAAAAATTTGCCAAAAGGACCACAGATGGTGACCGTGAAAAACAGATGGTGCCTAATGAAATACACCATTTTTCAAAAAATAATAAAAAAGAATTTCTGACACTGCATTTATGCAATGAAACGAGACTAATAACCTAATAACAGTATATTGAAGTTGATGTAACCACTAGATTAGGAAATACAGTACTTCTGAAGAAAAAAGATGTTTTAAGGTCTTTAAACATTTGGCTCTTTATCTTTGCTGGAATTGCCTTTTCTTAGATTAACAATTGACTTGGCTGTTTGGTTGAATTATATCAAAATGTTAGTATCCAAATGAGTAACCTCTAAAGATAACTTCAGTCCCACTCTCCAACGGGGTAATCCTAGAAAACTTAAGAAAATTACAGCAAAAAACGGAACAAGAGGTGCTTCACTTCATCTAGCTCATGAAAAACTTAATGCTTCCAAATATCCGAGAAATTTAGATCAAAACGGCAATAGGCATAGACTTACACACACAAATAAATAACAAAAATTAAATAATCAAGTGGGTCAGAGAAACCAGCTAAGAAATCCACTATAATTACACCCATGGGCAAAATGACAGTCGCAAAACTAAAGGTTCAGAAACAATTTTTTTTAAATGGTTTTAAAAAAAAAAATTGATATGGAAGGTTCAGAAACTATGAGTGTTCAGTAGGACGTAAGACTCGCCTGCAGTCACAAAATACAGTTCAACCCAATAAAAGAAAAGGGAAGATACCGTTACAAAAAAAAAAAAAAAAAAAAAAAAAAAAAGGGAAGATAAAATGGCTTCAGAAAATTCTAATCTAATCATATAAAATCAAACAATGGGGACGCTTCACCAGTGGCCAATGAAGTCAAAACCCACAGCAGCAGTCCTCCAAAGAACTAAATTTTACAGACCCAAAGATGTTCGACAGACAGAGACCACGAAAACACCAAGAGCAAACAGGATCAAGCAAATTACCGCAAATCTTGATGGGTGCTTCGAGCTCCAACAGATTCGGCTGCTGCATGAAAATGTCCTTCGATACGAGGCAGAGCTGCCTAATCTCCGCCTCCGACAACTGCACCTGCTTCCCAGGCCGACTACCGCGCACTTCCAGGAGTCGATTGATGATATCGTCCAACACAGCTGGGTCCATTCCAGCACCCTCTCCCACAATCGATCACAAACAGCACCAGAACAAAACAAAACAGAGAAAAAAACCCTAGTTCCGGTTCACTCGTCTCCCTCCACTCCCTCCTTTACATGATTGAAAGAAGCGAGAGAAGGAGTCGGCCTCTTTTGCTCTTTTTATCCTGCTTTGCTTTGGGCCTGGCTTTTGCGCCTGTGATAAGAAGCTTTTCAAACATTCCTCTCAATCAGAGAGTGTTAAAGAGAGATTCCCCAGAGAGGGAGAGCGAGACAGGAAGAATTTGACAACTTTAAAAGAAGGCTCAAGACTCAATACTCCAGCCCCAGAGAGAGAGAGAGAGAGAGAGAGAGAGAGAGAGAGAGAGAGAGAGAGAAAGAGAGAATCAGGAAGCGAGATGAATGTACCGTGTTACCGTGTACGACCCTGGCGGCCCCTCCGCCCCGCCACGGCTGACCTAACAAAAGAAGAATCAGGGGGAGAGTGTGGGGGTGGAGTGCGCACTGCGCACCGCCGCGCACAGCCACACACCGCCTAGACACGAACCGAGACTCTCTCCTTTGACCTTCCCCCGTAAAAAATCTAAATCTCCGAATCCGAAACCCATCCAAACCATCCCAACCGATCGATCAAAATCGTCGAGATGGACCGCCTCAACCGAGTCAGACCTTTGCGGGCCCTACCGGATTTTAATATTTATTTTAAGTTAATTATTAGTAATTAAGCAAGTGGTCGGTCAAAAATAAAATATTTTAAATGAAAATTCATAAAAATTAACTATGACCGAGTTAATCTTAATATATTTCAAAATGAAGAGTTTGGTCATAGCAATCAAATTATAAAATATTACAAATATAGAGAAAAAAAAGGTAGAAGTGCTTACTTTGGATAATTTTTCAATTACTGTACCCAGTTTAAAAATTACTTAATTAACTAAAATATTAATAATGTGTTATGCTTTAATAGAAGATGTTGTACCATAAGGTCCATAACCATTTTTAAAAATTATTTTATTTATTAAGAATTTAAGAATATTATTGTTTTTAATTACTCTAATAATCTTTATAATTTTAAAATTGAGGATAATCATAAAAGGAAAAAAAAAAAAACTCGCTACTGGCTGCGTAGTAATCAATCCGACCTCGTCAGGGACAAATTCGAGTAGGACTCTTTTCCGAGGAGGCAGAGAATCGACGCGAATCTCATACTCGGCGAACTCATTCGCGCCAAATCAGAATTTGTCAGGACGCAAAAAGGCGCCAGAGTGATTTCCTTTTGATCTCCGTTACTTCGGAGAATTTCCTGCTGTTGTCTGCCCGTTCTGAGTGAAGCTGCAAAGCGGAATACGGGGAGTATTCGATTCTATTCGGAGATGAATGGTCGAGCGCGGGATAATTACAGAAACCCATGTCTGACGATGCACCAGCCGTGGGCTTCTCTCCTAGTTTACGGAATCAAGCGCGTCGAAGGAAGATCCTGGCCTGCACCCATCCGAGGTAGCGACTGAAATTCAGTGCCTATGATGTTCCTTTAGTCAAGAGCGTGTTTTTGTGTAATGTTTTCTGTTTATGACGTCTTTTGAGTGGTGGAGCAACTCTTCTCTTCTTGATAAATTAGTAGTTGCGGTCGTAGCTTGATTGGAGCTCTGGGAAGTGTTTGTTTTCTGCTTAAAATTCTGTTCTTTAGCATGTAAATTTCACGAATAGTAAAATATCTGGAAAGGATTGATTGTTTTGAAACTAAGGGTAAAATTTACCACGGCGTTTTATCTGCAAAAATAATTTTAGCTTACTTGCAATAAATTAGAGATCTTTTAGTCTTAGTAAGATTCATGACTCGGTATATATCGCTCTAGGCTTAATAAGATCAATGCAATAGTTAGGGAAGCCTTGTTTTTTGCAGGTAGGCAGTAGCACTTTCTGTTCATAATTGGTTTATCGCTGAAAAATGAATTCCTGCTAGAGTAGGCTTCATGAAGGTGGTTAGATCTGATTGTGAGAAAGTGAGAGATATTGGCCTTTCCATGCATCTAAGCTGTCGGTGCATTTCTCTTGAATGGCATACCATGATTGCTTGGGCACTGCAACAAGTCACAATTTCTTAACCTTAATCAGTTGCTGACGTTTAGCTATGAATGTGACCAATGTGCTCAAGGCTCCAGTCTCGATTTATTACCCTTAATCAATTGCTGATTTTTAGCTGTGAGGATACTCGAATTTGACTGTAGAATGTGATATTGCTATTTATGTCAATATCATGCTCATTCATGTAAACATATTCAACTGGTTGTTAGCGCTGAGAAAGTAGATCAGCTGTGTTGCAGAAAGAAAAAAGTTCTTCCAAGGAAAATCAAATTGATAGTTTATTCTGAAGTTCTTCACATTCGTTTAGTGAAAAATGGTGTTTTGTATTCCTATTTGTACATGGACGAAATGGATGCGGATACTTGTTCCGTTATTTTAATGATGAAGTTGATTTCCATCTTACTTAATTGTTTATATTGTAATATTACTTTCTCTCATTTTATTTATAAATAAAGTAATTCACTTTCTTTGGTTAATGTAGATTGTTCCCCATACTTTTCAATTTGATCATGCACATTCATTATAGAGTACATTGTCTCTCTCAATATTCTATTTGTGCATACCAAATTATATTCATTAATCAATTGGTGTGATATTATTAATTTTAGATACACTCGGTACAGAATTCACTGGTAACCCACTAAAATTATATTTATAAAATACATTATTGCATTCTTTTGAGAAAATGTTCTGATTTTTTATTGGCAATTTCACTTTTCTTTTGAAATGCTGAATGGTGATTTCATTGGATAGAAGAGAACCTGAAAACAGCAACAGGGGAACAGGACTGCAGCTCAATGGCCTTAAGGGAGGTTTATAACTGGGGGTGCTGAGTTTGAGTTTCCTTAGGCTTTAGGGTACCTAGGTGTAAACTTGTAATTGTTGCCAAAAAGGAGTGGTGCTATAACAGTCCGTATCTTTTCCACAGAATGTAGATGTTTTTTTACTATCCTTCTCCTTGTTGTAGAAGAAGATATATTCACTGTTTTCCAAAAGGTGATGCCTTCTCGTGGAATTGCATTCTACAACATGCTTCCTCATTTTAGAAGGACAAGAGCAAGATTAGCTCGAGGCAAGTATTGTGGGGCTAAATGCTGCCAAAAGGATACAATTTTGCCATTGGACGGGCAATAACACTGAGGTGTCATGAGGCCTTTGGAGTAGATTATATTATATTGATAAATTCTTTAGATAGCTTCGAAGATGGATATCAAATGATAGGTTCTCTACAGCCATTGGAGACATAAACTGTACACATGTTTTTGCTATTCACTTTCTAATCCTTTGTTTTCCAGGTTAACTGATGTTATCTAAACTAAGGATTTGTTTCTGTTTGTTTAGATTTTGTGTTTTTTGTCCATTACAACTTGCATCCTTTTTCATGTCTCTGCAGTATTGTTTGTGTGTTAGATGTGATCCTAGTGGGTGTGGGTCTAATTTATGGTCTCTTCTTTCTGAAAGGTCGGCTTTGGATTCATGCGGCAAGTAAAGTTCCTGATCCTTCCACAATAAAAGCAATGGAAGATTTCTATAGGGAGATTTATGCAGTAAATGGCATCACCGATGTGAAATTTCCTGAGCATTATCCTGTGTCCCGACTTTTGGGTATGTATATCTTTTTTTTTGAAAAATTACATCAATTGGACATATTCTAATTCTTATTACTTATTATTATTTTTACTTTTTTTTATTGACTTGTGCTAGTATTTTAATAATTATTACAAACATCACCATTGCCTTTATTATGATACTTTTCCTCCCCATTATCATTAAAATTATGATCAAGATCATGAACGTATTTATCTTTGTGTCCATTCATGGCCCTGGCCTGTTGAACAGGGTTCCTATCTGGCTCATAAACTTCCTAAACCTTGAGATCCCTAAAAAAGTGAATATGTGGTTTTGCAGTTCACTTTTGATTAGTCTGGGTTAACCTAAATCATGGTAACAAAGAAAGAACTGGAGAAGCCATTGTAGCTTCTTCATGTGGCGGCGAAGCTGATTAGGGAGGACAAATTAGTCTTCGCCGCTTTTAGCAGGGCAGCTTCCAACATCTCTTCATATATCCTCTCCCTTTCCTCATCATGATGAAGCAGAGGGGAGGTGAGTACTCTGCTACCCCTACCCCCTCCCTCTTGCATTTCAGAAGTGAAGGATGAATTGTGAGTATTTTGTGATAGCTGTATCCCACTTCACCCGAAAAGATGGGTGAAACAGTTAGACGTCTGTATGCCCTCCTTTCTTGGCCTGATTCTTGGTCCTGTTCTAACCATGGTTTTGTGATGGCCGAGCCAGAGACAATTTGACTGTGGTAACTTGGTTTTTTGGGTTTGTGAGTTGGGTTAGGGGTCAGACTCATCTCTTCTACAAAGGGACAAGTCTTCTATGACTCGGGCTAAGTTTGGCAGAGTCAGGTCAACTCACTCCTGCTCAGTCGATCTGACTCAAACTTTAAGGCTCTGAACCGCTTCCTGGGTCCAAGTAAAAAAAATCCATGGTTCTAAAATCATTGGTTTAATGAAGATCTTTGGAATTTATGTTCATCCAAGGTTGTTTTATTTATCCGTTTAGGGTATTTTTTCCACAATGCTAATGTTAGATGTTATCTTGTGAATCTTGGAATTTTCCTCCTTGCAGGCTGTGTTGAAGTTGTTGGATGTGTTAAACGTGAAGAGCTGGTTGGGTGGACAGACTTACCTGAAGGGGTGAGTTCCACAATTCTATTTCTGAACATGTTCCTAATTTGTATCATTTATGAAGAAGAAATTTTTTTTATTATTTTGGATTGTTCAGCACTATTCTTATCATCATTTTGTGTTCGTTTACAGGTTAGACTTGAAGGACAAACTGAGTTTTGCTGGCTTTGTGAAAATCCACAGGTTCCTGTCGTCTCTTGTTCATCTTAACGTTTTGGCCTATTGCATCCAAAATAGTAATCTCCTTATATCAATTGTGTGCCTGCTACATCCATTTCAGTTTTGGCATGCTTAGCCATGTAGGAAACAAAGTCAATCAATTATTGATCATTCTCATTTTCAAAAAAAAAATTATTGATCATTGTGATTTTCATTGACTTCCATCATTTATATCAGAAGCACGCATGCCTAGTTTTATCTGCAATGTGTCATGGATTCCAATTTTCAAAATCTGATGATCCTCTTTTTCTTTGAACAGAAAATGTTGGTGCCATTCGAAATGCGAGGTTTTCAAGGTGTCTATAACTTGGAAAGGAAGGTACTTCAGTTGTCCCTCCCTCCCTCCCTCCTAATTTATGGTTAACTGGTATAAAGCCTCAGTACATGCTTTTGACATGTAATCTTTGTTCTTCTTACATTTGCACAGATATATGAGTCAGCAGTAAGAGGCCTTTGTCCAGTTCAAGGTCCACTTCCAGTAAAATTCCAATTGCCAAATCCTTTTGATAAATTCTCGCTAAAGCCAGGGTCCCTCAAGCTCCAGTTGGCAGGGTCTGCACCTACTGAAGTGGAAAAACCTGCAAGTCTTCATGCAGCCATAGCTGGTGCAAGAGCTGCTGCTACACAATTTTCTAAGAAGGAGGAAATGAAAACTACCCTAAAATATCACAATATGCTACAGGAAAGAGATCCTTCTGAATTTGTCGGGACAAGTCAACCAGAGGATAATGATATTGTCAATAAAATTAAGAATCAAGCTGGTCTTTCAGACAAAAGATCGAATGTTGGACCTCTTGATACTGAGGAACTAGGAAGCAATCAGGGTCATGAAGCAGACGGGGATAAGTATGAGCCAGTTCTCGATAAATATATGAAGCAACCCACTACAGCTACGCATAAGGTAAGAGAGGTTCTCACATCTAATTCATGTATGTATTTGGGAGAGTTACTTCTGAACCCATTCTAGCAACTATAATTCATGTATGCATTTGGGAGAGTTACATCTGAACCCATTCTAGCAAATATGTGTAACAGCCCCCATTGTGAGACTCGGTGTCAGACAGACCTCAGGATCTTTTCAAACCATGACGAATGTTTATATTTGGGATCTACAGAAGAACAGAGAACCAACAACTTTGTATACTTTAACTGGCCTCTAACCTTAGAACAAATGGCTTGATTTTGGCATGAGTAAAACTGAAAAGCCTGCTAACTGAAACCAAATGACATAATCACCCTACTTTGCTGGTAATTAGTCTTTCTGTGAATCTTCTCTTTGAAACTAGAAGTCACATTTTTTTTTTTGAGGAAGGTGAATACATTTTACTCCCAATTACAAGTTTTACTCCCAATGCTGCTGTGGAGACCCGAACCCAAGACCTCCCGCAGCAATAACTCCCATGGGACCACTGAGCTAATGCCCAAGACCCCTAGAAGTCACATTTTAACCAATAAGTTTTCTCAAATACTTCAACTGTTCGTGAACTATTCTTGTTCTACCTGCTTGTCTTTTATATTTTTGTCTTCATAAACTCGTTGGCTTCTATTGCTCGTCAAATACAATGTTTTGTACAAAGTAATCAAAAGTAGAAGATCTGTTGATGGATGTATGTGTTTGTTCGTTTTCAAGATATGACTGTATTTTTCACAGAAAGGAAGAAGAATCCCGAAACCTAGAACTTATACTGGGAATATTATATTCTCTCCAGAAAAAAAAGATACTATAAGAAGAGGAGCTTTGTTGGTAATGAGTACAGAAAGTAAAACTGATTATCTTTTGAATGTGGAGCTCAATGTCTTGCTCTCCAGGTGCCATATATCAAAGTTTTGTTACCCTTATCCTGTCCTTTCCTGTCCTGGTGAATTTATCATGTCCTGTAATCCGGGCAACCTGTAGGGTTCTTTTCTAATTGGTTAATATGATTTCCATATCCAGCGGTATAGTATTATGGAATAATAGTCCCTGAAATTTCACAATTTGGATTTTGAACTTTGGGTGCAAATGATGTTCGGTCTTATAACCTCATTTGCTTACTAGAGCGGTGAGTATTTAAACCAATTCACCTAAAACGCCTGGTTTCTGATTAAGTGTGGTTGAAATAGATCTAGCTTACCCTCCCTGCTGATATTAGCAAATGTGAACTGTTGACTTTTAGCTATCCTCGGTACAATTTTGTTTTTACCCCTATCTTCTTTCTCAATGTTTTTAGTGTAGCCTATTTGATATTTATTTAGCTTATTTGATATTTATATGCATTTTTTTTTACATGTTAGTGACCAATAGCAGCCTATATTTAGAATGGGGCTGCTACATTTGTTTGCTATAATATGGTAAAGTTCTTAAATATCAACCTTAATTACTCAACCAATGAATGCATAGAGTGGAGATCTGTTGTTTATTCTATTTCCGGGAATGCATGAGTTGCTGAGTTCTTCTATCCAAATATTAAGATTTTTTCCCCATTTTTGCTTTAGCAATTGCTTCAAATTTGGTCTGCAGATATTTTCTGCAGCAATGAAGGGATTGAGACAACCGTGAGCACCTATGGAAGGACAAAGAGGAGTAGATGGTGGTTTCTAAATTTTTTAAGATGGAGTGTTCTGATGTTCTACTTGTGTCAAATGATTGACATAGTCAGGCTAAAGTATGTGCTGATAAAGGTCAGGTGGTTGCTTTTTCTTATGTACATATTTCACTCTTGTTCTTCCTTTTAGTCTTTGTACACTAGTAACTTATCAATTCTTTTACTCTTCATGTTGTACAATAGCGTGGCCAAATTCTAGTTTCTTCAAATGATGGAGAATTATTACATGAAAATTCAATTTTAGCAGCTACTTTTTCTCTATAAAGTTTCTCTATTTATGTATGTGCCTGTCCATTTTATTTACAGCCGTTCATAATTTTGTTTTATTGTGGAAATTTATAAAATTTAAATATCTGAAATGAACGTCACTATCAATGCATTGATAAAAATGAATGGGAAGGGAACGAATAAAGTTTAAAATGTTTAATTTAGAATAAATAGTTTAATAGAGAACTTGATGTAACTAAGCTTAGATGGACTTAACTCTTTAATGAGCTTATGCACCTGCTGGTTCATTTGGAAGCTCGCTTCTTATAGTCCCGCAGCTTGTATAGTAGAACGAAGTGCCAACATATACTAAACAATTCCTTATCTTCAGCTAGTTGAATGGATGAACCTCAACACTCAAAACTAAGCACAATCATACAAACACTAGAAATTAATGGAAAGAGAAAAACACCCACATTACATATGGCACAATTAATGTCATACAAGCAGTACTGTATAAGTACAAACCACATCAACAATTGGGGATTCGTAGATACTCCCATCACAAGCAATGGTAGAAACTAGAAACACATCACTGGTTTTTATAATCCTAATCATAAAGATTATGGTCGTGTGAACCACACTTGTTGATTTTGAAGGCAAAAGGCCATTAAGTATTCTTTCCAGAGGTAGTAAAAACTTTCATGCTTGAAGTTAAGTCCTTATACCTGTCTATATATATATATATATTTGGAGTTGTTAGACATCTGTCTCAGGCAAAATTTCTACTTTCTACTCACAATAATGGATACCAACAGCACTTGTATAATGTTTGGGTCCAAGCAGCAGTTGGGTGTAATCGGGTAATAATTGAAACGGGTAATGTGTATTTGGTTGCTCGTTTCGATTACCCTGTCCATTACTTGTTACCCATTTCGTTAGAATTAAAAATTGTTATTCCGAATCTAAATTTTTTACCTGATTACCCATAGGTAAACAGGTAATCGGGTAAATATATGGGTAAATATTATTTTTATTAATTTTATCATATAAACTTTAATAAATATTTAAAAAATCACAAAAAATATAATTTATAATTTACTGGTTAATTAATGATTCAATTTAAATCTGATGAAAAATGACAGATTGGTTGGAGAGTTGGAATTGTTATGGTATTGTGAGAGGATTTGTCCTAATTGAGTTTTTCAATTGATAAAATTATATATAAAAAAAAGCACATCAACACTATATATGAATTAATGAAAACAAGCAAAACAGAAAATGAGAAAAGCTCTCTTTTCATCATTTTTTTTTTCTACTTATATTTGGAGCATCTTAAAACGCGATAATAATAGACTAGGGAGTACACCTCCCTGATAACATCAGAATAAACAACACCCATTGAGATAATGAAAAACATTAAGCAAATTAACAAACCTGACTTATTTATGAAGATCAACATATGAAACGCTAATGAAACCGGACTTAATTAGTTGGAAATGTTGGACTGCATGTGAACGGTTGGGCTTAGATAGCTTCTTCATGGTTGGTCTGACACAGCTTCTGGTGTTTCTTCTTTCACTTGCTTGTTATTGAACTCAGCCAGCTTCTCTGATTTTGGACTTCCCAGGCGTCGTGGAGTTTTCTTCTGGATCTTCTTCTTCGCCGGTGGAGGTTCATTTCCGGCTGCTGCCTTCTCTACTTCCAGTAGTTTCTTCTCGGGCTGTGAATAGTACTGCTCCTGTGGGGACGATTCCTCGTCCCCTCCATGCGGTGGTTTTTTCTTGCATTTCTTTTTGTGTTTCTTGTTTGGCTCGTTTTCTGGCGGAGGCACCGGCGGCGGGACTGGCGGTGGCACTGGCGGTGGGACTGGTGGCGGCACAGGTGGTGGGACCGGCGGCGGAGGGGGCTTCTCCTCGTGTTTTTCCTTTTTATGCTTCTTGCACTTGTGCTTGTGCTTGTGGTGCAAGTGGGGCTTTTCATCAGGTTCAGGCTTGTCATCCGGAGGAGGCTTATTAATGTTGGGGTCTGGCAACTTTGGTGGCATCTCAACCGGCGGTGGCTTCAGTGGAGGAGGCATTTCCTCCGGCGGTGGATCGTCGTCTTTCTTATCCTTCTTCTTGCATGGCTTCTTCTTTTGATCATCGTCCGGCTTCTCCTCCGGCTCCGGCGGTGGCTTTATCTCCGGTGGCGGTTTAATCTCAGGCGGCTTATCTTCTGTCTTCTCCTTCTTCTTGCATGGTTTCTTCTTCTTATCCTCCGGCTCCTCCTTGGGTTCCGGGGGAGTCTTCTCTTCCGGTGGCGGCTTCATCTCCGGTGGCGGCTTTGTCTCCGGCGGTGGTTTCACCTCCGGCGGGTGATTATCCTCCTTCTTATCCTTCTTGCATGGAGGCTTCTTGTCGTCCAGGTTTGGCTGAAGCTCAGGCAATGGTGGCTTCTCATCTAAAGGGGACCCTGGTTCCGGCAACGGAGGAATTACCACCTCAGTCTTCTGCTCGTAACCACCATGATCAGCAGCCATCAAACAGGGACGAGTGGTGAGAGCCACCAATATTGCTAAGAACAGCAGAAGCAATTGCCTTGGGAATGCCATGTTTTGGCTTTCCATGGTATGAGAAATTCAAAACACTAACCTACTTATATATTGAGGCTGCCAGATTAATATTGAAGCTATCTTCCAACCAAAAGTCTCAATTAATCAGAGCTCTACTTTATTCTTTTTTATTTAATTACATGAACTACTTGACTGGGCATCGCCTAATTAATCTCACAATTTAAACCTATATATTAATGTTAAAGAACCTCTTTTTAAAAACAAAAGACTAATTCTTCACATTAATTATTACTAGCTAGCTTAATTAAAAAGTACATATGGCACCGTATATATATATATGCTCTATCAAAATGATAAACCTTTCATTTGATTAAGATTTGATTTGTGTTTAACGTGGGGTTATTCAAGTGTTAACAGATCAGATCTCATGCATGATCTTTTAAGCTAAATTAAATTGTAAAACTAGATTGCTTAAATTGAATTCTTCACTTTAATTAACATTAATTTTTTATTAAGAAATTAAGACTGAGTAGCCTATTAAATGGTTAAAGTGTTTATTATAAATGAACCTTCTTCAGTTTCCCAAGAAATATTGATTTGAGATGATACCCCTTAGAATCCCTGTTTTACATAAGAAATTTTTGTTTTTTATTACAAAAATTGGATCTTTAACGTACGTAGCCTCGGATTTCCATATGAACAAGAGAGACCAATAAACATAAGAAATAAATAACCAAAGAAAAAAAAAGCTTTTATGCTTTCTCTTTCTCTCTCTTATTTCTCTCTACTATCTTTCCTCTTTCTCTATCTGTTCTTTTTTTCTCCAAATTTCTCTCCTCTTTTTCTCCAATGGGTACTAAAGAGTAGTCTATTACCCCCAATTACTCGATTACCCTAATCTTAATCCAAAAAACAAAAAAACTTATTATCTATTTTAAATTTGAATCGGTAAACTAATAAGCAGGTAAAGAGATGGTAATGACAAGGCGATGATCATGGCGGAATGGCGATGAAGTGGTGATGACGACAATGTGGCGAGATGGTGATGACCATGGCGATGGATCGTGGATCTTTGGGTGGGCTTGCCGTAGATGGGTCATTTAGATTTTGGCATCTACAACCGGGTTGGGCCGTTGAATATTATATACTATATTTTACATATATTTTACTTATAAAAAAAAAACAAAAATAATGTTGATTACAGTGAACCAGGCCAAGTCAATAAGAACCGGACCGGCCAATTTGGTTCGATTTTTAAAACACTGATTTTTTGTATTTTTTAAATATTTATAAAGGGTTAGATTATTAAATCTCCCTATATATGTTTGCCTTCCACTTTGTGCTTTGAGCTGATTTTACAGGTTTAATTAATTGCCTGGTAACCTCAATCTAGCGCTTTCTAATCTCTTGATTCTCTTCGTAAGAGCCTAATTAATGTACTTTAGTATCCATTTCTATTGTTTCCGGTTCACATAAAATTTCATTTATATTTGAACAAACAGAAATGTTCACCATAAATTAAAAATTAAATGTTACATATATATATCCAATCTTCTTGAGACTTCTTGTTGATGAATAATAAGGTATTTTTGGTCGTTCAATTCCTCTTGTGGTGGTTAATTGGTAGTAAAACCCCAGTAGGAACGACCAATAGTGCCAGGCTCGGTACATTGATTGTCATAAGAGAATTAAACCTGGACATAACATCATTAAGACTACTCAGTAACAAATATTAACTATGAACATAACCATTTTACTCCTGAAAAATGAATAAATAGAATAAGTAGGCTATTATTGAAATATAGTTAGCCACGGATATATATATATATATATATATATATATATATATATATATATATATATATGAGCCCATAAAAAATACTAGGAACTTTAGAAAGAACGTAAAAAAGAAAGGAACAAGAAGAAAGAATTACAAGAGACTTACCACATGCCTTCTCTAAACAAAATTCAGAAGAAACGATGCAAGTAAGATAAGAATATTGGAGTGTACTACTGTCTTCGTGCAAGGTTAATTCCCACCCATTTCTATAGTGCATGAAGGGGCACCTTAATAAAATATATTCATTAATTAAGAACATTAATGCATGGTTGATATGGAAAACACCCAAGCAAAAGCAATATTGGTTGTTACTCTCTCTCTATATATAACTGGCGGGTCATTAATTCTCTGATAATTAATCACTCCTCATATGCCAACGTTCCCATTAATTACTTTCTTTTGTAGTTTCTCTGGGGGGAGTAAAGAGTTTCTTTTTATAATTGAATTTAATATATTCTACGAGAAAATGGACTGCATGCATGTAAATACTTTAAATACATTTAATTTAAAATATTTTCCATAACAAAATTGCTTGAATATAATTTAAGCTTTTAAGCTTTCAGTCTTTCAGATCAATACTCAGCAAAATCCTACCTATAAAAAGAGGAACTGAGTCAATTGAGCCTCTTCAAAAATTGAGTCAACTCGAGCAGCAGTCACACTTGAAAAATAGATCTATTGTCCCTATTCTTTTCCTTAATAAGTTGCCACCATTTTTAGGTTCACCTTAACCACCAATTTTCATAAAAATAAACTCAAGGTATTTTCTTTCTCAAGACACTAATTTTTATTTCTGAGATAATTTATTTCAAACGTCTAATTTTCATCAGATTGTTGATCTTGTTGGTTGAATTGGATAGTTCTATAATTATATTCTAATTTAAATTTTGTGTCATTAAAAAGAGAAAATACTCTTTGAGTGGGTGAAACCAGTGTTTTAAAAACCAAGCCAAACCAACCGGTCCGACCCGATTGAACCAGAATCAGATGTCAATCCGGTCCTTATTGACTAACCAAAATCAGACATAGTCCAGTTGGATGGCCGGTTCGGTTTTACCCTAAACTGAAAATTAATTTGATGATCCATAAAATTAAGGTTGCATCTCTATTTTTCTCTACTATTTACTTGTATCATTTCTTTTTTATTCACAAAAATCCGATACGGGCTACCATGCTTTAAACTATTTCTTATTTTATTGTCATGAATATTTCCATTAGCAACATATTTTAAACTCTAAGGCTATGATCACATCTGGACCTTCCCAAATGTAAGGTGGCCAAGGGCACCCCTCCTTTCTCTAAAAAATTTTACTATAAAAAAACTTAATTTTACATATATAGAATTGGGTCTTTATGAGTAATAATTCAATTTTCTAAAAAAAAAATTATTTTTTACATATATAGAAAACACCGTTTTCATAAGAAAATTCGAACTTTTGTTAATATTTTTAACAAAAAAATTATAATGAAATAATATTACTTTTTTCTATTAAAAATAAAAATACTTATGCAATTATTTTTTTTTATTAAAGCCGATGTTATTCCTCACCACCACACATTGTCATTAATTTCAATCCCCTGATCAAAATGTTCCGACAAATATATGGAGTTAGGGACTATGAGCTACAGGCCAATGTGCTACAGCCACAGGGACCCGTCACCAGCTCCCTCTCCCCATGGGGAACACAAAACAATTAGAAAATCGATCTCCACCCGCTTCTGGATATCGCTTCCAGTGCCATCTCCCAGCATCCGAGGTCGTTCCAATTGTTGCAGAAAAAGAAGCTGTAAGCCTGTAAAATGGAAGAGAAATCAGGGAAGAAGTGTATAGTACTGTTCTACCCTTCTCCGGGGATGGGACATCTCGTTTCCATGGTGGAGCTCGCCAAGCGCTTCCTTCCTTACTCTTTCGATCTCATCGTCGTCATAGCAGAGCCGCCTTACAACACCGGCGCTACTGCTTCGTACGTCAGAAGCGTCGCCGCAACCCACCCTTCCATCACCTTCCGCCGTCTTCCTCCCGTCTCCTTACCCTTCGACTCCTCTCCTTCCACCAACCACGAGTCCTTCACCTTCCGCTTCATCCATCTCAACAACCCGTTACTGCATCAGGCTCTCCGGGACATTTCCGGCAGGAATAATCCCGTCTCCGCGCTCGTCCTCGATTTCTTCTGCTACGAGTCCATAGAGTACGCGACCCAAATGGGTATTCCACCTTACATCTACTACACCTCCGGCGTCACAAGTCTCGCCGCCTTCTTCAACTTTCCGACCATCCACAGAAACACGACGGCGAGTCTGAGAGACATCGAGACTGAGTTAGACATCCCGGGTGTTCCTCCGATGCCTGCCTCTTACATGCCCACGCCGGTGCTTGACAGGGAAGACGAGGCTTATTGGGGATTCCTCCGGATGTCAATGGAAATCCCCAAATGCAGGGGAATTTTGGTGAACACCTTCGAGGGGCTTGAACCACGAGCGTTGAGAGCCTTATTGGAAGGGGCATGCATCCCGGACGGACCCACTCCACGAATTTATCCGATCGGACCGGTGATCGCCGCCGATAATCGAGGCGGGGAATGGGAATGTCTGTCCTGGTTAGACTCGCAGCCGGGCAAGAGCGTCGTCTTTCTCTGTTTCGGAAGTTTGGGGCTGTTCTCCGCGGAGCAATTGAAGGAGATCGCAATCGGACTGGAGGGAAGCGAGCAGAGATTCTTGTGGGTGGTCCGTTCCCCGCCGTCTCCGGACGACAAGACCGCCGGACGGCTCTCCGAGCCGCCGGAACCCGACCTCGACGCGTTGTTGCCGAAAGGGTTCTTGGAGAGGACGAGCGAGAGGGGAATGGTGGTGAAGTCATGGGCACCGCAAGCCGCAATACTGAGCCACGACTCCGTCGGTGGGTTTGTGACTCACTGTGGTTGGAACTCAATCTTGGAGGCTATCTGTGCAGGGGTGCCCATGGTGGCGTGGCCTCTCTACGCCGAGCAGAAGCTGAACAAGGTGTTCCTCACGAAAGAAGCGAAGCTCGCCATCCCCGTATCAGAGGAGGAGAACGGACTCGTAACGGCGGCGGAGGTGGAGAAACGACTCCGAGAGCTGATGGAGTCGGAGGAAGGGAAAGGTCTGAGGGAGAGGACACTGGCAACCAGAGATGCCGCCATGGCTGCCATCACTGTAGGCGGGTCGTCACTCGCCCAGCTGACCGAGTTTGCCGAATCACTTTGAAGGAAGACACCCAAAATGACCATCATTCCATTGATTGTTATTGTTACCAAAACTATGATTTTACGTATGAATGTCACTAGAAGAAGATATTACATATAAGAAGGTAATAGTCCTATGTCCAATTTTTGCATAACCCCCTGTTAGATAGGGTTTGAACCTATGGTTCAATCATTAAATATTATATAATATAATTTGTATTTTTATGGGTAATAAGATAAAAGAAGTATTTTATGCTGCATTAACTTCCAACAAATATTATCTGAATATTCAATTATGAATGCATGTTGACAAAATATTTAGTTATGGATTCGAAGATGAAAATGTCATTCACTTAGCCCTTAAACCGGTTTATACAGAAAATAATGAACTAATAGTATATTATGAGGAACGAGAAAATATATTATGCATAAAATAAGAGTATGTTATATACTATAAACTAATATATTATGCAAAATTTATAGGGTTAAACACATTTTAATCATAAAAAATTATATTATTACCTAGTACTTTAGTATGTTATAGACTATTAATTAATATGTTATATCAAGCTTCATAAGATCAAACATGCTTCAACGACGAGAAATTATACCAACTTCTTAAAGCCAAACTGGTCCAAGGGTTAATGTGAAGAGCATTTTCGTCCCTGTATTCATGACTTAATATTTTGTTAATATGCATATATGGTTCAATGTTTAGACAAACAATAATAAGTCTATGAATCATAATTTTACATAACTTAAATGAGTTTTGCCGAACCTTGGCAAACCTGGTATACTCAAGCCTGGCTCAATGAATTTTTCTTTAGCTCCAACTCGAGCTTTATCTGAATTACGAATTCAGAGTTTGAGTTAAAAAAAACATTCGAGTATTCGACCCAAGCTCCGAACCCCTTTCGCGCCTAAATAGAATAAAACACACATTTTTTTAGTGGATGAAAATGAGAAAATTAGTGTGTATTGAATGTAAATACTTTAAAATCGACTTTTTTATTTTAATTTATTTTTAGGATTTTTTTTATAGTTTAGTTTGAAATGAAATTTTATAATTAACTTAGTGGATCATCAATCTAAATAAAATTTTATAATTTTAGTAAATTTGTGGGTGTTTTTGTAGGAAACAATGAAACGATTTCGCAAATAAAAACTTCACAATTTCTAGCATTTGTGCTTGATTTTCTTCATGCAATTTGTTTTTTAAACAATTTTTTATTTAAAAAAAAACTATATTCCATATTCTCTCTGCACTGCAGAATACCAAAGATTTCTTTCTCCTTTCTTCCCCCGCCATGTTATAAATTGATAGTAAAAATTTAACTTTGCAAGATTGCATAAAAATGGCGGCACTGATTCAGTCATACCTCTCAAATTCATCTCAAATCAGAGAATTCCTTCAGTGATTCGGCGAACTCCGTCACCTTCGCTTCCGACCTCCCGCCTTCACCGACGGCAGCAACGGCGGCGTCTCTTGCTACGAGTGTCCTCTCCCTCAGCCCCTTCCCTTCCTCCGACTCCATCAGCTCCCGGACGCGCTTCTCCACCTCCGCCGCCGTCACGAGTCCGTTCTCCTCCTCCCTCACCGCGATGGCGAGCTTTGCTTCTTCCGTCAAGAACACCTTGTTCATCTTCTGCTCGGCGTAGAGAGGCCACGCAACCATGGGCACCCCTGCGCAGACGGCCTCCAAGATTGAGTTCCATCCGCAGTGAGTCACGAACCCGCCGACCGATTCGTGGTTCAGGACGGCGGGTTGGGGCGCCCAGGACTTTATCACCTTTCCCCTGTTTCTCGTCCTCTCCAAGAACCCTTTTGACAACAGGGCTTCCAAGTCGGGTTCCGGCGGCACAGAGAGCCGCCCTAAGGTTTTGTCGTTCGGGGACGGCGGGGAACGGACCACCCACAAGAATCTCTGCTCGCTTCTCTCCAGTCCGATTGCGATTTCCTTCAACTGCTCCGCCGAAAACAGCCCCAAACTTCCGAAACAGAGGAAGACGACGCTCTTGCCCGGCTGCGTGTCTAACCAGGACAGAGATTCCCATTCCCCGTCCCGATTATCGGCGGCGATTACCGGTCCGATCGGGTAAATTCGTGGAGTGGGTCCGTCCGGGATGCAAGCCCCTTCCGATAAGGCTCTCAATGCTCGGGGTTCAAGCCCCTCGAAGGTGTTCACCAAAATTCCCCTGCATTTGGCGATTCCGACCGACATCTTGAGAGCTTCACCGTAAGCCTCGTCTTCCCTGTCCTGCAACGGCTCCGGCATGTGGGAGGCCGGCAGGGGAGGAACGCCCGGAATCATGTCCAACACCGTATCAAACATGTCTTTGAGACTGGATGTGGTGTTTCTGTGAAAGGTTGGCAAGTTGAGGCTCATGGCGAGACATGTGGCATTGGAGGTGAAGTAGACGAAAGGGGGAATCCCCAATCTGGCCGCGCACTCCATGGACGTGTAGCAGAAGAAATCTAGGACGAGCGCGGAGACGGGAACATTCCGGGCGGAGATGTCCCGGAGGGCCCGATGCAGTAGCGGGTTGTTGAGATGGATGAAGCGGAAGGTGAGGGCCTCGTGGTTGGTGGAAGGAGAGGCGTCGAGGGGTAAGGTGACGGGAGGAAGAAGACGGTGGAAGGTGATTGAGGGGTGGGTTCCGGCGACGCTTCTGATGTACGAAGCCGTATCGCCGGTGTTGTAAGGCGGCTCCGCTACGACGACGGCGAGGTCGAAAGAGTAAGGAAGGAGGCGCTTGGCGAGCTCCACCATGGAGACGAGATGTCCCATCCCCGGAGAAGGGTAGAACACTAGGCACGACTTCTTCCCTGTTTCCTCTGCCATGTTAATTTGCTTCTCGTTTCTGCAACTCGAGAGAGGTACTCGGAAATACTTCCGAGATGACTGCCCTCGCGTCCTTTTCTCCGGCCAGCAATATTTGCGGAACTCGATCACGAAGATACCGATGATTCAGACTGGTTTCTGTCTTCTTTCCTCGAGTGGGGGGAGACTGATCTGGTCCGTAACAGAGTCGTGTGTGGCTCTCGCAGCCTCACGCGGGCCCTTACTGCGTATATATGTTATTAACTTTATTGATTTATTATCAACTTGTACCATTTTTATCTTTTTAATTTTTAAAAATAAACTAAGTAATTAATTAAAAGGCAACGATACTCACTAAGTAGTAAGTGTAATAGAGCGGTCAACATATTCTTAAAAATAAAACATAATTTTTATTGGGAAACTGTTTTTTGAGGGAGAGGAGAAGAGCTACTAACTATTGACCTCCTTAGTCTAAATACTCAACCAACATGCAAGCACATGAGACTAAACAGCTCCAACAAATATCATTTTATATGAGACTAAAATACCCCGTTGTGAAGTATTTTAATTATATATTGATTTTATCATTTTATTTTATCTATATATATATATCCTATAGGGTATAACAATTAAAAATATATCCTTACAAACATGCCATTATTAATTTGATGCGATATCCTTGAAAACCGAGGTCGAAACAGAGAACATAAGGTCCAGCGGTCCAGCCCTCCAAAATCATCTCCCAAGTCCTATCTGTAACTGTTTCAGTGACTCCGCAAACTCGGTCAGCACGGCGAGTGACGACCCGCCTTCACTGACGGCAGCAACGGCGGCGGTTCTGGTCGCCGCCGTCCTCTCCCTCAGACCCTTCCCTTCCTCCGACTCCATCAGCTCTCTGACACGTCTCTCCACCTCCGCCGCCGTTACGAGCCCGTTCTCCTCCTCTGTTACGGGGATTGCGAGCTTCGTTTCTTTCGTTAGGAACACCTTGTTTAGCTTCTGCTCGGCGTAGAGAGGCCACGCCACCATGGGCACCCCTGCACAGATAGCCTCCAAGATCGAGTTCCAACCACAGTGAGTCACGAACCCACCGACCGATCCGTGACTCAGGACGGCGGCTTGCGGTGCCCATGACTTTAGCACCATTCCCCTGTTTCTCGTTCTCTCCAAAAACCCTTTTGGCAGCAGGGCTTCCAAGTCGGGTTCCGGCGGCGCGCAGAGCCGCCCCGCGGTTTTGTCGTCCGGGGACGGAGGGGAACGGACCACCCACAAGAATCTCTGCTCGCTTCTCTCCACTCCGATTGCGATCTCCTTCAATTGCTCCGCGCTGAACAGCCCCAAACTTCCGAAACAGAGGAAGACGACGCTCTTGTCCGGCTGCGAGTCTAACCAGGACAGACATTCCCATTTCCCGCCTCGATTATCGGCGGCGATCACTGGTCCGATCGGAAAAATTCGTGGAGTGGGTCCGTCCGGGATGCAAGCTCCTTCCGAAATGGCTCTCAACGCTCGTGGTTCGAGCCCCTCGAAGGTGTTCACCAAAATTCCCCTGCATTTGGGGATTTCCATGGACATCCGGAAGAATCCCCAGTAAGCCTCGTCTTCCCTGTCGAGTACCGGCGTGGGCATGTGAGAGGCAGGTAAGGGAGGAACACCGGGGACGTCTAGCACCGTATCAGTCATGTCTTTCAGACTAGCTGCGGTGTTTCTGTGGAGGGTCGGAAAGTCGAAGAAGCTTGCGAGACATGTGGCGCTGGAGGTGAAGTAGACGTAAGGGGGAATCCCCAATCGAGCCGCGCTCTCCATCGACGTGAAGCAGAAGAAATCGAGGACTAGCGCGCAGATGGAGTTCCTGCGCGAAATGTCGAGGAGAGCGTCGTGCAGTAAGGTCCGGTTGAGATCGATGAAGCGGAAGGTGAAGGCCTCGTTGTTGGTAGAAGAAGAGGCATCGAGGGGTAAGGAAACGGGAGGAAGACGGTGGAAGGTGATGGCGGGGTGGGTTTCTGTGACGCGTCTCATGTACGATGCGGTGGAGCCGGTGTTGTAAGGCGGCTCCGCCGTGACGACGGTGAGATCGAAAGAGTAAGGAAGTAAGCGCTTTGCGAACTCCACCATGGAGACGAGATGTCCCATCCCTGGAGAAGGGTAGAACACTACACACCTCCTCCCCGTTTTCTCTGCCATTGCTGCTCGTGTTTCTTGCTTGCTATTGCAGTAAGTTGATGGAGATCGATGACATCAGACTGGATGGATTTTATAACCTTAATCAAAGTAGCACATTTTCCCAGAATGTGATTACTCTTGGTTGGAGAGAATACTTGATACGTGACAGGTCTTGGTCAATTTTGTTTTTGCTTGTCACACCCCTAGACCACGACCCAAGATGCTAGACTTCGGATCCCTTGGTGCCCCAGGGGCCCATGGTGCTATTACTAGTCTTTGGATAATGATAATATGGATGTTGCTAAAATACTGGAATCTATGGCAAAAATACACATCCTACTCACAACTAAATTGTAAGTTACATATTAACAAGTTAGTCTTTAATGAAAAACTATATTATGAGTATCCAGGTAATTTATTATCCCACCTTACATAATGTAGTTAGTATATTATATACTATCAATTAGTATGTTATTAACTACCATGCACCAACTAGCATGTTACTTTGCACCAATTAATATGTTACTGATCAACATCTAGCATGATATTGACAATCAATTAGTATAATAATGAGTATTTATGTCCACTTTGCAGGTTAAATTAACTAACCATATTTTCATTATTGAATGCCTATAGTTCGGTATTTTGGTAACATGCATGCATAAGTGTAGATATTTTGGCAACAAACAATCCATGAGTGGTAATTTTCCCAAACAATGTCTTTCCTAAACTCATATAACTTGTGGTTTGGAGAGAATTATTGATACCAGACACGGTTGGGGCTATAAACCTTATATAAACATAACAGATACAGTTATTCAGTATACCATCCCACTAGTATTCTGGTTATTTGTATACGGTTCTATCCATCAGCTTTTAATTTATTCTGCATTCATACGATTAATTGTCGGGTAAATCTGGTGATTGGGTTAAGAAGTCGAAAAATTGTACATGGGCTGCCGGGTTATGTGATTAATCTGTATTTTTTCCGATCAAGCTTTCAAGCAGCTAGCGGTTTAAAAACTGAATCAGACCGGCCGATCCAACCCGATTGAACCAGAATTAGAGACCATTTCGGTTCTTATATTTGACTCGGCTTGGTTCACTATAACCGGCACTATTTTTTGTCTTTTTTCTTATGAAAATATTAAATTTATATAAAGTATAGAATATATCATTCACGCATTGAACCATTGGTCCAACCCGGCCTACACGAAACAGGACGAACTGCCGGTTTGATGGCATGTTCGGTGTTTAAAACATTGCTTTCAAGCATTAGTTTAGTTGGTATTTTCCACAGAATTGGCTCCATTGTTGTAGTTGGCCATCTTTTTCATTTAACAGTAGTGTGGAGGTCTGTCTCTCTAATTAATATTCTAACCCATTGGAAAAGGCAAGCACACTCGATTATTAAGGACAAGTTTGAAAAGTAAGTAATATAATTGTTTGTGACTATTGTTTCATGCTCTTAGTCTTATTTGAACACTGATATGACTAATTAAGATCAGGAGTCTATGTGGAACAAATTAAAGGAAGAAGAATCCTAGTTGCTCAAGGACTCCTTTTTTTAGTCTACCATTATCATGCATGCACAATTTTGTTACGATCCTTTGGTGCTTTGTATCTTTTTCACAAACTTCCTTTTTTTTAATATTCAGCTATATGATCTAGATCACTGTGCATGAGATCAGTATATATATATATATACTTCTGTCATGGCTTCAGCTCACTTTGTGTTTGGTAATTCAATTCTCTTGCAGGACTTCTGTGTGGCAGATATCAACAATATTTAACGTACAGGTATAGTGGTTACTTGCAAGGCTTGTTTTTACATTAGGGTTTGATGGTTTTAAAGACAGAGAAACAGTGACCTGAGTCTTCGGAGGTACGCCACAGCCAAAGACTCCAGTTCCATAACATTTCTGAAATTCAAACTGCAAATCTTGAAGTGCCTTCTCGCTTAGTGCTGTTCTTACTTCTTAATTAGTCTCCCTAGGGGGTGTTGCAGGAGTCATTCAATCGAAACAGGGAAGGAATCTCAGTGTGAGAGGCTAGCCCAGCTTTAGCAATATGAAATCAAATATTGAAGTTAAGGTTTAACAATGAATCTAGTTGTTATTTAAACCAAGTTTTACTGTTTTAGCAAAGAACAAATCAGATTGTTGGCAGAGCCAAGATTTTAGCAGCTGGCAACGAGTAGTATCAAGATATGAGGGTTTTGAGTTAACACCCAACACATTTCACAATCTAGCTAGTGAAGAGAAAATTAACTTAGTACTTCTCAAACATGTGACATGATTTGAGAAAATTGAAGGAGCTTTAAGCTACCACCTGTTAGCTTAATTTGACATGAAGCATGATCTTAGCAGAAGCAATCTTGGAGCTGCACATGCATATATTTATTGGTTAGCTGTGGAAGAGAGCAACAGGGAGAGATATCTGATGCCTTCCTCATTACAGATACCCCCTACACCAAAACATTGGGGAACTGTTTTAGAGGGAGAGGGATGAGTTTTGGAGGAGAATTGAGTCACAGAACCATTAACCACCTTGTGTCCATGACTTTCTGTCACTAGGAGAGTACAACACAGCAGAAAACCAAACTGCACTAGTGATCTATATATATTGGAGTGGACCTCAATGTTATATATATATATTTTTTTTTCAAGAGATTAAATAATAATTTAACAATATTCTTAAAATATGATGACCTTTTGCTATAAAATATATCTTATGTATTTTTACAGAAAATTCTAAACATAAAATACATATGGCAAACCCTTTCTTGGACCTATAATTATAAATTAACTCTCTACCCGACCGAACCCTTTTTACATGATCAAACATAAAACACTTATAATTAAATTAATACATATACATAATAATGTTGCACTGCATACAATTAACTTCCCTATTATAAATCATCTCCAATCGATAATTGTTTCAGTGACTCGGCAAACTCGGTCAGCACCGCGAGGGACGACCCGCCTACATTGACGGCAACCATGGCGGCATCTCTTGTTGCTACTGTCCGCTCCCTCAGACCCTTCCCTTCCTCCGACTCCATCAGTTCTCGGAGTCGTTTCTCCACCTCCGCCGCCGTTACGAGCCCGTTCTCCTCCTCTGATACGGGGATGGCGAGCTGAGCTTCTTTTGTCAGGAACACCTTGTTCAGTTTCTGCTCTGCGTAGAGAGGCCACGCCACCATGGGCACCCCCGCACAGATAGCCTCCAAGATCGAGTTCCAACCACAGTGAGTCACGAACCCTCCGACCGAGTCGTGACTCAGGATTGCGGCTTGCGGTGCCCATGACTTCACGACCATTCCCATGTTTCTCGTTCTCTCCATGAACCCCTTCGGCAACAGGGCTTCGAGGTCGGGTTCCGGCGGCACGGAGAGCCGGCCGGCGGTTTTGTCGTCTGGGGACGGAGGGGAACGGACCACCCACAAGAATCTCTGCTCGCTTTTCTCCAGACCGATTGCGATTTCCTTCAATTGCTCCGCCGAAAACAGCCCCAAACTTCCGAAACAGAGGAAGACGACGCTCTTTGCCGATTGCGAGTCTAACCAGGACAGATATTCCCATTCCCCGCCTCGATTATCGGCGGCGATCACCGGTCCGATCGGAAAAATTCGTGGAGTGGGACCGTCCGGGATGCATGCCCCTTCCGATAAGGCTCTCATGGCTCGCGGTTCGAGCGCCTCGAAGGTGTTGACTAATATTCCCCTGCATTTGGGGATTTCCATGGACATTCGGAGGAATACCCAGTACGCCTCGTCTTCCCTGTCCAGTACTGGCGTGGGCATGTAAGATGCAGGTAAGGGAGGTACACCCGGGACGTCGTCTAACACCGTATCGACCATGTCTTTCAGACTGGACGTACAGTTTGTATGGAGAGTCGGCAAGTTGAAGGTGACGGCGAGACACGTCGCGCTCGAGGTGTAGTAGACGTAAGAGGGAATCCCCAATCGGGCCGCGTACTCCATGGACGCGAAGCAGAAGAAATCGAGGAGGAGCGCGGAGACGGGAATCTTTCGGAGGAGAGCGTCGTGCAGTAAGGGGTTGTTGAGGTCGACGAAGCGGTAAGTGAAGGCCTCGTGGTTGGTGGAAGGAGAGGCGTCGAGGGGTAAGGTGACGGGAGGAAGAAGACGGTGGAAGGTGATTGAAGGGTGGGTTCCGGCGACGCTTCTGATGTACGAAGCCGTATCGCCGGTGTTGTAAGGCGGCTCTGCTACGACGACGGTGAGGTCGAAAGAGTAAGGAAGGAAGCGCTTGGCGAGCTCCACCATGGAGACGAGATGTCCCATCCCCGGAGAAGGGTAGAACACTAGGCATGACTTCTTCTTCCCTGTTTTCTCTTCTTCCATTTGGTGCTTGTTTCTTGCAGCATGCAATTCCAGTAGATGGAAGAGCATTTCTGATCTCTGTCCTCCAACCGCAGGAGTAGCCTTCATATATATAACATTTTTTTTTTTTTTTCCATGCATGGTAATGTAAGTAGATGGATTCCATATTCGCTTTCATGCAATTGGAGGTCATGAGCTATTTGTTTGTTTGACTATATTAAGAGTTAATTAAATGACAGTTTTTTGGTTTTTCACAAAAATAGATAGTTTTTCATGAAATAATAAAGTCTTTCGTAAACTTATATAACTCCTGGTTTAGGAGAATAAATGATATGAGACAGAGCTCATAATAGGATATGGAATAACCTTATTACATAATAGGATATGAAAAAAAATTATTTTATATTGTTTCACCGAAAATCCGCCGGTCCGCGAAGAGGTGCGATCGAGAGAATATGTCGATTTAATAACAGAGAATTTTCGTGTTACAATTTGTGTGTTTCGTATCAAGGGATGCGAGTACAGTCTCCTATGTTTCCTCTGATTCGATCTCCGTATGTTGTTGATGAAGTTGAAGCTCCTGCGAACGAACAAACGTCGAACTCAAGTTGCGAGAGCGATTGTGCACGATCTGTTGTGGCTTTTGGTCGGTCGGACGGAGGTATTTGTGCTCCGCGTGTATCGACTTATGACGCTGCCGGCGAACGTGTAGAGCTTCTCGGTCAGAGAGTAGAAGCGAATCCACGGCAATTGCTTGGCCGATGGTTTGATGAGAACCCTCGTGGCGAAGAGCTTCTCCCCAGAAGGAATTTGAGTCCTTCGGTTTGAGAGAGGGAGAGAGTTCTTCACTCGTCGGGATGTCTTTCGGAATCAATTTTCTTCCCCCTAGAACAGGGAACTTCTGGCTATTTGTAGCCGGTCTGTTGAGTAACGTTGTCTGGGAATGGGGATCGTGATCCTCATTCTGATGTGAATTTGAGGAAGAAGAGGGGAAGAGAGAGACCAGGAACGTGGCCCCTCTTTCTCTCCTTCCGTTGAAGACCGAGATTGGCTGTTGATTGCTGAGGTGGGCGGTGAGCTGATGAAGCATGCCGATGAGCACTGACTCGACAGTTTTTGCTGACGAGCGCTGACTCGACAGTTTCTGCTGACGAAGATGTCGACTGTGTCGATGACGTGACGATACGACTGGACTTCGTAGTGGATTGCCGCAACGGACTTTGGTGATGATTAAAGCCTACCCATGGTCATTGTTTGAAGGGCTGATGGGTTGTTGAGCTTATCGAATTTGGGCCACGCACATTTTGATGCGTACATATATATATACCTTCTGAATTCTGATTAATAATTAGTGGAATGTTAAATTAAAAAAAAATCGGGTGAATATATTTGACACCCCTAGACTAGAGGACATAATAGAATCTCCCACGTTGTTTTCATCTGATCAATCGCCTGCCTCTTTGAGCTTGTCATGCTCGGATGACGAAACGAGGATGCTCTTACTAACATTTGGATAATACAAGAGCGGCGGGACCTTCTTTTGTCCCCCTACCTCTTGTTGGGCGTTTCTCACTTACCATTTACTTAATCTGTTGAAATGAATAAATGTGAAATTAAAATTCTTATAAATAATGTACTATATGTTCATGTCGTATTATAGGGAATAACATTTGAGCTTTTATTATTGTTAATGATTAATTTAATATTACATTATCTTTATTTTGTATGATGCCCGCACATTGTGGAAAATATCTTGGAGGCGGAGACGCATCCAGCTCCATAATCCGGGGTTCTCGTCGCCCACCACCGGCAATAGATTTGAACACAACGATCCCGACTGATCGGAGGGATTGAAACTCCCAAATCCCAGATGCAGTCCGTCGCCATACTCTTCTCATCATTTCTGGTTATTTGGGTCCTGCATCATTTTCTGAAGAAACCCAGATCCGCCGCCGGCGATGGCAACCGACCGCCAGGCCCTGTTCCGGCGCCGGTCGTCGGCAGCCTCTTCAAACTCGGGGACGCGCCTCACAGGTCACTGGCCGACCTTGCCGCCAAGTACGGCCCCGTCATGAGCGTCCGCCTCGGACAAGTCACGAGCGTCGTCGTCTCCTCCGCCGCCGTGGCTAAAGAGGTGCTGCAGAAGAACGACCAGACTTTTGCCGGCCGGAGCGTGGTGGACGCCGTCCGCGTCCTCGACCACGAGAACGCCTCCATGGTGTGGCTACAACCGGGTCAACACTGGAGAAGAATGCGTGCTCTCTGCAACGCGTGTATATTCTCTGCTCAGCCACTCGACGCCGGCCAGGGCCTTCGTCGCCGGAAAGTGGAGGAGCTGCTCGCCCACGTCGGTAAACGGGCTCTGGAAGGAGAAGGGGTCGATATAGGTAAAATCTCATTTGTCACTACGCTCAATTTGATCTCCAACACCGTCTTCTCAGGCGATATGGTCGATATCGAGTCGGAAACGGCGCAGGAGTTCAAAGATTTAGTGTCGGCGATCTCGGAAGGAGCCGGAATACCCAACATCGTCGACTATTTTCCGATTCTTCGACCCCTCGATCCGCAAGGAATTAGGCGCAAGATGAGATCTGACTTCGAAAAGTTACACGAGATTTTCAATAAACAGATAGAAGGCCGCAAGACCTCTCGAGCAACTCCCGGGTATCGCCGGAGAGGCGATTTTCTAGATGCCCTCCTCGATCAGAAGGAGAACGGCGCCGAGCTCACCAATCTCCAGATGAATTCCACTCTCATGGTACTATTTCCGAGCTTTGGTTCGAATGTATTTAATTTTTAATATCGGGGAGAGCAAAAAAAAAAAAAAAGACATTTGACAATGGTGGATGATTTCCCTGTTCATTACCAGGATCTGTTTGTCGCCGGAAGCGAGACGAGTTCAGACACGGTAGAATGGGCGATGTCGGAGTTGCTCCGAAACCCGGAAATCATGGCGGAAGCGAGATCAGAACTCGACGAAGTAATCGGCGCAGGCAAACAAGTGGAAGAATCGGACATACCCAGATTGAGATACCTTCAGGCCGTCGTGAAGGAAACCGTGAGGCTGCATCCGGCGGCTCCTTTCCTCCCCCACAGAGCGGAACGCGACGGGGAAATCTCCGGCTACGCCGTTCCCAAACACTCGAGCGTGATCGTGAACGTATGGGCCATAGGCAGGGACGACGAGGTTTGGACGGATCCGAGCGGGTTCATACCAGAGAGGTTTCTAGAGTCGAAAGTGGATTACAGGGGGCAACATTTCGAGCTCATCCCCTTCGGCGCCGGCCGCCGGATCTGCCCGGGACTGCCCCTTGCTCACCGGTTGGTGCACTTGATGTTGGCTTCTCTGCTTCACTCTTTCGCTTGGGAGCTCCCGGCAGGGATGTGGCCTGATGATTTGGATATGCGAGAAAAATTTGGACTCACCCTCAGAAAGTCCATTCCTTTAGTAGCTGTTCCACTGAAACGCGACAATCCATGATATGAAAACACTAACAAACAGAGCTTAGTGACGACTGAGAAACAGACAACTTCATGTTAAGAAACAGAGCTTAGTGACAGTGAGAAACAGAGCTTAATGACAGTGAGAAACAGAGCTCAGTGACAGTGAGAAACAGAGCTTAGTGACAGTGAGAAACAGAGCTTAGTGACAGTGAGAAACAGAGGACTGAAGAAGAGTACAGAAAGCCCAGGGAAAGTTTGAGGGCCAATGGTTGTATCATTATCTGTTCCCACTCTCACATGCCCATTCACATTGAAATCTTGAATTAGTTCTTCTGCCATATGTTGCTGCTTTCTTAACATCTCATTCACTTTTCTCTTTATCATTCACTCTCACATTCCCATTCACATACACAGCACTTTTTAAGACCTCTAACTCAACAGTTTATACTATAGCATTGGAAGTGGTAACTCATGTAAACTATGGTGATTAGACTATAAAACATAAAAAAGATTTTCAATACCATAAACAAAGACTTTGGGGACTTAAACAGGATGGAAACACAATTATGGACATACTAACACTAAGGACACAATATGCTGACTACTCAGTAGTACACACACATGCTCTAAAAGCCAGAGGACTTGTACCTAGAAAGTGATGAGATCTCTTTTCAAGAACTTGAATTTCTTTTCTTCATAAGTTTCTCATGCTAGCTTGCAACAATTTTCACGAATGTGGAATTTGATATTTACCCTCGGAGAAAAACAAGTTTCTTTCAATTCATTAGGTGTCTTCGGAGACACCACAACACAATGTGTCATATGATCTTTGACTAGATAAGTAGTAGCAAAAAACCAAACCAAACTCTTTAACTGTACATGGTTTCCACATCTATTTTCTCTTGCTTATTGACATAATTCTATACATCTTCAAATTATAAAAAAAACCCAAATCAGCTCTATTATTGCAAACCAAGAACAGGAAGATGATAATGTAATTCTAATAAGAAGAATAAATCATAAGATCTCACTTAGGATAGACATGGAATCTTGAGCACTAGCACAGGGTTATAAGTAGGGATAAGAGCACCCCATGCGGTTGTAACAGAGTATAGATGGAATCCTGCGTCGCCATAATAGTAGTATTGCTCTTGCCTTCCTTTCTGCTTTTGTCGATCCTCCGGCATCATCTTCTGAAGAATCCCGGTTCTCCGGCGGCCGGAAAGCTTCCGCCGGGCCCAATTCCGGCACCTGTCGTAGGCAGCCTGTTCAAACTCGGGGACCAGCCTCACAGGTCGCTCGCGAAGCTCGCAGCAACGTATGGCCCACTCATGAGTCTCCGCCTTGGGCAGGTGACCACCGTCGTGGTCTCCTCCGCCGCCATGGCCAAAGAGGTCCTGCAGAAGCACGACCAGTCCCTCGCCGGGCGGACAGTGGTGGACGCCGTCCGCGTCCTGGGTCACGATGGGGCGTCCATGGTGTGGAAGGAACCGGGTCAACGCTGGCGAAGGCTGCGAACCTTGTGCAATACGAGTATCTTCTCTTCTCAGCGACTCGACGCCGGGGAGGGCCTCCGCCGCCGGAAATTGGAGGAGCTGCTCGCGCACGTAAAAAACAGGGCTCTGTCTCTGAAACCCGTGGACATCGGGAAAGTAGCTTTCGTCACTGTCCTCAATCTCATCTCCAACACCGTCTTCTCCGTCGATATGGTCGATATCGATTCGGACGAAGCGCAGGAGTTCAAAGATTTGGTCTGGGAGATATTGGAAGAAGCCGGGAAGCCCAATCTCGTCGACTTCTTTCCGATTCTTCGAACCATCGATCCACAAAGAATCAGGCGGGGGATGAAGACCAAATTAGGAAAACTACACCGGGTTTTCGGCAAACAGATCGATGACCGTGAAATCTCTCGTTCGACTTCCAAACACCAACGGAGAAACGATTTCCTGGACGCCCTTCTGGACGAGAAGGAGAACGCTGAACTCAGCCGTATCGAGCTGAATGCTCTGTTCACGGTACTGTTCTTCTTGATCCCCGTATCTACATATTTACTCTGTTTCGTTACATTCTTATTCATTAATTAATGTTTTGTCCAACCAAATTACCAGGATTTATTCGTCGCCGGGAGCGATACGAGCTCGGTTACAGTAGAATGGGCGATGTCGGAGCTGCTTCGAAACCCGGAATCCATGGCACGAGCGAGAACAGAGCTGGATGAAGTCACGGGCGAAAGAGCAGAGGTGGAAGAATTGGACATACCCCGACTTCCATATTTGCAGGCGGTAGTGAAAGAGACTCTGAGGCTTCACCCGCCCGTTCCGTTCCTGATCCCTCACAGAGCCGAATGCGACGTCGAAATCGCCGGCTACACCTTACCCAAACACACCAAGGTGATCGTCAACGCCTGGGCTATCGGCAAGGACGGCGAGGTCTGGGAAAACCCAGAATGCTTCAACCCAGAGAGGTTTCTGGGGACGTCGTCGAATGTCGATTACAGAGGGCGACATTTCGAGCTCATCCCGTTCGGCGCCGGCCGCCGGATTTGCCCGGGACTGCCACTTGCATACCGGATGGTACACCTGATGTTGGCCTCTCTTCTCCGGTCGTTCTCTTGGAAGCTTCCTGCCCTGATCGTGGCCCACGATTTGGATATGCGTGAAAAGTTTGGAATTACTCTGCAGAAGTCGACTCCATTAATGGCGGTGCCGATTCCCCTCCACCTGTGAGATGATAAATTGTCGGTTGTTTAGATCTACAGCGTCCCGACTATTGAGTATTGAGATACACAAGAGTTTTGTACAGCCGGTCAGCTTAGCCGGTCACATAGGAATAACTAATCTGTCATTTTATAATAAAGTCTCGTATTAATAAAGCACAATATAATCTTATAATCTATAAACGTATCTGAATTTGAAGTTCTAATTTAGTAGCTTTAATTGTTTATCTTATCATCCCCGGTGTCTTCAACATAAACAAATAATTTATAGATGTATTTCAAACACTACGTTCAACATCACTGTAACAGAATAGCGAACGCTTCCATGATCCCACTACCTACTCCTCAGGACAGATGGTCCGATTATCATCTCACAATGAGGCACACTAAAGCTGACTACACCTCATCTCTCCATCTTTAATAATGATGGAATCTCACTCACTCTAAAAAAAAGTGAGATTTATTTTAATAAAATAAAGGAAAATAAAACTGCTGATTGAGTATGGGAGACAGTGGGAGAGCCAAGAAAAAATTCTTGGGGAGGCAAAAAAAAAAGGATAAAAAAATTATATATATACCTATTGTAAACTTATCAAAAAATCAAATTAATTTTCATTAACATGTACAAGTTTTTATATACATGGGTTATATATACAAAATGACTAAATTACCCCTATATATGTATACATATTACACTAATAATATATGTACACATATTACTCTAACATCCCCTTCAAACTCAAGGGAGACCAAGGGAACACATCTTGAATTTGGAACACAAATACTCAAATCGTGACTTGGTGAGCGATTTAGTAAACATATCCGCAATCTGATCCTGGGAAGGTATATAGTATAGTTGAAGAGTATGCAAAACACAGTGATATCGAATAAAGTGGCAATCAACTTCAATGTCTTTGGTTATCTCATGAAACACATTATTGTGAGCAATTTGAATGACACTTCTATAGTCACAATGAAGTGGAGAGGGAGTGTCCAACTGCACACCTATATCACTAAAAAGCCAACGAAACCAAACGAGCTCAGAAGTAGTGTCATCAAGAGCATGGTACTTGGCCTCAGTACTCGAACGAGACACAGTAGACTGCTTCTTGCTGCACCAAGAAATCAAAGAGTCACCCAAGAAAATATAATAGCCTGTAGTAGATATCCGATCAGTAACATCACCTGCCCAATCAACATCCGAATATAGAGAGAGATGAAGTTGCGAAGAGGAACCAAAAAATAATCCCTGGAACAAACTGCCTTTAATGTATCTCAGAATGCGCAAGACCGCAACATAATGAAGCAGGCGAGGAGCATACATAAACTGACTAACAACATGGACTGCATAACTAATATCCGGACGCGAGATAGTCAAATAGAGTAATCCTCCAACTAATCGCTTATATAAAGTAGGGTCAGATAATAATTCACCATCAGCAGGCCGAAATTTAGCATTGAGCTCCATAGGACGGTCACAAACCTTGCTATCAGACAGACCAGCTCGATTGAGCAAGTCAAAGGCATACTTAACCTAAGAAAGGCCATAACCATCACCAAACAGAAGAACCTCAAGACCAAGAAAATATCGTAACTAGCCAAGATCTTTCATCTCAAAACAAGAGCTAAGATAGCGCTTGAGATCAAAGATGCCCTGTATGTCATCACCAGTAATTATCATGTCATCAACACAGAGTAATAACAGAATTGTTCCAGACGAGGACTGACGAGTAAACAAAGCAGAATCATGACTACTCTATTTATACCCAAATTGAACAATCTTGGAACAGAAGGTGGAAAACCAAGCATGAGGTGCTTGTTTGAGTCCATACAATGCACGATGAAGCCTGCATACCTGCCCGGAAGGATGTGAAGAACCCAGAGGAGGTACCATATAGACTTCTTCAGTGAGTGCACCATTCAAAAAGACATTCTTCACATCCATCTGAAAAAGATCCTAGTGACGAATAGAGGCAATGGCTATCAACACATGGACTGAAGTCAATCGAGCCACCGGAGCAAATGTCTCCTCATAGTTAATGTCATACCCCTGATTATATCCTTTGGCCACAAGACGAACTTTATATCGATCAATAGACCCATTAGCCTTAGTTTTAACCTTGTAGACCCACTTGCAACAAATAGGAGATTTACTAGGAGGAAGAGAAACAAGGTCCCAAGTATGAACTTTGTCTAAGGCTTGCAGCTCTTCAGCCATAGCTTGCTTCCAGAGAGGATCAGAGGAAGCTTCTCTATAGGAGGAAGGTTCATAGACAGAGGTAAGAGCAGAAAAGAAACAATGATAGTTATTGAGACGTACCAAAGGTCGACGAATGCGCGAAGACTGACAAGGTGCTGATGGAGGGACGTCTGAAGCCAAAGAAGGAATAGGCTCAGACGATGAAGCGGAGGAAGGCACATGCACGTCAACTGCAGGAAGCGAACGGGACAAAGTATTGTCAGACGGCGAACCTGCAACAGAATCAGAGATGGTAGAAAGCAATGGAGAAGAATCATCAGGAAAAATATCAAAGGCAACTGTAGGAGACATAGAAGACTGATCTGAGTGTTTTGGCGAGGAATAGAAGGGAACATGTTCCCAAAAGGTAATATGGCAAGATATGCGCAGCTTGTTAGCCACAGGATCAAAACATCAAAAACCTTTCTGTTCAATGCCATAACCCAAAAAAACACACATAGCAAACTTGGCAGATAACTTATCGCGCTCACGGTCAGGCAAGAGCACAAAGCAAGTAGAGCCAAAAACACGAATAAGAGAATAATCTAGAGATGTACCATAAAAACAAGTGAACTGGGTAGAGTTCTGCAAAATAGGTGAAGGCAGCCGATTAATGAGATAAACAGAGGTTAAAACAGCCTCACCCCAAAACTATTTTGGAACAGAAGAAGACAACATGAGAGTGCGAGCTATTTCTACAATATGCCTGTGTTTACGCTCAACAACCCTATTCTGTTGAGGAGTATAGGGACAAGAAAGCTTATGCAAGGTACCATGCGATTGTAACAGAGAATGAAAAACATGAGAAACATACTCTCCCCCAGAATCCGAATGAAAAACCTTTATAGATTTGGAAAATTGAGTACGACCCACAGTGGAGAAGTTAACGTACGCATTATAGAACTCAGAACAAGCATGCAATAGATACACCCAGTCGAAACGAGAATAGTCATCAACAAAAGTAACATAATAGGAAGACCCTCCCATGGTCGCAACTGGAGTAGGACCCCAGATATCAGAATGAATCACATCAAAAGGAGCCAAAGAACGGGTCTTGCTCGTAGGAAAAGGCAATGCAGTATGTTTCCCAAGTTTATACTTAATGCACTGTAAAGGCGCATAAGAGTTAGAACCCAAATTTCCAGATGAAATCAATTTATTCAAAGTAGAACGAGATACATAACCTAAACGATTGTGCCAAAGTATAAAATCTGAGTCTGAAGTAACAAAAAGACTACAACGGGAATAAACAAAATCTGAAATGTCTAAAGAATCTAACTCAAAAAGCCTTCCAACTTTATGCCCTGTCCCAAACACCTTCCATGTTGACGGTACCTGACAACCAAAAGAAGAAAAGACAACATCAAGACCAAGATCACACAACTGACCAACAAATAGCAGATTCATGGACAAAGCAGGAACATGAAAAACGTCAGAAAGTGAATGGCACGAGATGTACAAATAGAATCAGAATAGAAAACAAAAAGCGTAGACCCATCGACAGTATAAATAAGAGATAATGAAGAGGAAGAAGTAGACATGAATATAGTAGAATCAAATGTCATGTGATTCAATGCACCAGAATCAATGATCCAAGAAGACTTACCTGAACTGACAGACAAATCAGAAGCTGAGGAAGTACCTTGACCAAGACCTATGAGAGCCTTGTTTATCATCTCCTGAATATCACCAAAGGTCAGAATAGGACTAGGAGAGGTAGAAGGCTGCGAAGGCAATGAGTCATCCTGAGCGGTTGAAGCTGTAGTTGTGCGACGAGTGGAGGTAGAGTGTGGCGACTTCTTGAGTTTAGGAGAAGTGAACTTCATATGCCCAAACTCCTTACAGTAGTTGCACTTTACCTTACTCATATCTCGAGTAGTACTAGGTTTGCCTTATGAGGAAGCAGAGGATTTCTGAGATGATGTGGCAAAAACTGTATCAATACCACCCAATGAGGGACTGAAGAGTCCCCGAATAAGGCAACGAGTCTCTTCGGCCAAAAAATTAGATAATGCACTCTCAATAGATGGTAGTGGAGTCTTGTGCAGCATGGAAGAATGAATGGAGTCGTACTCATCACGAAGTGCCATATAAAATTGAATCAAGTGAGTTTCTTCAATGTACTTCTGAAAAATTACTGTATCCACCTCATACTCAAACTTAGGATTCATGGCTGCTAACTTATCCCATAACAAAGACATCTGAGCATAAAAATCAGAGATAGACTGATTTGGCATCTGCCGAAGAGAGTGAAGATCCATTGCTAACTTGTATTTCTAAGCAAAATTAGTGCCCCTATACCATTTTTCCAAGAATACCCAAGTATCATGGGCACAGTCAAATTTGCCAATCTAAAAACTGATGGAATGAGACACAGAACTAACAAGTAAAGTAAGTGCCTTAGAATTGTTAATTTCCCATTCATCGACTGCTTTCAAATTAGAGTGGTCAGCAGCAAGAATCGGCAGTGGACAGGCACCAGTGACATATCTTCATAAATTTTGGTCTTTCAAGAAAGTACGCACAATAGAGGTCCAATGAACATAATTAGTGCCATCAAGCTTCATTGGCACAATTTGAGCAATATCCATGCTCGTGGCCATTAAGGTCCCAAAACAAATACAAAGACAAATAGGGCAATAAAAAATTAAAGTGCAGCAATCCCAAGCCAAAAATCGGACCAACAATCACCAAAACCCCAAACAGACAGTCGCAGCCGGCCACAAATCAAAGCAATAGGGGGATTTTTGACTCCCACACAAGCAATCGCAAACCAAAAATCAAGATTCAAGCAACGCACCTGAGAAAGAAGCAATTTTTGACTGACAATTGCTAAAGAAGACGAGTTGCAAGGTCAAAAATGCATAGAGAATCCCAAACACAGCCTCGCAACGACGTAACTCGAATATGGGTTGTCAAAAACTTCTCGCGAACTCCAAATTACCCAAAATTTCTAGAGGGGTTTGTCAAATCCTACCAAATTGACACTTATTCGACACTTATGGCCAGATAAGAGGCTCTTTATAGTGCGAAATTTCTCCCAAAAAGTCAAATCGCGACTTGCACAAAGTCGACGATGCAGCCCAAAAACCACTTCAAATCATCACAAAATCACAAGATTTCTCCAAAATTTCTTGAGGGATCTAAAAGAGCAAGCCAAAACGACCCTATACGTGGTCTCAGAAGGAGTTTTTACGCAACCCCAAACAGGCGCCGAAACCCTAGCCCAGGGTTGAAGACGACCGAGTGACGACGAGTCGACTCGGTGACGTCGCGAACTTGGATCAAGTTGGGCCAGAGTTGAGCCGAGTTAGCCCAATTTTGATGGTTTTGGGACCGAGTCTGACTGAGTCACACCCCCTCTCAACAAAACACGCAATTTTCTGGCTCTAATAACATGTAAACTAATCCAAAAACCAAATTAACTTTCATTAACATGTACAAGGCTTTATATACATGGGTTACTGTTAGACATCATGTGTCACCCAATGATACAGACAGAGTTACACAAGGAGTTACACACCAAGAATCAGATGATGTTATAGTCGGTAGTTGACGCTGACACACCTTCCTTATGAGAATCCAAATCAGTTACGATTCTGTTATCTTATCCAACTGTAATCACAATCTTCTTTGATTTTATTCTGTAAACTTTCCTAGTCCAACTGGAAAATAAACACTAACGAAGTGTATATATGTACCATTATACAATTGAATTAAACACGATTGAAATAACCTTCTTACATGGTATCAGGCCAGCCCCGATTCCATGAAAAACCCTAAATTCTTCTTCTCCCTCACGACCGTCAAACCCTAATTCTTCCATGGCCGGCTCCAGCTCTCCTCAATCATCCTCTACCCCCACTGTTTCCTTCATTGCCCAATCCCAAACTCCTAGTCGAGGTGCTCTGTTTGATCTCGGACATACTCTCGGCCAGTTCCTGGTGACTGTCAATAACGTTACCCATCATGTCTCGATCAAGCTTGATCGAGACAACTACTTACTATGGCGACAACAGTTTCTTCATGTTTTCAACAGCCAATCCCTCATGGGATTCGTCGACGGCTCCATCGAACCACCTCTCAAATATTCGACTACCGACTCTACTACTGTCACGTCGGAATACACGCAGTGGTATGCCCTCGACCAGACGATCCAAAGTTGGATCGTAGCCACCCTGTCCAATGTAGCAATTGGACAAACAATTGGCCTCACCAGTGCTTCGACGATGTGGCTCAAGCTTCAACGAGTCTATGCATCGACCTCCCAAGCCCGACTGAACCATCTACGGTTCACCCTCCAAACTTTGCAAAAAGGCACCATGACGATGAGTGCCTATTTGGAGAAAGTTAAACATATTGTTGACAATCTAGCTGCAGCTGGTGCACCCCTCGACGATCAAACCATCACACACTTTGTGGTTAACGGTCTTGGACGCGATTTTGAAGCGTTTGCACAAACGGTTACTGGTCAAGTTGAACCAGTGACATTCGACACTCTCACCAACCTGTTACTCACACAGGAACATAGACTGCAACTTCAAGCTCAACTGCAAAACTTTGATAACTCTTCCCGACTCTCTTAATGTTGCTGCGCGGGGCTCCCGTGGTGGTGGTCGTGGTCGTACTTCATGAGGTCGCAATCAAACCAACCAGAATGGTTGTGGCGATGGTCGCTCTCAAACTAACCTAGGCGATTCCTCAAATCGCCTTCTTTGTCAGATTTGCAACAAAACAGGACGTTCTGCCATACAATGTCACAACTGGTTCAATCTGAGTTATCAACCCTCGCCCACCCCTCAAGCGCATTATGTGCAAGTTGATAATCAAGTTGATGCAGTGTGGTACATCGACTCTGGTGCATCGCATCACATCACCTCGGATCCGTCCCTCCTGACGGACAGTGGTAGTTACACTGGTCCGAATCAAGTCATGCTTGAAAACGGTTCAGGTTTGCCGATTTCTGCCATTGGCACTTATCACCTTACCCAGTCTTTGCCTCTCTCGGGGGTCCTTTGTGTTCCCTCTTCTCTTAAACGTCTTTTATCTGTTTCCAAACTCACCTCTGATAATAATTGTGTTGTTACCTTTGATTCTCATGGCTTTCGTGTGCAGGAAGCCACTTCGGGCAACTTCTACTCAAGGGATGGAATAAGGATGGACTCTACGTCGTTGACCACAATGCATCTCCTAGTTGTTTGCTGTCATCACTTTTTTATTTTTCTTTCTGGCATCGTAGGTTAGGGGACCCAGGTGCTTCTGTTATGAGAAATGTCTTTTGCTATTTAAACATTGCAATTTTTAATAATAAGACCACATGTCATGCGTGTCGTATTAGTAAATCTATGTCCCTGCCATTCTCCAATTCCAGCAATCGTGCCCCTTCTCCTCTTCACACGTTGTCTGCCGACATTTGGGGTCCTTGCCCCATTCAATCTGTCAATGGGTATAAATACTATCTCTCCTTCGTTGACCACTATTCACGATTCACTTGGATTTGTCTTCCTTAAATTTTAACAAGTTGTGGAGAATCAATTTTCCACCAAAATAAAAAACTTTCAATCTGATGGCGGTGACGAATTTCTTAGCCACAAATTTCAAGACAACTTGTCCACCTCTGGTATTCACCACCTTGTGTTGTGTCCATACACACCTCAGCAGAACGGGTTAGTCGAACGCAAACACCGTCATATTGTGGAGATGGGCCTTGCCTTGTTGGCGCAAGCCTCTATGCCCAAATCCCATTGGGACTCAGCGTTTGTAACCACAACTTTCATTATCAACCGGCTGCCCACTCCCGTGTTACAGTCCAAGAGTCCATTCGAGGTCCTGTTTCACTCTTCACCTAATTACTCCATGTTTTGAGTGTTCGGATATTTGTGTTATCCACATCTTCGTCCATATTCTTCGCACAAGTTGGAAGATAGGTCGACGGCTTGTGTGTTCCTCGGGTACAATTCAAACTACAAAGGTTACCGCTGCTTCGATGTTTCCAAAAATCGAGTATATGTCAGTCGCAATGTGGTCTTCGACGAAATAGTGTTTCCTTATTCTCAACCTGTCCTACTTCCCACACCGAAAATTTCACCTCCTTCGACCACACCACCAATTAAGCTACTCCCTATACCACCCACTGTAACATAGACCGTACCTTCTTCCGTCACTCAACTTGTACCCTCCACTATCACTCAACCCACACACACACATACTAGTCTCATTCCTGCACCCTGTATCCCTGTCTCCCCCTCCTCAATGTTACTTGTATCTGAGACACCAACTCCCTCAGACCCGGCCCCTGTGAACCCCGAACCTAGACCGAATTCTCGCCCTAATGCCCCTCTTGCCACCCATCTAGTGACAACCCGATCCATGACCAATTCCCTTAAACCTCGCACCTTTCTTACTTAACGACACCCACTACCAGCATCCCTGCTCCCACCAGAACCTACTTGCTACAGTCAGGCTGTGAATTTTCCGGAATGGCGTGATACTATGCATGCAGAATTCAATGCTTTACTAATGAACAATACTTGGTCTCTTGTCTCTTTACCACAGGGTTGTCGGGCTATTGGTTGCAAGTGGGTCTTTCGTGTTAAGACCAAGGCAGACGACAACATTGACAAATACAAGGCATGGTTGGTTACTAAGGGGTTCAACCACAAGGAGGGTCAGGACTATTTTGAAACCTTCAGTCCGATTGTTAAACCAGTTACCATTCGAACTGTTCTCACTGTTGCAGTTGGTCGACAATGGCATATTCGCTAACTTGATGTAAACAATGCATTCTTGAATGGTACCCTCGCCGAGGAGGTCTACATGACTCAACCTCCTAGGTTTCAAGACAAGTCTTGCCCGAATGCTGTGTGTAAGTTACACAAGTCGCTCTACGGTCTCAAGCAAAGCCCTCGGGCTTGGTATCATCACCTCACCCTTTTCTTACTTGAGTTGGGGTTCATTTTATCTAAACCTTATTCTTCCCTTCTTATACGGTCGACTGCACATAGTGTTACATTCATCCTTGTTTATGTTGATGATATTATAGTTACAGGCAGTAGTCCGCTAGACATTCGTGAGCTCATCCAGCAGTTACAAAATGAGTTTTCCATAAAGGACCTGGGTCCGTTACACTACTTCCTGGGGATTGAAGTCACTCATCTTTCGAATGGCCTACATCTTGCTCAGACTAAATACACTCGGGATTTATTGACCCATCTTGCCCTCACAGAGGTCAAACCCCTTTCAACCCCTGTTGTTGCTGGCTCAAAGTTATCTAAATATGAAGGCACGCCGCTGGATGATCCCACCACTTATAGAGCAACCGTTGGTGCTCTGCAATACCTCACACTTACCCGTCCAGACATTCAGTATGTTGTAAACTAGGCATGTCAGTTTCAACAGGCTCCCACTGATGTACACTGGTCAGCGGTTAAGCGTATCTTATGATGTCTCAAAGGCACTCTCGCTCACGGCATCAATATCCAGCCATCATCTGAGCTTGGTGTCGATGTATACTCTGATGCTAATTGGGGTTATTGCCCTGATGACCGAAGGTCGATAACTGGTTTTTGTGCTTTTCTTGGTGGCTCTCTTTTCTCCTGGGCTTCCAAGAAGCAACCCATTGTCTCTTGTTCTAGTGCAGAAGCAGAGTACAGGGCTTTGGCAATTGCAGCCGCCGAGTTGACGTGGATCTTACAGTTGTTTAAGGAACTCGGTGTGTTCATCTCGCAGCCTCCGATTCTATGGTGTGACAATTTATCAGCCACTTACATCGCAGCAAATCCAGTCTTTCATGGCAGAGTCAAGCATGTTGAGCTTGACTATCACTTCATCCGCAAACGAGTCACCTCTAGCCTTCCTCAGGTTCGTTTCATCTCGACTCAAGATCAAATCGCTGATGTCTTCACCAAAGCCCTCTCCAGATCACAGTTCTGCAAACTTCTCTCCAAACTTCGCGTTTCTCCCCAAACGCCTAGCTTGCGGAGGAATGTTGGACATTATGTATCACCCAATGATACAGACAGAGTTACACAAGGAGTTACACACTAAGTATCAGACGTGTTATAGTCGGCAGTTCACGCTAACACACCTTCCTTCTAAGAATCCAAATCAGTTACGATTCTGTTATCTTATCCAGCTATAATCACAATCTTCTTTGCTTTTATTCTGTAAACTTTCCTAGTCCAACTGGGAAACAAACACTCACAAAGTGTATATATGTACCATAGTACAATTGAATTAAACACGATTGAAATAACCTTCTTACAGTTACACATACAGAATGACCAAATTGCCCTTATATATGTACACATATTACACTAACAACATATGTACACATATTACACTAACAACATATGTACACATATTACACTAACAACATATGTACACATATTACTCTAACACCTATAATATATATGTACTCTTTCTCATTGTTCTCTCTCTAATTTGCTCTCTCTAATTTGCTCTCTCTAATTTGCTCTCTCTAATTTGCTCTCTCTAATTTGCTCTCTCTAATTTGTTCTCTCCTTTGCTCTCTCTATAATTTGTTCTCTCTCATCTCTCTCTAATTTGCTCTCTCTATATAATTTGCTCTCTCTCTATAATTTGCTCTCTATAATTTGCTCTCTGATTTGTTCTCTCTTTCTCTCTAACTTGTTCTCTCTCCCTCTAATTTTCTCTCTCATTTCCACTCTCTCTCTCTCTCTCACTCTCTCTCTCTTTGTCTCTCATTTCCTCTCTGTCTCTTGTTTCCTCTCTCTCTCTCTCTCTCTCTCTCTCTCTCTCTCTCTCACTCTCTTTCTTTGTCTCTCATTTCCTCTGTCTCTTGTTTCCTCTCTCTCTCTCTCTCTCTCTCTCTCTCTCTCTCTTTCTCTCTCATTTCCTCTCTCTCTGCCTCTCTCTCTCTCTCCCTCTTTTCATCTCTCTTCATGTTTTATGTCTAACCCTATAAAAGAAGTTAGTTAAATGTTTGGGGGGCCATGGCCCCCCTTGCCCCCTCTCTCTTCGCCATTGATGAGAGAGAAGATTATATGGGTCACTGAAAGTTAGCATGAAATTACGATTGAAAAACACAGAAGAAACTTATTAGAGTAACAAGAAGAGTAAAATGAATAGGGAAAAAGATTCTAAAAGAGAATTGATGATGGAAGTGGCGCATAATCCCACGAGATGTGACATAATTTAAATATGGATATTTTACTTAAAAATATAAACTTATCCACACATTTTGCTACTTATGTTAGGTTTTCTAAGTTATATAGTGTAACAAGTTGACAAAAATATCCTTCAGTTGAGTAATTAAAAGAGCTTTTTAAAAATAATTTTAAAAAATAAATATTTACACTTATGACACTATTTAGAAAATATCTTAAAAAATGTTATATTCAAACTTTGACCAAGGTTAACCACCTTGGTCAAAGGCCAAGTAGGCGAGCGCCAGCGTATTGCTTAATTTTTTTTAAAATAAAAAAATGTTGGCGATATTTTAATGCCGCCTACGAAAAAAATCCAAGGCGAGGCGGCTTTTCGAGGCCGCCTTCAGGGGGAGAATTAGAGGCGGCTTCGAAAAGCCGCCACACTCGAAATGGGCGAGGCAGCTTTTTGATGTCGCCTCACATAGCACTTAAAAAATTTCGTGCAGGACTTTTGAACGGGAAAATAGATGAAGGCGGCATCGAAATGCCACCTATACTTAAGTTAGGCGGCATCGCGATGCTGCCTCGGGGTCTATTTTAACATCCCCTCTTTCTCTTCTCCTTCATTTTTCCCAAAATGCTGCGCATACTGAGGAGGTGATACAGTAGTGTAAACAACTATAATAAGTGGACCGTAAAATACGCGTTCGATGTATAATGTACAAAATAATTTAAGGGGTAATTTGGTAATTTTAAGGTGATTGTGTGGGTGTGACTTCTATAATTCCTTTGATTCAATCTCCGAATAATCACAAACGATCTCTGAATAGACACGAACGACCAATGTACGCTTTCTTCACGAACGAACAAAACGAATTTGAATTTTGCCTAAGCTTGATGGAAAATTTGGTATCCCGATTAGCTTGAGGCAATTGATTGTGAAACAGCGACAAGAATGCTTGGTGCTATCTCATTGATTTGGGTGGTGATTTGGCATTTCTCGGATTTTTGACGTACGTTCTCCGGTCTTTGTTTGTGTCTGGATTTGCCACTGGATCTGGATCCCCGTGAATGTCTTGAGCCTATTGTTTTATAGGCTTGTCGAACTCCAACTGTGTTGACCGGGTATATCGGAGCGGTTGTAACCCACATCGACCATTTCTTTGTAACATCTCCCTTGAAGTGTGGAACTGTCTTAGACCAAGGCAAGATCCACGTAAGGTCCTTGTGGACCGATTATGTGGCTTCATTGTCTGACTTGTCGTCCATGTAAGCTGTTGACGGGGCGATTTTAATCTTGGCCATTGATCCATCGAGGCTTGATTGACGGCTTGATTTTATTGGTTGACTGAGGTCAATATTTGACTTGTTGACTCAGGCCATGCAATGTTGATTTGGACCGTAATTGTCGGTCCTTGAAAAATTCGTTCATACAAGTAGCACGCGCGCATACCTCCTCCATCTTGTGGGCTCGATGATATTCTCGGATGGTAGTGCTGGAGGAGTTCACATGGCATACCTGACACTATTCGACGACTTCGACATAGCTGGGAGGTACAACTGGGGGGAGCTACGCTAGCCTTCCTCTATCCGGAACTCGCGAAGGCATGTCACACTAGAGTTGTCAGCATTGTTGGATGTCTCACCCTTATACAAGTAAATTCTTCTTTCAAAAAATTGTTCAACTTAAAGGAATAGGATTTACCGATATAATTTTTATTTTTTGCAACTGTTGGCATGGGAATGTCTACATATTGGACGTCCGACACTCCTAGAGGAACGGGCGCTGCAGGATCGCTCTTTAGGTTCCAGGTATGTACCGATACAGTTTAATGGTTATTTGCACTTCTGTAAAATCTTGTGTAACTAACTTATATTGGTATTTTAGGTGGAACGTCCGACGAACGAATGCCACAAACCCTGGTGGAAACCTGGTGCTATACAGGACAGAGTTGAACCACCAATGGAGCTATCAGGTAAGTTACATTACGAATCTACAATTATGACAATTCATACCATAGCAAGTCGTCGATAATAATTGTTGTAATTTTTTTTAGATGAACTGGCAGTCGTACCTCGATTTCTTGCAGCATTTACCTGTTATTTGCATTGAAGGTAGACGTATCTGGTTGTCTGTGGCACCACTTATTTGCTTCGAGATCGTCGAGCTGCATGTTCTTGATCGAGTGATGTTACAGTTCGGATTGGAGCAGGTAATTAACACAACACCCAAATTCAATTTCTGTTTATTGTAGGGTTCGGTGGTTTAATTTTATAACTTTGAGCAGGTGACTCCACCGGAGGAGGTCGAGCATGTTAATCGCATCTCTTAGAAAGGCCGAGCTGGGGAGGATTGGGAGGCATACCACCTGTGATTACATTGCTCGGTGGGAGGCGCGAGCAGAGTCTGTTGTTACGGGCAACTGGGCGCACACTCCCAAACATGCTCCCAGTGACTATACGATGTCGTATTTGTCGGTTACTCTACGATTTGAATCACCTCCACCGACTGAGCCAACTATGGTATACCATCCTAGAGGTTATACTGAGGAGGCATTGGTTCATAATTAACTTTGTTAAATGACCATTTCTTTATTAAAATTTTTTAACTTACATTTTTCTTTTGCAGTTGGGTTGTGTGCGAAACGTGGTTGAGCGCGTGAACCATAGAGAGGCCTTGTACCCATCGTCGGCAGATCCATACCTGATGGAGATTGGACACTACTATCAGTCGGTCCTGCACAGTCTTCCACTCTTGGAAGGAGCAATCGTCAGCGGAGGTGTCACATGCTGGTGAGCCTTCTCACATGGTCGAGCCAACCAGAGCAAGAGTACCACAGGAGCGTCGTGCAAGGCATCGGCCTACATCTGAGACGATGACCCGTGTTGAGAATTTTGACGAGGTTCCAACCGTACTGAGGCCTACGATGCCCAATCTTCCACTTGAGCAGACACTCGAGCAGAAGCCTGACCAACCCCCTTAGTAGCCCTCGGAGCTTGAGCCCAGCCGTCACCCTCCCATCTAGAGGATTTATACTAGAAGGTAGAAAAAGGCAATTGGTACACCAGAGCCTAGTTCGGCCTTATAATTGTATTTGTACAATATATTTGTTTCTTGTCATTGTTCTTTATGTATTCATATTTGTATATTATATATTCTACATATATTTTATATAGTTTTTTATTTATTTTTCATTACAGACGAGTATGATAAAAACTTATATTTTTTTTAGAATGAATCATGTTTGGAATATGAATATGTTGTTAACAGATATAATTACAGGTTGAAAAATAGGTTAAAGAGAAAACAAAAAAAAGTTTGAAAAAATAAGGCATTAAAAGTGGCATTTAAATGCCACCTTCACAAACAATATGAAGGTGCCTTTTTTATGCCGCGTTCATTTTTTAGGTAAAGGCGGCATAAAAATGCCGACCTCCTAGTTTACACTCCCTTTGAGTAAGTTCAGAGAGAGGCGAAAAGCAGTCTCATTATTTTCGATTATGGCGACTTTTCGAGCCTCACCTAAGTTTACGACCATGGTGGTCAACCTTGGTCAAAGTTTGAATATTTTAAAATAGTGTGATAAAAATAAATATTTATTTTTTAAATTATTAAAAAAAAAGCTCCATAAAATACTGAATAAAATTATAAAAAAATAAACAAAGGAACGAACCATATATTTGTCTTTGGTAGAAGGGGCGGAAAACAGAGTTTTATAAGAGTAGGAGAACAGAGCTCCTTCCCTTGCCGTCGCACCATAGAAGAAGATGGAATCCTACTTCGCCATAGTAATAGTTCTCGTCTTGCCTTCCTTTCTGCTCATTCTGTCGATCCTCCGCCGTCATCTTCTGCTGAATCCCGGTTCTCCGGCTGCTGGAAAGCTTCCGCCGGGTCCTGTTCCGGCACCCGTCGTCGGAAGCCTGTTTAAACTGGGAGACCAGCCTCACAGGTCGCTCGCCGTGCTAGCGGCAACGTATGGCCCTCTCATGAGCCTCCGCCTCGGGCAAGTGACCACCGTCGTGGTCTCCTCCGCCGCCATGGCGAAAGAGGTCCTGAAGAAGCACGACCAGTCATTCGCCGGCCGGAGCGTGGTGGAAGCCGCCCGCGTCCTGGGTCACGAGAAGGTGTCCATGGTGTGGCTCGAACCGGGTCAACAGTGGCGAAGGCTGCGATCTTTGTGCAATACGAGTATCTTCTCCTCTCAGCGACTCGACGCCGGGGAGAGCCTCCGCCGCCGGAAAGTGGCGGAGCTGCTCGCGCACGTAAAAAACAGGGCTCTGTCTCTGAAACCCGTGGACATCGGGAAAGTAGCTTTCGTCACTGTCCTCAATCTCATCTCCAACACCGTCTTCTCCGTCGATATGGTCGATATCGATATGGACGAAACGCAGGAGTTCAAAGATTTGATCTGGGAGATAATGGAAGAAGCCGGGAAGCCCAATCTCGTCGACTTCTTTCCGATTCTTCGACCCATCGATCCACAAGGAATCAGGCGGGGGATGAAGACCAAATTAGTAAAACTACACCGGGTTTTCGGTAAACAGATCGATGACCGTGAAATCTCTCGTTCGACTTCCAAACACCAACGGAGAAACGATTTCCTGGACGCCCTTTTGGACGAGGAGAACGCTGAACTCAGCCGTATCGAGCTGAATGCTCTGTTCACGGTACTGTTCTTCTTGATCCCCGTATCTACATATCTACTCTGTTTCGTTACGTTCTTATTCATTAATTAATGTATTCTCCAACCAAATTACCAGGATTTATTCGTCGCCGGGAGCGATACGAGCTCGGTTACAGTAGAATGGGCGATGTCGGAGCTGCTTCGAAACCCGGAATCCATGGCACGAGCGAGAACAGAGCTGGATGAAGTCATGGGCGAAAGAGCAGAGGTGGAAGAATCGGACATACCCCGACTTCCATACTTGCAGGCGGTAGTGAAAGAGACTCTGAGGCTTCACCCGCCCGTTCCGTTCCTGATCCCTCACAGAGCCGAATGCGACGTCGAAATCGCCGGCTACACCTTACCCAAACACACCAAGGTGATCGTCAACGCCTGGGCTATCGGCAGGGACGGCGAGGTCTGGGAAAACCCAGAATGCTTCAACCCAGAGAGGTTTCTGGGGACGTCGTCGAATGTCGATTACAGAGGGCGACATTTCGAGCTCATCCCGTTCGGCGCCGGCCGCCGGGTTTGCCCGGGACTGCCACTTGCATACCGGATGGTACACCTGATGTTGGCCTCTCTTCTCCTGTCGTTCTCTTGGAAGCTTCCCGCCGGGATCGTGGCCCACGATTTGGATATGCGTGAAAAGTTTGGAATTACTCTGCACAAATCGACTCCATTAATGGCGGTGCCGTATTAATAAAGCACAATATAATCTTATAATCTATAAACGTATCTGAATTTGAAGTTCTAATTTAGTAGCTTTAATTGTTTATCTTATCATCCCCGGTGTCTTCAACATAAACAAATAATTTATAGATGTATTTCAAGCACTACGTTCAACATCACTGTAACAGAATAGCGAACGCTTCCAAGATCCCACTACCTACTCCTCAGGAGGACCCGGATCCGCTGGCCAATGGCGGAGCGCCCAGGCACGAGGTGCCCGTGCGGCGCTCCACCATGCGCGGATCCGGGTCTCAACTGGGTACTTCAACAGACACAAAAAAAAAAAAAAAAAAAATATTTAAACCGGCCAAAAATCCGGTTCGGCGCACGACCGCGCCAAAGGATGGCGCTACCTTAGCCGCATGCACGCTGCAGTGTTGCCTTAGAATGGTATATAGTTATACGAATGTTAGTATAGAGTTGTGTACCAACATAGTATATCATCTCAAGTACACTAAAGCTGACTACAATACCTCATCTCTTCATCTTTAATAATAATGATAGAATCTCACTCACTCTAAAAAAGTGAGATTTATTTTATTAAAATATAGGAAAATAAAACTGCTGATTGAGTATGAGCGGTTGGGTAGGGGTGTCAATGATTTGGATATATTTAATATTTAAATTAAATTAAATTATTAATTTTTTGTTGGATCTCATCCAATAAGTTTTTTAGATTCTTATTGATATCCAATAAGAATCTAATAAGCTTATTGGATCCGTATTGGATATCCAATAAATTTGTTAAAAAAATAATTTTTTTAAATAAAAATTAAGTTTTAATACAAGTTATAAAAAAAAATAATTAAATTTAAAATTAAATGTATGTTAAATTTATAGAGAGAAATTTAGAGAAAAATAGAGAGAAAATCTAGAAAGAGAAAATATAGGGAGAAAATCTTTGAAAGACAATTTAGAAAAAAATTTAGAGAAAATTTAGAGAAAAATTCTAGAGAGATTCTAGAGAGAAAATTCAGAGAGATTCTAGAGAGCTAAAATCCAGACTCTAGAGAGAGAAAGTTTAGAGAGAGATTTTAGAGAGAGAAAGTATAGAGAGGAAAGTAGAGAGAAAATCTAGAGAAAGAAAATCCAGAGAGAGAAAATCCAGAGAGAGAAAATCCAGAGAAAGAAAATCCAGAGAGAGAAAATCCAGAGAGAGAAAATCCAGAGAGAGAAAATCTAGAGAGATAGAAATCTAGATAGAGAAAATTTAAAGAGAGAAAATTTAAAGAGAGAAAATTTTAGAGAGAGAAAATCTTAGAGAGAGAAAATCTTAGAGAGAGAAAATCTTAGAGAGAGAAAAAAATGAGAGAAAGTAGAGTACTCATTGCTAAAGGATGGCAAAGAACCTATATTTATTTTACTTCAAATTTTATCTTTTAGAAAGTTTTTTAAATTTTAATCTAGGGTATAATTTTTACTTAATTTTACTTTTTAAATATTTATAAATTTTTGTATTTTTTAATGATATATAATATAATAATATACAAGTTTGACTGGGTAGGTCAGGTTGGGTGAGGTCGGGTCGGGTCAAATTGGATCTGCTGAAGGCGGGTTGGGTCGGGAAGGGCATCAGAATTCAGCAAAATTAGAAACTCTTAACGGGCCTAGTGAATATCCATTAAGCTAATGAATAATATTCACATCTAACCCATTAAGAAATGAATACCCAATAAATAGCTTATTGGATATCCGTTTCTTGATGAATTAATTTAAATATGTAGTTATTGGGTATGACATCCGCCCATTGCCACCCCTATATATATGGGTCACCGAAAGTTAGCATGAAATAAAACTAGGATTGAAAAACAGAGAAGAAACTTATTAGAGTAACAAGAAGAGCAAAATGAATAGGGAAAAAGATTGTAAATCAGAATGGATAATGGAAGTGGCTAATAATCCCATGAGATGTGAGATAATTTAAAAGATTGTAAACCATATTTTAAAAACAGAACCGGCCATTCAACTAGCACTATGTCCGGTTTTAATTGAACCCGATTGGACCGTTGAATATTATACTCCATATTTTACATATATTTAATATTTCTATAAGAAAAAAGGCAAATATAATGCAGGTTACAGTAAATCCGACTGAGTCAGTGGCCACCGATTCTGGTTCAACTGAGTTAGACCGGCCGGTTCAGTTTGGTTTTTAAAACACTTGGATAAAAGTGTTTTTTTTTTTTTAGGATAATTTACATGTTTTTTAAAACCTTAAATCTATTTTTTGAAATAAATTACTGTAGAAAATATCTTCACAATAATCAACAATATTGGTATAGTTTTGAAGGAAAGTAAAAACTTATTTAAGTTTTTAAAATGTTGATTTAAAATTTTAAACCCAATTCCTAGTTAATGTATAATATATATATATATATATATTTTTTTTTAAAAAAATTATTAAGTTAAATCCAGCACACACGGACATAGAATAGAGAAAAAAAATCTAGAAGAATGAAGAAAAGAACGAACCATATCTCTTTGGTAGAAGGGGCGGAAAACAGAGTTAATATAAGAGAAGGAGAACAGAGCTCCTCCCCTTGCCGTCGCACCATAGAAGAAGATGGAATCCTACTTCGCCATAGTAGTGGTTCTCGTCTTGCCTTCCTTTCTGCTAATTCTGTCGATCCTCCGCCGTCATCTTCTGCTGAATTCCGGTTCTCCGGCTGCCGGAAAGCTTCCGCCGGGTCCTGTTCCAGCACCCGTCGTCGGAAGCCTGTTTAAACTGGGAGACCAGCCTCACAGGTCGCTCGCCGAGCTAGCGGCAACGTATGGCCCTCTCATGAGCCTCCGCCTCGGGCAAGTGACCACCGTCGTGGTCTCCTCCGCCGCCATGGCGAAAGAGGTCCTGAAGAAGCACGACAAGTCATTCGCCGGTCGGAGCGTGGTGGACGCCGTCCGCGTCCTGGGTCACGAGAAGGTGTCCATGGTGTGGCTCCAACCGGGTCAACAGTGGCGAAGGCTGCGATCTTTGTGCAATACGAGTATCTTCTCCTCTCAGCGACTCGACGCCGGGGAGGGCCTCCGCCGCCGGAAAGTGGCGGAGCTGCTCGCTCACGTCAAAAACAGGGCTCTGTCCAAGAAAGCCGTGGACATCGGAAGAATAACATTCGTCGCCTCCCTCAATCTCGTCGCCAACACCGTTTTCTCAGTCGATCTGGTCGATATCGATTCGGAAAAAGCGCAGGAGTTCAAAGATTTAGTGTGGGAGATGTTGGAATTGGCCGGGAAGCCCAACCTCGTGGACTGTTTTCCGATTCTCCGTCACCTTGATCCTCAAGGAATCAGGCGTGGGATGGTGCACAGAGTGAAAAAATTATTCGAAATTTTCGATAAACAGATCGACGACCGTGAAATCTCCCGTTCCACTTCCAAGCATCAACGGAGAAACGATTTCCTGGAGGCCCTTCTGAACGAGAAAGACAAGGGCGGCGCTGAACTCAGCCGTACCGTGCTGAATTCTCTCTTCGCGGTACAGTTCTTGAAACCTGTACTCTGTTTTTTGTTTGTTTTTCAAATTAAAAAATCTATTCTGTTTCGTTATGATACTATTAAACTAATGATTTCTCCAAACACATTACCAGGATTTATTCATCGCCGGGAGCGATACGAGCTCGGTTACAGTAGAATGGGCAATGACGGAGCTCCTTCGAAACCCAAAATCCCTGGCACGAGCGAGAACAGAGCTTGAGGAAGTAATGGGCGAAAGAACAGAGGTGGAAGAATCGGACATAGCCGGACTTCAATACATTCAGGCGATCGTAAAAGAGACTCTGAGGCTTCACCCGCCCGTTCCGTTGCTGATCCCTCACAGAGCCGAATGCGACGTTGAAATCTCCGGCTACACCATACCCAAACACACCAAGGTGATCGTCAACGCCTGGGCTATCGGCAGAGACGGCGAGGTCTGGGAAAACCCGGAACATTTCAACCCAGAGAGATTTACGGGGACGTCGAATGTCATCGATTACAGAGGACGAAATTTCGAGCTCATACCGTTCGGCGCTGGCCGTCGGATATGCCCCGGACTGCCACTTGCATACCGGATGGTGCACTTGATGTTAGCCTCTCTTCTCCGGTCGTTCTCGTGGGAGCTTCCCGCCGGGACGGCGACCGAAAATTTGGATACGCGTGAAAAATTTGGACTTACTCTGCAGAAGTCGACTCCATTAATGGCGGTGCCGATTCCTCACGACGTGTGACAAATTGTGGCGGCTACTAATGACAAAATGTCATTTGGTACTATTGGTGACTTATGTAACGGATTGAGAATGGTTCCTTTTGGTCCCTGAAAATAAGGAATCTCCTAAAAAAAATAACTAACCGAAATCTCACTGTTTATCTTTTGTTAGGCAGCGTTTGGGCATAGCTCTTTCAAAAAGGACTCAATATCCCTTTGAAAGAGTCCTTTTTGGAAAAGCTTTGGTTTGAGCTCTTTTAAAGATATAAAAACTATTGTTTCAAGTAATGTTTTAAAATTTGAACCGGCCATCAAACCGGCAGTAGGTCCAGTTTTGGTCGAACCTAGTTAGACCGGTTGGACCAATGGTTCAACCATTGAATATTATCCTCTCTACTTTATAAATATGTTATATTTCTATAGGTAAAAAGGCAAAATTAATGTTGATTATAAGAAACCGTTGAATCAATAAGAACCGGATTAGCATCTGATTATGGTTCAACCGGTTCAGACCAGGCAGTTCGGTTCAGTTTTTAAAACACTGGTTTCAAGTAAAAATCAATCTAAAAGGAAGTTTAACTAAACAATTTTTTTTATAAGAAAAACTATTTCCCAAAAAAATGAGTTTTTAGGCTCCAAATAGCTATTCCAAAAGCAACCTTAGGTCCCCTCTAGCATCGCTCTTTTGCAAAGAACTCTGAGATATCTCTTTGAAAGAATATTTTTTTGGAAAAGCTTTGATTTGGAGCTATTACAAAGATCTAAAAACTCTTGTTTCAAGTAGAGATTAATCTAAAAAGAAGTTTACCCAAACACAATTTTTTAGTAGGCTAGAACCACTTTTTCCCACAAGAACGAGCTTTTAGCCTCCAAAGAGCTATGCCAAAGGCAAGCTTAATTTCAAAGAACTAAAATGTTTCAAATAGAGATTAATCTAAATTAGGATGTTCTCCCAAACACAAATATTTTTGTAAGAACTGTTTTTTTATCATAAAGAGGAGCTTTTGGCATCCAGAGAGCAATGTCAAACACGCCCTTAACCTTCAAACTTGTAGACAAACCTTCAGCCTTCGCTATTGTGATGATCTCTGTCCAGCCTAGCCTCGGTGGCAATGGCGGAGAGAGGGGGGGCAAGGGGGCTATGGCCCCCTCAAACATTTTCCTTACCCCTTATATAGAGTTAGGCATAAAACCTGAAGGGGGAGAAAAGAAAAGAGAGTGAAAGAGAGAGAGGAAATGAGAGAAAAAGAGAGGAAATGAGAGAGAAAGAGAGAGGAAATGAGAGAGAAAGAGAGAGGAAATGAGAGAGAAAGAGAGAGAGAGAGAGAGCAAATTAGAGAGAGAGAGAGTGAGAGAGAGAGTGAGAGAGAGAGAGAGAGAGAGAGAGAGTGAGAGAGAGTGAGAGAGAGAGAACAATGAGAAAGTGTATATATATGAGAGAGAAAATGAGAGAGCAAATTAGAGTGTGATAACAATGAGAAAGAGTACATATATGTTATATGTATAAATATGCCCTTTGTTTTCTGGGCTCAAATTTGCTGTTATGTTGTGCCTTGAATCTATATGGGCTGGTAGGCCCATAATTGAACCCGTCTAACTTGGGTTGGGCGTTTTGGGAATTTACTCATTTAAGATTATGTATTAAGGACCTAGGGATTGATCTTTGAAACCCTAGCCGTCTCTGAGCTATCTCTGAGCTCTACAATTTGTACCCCTTTTGGCTGGCATAGTGAAATCTCTCCTGTCTCTTCTTGCTCGGGGATTAGGCTACCCTAGCCGAACCACGTAATTCTTTATCTCATTTTATTTGTTATTGCTTCGCACCAGTTTATTTTTCCCGCGATTCCGCATTTTTCGTTACAAATTGGTATCAGAGCAAGGTTACGAAGTTGCAGTTTTGGAAAACTTTTGTTTTGGGTTCGGAGATGACGATCACAAAGTTCAATATCGACAAGTTCGACGGCAATATGTGTTTCGGGTTATGACGAGTTCGAATGCTTGCAGTTCTGACCCAGAATGACCTAAAACCTGCATTAAAAGGGAAGGAGAAGAAGCCGACAGATATGAGTGAGGCAGATTGGGAGCAATTGGATGAGAAGGCTCTAACTGCGATTCAGTTATGTGTGAAAGATACAGTTTTGAAGGAGGTTTTGACAGAGACGACTGCTGCTGGTCTCTGGTTAAGATTGGAGACATTGTATGTGACAAAATCCCTCACAAACCGTTTGACATTGAAGGAACGCCTCTATACTCTTCGTATGGCTGAAGGTACATCAATTAAAGAACACCTCAGTGACTTTAATTCTATTATAGTCGATTTATCACATATGGATGTGAAATTAGAAGATGAGGACCAGACCCTGCTACTATTATGTTCATTACCCCCATGACTGACAGAAAGTAACACCACAAAATTATGGCATATGAGATTGGGCCATTTGAGCGAAAGGGGGTTGAATCTATTGAGTAAGAGATGTCTTTTATGCGGACAGAGTAAAGGAAAAATAGACTTTTGTGAACATTGTGTTTTCGACAAACAGAATAGGGTTGCATTCAGCACAAGAATTCATAGGACGAAAGGTACTCTAGACTATATTTACTCAGACCTTTGAGGGCCAACACAAGTAGTTTCTAAAGGTGGTGCCAGGTATTTACTCACTTTCATTGATGATTTTTCCAGAAAAGTTTGGGTTTATTTTTTTAAATCAAAGAGTGATGTTTTCACTAATGTCAAGCAATGGAAGTGTATGATTGAGAAACAGACAGGGAGACAGATAAAGAGGGTCGGGGGGGGGTCTCACTGGGGGACACGTGTCCGCCCTGTGGGTGCTTGGGCATCGCCCAGAGCTATGCCTTGGGCATAGCAAATTTGAGCCCTTGTTTTCCTTATTGGGCCTTCCAAGAATTTTTTCTAGGCTCCGCGACTGCTCGGTGGGTCACTCTGATCAACCAAAGTTTCCATGCATCCAAAGAAATGAGCTAGCTAGACTCGATCGTCCATGTTGTTGCATGGTCCCCTCCTTGCATTGCACGCACCAATGGAGACAAAGATGCATGTTACACAGAAATATGAGTGATCTGCTTGAGCCTTCTTAAGCTATATATTGTCTGCCATGCAAATGACATTCAAGATATATATATATATATATATATATATATATATATATATATAGCATGTTGTTCCACAAGTTTAATATTTAACTGTCATGAATCATGCACGAATACTATTAAAAATGTCATTCATCTGCCATGATCAGAATTCATTTCTTTTCAGCCTCTTCGTTCCGCAACAACAAGAATTCATTTGTATCTCCATGTTTCATGCGCTCAATTAATATTGTGTTAGCTAAGTTTGCTTCATTATTATATATATATATATATATATATCTCAATGTGTTAATTATGACTAGATATTGCTTACCTTGTAAATTAAATTGTTAATCTTCATTTCCTTAATTATTATTCTAATATTGATAGTGTATTATATATCTTGTTTTCAAATAATCCACTTGGGGCATCTCTATAAAAATGTCCCAAGAGAGTCCGGTCTACGTACTCTTTGGATCAGCAACAATACTTACATGGAGACGACCATGCAACATGCTGAGATTCGAAGATCGGCTAATTACCAGCCAAGCGTCTGCAACCATGAGAGCATTCACTCCTTGGACAGTGATTACAAGGTGCATTTGTCCTATATATATATATATCTAGATGTATAAATAAATCCCATTATGTGGAGCAAATATATATGTGTTTCTTTTTTGCTAGTAAACAGTACTGCTTTAATTGGAAAAGCAGTGTTTTTTCACCTTCAAAAGCACCCTTTTTACAGAGGCTTAATATGGATTATGGATGCAATCCTTGTTTAAGAATAGTAATCTCCTCTTGCATTGGACTCTCAAATTGTTAATTACCTGATATCTGCATCGTCACTCATAATAATGTGTTCATTTAATCGCACGTCTTAATTAACTTTGTTTTAATTAAGCAGGGAGACGCTTATTCAATAACGATGGAGGAACTGAAAGAATACACAAAGCATTTGCTGGAAGGAGAGACTCACCCAGTGCGTCTGCTCGAGCTTGTTGACAACCTGCAACGTCTTGGGGTAGCTTATCTCTTCGACGAGCATATCAAAGCAGCTCTCAAATCAGTAGTTGTTGAAGCTGAAGGAGGTCTCAACGAGGAAGTGGATATATACACAACTGCCCTCAAATTTAGACTCTTAAGGCAACATGGCTTCATGATCCCACAAGGCATGAAATCTTAATTTCCTGTTCCTTCTGAAGTTACATATTAATAATTCAATCATTTCTGTTCTAACATATATATATATATATATATATATATATATATATATATATATATATATGTATATGATGATTAAATTGGTACGTAACTTGAGTTGCAGATGTCTTCACCATCTTCATGGATGAGAAGGGCAGTTTTCAGATGAATCTTTGCAGAGACATAAATGGGATATTGGGTCTATATGAAGCTTCATATCTTGGTTTGGAAGGAGAAACTATACTGGACAAGGGGAGGATTTTTGCTCTTACACATCTGAAGGATTATGCAGATCAAAAGTGGCCGAGCCCCCATACCGATCAACAGAAAAGAAAGGTAGAACATGCGTTGGAGCTCCCTTACCACTGGGCTTCCACTAGGTTGGAAGCTGTATGGTTCATAGAAATGTATGAAAATGAAGAGATTAAGAATCCCAAACTGCTTCAGCTTGCCAAATTGGATTTTAACACCTGCCAGGCTATGTACCAAAATGAACTTAAAGTTACTTTCGAGGTAATTAATGACACATCGAGGCGTCACTATTAAGGTTGTGCGTTTTATATATTTGCACTTAAATACTAATAATTAACAACATCTCTGGTACTAATCTATTTTTCTTATAAGAATTTATTGTAGCTGGTGGATCAATATGGGTCTTGGCAAGAAGCTAAGCTTCTCTAGGGATCTACTAGCAGAAAGTTTTATGTGGGCACTCGAGTTTGTGTACCAACCCAAATATGCATATGCAAGGTACTCTGTATCGCAACTTATACAGCTTGTGACAACCACCGATGATGTTTTTGACGTCTACGGGTCCAGGGATGAGATTGAACACTTTACAGATGTTTTCCAAAGGTTTACTACAAAGCTACATTTTTGTGTGTGTGTGTGTGTGTGTGTGTGTGTGTGTGTGTGTGTGTGTGTGTGTGTGTGTGTGTGTGTGTGTGTGTGTGTGTGTGGCCTGGTGTGTGGCCTGGTGTGTGCATCCGTGTGTGTATATATGACTCTGCATGTGCATCTCTACTGTGTGTATGCGTATAATTATTTCAAAGGATTTGTGATTGAAAATACTAACAAATTAATGGCTAATCTTCCATAGATGGGATATCAATGCCATGGGGCATCTTCCAAATTACATGAAGATATGCTTTCTTGCATTTTTCATTTGTATCAATAACATAGGCTTCAACACCCTCAAGGAACATGGTTGCGACATCTTTCCTTACCTTAACAAGCTTGTATGTATGAATGTGTGTGTGTGTGTGTGTGTGTGTCTTGATTACCCTATTTGGTTTTGTAATCACGGGTCATTTTAACATTTTTATAGTTAAATATTAGTTGCTTTATGTGCACAGTTCGGAGATTTATGCAAAGGGTTTTTGAAGGAAGCCCAATGGTATTACGAAGCATATACACCAACGTTAGATGAGTATTTGAGCAATGGTTTGGTTACAATAGGAGCTCCAGCCATACTGTCATGTGCATATTTTTCAATGAAGCTGGGGATGACGGAGAGTGAATTAGAAATTCTCTGTAGCTATCCAGACGTCATTAAATGGTCATCCATCATCTGTAGACTTTGCGACGATCTTGGAACAGCAAAGGCATAATATTCTCTATTTTCATCCTCTTTGTTTCTTCTCTTAATATTGTGTAGTTTTTTTTCTCTTTTTATATACATTGACCTGTACTTATCAATATATATGTGATTCTTGCAGGACGAAATGGCAAGAGGTGATGTTCCTAAAGCCGTCCAATGTTACATGCATGAAACTGGGGTTGGCGAGGAAGTTGCTCGTGAACACGTAAAAGATCTAATCCTGGATGCATGGAAGAAATTGAATAAGGAATTGATTTGTGATTCTCCTCTACCTAGGGCTTTTGTTGAGGCAACAATGCATGCTGCTCGGACGTTCCATAGATTCTACCAATTTGGTGATGGATTTGCGTCCATTCGTGATAGCACAAAGTTAAATTTCAAGAAACTAGTTGTTGAATCCTTACCCATATAAATTTTCGAAAGTTTATAGTTTCTGATACTATAAGAAGTGGTACTGCAAGTGAGAATAATTTATATAGGTGATTCGAAAAACCATCTATATATCTATTAGTTTTTTTATTATTATTATTTATTTTTATTTCTGTGTGTCATTTATATATTGACCCTGTCACATGCTTGTGTTAAGTGTTAACTGAATATATATAAAATGGTGTTTTAGTGGAAAGAATCTGCCATTGAGTATAGTGTGCAAAACCATATTGTGGTTACTAGTTTGGTAAAGACTTAGAACATCGTTGTTAACATGCATGGGCATGCACCACTAGAGATGGCAGCGGGGACGGGTTAGCGGGGAACCCGCCTCGACCCGACCCGCTTAAAGCGGGTTTGGGTTTACATTTTTACCCTGCAGGTCGGGTTCGGGTTTTTGGAGCGGAACCCATCACGGGTTCGGGCGGGGGCGGGTTTAGCCCCAAAAACCCGATCCGACCAGCTTAATATTTATTTTAAAAATATATTAAAAAATAAATATGTAAAAAATATATTAATAAATATTATGTTTAAAAAAATATTAATTTTACATAATTTATAATTATTTATTTGTTTATATATTTATAATATTTATTTTATATTTTAACATTTTTTAATATTTAATGGGTCGGGTCGGGTCGGGTTTTTTCGGGTTCGGGGTGGGTTTTTTACCCCGCGGGGCGGGGACGGGTTTACAAAATAAACCCTCGGAGCGGGTTTTCGCGGGGACGGGTTTCCCCAAATTTTCACGGGAAACCCGTCCCCGCCCCGCCCCGTTGCCATCCCTATGCACCACCTTATATTCATATCAGTCACTGGAAATATCAGATTGAGAAACCATTTTAGGTTTTTAAACTAGGGTTACTTATGATCAGTTCTTTTAAGATATATATGATGTTTTCATAGAATTTTATTTTTAACTTATATGTCTAATTTCTTAAGAATATTATCAATTGAGAAGCCATTGTGAATTAATTCCTGATTCGTGCATGACAGAAAGTGTTACATATTTCAAGTTATGAATTAAAAACTCAAACACAAAAATTGCTTATCACGGTTAATTTGGTGCCAAATTAATTCACCTACTTGATTATAATCTACAAAATAAAAAAATTGGAATGAGAAAATGAACTGGAATGAAAAGTCTAGAATGAGGTATGAACTAGAATACATAATTAATTGGAGTAGTAGTCATTAAAAGCAAAGGATACAAGAAAGAAAGGTTCAACAACAAAGAAAGAAGACTTAAAAATTATTCAAATGAAAACACAAGGACAAGAACACTACAACGAGAAAAGAGAATTCTATTGCCATCATTATTAATTAACACCGTGTGAAGGAAAGATATGCTTTATGAATTCCAAATAACATTGCCTTCCATAATTAGTTTCCCTATTAAAAAATACAGTTGAGAACCATCTGACTTGGTAGATTAATGAAAACAATTCAGACTGATGGAGGTGCTGAAATATTCATCAGTCACCATTTCCATACTATTAATTACTCCTTTCCATGATCTTTGAAATCATGGATGTATTAACTCAGAGATTTAATTTAAACACAGCCAAGGCTCAACTATTAATTGGACGGAATTGAACAACCATATTGGATATCCAATAAGTGACATTATTATGAATTTTATAATTTTTAAGTGTTATTGGATCCTTATTATGGATCCAATTATAAACTTATTGGGTCCTTACTGGATATATATATATATATATATATATATATATATATATATATATATATATATATATATATAGCAGTAAGGATTTTCAAAATATAGAAAATTAACAAGACTAAATATTAAACCTTTTCTAAACCATGTATTACATAACTTTCACTGTAGGAATCTGGAGATGTGAATCCAAGATAAAGCTAGAGTACGTGCATCATGTACAAGTAATTTATTTATTACTTTCATTCCTTTGCTACTCTACGCATACCAAACCATTTATAATACATATTGTGGCATAGCTAGGAACATCCACATATTAGCCACTTCAATATATCTCAATCACTAAAAGAAAGGTGAGCTGAGAGAAGTGGACTCAAAAGAACTTGAAGAGGAGTTGCTTTGGGAATCGATCGATCGATAGTCCTAGAGTCAAAGGTAATGAGAACTCCTATGAGAACTATTTCCTATGTCACAAAGGATGAAGAAGGGATTCCCGCAGATGCTACAATGTACAGAAGTATGATAGATAGTCTACTGTATCTTACGGCCAGCAGACCAGACATCAGTTACAGTGTTGGAGTTTGTTCAAGATACCAGTTGCCACCTAGAGAATCCCATGTGAAGTTATCTAGAAGAATCATCAGATATGTAAAAGGGATAGCAAATTGGGGACTTTGGTTTTCTAGAGACTCAAACACAGTACTTGCTAGGTACAGTGATGCTGATTGGGCAGACAATGTAGATGATCGGAAGAGTACATCGGGTGGATGTTTTTATCTAGGTAACAACTTGGTTTCTTGGTATAGCAAGAAGCAGAGCTCTATTTCTCTTTCCACAGCCGAAGCAGAGTACATTGCTGCTGGAAGTTGCTGTGCTCAGCTTATATGGATGAGTCAGATGCTAGCTGATTATGGTGTTTCCAGTGTTGCTCTTATAGTTTACTGTGACAACACAAGTGCAATTAACACTTCAAACATCACTTTATTCGAGATCTTATGGAGGACGGTAAAGTTATGTTTAATTATATTTCCACAGATAAGCAACTTGTTGATATTTTTACAAAGAACGTGGATGTAAAAATATTTGAGTTCCTTAGAGGAGCTCTTGGGTTATGTTGTATCTGATACTAGACGAGGGGGTGTATCAAGTAGTGTAAAAGTAATTTAAAAAAAAAAGGAGGGGCAAAAGTGTCTTTTGTCGTCATGGTCTTAACTTAAGAAAGAGAGTTTTCTTTATTTTGTGATTGGCTTAGGGTGCAAGAAGCGAGCACGAAATTTTTTAAGGAAGAAGAAGCATGGGGAGCGACTCTTTCAAGGGGAAGCGACACTCTCAAGCAGCAAGAAGCTGGATTTCGAGGGCGCGAGCAGAAGGCAGAAAGCTGAAGGCCGAGTTCGTGACTCCAATCTGAGTTTTTCGCATTCTGAAGGTCTATGTGGTGTGCGTCCCAACAGCAGTATACCAGGTATGTCTAAACTTGTATCTTGTGATGTGGTGGACGACCCTGCAAAATCAGGCTCAGTAGATGCTGAAAATGATCTGGTATCTCAAGTCAAAGTACTAGGGTCGAACTGGAAGGTGAATTGACTCTGGAGGAGTTGTATGAAGAGAGGTCACAAGGGGATCAGATGATCGAACAATGTGGTTTGATTGAAGCCCTAGTTTCTGCGCCTGAATCAGTAAAGAGTCAGCTTTCGGATGAGGTTGTGAATGATAATACTACCTTGAAAGATATGATGAATGAAATAATTGGTACACGACAGAGTACAGTACACCCATGTGTACTGAGGCCAGTGGATAAATCAGTGGTTGAAGAATTGAGTACAAAGACTTCTGAAGAGTCGATGAGTACTTTTGAAGATGAAGACGTTCCTTTAATCATTTCTCGAAGAAGGTCACAACCTGTAGGTGATTGCTTTAAAAAAAAACTGTTGTAGGAGATATCAAATCACGCATTCGTGAAAGTACTATCTCGAAAAGAAAAAAGGGGATGCGATCTGATGAACCTCCTATTCAAATTGATGAATAAGAGGAGAATGTTAGAAGGATTGACACACAAATTGCGACGGGGAAGTCCATCTCAGTACCTGATGCTTTGGTGATTCAGAAAAAGAAAAGGAGGTTGATGAGGAAGGTGGTTGAGGACTGTTCAACTTTGAATACTCGGGTTACCAGACAGAAACTGAGTGGAGTTACAGTAGGAGTTATAGCTGCACAGGACCAAAATGTTACACATTCAAATACATCTAAAGGAACTAGGTAAAGGCAAAAACCAGTATAGGTTATAACACCAGATACATGTAATTGTTCAATATCTCAGAATGTGCGGTCGGGTGTGTCTTTTCATCCAACAATGGTGGTGAGGTCTTTGTAGCTAAAGAGGCTGAAATGAAGTATGCAAATCTTACAAAAAAGATGTTTCGAGGTGAGTCAGCCATTGTTACAAAAGAATTCAAGATTGTTCTGCCGCTGTTGGAGAAGCTTCAGCTCAAAGGTACAATTTCTAATTTCAAGTCATATTCTGAAGAGGTAGTTCTAGAATTTTATTCTAATTTAGAAAAGTCGGAGAAGGATATTGGGAATCATGTATATGTTAGTGGTCAATGGTAGTTATTTGATTCCAATATGATTAGTGAGTATCTGCAATTACCTGTGTATTCTGAAGAACTGGACGAAGAGGAAGATGGTGTTATGTTAAAAGAACTCACTGGTGGTAAACTTAGTGTGTGGCCCAATTCGTATTCAATCCCTGCGTCTTCACTGGTGCCAAAATATGTAGCTCTTCATAAGATAGCCGCATGGAATTGGCTTCCCTCTACTCATAGAGTATCTCTGGGTAAACGGCTGATTGCTTTCTTATATCGAGTAGGCACTAAGCAACAATTTAATGTAGGTGTCAGACTTTTTGAGCATATTCTTAGAGTGCCTAAGTCTGGAGAACAAGGACGTCTTGTATTTCCCTCATTGATTTTTGGAATTCTTGAGAGACAGAAGTCTTTTGGGTTGGTTGAGTTCAAGTTGACAAAGAATGTAGAAGTGATTCAGAACAAGTCTTCTACAATGCCTAAATCAAAGCGTACTGCCATTACTAAAGAGAATACCGCATCATTGCCGAGTGACTTCTCTCCACAGTGTGTAAGTGCGCTTACAAATATTTCTGATTCATTGACTGCAATTCAGACTGATAGTACTATAGTATCTTCTGGTGTATCTGTGGCTACTAGTGCTCTTCTGGTGACTAAAGTAGTACCAGTGTCCGGTACAATATCTGAACCTCCTGCTGATCCAGTTGTGTCTGGACTGGGTGGTTTGAGGCTTGTTTAAGAATTCGCGGCCTTAGGAGAATCTTCATCGAGTTTGGCTCCACCTCCTTGGCCATGGTCTCCGGTAACTTCTTTGAATAATAAAATGATGGATTTTCTTCGAAGAAGAGGTGAAATTGCACAGAAGGAGGTGGTTTAGTATCAGAAATTAGCACGCCTCCAAAAGTATGAGGTTGCGCTTATAGATCATCTGTTGAAGGAGTTTGGTAAGTTGAAGAAAGTCTGATCAGCTTGCTGCTTTGGCGGTACTTTGGGAAGTTTTTGTCATTTTTGTCAAAAAGGGGGAGATTAGTATATACTGATTCGTAGTTTATGATAATCTAAGTCGTAGCTTATGCTAGTACGCTTATTAGTTTATGTATGTTGTGGTTGCTGGAATTTACTAGACTATGGTAGAAAGGGCAGATATTGGACATGCTGTTATTAAGGTACTACTGATGTGATTAGTGGCTGTTGTAAAAAATGAGCCAAAGGGGGAGTTTATTAATGTGTGTATTTTTTATTGGCTAAATTTTGACAATCTCAAGGTAAAAGTTAAATGTACAGGTGTCCCGATTTAAACTCCTGGATAAGTGATAGAGATCAAAATGAATCTCAGGATAAGGACGAGACTAAGATAGACATCATCCAAGGTTGAGGACATCATTAGCTATATAGATCTTCAGGTTCCTTGAAAGAGTGACGATGTGTGCTGAATAAGAAGATTACCCAGCGTGAAGTTGAGGGGGAGCATTGAATATGATCTATGATGTTGTGTGTGAATAATTTATTATGTGCAACGTGAAGTCTTCAGGCTTAATATCAAAGAAGCCATTGACAATTTCCATGTCTGTCTCATTCTGAGAAGACACCAACCTGAAGATTCCCTGTGCGAAGGGATACGTTGAGGGGGAGCCTCACTGTAAGGGAGTCACGATGAATTGTTGTTGAGCCTATGTCAACAGCAATCTGAAGGTGGGAATGTTGTTTGAATCCTAGACTGGAGGAGAACACTTACTTGTAACTTGTAAGTTACTTTACATCTCTCACTAGTATATTTGTGCTTCCGGGCTGAATGCCCCGCATATTAGGAATGGTTTATTCTGAACTGCGATAACAAGTCTCTGTGTCCTTGTGTGTACTCATAACTTTAATCGTAACGCATAGTGCAACTTCAAGTGTAAGTACACCAATGTTCAGGTGTAGTTACACTCCCACGTACACCGATCTAGGTCATCTGTTTTCAAATCAGTTAAAGTATGTGCAGATAAAGATCGAGACTCTCCTTCCTGATTGAGAACTCCGTCACAAGATTAATTGTATATTTCATCTACACATTGCACGTCTGGCTGAAGGAGAAAAAGATATTGTCTGCCATGCAAATGATTATCAACGTGGTAGCTTCCACAAGGTTTAATTAATTAAACAAGTCATGCCGCCAGTCATGCACCTGAAAAAATGTCATCTGACATCAGAATTAATTTCTTTTGATCATCTTCGTCCCGTAAGTACAACGAGAAAGCATAGTCATGTATCATGTGCACATATATTTATGTTTGCCCAAAATGAAATATATCTTCTGCACTACGTACTTCCATGATATTTTGACATTGTAAGTTTCTAGTAGGTGTCAGTTGGCAATTTTATTTAATGTTACGATTCAAAGTGTTAATTAATTATATGCTTGATTATTATATATCTCAGTGTGCTAATCATGACTTGATATTATTTACATTGTAAATTAAAGTCTTATTCGAATCTAATTATATGTTCCTCTTGCTAGATCTCAGATATCGATCTTAAGGGAAACCCATTTGGTTTTTTTTATATATATCTAGATTTCAATTAATCCACACGAAAACTGTATAGAATGCCTGCTTATGATTGGGCAACTCTGAATGCCTCAAGAGAGATCAAGAATTGGTAATATCCGGCCGGCCTGTTTCTACTTCAATACTAACATATATGGAGACCATGCAACATGCAGTAGTTAGAAGATCAGCAAATTACCAGTCAAGTGTCAGCAACCACGAAAGCGTTCATACCTTGACAGTGAATACATGAGATGTTTCCTGTACCCTCTGAAGTTACATATTAATTCCATCATTTCTGTTCTACATATATATGTTGATTAAATTGGTAACCTAATTGAGTTGCAGATGTCTTCACCATCTTCATGGATGAGAAGGGCAGATCAAAACACGAGCCCCCATACTCAACTGAAAAGAAAGGTAGAACATCCATTGGACATACAAGAAAAATAAATATAGCAGCTTGTTCCACAAGGTTTAATATGTAAGTGTCGCGAGTCATCCATCTGACATCAGAATTCATTTCTTTTCATATTCTTCGTTCCGTAACAACAAGAAAAAGCATCTCGATGTCTCATGCGCTCAATTGGCAGTGTTTGCTAACTTTGCTTGATTATTATATATCTCAACTTGTTAATTAATCATGATTAAATATTGCTAACCTTGTAAATTGAATTGCTAATCTTCATTTCCTTAATTATCATTAATCTAATATTGATAGTGCTATTATAGTATTATATATCTTGTTTTCGAAGGGCATCTCTATATAAATGTCCCAAGAGAGTCCAAAAATATTGAGAGCTCGGTCTACTACGTACTCTTTGATCTGCAGAAACAATACTTACATGGAGACGACCATGCAACAAGCTGAGATTCGAAGATCGGCTAATTACCAGCCAAGCGTCTGCAACCATGAAAGCATTCACTCCTTGGACAGTGATTACAAGGTGCATTTGTCCTATATATCTAGATGTATAAATAAATCCCATTATGTGGAGCAAATATATATGTGTTTCTTTTTTGCTAGTAAACACTGCTTTAATTGGAAAAGCAGTGATTTTTCACCTTCAAAAGTACCCTTTTTACTGAAGCTTAATATGGATTATGGATGCAATCCTTGTTTAAGAATAGTAATCATCCTCTTGCATTGGACTCTCAAATTGTTAATTACCTGATATCTGCATCGTCACTCATAGTAATATGTTCATTAATTTAATCGCACGTCTTAATTAACTTTGTTTTAATTAAGCGGGGAGACGCTTATTCAATAACGATGGAGGAGCTGAAAGAATACACAAAGCATTTGCTGGAAGGAGAGACTCACCCAGTGCGTCTGCTCGAGCTTGTTGACAACCTGCAACGTCTTGGGGTAGCTTATCTCTTCGACGAGCATATCAAAGCAGCTCTCAAATCAGTAGTTGTTGAAGCTGAAGGAGGTCTCAACGAGGAAGTGGATATATACACAACTGCCCTCAAATTTAGACTCTTAAGGCAACATGGCTTCATGATCCCACAAGGCATGAAATCTTAATTTCCTGTTCCTTCTGAAGTTACATATTAATAATTCAATCATTTCTGTTCTAACATATATATATATATATATATATATATATATATATATATATATGATGATTAAATTGGTACGTAACTTGAGTTGCAGATGTCTTCACCATCTTCATGGATGAGAAGGGCAGTTTTCAGATGAACCTTTGCAGAGACATATATGGGATATTGGGTCTATATGAAGCTTCATATCTTGGTTTGGAAGGAGAAACTATACTGGACAAGGGGAGGATTTTTGCTCTTACACATCTGAAGGATTATGCAGATCAAAAGTGGCCGAGCCCCCATACCGATCAACAGAAAAGAAAGGTAGAACATGCGTTGGAGCTCCCTTACCACTGGGCTTCCACTAGGTTGGAAGCTGTATGGTTCATAGAAATGTATGAAAATGAAGAGATTAAGAATCCCAAACTGCTTCAGCTTGCCAAATTGGATTTTAACACCTGCCAGGCTATGTACCAAAATGAACTTAAGTTACTTTCGAGGTAATTAATGACAGATCGAGGCATGCATCACTATTAATATTGTGTGCTTTGCAGTACCATATACTATACATACTAATTAGCAATATCTCTGGTACGTAGTACTAATCTAATTTTATTTGCAATAATTGATTTTAGCTGGTGGAACAATCTGGGTCTTGGTAAAAAGTTAAGCTTCTCTAGAGATCTACTGGCTGAAAGTTTTATGTGGGCAGCTGAGGTTTTTTACCAACCTCAATATGCATATACAAGGTTCTGTGTAGCTCAACTTATACAGTTTGTAACGACCATCGACGATGTTTATGATGTCTACGGGTCCAGGGAAGAGGTGGAACTCTTTACAGATGTCATCCAAAGGTTTATTATAACACTACTTTTTAATCTGTGTGGGTGTGTACGTGAATGTGTGTGCACATATGTGAGTGTATGTGCGTGTGTGTATGTGTGAGTATATACATATGCCTGTATGTGCGTATGCTGGTGTATGTGTGTGTGTGTGTGCATATGCATGTGTGTGTTTGCGTGCACATACATGTCTGAGTAGGCGTTGTGTGTGTGAGTACATGTGTCTCTGCATGTGCATCTTTGCTGTGTATGTCAGCAACTTGTAGAGTATCTATTTGTAATGGTTTCAAAGGATTTCGGATTGAAAAAGCTAACAAATAGCTAATATACTTCCACAGATGGGACATCAATGCAATGGGGCATCTTCCAAATTTTATGGAGTTATGCTTTCTTGCACTTTTCAATAGTGTCAATGACTTGGGCTACAATACCCTCAAGGAACATGGTTGCAACATCATTCCTTTCCTTAAGAAGCTGGTAAGCATATATATATATATATCTGTGTGTGTGTGTGTGTGTGTGTGTGTGTAGTGTGTGTGTATATATATATATGTGTGTGTGTGTGTGTGTGTGTGTGTGTGTGTGTGTGTGTGTGTGTGTAGTGTATGTGTATATATATATATGTGTGTGTGTGTGTGTGTGTGTGTGTGTGTGTGTGTGTGTGTGTGTGTGTGTGTATATATATATATATATGTGTGTGTGTGTGTGTGTGTGTGTGTGTGTGTGTGTGTGTGTGTGTGTGTGTGTGTGTGTGTGTGTGTGTGTGTGTGTGTAGTGTGTGTGTATATATATATATATGTGTGTGTGTGTGTGTGTGTGTGTGTGTGTGTGTGTGTGTGTGTGTGTGTGTGTGTGTGTGTGTGTGTGTGTGTGTGTGTGTGTATATATATATATATATGTGTGTGTGTGTGTGTGTGTGTGTGTGTGTGTGTGTGTGTGTGTGTGTGTGTGTGTGTGTGTGTGTGTGTGTGTGTATATATATATATATATGTGTGTGTGTGTGTGTGTGTGTGTGTGTGTGTGTGTGTATATATATATATATATATATAATGATGTGTGTGTGTGTGTGTGTGTGTGTGTGTGTGTGTGTGTGTGTGTGTGTGTGTGTGTGTGTGTGTGTGTGTGTGTGTGTGTGTGTGTGTGTATATATATATGTGTGTGTGTGTGTGTGTATGCAGGATATATATATGTTTATATGTACGTCTTTGAGTACCCATTTGGTTTTGTTAATCACACATAGCTGCATTTTTATAGTTAATAGTTATTTTTATGCGTACAGTTTGGAGATTTATGCAAAAGGTATTTGAAGGAATCCCAATGGTATTACGAAGGATACACGCCGACTCTCGCTGAGTACTTGAGCAATGCTTGGGTTACAATAGGAGTTCCAGCCATACTATCATGTGCATACTTCAGTATGAAGCACGAAATGATGGAGAGCGGATTAGAAATTGTCAATAGCTATCCAGACGTCATTAAATGGTCATCCATCATCAACAGACTTTGTGATGATCTTGGAACAGCGAAGGTATAATATTTCTGTTTTAAATCCCTTTCCTTTTATTGTGTATTTTCTTATCTCATGTGTGTGTGTGTGTCTTGCAGGACGAAATGGCAAGAGGTGATGTGCCTAAATCCGTCCAATGTTACATGCATGAAACTGGGGTGAGCGGGGAGGCTGCTCGTGAACACATAAAGGATCTAATCCAGGAAGCATGGAAGAAATTGAATAAGGAATTGGTTTGCGACTCTCCTTTACCTAGAGCTTTTGTTGAGGCAACAATGCATACTGCTCGGACATTCCATGGATTCTACCAATTTGGTGATGGATTTGCCTCCAATCGCGATATCACAACGGCCAAATTCAAGAAACTATTAGTTGAACCCTTACCCATATAGATTTCGAAAGTTTATATATAGTTTGTGGTAGTATATATATGCAGTTGTGCAAGTAAGAAGTTAAGCTTCTCTAGAGATCTACTGGCAGAAAGTTTTATGTGGGGACTAGAGGCTGTATATATACCAACCTCAATATGCATATGCAAGGTACTGTGCATCGCTAACTTATACAGCTTGTAGCGACCATCGATGATATTTATGACGTCTAGGGGTCCAGGGATGAGGTGGAACTCTTCACAGATATCATTCAAAGGTTGACTACAAGGCTACAATTTACTGTATGTGTGTATGTGTATCTATGGGTGCGGGTGTGTCGGGGTGTTTGGGTGTTGTGCGTGTGTATGTGTGTGCGCGCCTGCCTGCCCGCCCTCCGGCGTGGATGCATGTGTATGCACAGGTGTTGTGTCCATTTGTGTGTGCATGTGTCTCCGCGTGTATTTGTGTGTAATGGTTTCCAAGGATTTGGGATTGAAAAAACTAACAAATAGCTAATCTTCCATACATGGGATATCAATGCCATGGGGCATCTTCCAAATTATATGAAGATATGCTTTCTTGCACTTTTCAATAGTGTCAATGACATGGGGTACAACACCCTTAAGGAACACGGTTGCGACATCTTTCCTTTCTTAAGAAGCTGGTATGTATATATATATATATATATATATATGTATATATATATATATGTATGTATGTACATTTGTATGCATGTTTGTGTGTATGTGTGTTTGTCTCTGTGTATGTGTATATATATCTTTGTGTGCCCATTTGGTTTTATATATCATAGACTGTTGCATTTTTATAGCTAATTAGTTATTTTTATGTGTACAGTTTGGAGATTTATGCAAAGGATTTTTAAAGGAAGCCCAATGGTATTGTGAAGGATATACACCGACTATAGATGAGTATTTGAACAATGGTTTGGTTACAATAGCAGCTCCAGCCATACTGTCGTGTGCATATTTTTGTATGAAGCTCGGGATGACAGAGCGTGAACTCGAAACTCTCTGTAGCTATCCAGACGCCATTAAATGGTCTTCCATCATCTGCAGACTTTGAGATGATCTTGAAACAGCAAAGGCATCATATTCTTAAATCCCTTCTTTTGAGTACTTTTTTTTCATCATAGTGCATTTGCACTTAGTACGTAATATATATGTGACGCTTGCAGGATGAAATGGCAAGAGGTGATGTACGTGCCTAAATCCGTCCAGTGTTACATGCATGAAATTGGGGTAGGCGAGTAAGCTGCTCGTGAACACATAAAGGCATCTAATCCATGAAGCATGGAAGAAATTGAATGAGGAATTGGTTTGTGACTCTCCTTTACCACTTGCTTTTGTTGAGGCAACAATCCATACTGCTTGGACATTCCATAAGAGTGTACCAATTCGATGATGGATTCGCGGCCGATCGTGATATCACAGCAACTAAATTCAAGAAACTATTTGTTGAACCCTTTCCCATATAGATTTGGGAAGTAGTTTTTGGTAGTATATGCAGTCGTGCAAGTGATGAGAACATTTCAGAACTTGATCTTGTTGTTTCGCAGTGGAGCAAATTTTAGACACTGTAGTATGTGCCATATGTTGGCTTATCTATGGTTTCGTTCATTTAGGCTAATTATGTTTTGGTTTTATTGTCATTCTTGAAGTTTGTCTTATGCTGTTTATAGCTGAATATAAAATGGAGTATTGGTAGGGAAGAGTACACCATAAAGTGTGCAAAACCATGTGGCTACCACTCGGCAGTAAGTTCAAAGGAACGGAACTCAATTTATGCCTGGTTTCTACAAATCAAAGTGTAATGGACGTTCTTACAAGAGTTCAGTTCAATCACCACTAACATTGATCCCTGGCAAGATTCATTATGTTCTTATTCTGAACCCAACTGATGAAGCTTGGTTTTGAGTTGATCAAACACTATAAGTCTGGCTCCTGGCCAGTACCTAGAACTCTCAGCCAAACCTAAAATGTGGTTTGTAGCCAACATATGAAGAGAGAACCGGACGAAAAATGAAGCTCCAGTGGGCACCTAAAATGTGGTTTGTAAGGAGAAAACAGACGCATCCTACTCACCTGTTCAAGAGGACTGGACTTATGACCTTGCTCATTTGGTTAAAGAGAAGTAAGCTTAAATATGAATCTTCCCAATATTTCGTTGCCATATCTACCATATAAAACGTTGGGTCCCTGGCTCATGGTCCCAATGGAATGGCCTGTACAAGAACATTGCCATTGTAAAAACGTTTACAGTTACATAAAGAATTGCAATGACAAACCAATGTTTATATCCTCCAGTATGCGAATGGAGGATTATGAAAAAATATGGTATAGTGTAGTATCTGAACTCTATTAGAGGTGCAGGGATGAGAACGGCACCACAGGCGAATAAAAACAGCAAAACCCAAGTCTTCCTTTGAAATTTCCCTGCAAAGAATTCAGCCAAGTTTCCTCAGTGGAATGCTAAAGTAAAAGTACTTTTAAAGCAATTGTCTCGTACCTAAGATGTGATAGATGGACAGCCACGAATAGACATAAAATGGGACTAAAAGATATTTCATCAGCCAATGAGCTTTGATGACCTTCCTCCAGATATAGAAAGGATAATGCCTATTGTCTGCTAAAAGATAGGGATGCTCAATGCTGCAGAAATGGAAAAATGTCAGTGACAATGGCTAAACAAAATATGTCCATAGACTAGCTTCATCACATTAGACAAGAGCAGTAGATCAGCTACTATTGTTAGGTAACCTAATTACATGTCAGAAATGTAAAACCTGTCTATCATAGTCTAATGATCATTTGGGAGAAAGAGCATAGTCCAATGTTTAATATGTTTCATTTGATAGACATTATGCTGAAGTGCATAACTATCACATTTTTCGCTAAGCTATCCAACCATCCAGTATATGATTGATTTTTAAAGAACCTTTCCGGACCAAGTGGCTGAAAACTTCTTTTTAGTGGAAACATGAGATTGTGTTCATAGACAAATTAACTTCCAATTTGATTGGTCACTTACCTGAAAAAATGAACTGAAATTGATCCAGCAGCTAGTGATATGCACACCACGAAGAAACTGAGCAGTTTGTTCATCCTTAATGACTTGAACAAAGCAGCAGCTTGGCATAAATTGAAATGGATTGGACCCATAGCTGCAGCAGAAGCTAAACCAAAATAAAATATCTGAGCAAAGTGTGGAGAAACTGTATGGGCTTCTTTTGCACCTGTACAACAACAAATTATTGAATTTAGGTAATACTCACTTAAAAGCTTGAATTTTGGTTGTCTCAAATAATGGAAAAATATGCTAGAAAGGTACACGGTACCGAGAACTATGCTTCCATTAAGGATGACAAATGATACAAATGCACCGAATATCAGCAAATATGGACTAAACAAAACCAAAAAATTCCACTTCAAACACCATAGAGCAGAGAAGATTTCCTGAATCTCTTTAAGCACACCTGTTGTCAGAAAGTTTGACATATTAGCAGCATTCTCTAGTTTTACGATAAATACATATGAATGAAGATCTGTCAGTAATAATAGTCATTAAACACAAGGGCAAAATAACAGCAATCATATATACACAACCTGTGGACAACATTGAGGAACTCTTTGAGGAATGGACATTTGCTTTTGCAGTAGAGATATCAGTGGCACTCGCAAAGCTTCCCATCTTTCGCATCTTTCTCTTTTTCAGATTGGCAGAAACTGGTCTGTGATTCTCACCTTCTAAACCCGTACTTTTTGCAATCAAGAGATCATCATCGTACTTTTTGTGATATTCTCTCACTAAATAATCAATACCTCCAATAGCCGCAATAAACAACATCCATATAACATTTGTTTGCCTAATAGATATAGCTAAGCCTCCTAGCTGTGAAGAAAAAAAGAGAGAGCTTAAAATGCTCAACATCAGCTGCTTAATTAGATTGGCTCAACAAAACAGAATAAAATACTATTGTATATGACTGGTTATCCAAAGGAACTAACCAGTCTAGAACTTTCATGTTGGTTCCTATCTGATAACCTAAAGAAGAAAGACAATAATTTTTTTTTTTCGAAATAGCAGAAAGAAAGAAAGAAAGAAACAAAGACAATAATAACTTCCATAGAATAATCAAAATTTGAAAAGAATCTTTAATAAATTCTCAAGACTCTTTACCCTGCCAAAGGAATTGGAACAGACCAACCAGTCAGGCACACATACCACACATACAACAAAATACACTGAACTCCGACATACCAAAACAGCAGTGATCATACTGTGTTATGCCTTAGGTCACCTATTCTGTTTGCAATCCCCAGCTGACAAATTACAACAAGCAAGGGACCTTCGCTAAAGGGTCCAATGCACAGGATCACAAACTGGTAAAACTGTTTCAAAGATTTCCAGCTAGCCACAATAAATTACATAAATCTCTTATTTGGGAATAAGATAATTTTCTTAGCTTGTAAAGACTCGGTTTCTTAATTTTTTTAGAGGAATACTTTGACTAGATGAGTATAAGTAAAATCCTATGGCCATATTAGTAGAAAAATGACCTCCTTTAATAGCTAGTCCTTTTGGGATGAGCATGTACCCAATGTTAACATGGGATTAGAGTACGACAACTGCCTTGTTCACTCTGTTTGCATTGTTTGGTCTGCACCCCCTATAGCTTCATTCATGTCTCAGGACTGTTATCCATATAAGAGAGTATGAACGTGAAGCTGAGCGTTAGTGGGAACAGTCCAGTATAGATAAGCTTAAAGAGAACTTCCAACGGTTATTAGTTGGAAAATAACCTCCTAAATTTGCTAGACATTATGGAATGAACTTAGACTCAACTCCCCTTTCCCAAACAAGTTAAAAAATAAATAAATAAATAAATAATGGATGTTTAAGGGTACTTAAATGCATAGGTCTTGCCATGTTTTCCTTATCACAACGAAAATCCTCATTGACAAAGCTCCTCTATGTAATGAAAGGTACATGACTCATAAGGGAAACAACGAGACAAGCAAGAGAAAAAAAAAGAAGAGGTGGAAAACTGAAAACAGAACCCCAAACTGAAGCAAAATGCTAAATCACATAGGTAAAGAGGCTTCCACAGCAGTGTGCTACCTCAAAACCTCTTACCTGTATAGAAACATTTTAAACTTCTGCAGAAAAAAGCATGCCTTGAGTTACCTGGAGTACTTACAACTGCACTTAACCAATAATTCCTCTTCAAACACGCCAAATACATAGCGAGAACAACAGCAAGAGATGCCACATCTGTATAGTAGAGAAAAGTGAAGAACCAGTGAACAGGGTACAAAGTTAGAACTAGCGTATATAGTGTAGCATCTCTGTCACCAATTGATGGCCTCAGGTGAATAATTAGGTCATATAAAAGAATACTGCATAATATGGCCAACACGCCATTGGTTGAACGAAGAACTGCAGGAGAACAAATTTTCGAGAGTGATAAACTGTCGTTTGTCCTCCACAAGCCTGAAATCAGAGGAATAAGTGAAAGATAGTACCTGCATCAGTTCGTACGGTAAAAGTCAGCTTTGAGTGAACAATTACTCTCCAAATAAGTAACACTCTCCAAAGAAAATGAAGCAACAATATAAATAACAAAAACTGTAAAAAACTGTCTGTCCAAAATCAAAGCAATTCTGAGAATCAAATGACGAAATTAATTACTGCCCTACGATCAAAACAACAAAGATCACAAACTTGAAAATCATTAAAAATGACAAAAAAAAGTCCTTTTTCTTCTTTGAAAATGGTGAAATTTCATTGACAGTGCAGAATACAATAAAAAGGGGGAAATAAAACCCATAGATTACAACCAAGAGATTGTCCTGAATACTGCCCACTCAACAAAGTAAAACATTTCGTGTACAAAATTCTAAGTACAAACATTATCAATAAAAAATTGTATAGGCAGCTCACAGTCCAGGTGGTGTTGTGATCATCGGATCCCAGCTTCTAAAATTCCCCTTGCAGAATTGCTGAGCCTGGGGGATGTGGAATATCTCGTCCTATACACCACATTAGCGTACAAGTTATCAGAAATATCATAGTAAATGAACAGAACCAACGAATTAACGAGGCAAACCATGTAAGGTTCAGGAACGATGCGATTGACCATAGTGGAGATCGGGATGACCCATAAAGAAACAACTAGGGCAACAGCTAGTCGGCCCATCCCTCTAAGACCTCTTGAGATGAGAATATAGTGCTAGAGAGAGGACTCCTGCTCTAAAGAGAAGCAATTGAAAGCTGACAGTTGACAAAAGATGGTGGTCACTGGTGATGTTCACGCCTTCACAGGACTCCCTTCGGAAGTTCGGATTCCGAAAACCAGGAAAGACTCTGAGGGGCCATTTTCCGGTTGGCATCAGCTACGTCGCGAGACGTAGCCATCCGCTGCGTCAGTTAACCATAATTTGCCATGTGGCATGGTGGTCCCAACCAAGACGGAGCGCGTGGAAACTCCGTCTCTGGTCGTTCCTTTCAATAGTAAATAAGAAAAACTTAAAAAACAAATAGGAGCTTTTATGGAGAAAAAAAAAAAACTGCTCCAGAAATTTAAATCCCAGAGACATTACAGCAGACATCTTCGACATCTTCGCGCGTTCTTCGCTACCGGGGAGACCTAACCGATCGCCGGTCATCACTTCAGGCAACAACCCTCGCTGAAGCGACGCCCAAAGCAGGTACAAGCCATCCTCTTGACGAGGTTCTCATCATTTTCCTCTTTTCCTCTTTTTCGCTTTTCTTTCTCTCTCTCTCTCTCTCTCTCTCTCTCTCTCACTAATTTCTTCGTTGATCCGATGGATGTGTTCAAATTCTCTCTTCTCTGCCTATTTGCTTTCTGTTTGGTTTGCATTTCGTATTTTCATTTGTAATGAGTATGCAATTCATCGTCTGATAAAAAGGGGGGCAATTATCATTTCTTTGTTTGAGATCTCTCTTTGTTTCTGTTCGCGGTTCTGTTTAAATAAAATCTTCAATTTTTCAAGCAAAAACATGTATATTAATTCATTTGTGTATAAAAACCATATTGTAGCAGCTTCGTTATTTATGAATTGTGTATCAATTTGAATATCTACAAATAATTTTTAAAGCTAGCTGAATTGTAATGTCGTCATGGATCATCGCGACTCTGGAACTGTGGCGCTTTTTCCCATTGTTGAATTAAAACGAAAAAATCCCTTCTTTCTTCTTCATTTTTTACCCACGATATTTTCCTTTTCTATTCGTTCTCACTCCATCCTTTTCGTCTTCTTCCGAGCTCCTTGCGGCCGACTTAACTGGTAAGAAGCTCCTTCATTTTTCTTTCTACAATTTTTTCAGTTCCCTACTTCCTGGGCCTGTTCTTTCTTGGGGAAAGAGATAGAGACCGGCCCCCTTTCCTTAGTATATCAGAGAAGAAGGGGGAAGTTCGTTCCCCAATTTTCTGATTGAACTTCGGGAGGAGGAGGAAAGCATGTCTCCTCCTTCTCTAGACGAAAGTGGCGAGTTAAGGGAAAAAGCCTTCCTCTTCTATGAGTATTTTCTAATATTAAAGTTCCGCTATTATTTCTCATTGCCATGTAATACTATGGACTTTCTCCAAGTGAGGACTTGAATGCATTCCCTACATGCTGTAGAAATTTTTACTTCCCTCAATAACTGATTGTGATATTGCCTACTATTTGGTCACTCTTACAGCATACAATATGGACTGTTCCACAGTTGTTAATACAGTTGTTACCAATGGATATTTTGGAGACCCTTTAGCTGATGAAGGAACTATTTCTTCATTTCTTTCAAAATTAACCTATGAAATTTGTGCATGACCTTAAACTAAATGTCATTAAGTGCATCAGTGCTTCATCCTTTAGTGCATACTAAATTCATTAATTACTTTGTATAGGATATTTTCTTTTATATTTCAGATATTGTTTCATACAGTTAATTCAGAGATCTACAGGACTTAGCTTATATAGTGGCTTAGGTTTTATGTGATAAAGATAAGATATTGGTCTAAATTGAGCATAATGCTTTCTCTAGTTATGGTTATTTGGGTTACCTTGCAATTTTATTAATTGATTTTTTATTTATTTTATACATGAGATCATTGATATTCATTTTTCAATAGTCACAGAGTATATTAACTTCACTATCTTGCTTCATCCTCCAACCAGAAACACCAATAAACTGCTAATTTTTTAAACAAAGAACCAACAATGGCAAGATCTTTGACGGGGACCACGTCCACCACCACCACCACCACTGTCATGACTCTCGACGACTCTTCCTCCTCTTCCTCAGCTCTGAACCAGCAACCTCAGCAGACTCTGACACTCCGCCTCTCTCGACGCCCAAAGAAGAAAGTCTCTTGGAAGGAAGGTACAGTTGATAATGAATTCCTACAAAGAAAAAGTTCCAAGAAATGTTGCATTTTTCACAAGCAGAAGCCCTTTGACGAGGACAACAGTGATGATGATGATGATGATCACAGTAATAGTAAGAAGAGTAAACCGGATGGTCATGATCATTGTGAGAAGACCTCTGATTGTGGCGGAGATGGAGCAAGTACTAGTGGGTGTTGTTCTGACCATTGATTATGTTCCAGAACTTTTTGTATTGTAAGTTTCTTTTCTTCTGATTTTTTTTTTATTAATAAGAACAGTTGATGAACTTTTGATTTGTGTGACAGAGGATGTAACATGTTAGAGTTGGTAAATTTAATTCCAGTTTCACTGCAACATATCAATCTCTCATTTTTTGGGTTGTTTAGGGTTTGGCTTCAGTGATCTCTGATCTGGTTGATGATTTTCTGATTCTTTCTTAGGTTGCATAGTTATTTGCATATTCCCTGTGTTCTTTCTCAGTTGTTTCTTGTCACTTCAATAATGTCCGTTAGCTGGCTTACGTTGAGGTGTTCGTTGAATATATATTTTACTTCTATGAGAGGTGTGCTCAAAGAATTATGAAATGGTAGGTTAGAATGGTGAGGAAAGACTTGAAACAGAGCAACCTCACACTGAAGCTTACTAATGTTAGTCTGAATGGATGTCATTGCACATTTCCCTGCTTGGTTTCTTTTTTTTTTTTTTTTTTTTTTTTTTTTTTTTTAGCTTCTGTCTCTTTCCTAAATAAGAAGTCGAAGTTTGGAGTGTTCTAAATAAATATGTATGTTTATTTTTAATATTGACGAATTAATGCTTAAACTTTTTCCAGATGCTTCGTATTGGGAAAAGTGAACCCGTTGTGAAAGAAATTGAACAACTTTCTTCGTGTTGAGGAGATAAGCAGCAAGGTCCAAAGCTTTAAAAGGTGGTGCTTTCTGGAGCATCATGTTAAGGGGCAATTTTTCTTTGATGCTGTTCAGTCAATTTATCACAGGAACGTGCAGAGAGAAAAATGTACATGAGGATAAATTTGGCATAAAAATATTGCAATACAGGAATTCTTCTGAATCTCATAGTGGAAAGCTACGTATCAACTCATTTTCAGTGTATTTGTATTTCTTGTAACCGGCATTATTAGAAAAGAAAGGTTCTCTTGTATTTGCTCTTGGTTATGTAAGATGAAAGTGCGCTGTGATATTAAGTTCTAACATGTGGTTATGACAGAGGCTGCAATTGGGCACCCTGTTGGAATGTGAAAAATGAAAGTTGGTTGCTTGTTTCCCAACAAATCACTAACTGCAAGTGCTTACAGTTCAGTCAACAATCTGCCTTTCTTATGCATATGTATGTACGTGCAGATTCAAAGCTGACCTCAGATAGAATATATTGAAGTTCATGGTGATTGCAAAGTACTGATAACGGTAGAGCTTTGATTTGTCTTAATTGCTATGCTATTCTTATGTGTTTGTTGTTGTCTTTTCAAATCTCTACTACCTACTGCAGAAGCGCACAAAGAATAGTTCATTGAGGTAAATATGCCCACAACATGAATTGACCCAAAGAATTTGCGTAGTACAGGTCATTGACCAAGGAAGCCAAACAACGTTTTCAGCCGAGGCCCCTTCATTGCAGGAGTTGATTGTTTTCTCAACCCTACATATAACTAAAGTACAGCGTGATGGAGAGGAAATGCTCAGTCTTTCTTTCCCACTTCTTTACACTTTGCTTCTACTGGATTCTTCTAGCTTTTGCAGAACTAGGAAGAGTAAATGATTTATATATCCTTAACTTGTTGGGTTCTTCATATAAAAGTCAATACACAAGACAAAGTTCTCTTTCTCTTTGATTCTTTTTTGTAGTTCTCTTTACCGATTCTCTCATTCCTCTACTCTTCAATCTTCATGGCCTTTAAGCTCTCCTCCTAGTTAAACAGAATGTTTCTTAATTGTCCGGAATCAGAATTAACTACTGCTTCTGACCCCTTAATCCCTGATCTTCTTTCTTTGATTTTAATTTAGACAGAGAAGGCCAAAATGGCAGCGGAAGAGCAGCTCAGACCCTTCGTTGCAGCTCAAGGTTTCGAGTGGATACTCGTCGAGGACATCAAATCTGCAATCACACCCTTCCACAGCATAGACCCAATTAAGCTTCACCATCTACAGAGTCCCAGAAACTCTTCGCATGATCAATCCAAGAGTTTTGCATCAATGACCCTGTTTTGCAAGTTGCAGCCCCCGAGGAAAGTCACAAACTTGTTGTCCCTAAAAACATTGGCAAATAAGTCAAGCTTGGCTTACATTGATGTTCTGGAGATGGATTTGGGGGGGCAGATAATTATTCTACAACACAGAATACAGTATTCAAGGGGAAAACTCAACAACAGGAGCCACTAATTAGGAGGCCGGAAATAACCAAAAACAGAGAAGAACGTTTGCACAGCAGTCAGAATAAGAAGGAAGATAGCTGCAATAACAGAAAGGATAGTCCAGGGATTGCCGAAGTAATCTGTCAGTAACTTTGCCCACCATATGTTGAATCTCTTTCTGCAAAATCTGTTCAAATCCCAGCACAGATGAGGAAGGAAATCATTTTCATCTCCAATGAAGACAATGTTGGTTCCCAAGCCATTGAAAACTGAGGCCACCTGTTCATCAGATCCTAATGTCTGCTCAATTATTCCATGGCCGTTAAGAATCTCCACATCCTCTGCAGTGTTAATTATATAATCCATGAAGATAGCCAAACTGGTAAAATAAGCCCCGGCGTCGAGATGACACTGCTCCCAAGCTACCAGAGTCCGGAGCAGAGTTTCAGTGTTGTTGTCAATACGCAAATGTGGGATTTCCAGTGTCGTCCTGTGAAAGGTAATGTTGGAGAAACCACTGCTTTCTTTCTTCCGAAGCTTTATGCCTGCATCTTGCAGTCTTCTTGCACATGGGATGGGTTGAATGGTTATTACCCGGGCAGATTCACGAGTATTGGGAAGCTGAGGAGGTGGAGGTGGGCGTGAGCGAATTACAGTGCTCTTAATCTTGTTGAAAAAGAGTCTGAGTCCGAGTCTTAGAGCCGTTGGAGGTTCATGAGGGCTGTTAGTCGGAAGAAGATGGGTGTGAACCAGATGAAGCAGGTGGAGGACTGCTCCGGATTCCATTAATGGCGTCTTCCCACTTCTAAACTCCAAAAATTGATCAAAGAAATGAAGACAGAGCTCAACCAAAGAAGGGTACTGAGAATTCAGACCAATGACCATGTCGTATAACTTCTGAAGAGCAAAAAAGGGAACCTGATTGTCCACAAGAAGCATGTCTATCCACAAGTCCTGCAAACCTGCGCAACAAACCTGGTCCACTTGGGGCACGAGCTTCCCGTCATAATACAAGAGCAGACAATCCAGAATCTGGCAGCAGCTCATCACCAGAACACTCAAGCACTTGAAATCGACCCTGATTCTCACCAGGTGCGACACCCTTATCCGCTCCTTCATCGCGTTCATCGCCAGGAGAAAATCCTCGAAGCACCTGTCCGGGTTCCGGAGGAGGATCGACTGTACGTGCGCCGAGATGTGGAGATCGTGCAAATTCTGTCTCGGGTAGGTCGCTTCGAAGTTCCAGCCGAGGTTGAAATAGGTGGAGCGAACTCGGTACTGTTGGGGTTTGACATTGTAGATGATTCTCGGGATGACGTAGATGGAAGTGTCGGCGTTCCTGTAAAACAGGGGCCGGAACCCTACTTTGATATCCTTGAGAAGCTCCCTGTCCAAATCTTCAATCTCGATCAGTGGATCCTTGGGCGGTTCTGTTACCGCCTCCATTTCCGTCCTCCTCTCTGGCCACCTGCAACAAAGAGGGCGTAAAGATTATTGCCCCAAAATTGGGAGAAATCGTACGTCTAAGCTCAAATTGGAAGGAAGATGGTGAGCACCCAGTATTACCATTTAAATCTAGAAACCAGAGTAGACATCAAATACCACTGGAAATTAGCTGAGACGAAGAATAACCCAGTGAGAGCTACTGATTGTCGATGAAGTTCAGTACTTCACAGGAATAAATGCGTGTTCTTACTTCTTCTTTTGCTGAAGTATAAGGGAAAGGGGGAAGCTGAGTGGGAACGAAGAAAGGATCTGGAGAATGCCCACGTTGCGTCGAGGCAGAGGGTCCCCCATTGTTAAATTATTTCTGAACTTCAATAAATATGAGCTCAAGCCTCGAGAGGGAGGGTCGATGCGATCGTGCCTGTTAAAGGCGTCTCGTCTTCTGTGTTGACTTCGACACACATGACTGTGTGTAATTGGATTCAGGGTTCAGACTATTTCAGACGCAAATGGGATTTTAAGCTTATGTTTACTCTTTTTTCTTTTTTCTTTTTTTTCTTGAAATAGGTTTATGTTCTTGAAATATAAGTATTCTACTACCTGATTATGGTTATTAAAGGTACAATACTTATATTGCTAATATATGGATCAAACTTTTTAAACCCAACATTTAAAAAATTTGTGTGTTTTGACCTTTGAATAAGGATATTTTATCATTATATATATATATATATATATATATATATATATATATATATATATATATATATTTCTTTTTATTAAAATTTGAGATAAATATCAACATTTTAAGGTGTTCCGTTTGATATTTTTCACTATGTTTAAACGTTAAGACTAATTTTTAGTACTTTTATTATTTTTATTATGTTGTAATCATATTATATTGTTATTATATATTTCCCTTTTTAAAATGTCATTGCAAACGTATCCCTCTTGATTTATTCTTTGCAAACGTATCCTCGCTTTTTTTTAACATTTTATTGCTTTCGAAAAGCCAGATGTCTACAAACATCTTCATCTTCCCCGGACTCGGCCGGCGGAGGGGGTCGCAGGGGGGGGCGGAGTGGGAAGGGTGACCCGGGAGTCGTGTGACCCGGGTTGAAGCTTCCCCGAGTGCTGCTGGGGCGTCCCATGTGTGGGCACTCAGGGATTGACTCTGGTTAAGCTAGCAAAAAAGGGCTTTTAGCCAGCGGATACGGGTCCATCTTCCTCCTTCCTCTTACCTCTTTTTTTTTTTTCTATGCCTCGTCCGCCAACTTGTTCTCATCATCTTATTCTATTTTTTCTGCGACATCGACCCTCCTTCGTATTCTTTTTTTATTCATCTTTCTACAGTGTCGAACAACGAAGTCGATAAAATCGCTCCAGCTCGAGTTCGATTAAGTCGATAGAGCACGAGTTTAGGTTCTGCTACTGTAGCCGAACACAAGCCTGAGCTCGAGATGGCATTTTCTGTACAGAGCCCAGCCCCAACGTGCATAAGTTCGCATTTGGATTCCATTAATCCACCCCTTTCTTTTATTTTAATTTAGACGAACAAGGCCAAAACTTTCCAAGCTGCAGCCTCCAAGGAAAGTGACGAACTCGTTGTCCCTAAAAACATTGGCAAATAGCTCAAGCTTGGCTTACATTGAAATTCTGGAGATGGATTTGGGAGGGGGGGACACAGATAATTATTCTACAACACATACAATACAGTATTCAAGGGGACAACTCAAGTTCACCCATTTCAAACTCAATGACAGGAGCCTCTAATTGGGAGGCCGGAAATAACCAAAAACAGAGAAGAACGTTTGCCCAGCAGTCATAATAAGAAGGAAGATGGCTGCAATAACAGAAAGGATGGTCCAAGGATTACCAAAGTAATCTGTCAATAACTTTGCCCACCATATGTTGAATCTCTTTCGGCAGAATGTATTCAAATCTGTACAAAGATGAGGAAGGAAATCGGTTTCATCTCCAATGAAGACAACATTGGTGCCCAAGCCATTGAAAACTGAGGCAACATGTTCATCAGATCCTAATGTCTGCTCAATTATTCCATGCTTGTTAAGTATCTCCACATCCTCTGCGGTGTTAATTAAAAAATCCATGAAGATCGCCAAACTGGTACAATATCCCCCGGCGTCGAGATGACACTGCTCCCAAGCTACCAGAGTCCGGAGCAGAGTTTCAGTGTTGTTGTCAATACGCAAATGTGGGATTTCCAGGGTCCTCCTGTGAAAGGTAATGTTGGAGAAACCACTGCTTTGTTTCTTCCGAAGCTTAACACCTGCCTCTTGCAGTCTTCTCGCACATGGGATGGGTTGAATGATTATTACCCGGGCAGATTCACGAGTAAGTGGAAGTTGAGGAGGTGGAGGTGGGCGTGAGGGAAATACAGTGCTCTTAATCTTGTTGAAAAAGAGTCTCAGAGCCCCCGGAGGTTCATGGGGGCTGTTGATCGGAAGAAGATGGGTGTGAACCAGATGAAGCAAGTGGAGGACTGCTTCGGATTCCATCAATGGCGTCTCTCTACTTTTAAACTCCATAAATTGGGCAAAGAAATGAAGACTGAGGTCAACCAAAGAAGGGTACTGAGATTCCGGACCGATTACCATGTCGTATAGTTTCTGAAGAGCACAAAAAGGAATTTGATTGTTCACAAGAAGCATGTCTATCCACAAGTCCTGCAACCCTGCTGAACAAACCTGGTCCACTTGGGGCACGAGCTTCCCATCATAATACAGGAGCAGACAATCCAGAATCTGGCAGCAACTCAACACCAGAGTACTCATGCACTTGAAATTGACCCTGATTCTGACCAGGTGCGCCACTCTTATCCGCTCTTTCATCGCGTTCATCGCCAGGAGAAAATCCTCGAAGCTCCTGTCCGGGTTCCGGAGGAGGATCGAATGTACGTGCGCCGAGATGTGGAGGTCGTGCAACCTCGGTCTTGGGTAGGTCTTTTCAAAATTCCAGCCGAGATTGAAATAGGTGAAGCGTACACGGTACTGTTGGGGTTTGACAGTGCGGAGGTTTTTCGGGATGTCGTAGATGGAAGTGCCGGCGTTCTTGTAAAACAGGGGCCGGAACCCTACTTTGATATCCTTGAGAAGCACCCCGTCGAATTCTTCAATCTCGCTCAGTGGATCCTTTGGTGGCTCTTTTTCGGCTTCCTTGGGTGGTTCTGTGACTTCTGTCTCTCCGCACCTGCAACAAAGGGCGCCTAAAGATTATCCCCCAAATTGGGAACGAACAGACTAAGCTCAAATTGCAAAGGAAATCGTGGCTTGCGAGTATTACCGTCCGAATCCAGAAACCGGGTCAGGCATCATATACCAGTACCGGAGAGCTGAGTCGGAAAGGAGGTACCTTCTTCGTAGGGGAAATGGAAGCGAAGAATGACCCAGAGAGAACTACCGATCGTCGATGAATTTCAGTTACTTCACATTAACAATTGAGTGTTCTTAACAATCGAGGGAAAGAAGGAGCTCAGTGGAAACGAAGAATCGAGAGAACGCCAGAGTCGCGGCGATGCAGACTGCAAAACCTTCTCTCGGATACGAGCTCAACGGGGAAGATGCATGGCGCTGTTCCCTCTCGTCTTCTGTGCTTGACTTCGATAAGTGATTTTTAATTTTTTAAGAATAGAAAAAGATTTATATTGTTTTGTGACAAATATGTGGCGTGTGCACTAACAAGAGCTACTGATTGATTGTCGTTGAAGTTCAGTACTTCACAGGAATATATGGCCGGGTGTTCTAACTTCTTCTTTTACTGAAGCATATATAAGGGAAAGGGGGAAGGTGAGTGGAAACGAAGAAAGGAACTGGAGAATTAATGCCCAAGTCGTGTCGCTGCAGAGGGTCAGTAATGGCGTCTCGTCTTCGGTGCACTAACAAGAGCTACTGATTGATTGTCGATGAAGTTCAGTACTTCACAGGGATAAATGGATGTTCTTCTTCTTTTGCTGAAGTATAATGGAAAGGGGGTAAGAGAGTGAAAACGAAGAAAGGAACCGGAGAAAGAATGCCCAAGTCGTGTAACCGGAGAATATATAAATAAAAAAACTCCTAGTCGTGTAACGAAGAAAGGAACCGGAGAATTATTATTCACATAAATCATCAAATACCTAGTCGTCTCCATATAGTGATTAATTATACTCTGATAAGAAAATAATAATCCAACTTACTAATACTATACTTACGCTCCGTGTTAATTAATTAAAGAACACAAACACGTTGAAGTGGGTCAACAAGTTGAACTTATACGATCAGAAATTAAACTGCATGCATGCGCGTCGGATTAAATGTCTTCGATCTCCAAGAAACTTTGAATTGCTATCAAGAAACAAGAAAAATTAAACTGGTTGTGGAGATATCACACTGAGATATTAATGCGTACATGACTAGATTTTTCAGAGTCAAAATTAGACGGAAAGAAGCAGGTGTTTTCCTTCTTCTATAAATGAAGGAAACTCTGTTCACTTCTTTCATCAAATTAACAATGGCTGCACCTGCACGTACGAGTTCCCTCTTCGTTGTAATTCTCTGCTTTGGCCTTCTGCTCCTCGCTGCTCTTCCTCGTCCAGACGGCCTGTCCATTGTAAACTTATCAAAAAACCAATTAATTCTCATTTACATGTACAAGTCTTTATACACATGGGGTTACATACATAGAATGACCAAACTACCCCTATATATGTACACATTACGATAACAACCTATATACATATATTACACTAATACCCCCCCTCAAACTCAAGGGGGATCAAGGGAACACATCTTGAGTTTGGAACACAAGTACTGAAATCGCGACTTGGTGAGCGATTTAGTAAACATATCCGCAACCTGATCCTGAGAAGGTATATAGTACAACTGAAGAGTACGCGAAACACAGTGATGTCGAATAAAGTGGCAATCAACTTCAATGTGTTTGGTTCTCTCATGAAACACATCATTGTGAGCAATTTGAATGACATTGTTATTGTCACAATGAAGTGGAGAGGGAGTGTCCAACTGCACACCCATATCACTAAGAAGCCAACGAAGCCAAACGAGCTCGAAGTAGTGTCGCGAAGAGCACGATATTCGCCTCGCATTCTAATCGGAGACACAATAGATCGCTTCTTCTTTGCGCCAAGAAATCAAAGAGTCACCCAAGAAAATACAATAGCTCGTGGTAGATCTCCGATCAAGAACATCACCGCCCAATCAGCATCCAGAATATGCGAAAGATGAAGCGCGAAGTGGAACCAAAAATAATCCCTCGAAACAAACCGCCTTTAATGTATCTCAGAATGCGTAAGACTGCAGCATAATGAAAAGAGCGAAGAGCAGACATAAACTGACTAACAACATGGACTGCATAGCTAATATCTGGACGAGAGATAGTCAAATATAGTAGTCCTCCAACTAATAAAGTAGGATCAGATAATAATTCACCATCAGCAGGGCAAAATTTAGCATTGAGCTCCATAGGACTGTCACAAACCTTGCTATCAGACAGACCAACTCGATTGAGCAAGTCGGAGGCATACTTAACCTGAGAAAGGCCATAACCATCACCAAACGGAAGAATCTCAAGGCCAAGAAAATATCGTAACTGGCCAAGATCTTTCATCTCAAAACAAGAGCTAAGATAGCGTTTGAGATCAGAGATGCCTTGTATGTCATCACCAGTAATCATCATATCATCAACATAGAGTAATAACAAAACCGTGCGGATGAGGACCGGACGAATAAACAAAGCAGAATCATGACTACTCTGTGTATACCCAAAATCAACAATCTTAGAACAGAAGGTGGAAAACCAAGCACAAGGTGCTTGTTTGAGTCCATACAAAGCACGACGAAGCTTGCATACCTGCCCAGAAGGATGTGAAGAACCCGGAGGAGGTACCATATAAACTTCTTCGGTGAGTGCTCCATTCAAGAAGGCATTCTTCACATCCATCTGAAAAAGATCCCAGTGACGAATAGAGGCAATAGCTATCAACACACGAACTGAAGTCAATCGAGCCACCGGGGCAAACGTCTCCTCATAGTCAGTGCCATACTCCTGATTATATCCTTTGGCCACAAGACGAGCTTTGTACCGATCAATAGATCCATCAACCTTAGTTTTAACCTTGTAGACCCACTTGCAACCAATGGGAGATTTACCAGGAGGAAGAGAAACAAGGTCCCAAGTATGAGCTTTGTCTAAGGCTTGCAGCTCTTCAACCATAGCTTGCTGCCAGAGAGGATCAGAGGAAACTTCCCTGTAGGAGGAAGGTTCATAGACAGAGGTAAGAGCAGAAAAGAAACAATGATAGTCATTGAGACGTACCGAAGGTCGACGAATGCGCGAAGACTGACGAGGTGCTGATGGAGGGACGTCTGGAGCCAAGGGAGGAATAGGCTTAGACGGCGAAGCGGAGGAAGGCACAGGCACGTCAATTGCAGGAGGCGAAAGGGACAAAGTATCGTCAGACGACGAACTTGCAATAGAATCAGAGATGGTAGAAGGCAATGGAGAAGAACCATCATGAAAGATATCAAAGACAACTGTAGGAGACATAGAAGACTGATCGGAGTGTTTTGGCAAGGAATAGAAGGGACATGTTCCCAAAATGAAACATGGCGAGTATACGTAGTTTGTTAGCCACAGGATCAAAACACCGAAAACCTTTCTGTTCAATGCCGTAACCCAAAAAAACACACATAGCAGACTTGGCAGATAACTTATCGCGCTTGCGGCCAGGCAAGAGCACAAAGCAAGTAGAGCCAAAAACACGAAGAAGAGAATAATCAGGAGATGTACCATAAAGACAAGTGAACGGGGTAGAGTTCTGCAAAACCGGTGAAGGCAGCCGATTAATGAGATAAACAGAGGTTAAAACAGCCTCCCCCCAAAACTGTTTTGGAACATGTAAGAATCAATTTTGTCTGGGCCGACATTTACGGTCCAAATCAGCACCGTACAATCCGGGTCAACAAGTCAAAGACCGACCCCAGTCAGATCAACGAAATTAAGCCGTCGATCAAGCTTCAACAAATCAACGGCCAAGATCTCAATTGCCACGTCGCCAGCTACACATAGGCGACATGTCATCCGAAGTGGCCACATCAGCAGCCAACAAGGATCATACATGACCCTTGCCTCAGATCTAAGACAGCTCCACTCTTTAAGGAGAACGTTATCTGAGAAAAAGTCGATTGAGTTACAACCGCTCCAATGAACCCGGTCAATGCGGTTGGAGCCCGGTAAGCTTATAAATTCAGGAGGACAGAAAGATCAAAGGGGACACAAAAAATTTTCAAGGCGCCCGAAAATCCCAAATCACCACCCAAATCTGAGAGAGCAACAAGCATTCCTGCATTTGTCTCAAGAATCGACGGCTTGAGGAGCCAATCGGAATACCAAATTTTCCGTCAAGCTTTGGCAAAATTCAAATTCGTCTCGTTCGTTCATTCAGAAGGCGTATGTTGATCATTCGTGTCTACTCGGCGAGCGTTTGTTCTTAGTCGGAGATCGAATCAAAGGAGTTCTAGAAGTTGCACCCCACACAATCACCTGAAAATTACCAAAATACCCCTTCAAATTATTTTGTACACTGTACATCGGATCCGTATTTTTCGGTCCACATATTGTACTCGTTTACAAATTTGGCACGCCCGGTGGGACCCTTCTACCTTTCATCTCTTTCCCCGATCTACTAAGTTCAAAGTTCAAATGGCCGGTTCCAACAACAACAACAACAAGGCCGCTGCCAAGACCCCAACTGCTGGAGCCAGCTCGTCGCCGGCACCGAGCATGACCGATCCGTTGGTCACCTTCCCTCGCGTCGTCCACAAGACACCCAGCTGCTGCTGCTGCCAGCCAAACCAGAGGGATCCGCCCATCCCAAATCCCTCGCGGATCGGTCGTTCAAGGCCAACCACCGGATCTGTCACGGGATCTCGCCTACACAGCAGGCTGTCCAAATTCAGGCAGGCAGAACAAGCTCCGGCCAGCCCTATAATTTCTCCAACAAGGGTCCATCCCTCGAGGAGTTATTCGGCTGTCCTCGACATCCCCGCCACCCGGCCGGTCCGGTGGCCAGCCCGGTCGCCAAGCCCGGCAAGGAACTCTCCCGCGACAAGCAAAGCGAAGTTCCAAAGCATTAATCACTCACTTTGAAGGAAGGCGCATCATTCCCCGCGCCCGACTACACCAAGCTGGGGCACCTCTGCGCTCCAAGCCCTCCTTCCCCACATCTCCGGTCATCGGGGTTTCGCAATGATGACCCAAACCAAAACCGTGGAGGAGCAACTGGCAGAAATCCAAACTGCCATGAGGGAAAGGGACGAGCAATTGCGAGAGAGAGAACTGCAGAGGGATCTCCAGATCGCCACAATTCTGCAGATCGAGCTGATTGCAGATCGCCTGGGAGCATCCTCCCGGCCCGAAATGAAGAAGGGCAGGCAGGACCCAAAGACGCCCACCAATCCTATCCCTCCTTCACCCATCATCCGTTCATCTCCAGCTCCCGAACACCCGGTGAACCGGGAACCACCGCTTGAAGAACCGGGGGCACTATCTTACGGTACCTGCAGAAGAAATGATCTCCAACGGTGGGAGCGAAGGTACAGCCGAAGGAGTCGGATCTCAAGCCTACACTAGGCCCTACTCCCCCGACGGATCCAGGCAATCCACATGCCTACCTCATACCATCCACCTAAATTTCAACAATTCAGCGGCGACGGTAACCCAAAACAGCACGTTGCCCACTTTATTGAGACCTGCAACAATGCAGGAACCGGCGGCGATCTCCTCGTTAAGCAATTTGGGCAATCCCTCAAAGGGAATGCCTTCGATTGGTTCATTGAGCTCCCAGCAGAGTCAATCGACAGCTGGGAACAATTAGAAAGTGAATTCCTCGGCCCGCTTCTACAAGACGGGGTTTAACGGTGACGCTGGTAGAACTCACCAACCTCAAGCGGCCTGGGGTGAGAAGGTGATTGAATACATCAACCGCTGGCGCAATCTCAGTCTCAATTGCAAGGAGAGCACCTCCTTATCCACACAGACATCCATCGACATGTGCATTTGAGGGATGAACTGGACTCTGGTTTACTTCTTACAGAGTCGGAAGCCCAGAGACTTCCAAGAACTGGCGACTCAAGCGCACAACATGGAGATCCTCATCCAGGAAAAGGGAGAAGGAAAGGCTCCACTGACTGAGGCGGACAAGAAGCCGAAGTTCGTAAAGAAGGAGTACAAAACTCCTTCAAAAGAAGCCCTCGCCACAAACATCGCCGAACCGCAAAAGATTTCGGCGACACAAAATAAGAGTACGAGCAGCAGTGATTGGAAGCCAAACGCCAATCGACTCACCAGTGCTGCAACCCGCCAGAAGTTCACGTTAAAGGATAGGCAGGCCAAAACCTATCCTTTCCCCGACTCAGATGTTCCAGGCATGCTGGAACAACTCCTGAGAGAAAAAACTTGTTGCAGCTTAGGAAGCCAAGAGGCGGAAGATGTTGGGAAGAGCTCAGATCCCAACTATTGCAAGTACCATCGACCGGTAGGCCATCCTACCGAAAAATGTTTTGTCAAAAAGGAGAGAATTTCGAAGTTAGCGGCGCAAAGGTCGCATTATCCTGGAATCAGACGACAACACGGCTGCTTCCCACACCATCTTCGTCCAACCAGATTCCAGCACCAGACCAGAGAGTCAAAGGACGAATAGAAAAATCTTCGTCTTGCGCACTTCAGGACCAAAGCCACGACCCGCCACCAAAGACAAAGAAGGATGGGAAGTGGTGACCCACAAAAAGAAACCGTTTCCAAAACTCCCCGTGAAAATATTCATCAAGGGGTTTGCGACAGAAAAAGAAGAGCCAAGAAGGAAAACCCAGAAGAAAAGAGGAGGAAGAAGGCACAGACTTAAATCATCCTCCGTAAAAGTTGAAGAAGAGATCTATCAAAAGAAGCCAAAGCCAATCACTTTGGCTGATTTCTTCCCGTCAGAATTCCTGACGCCAACCCCTGCACTGGTGGCCACTTGTTCACCCCAAGTGGTCGAGCAAAGGCGTGAAGGGAAGGCTCCGATCGAATCTGCCGACGATATTCATACATGTTTACAGAACTTGTCGATCACAAATGCGGTACATGATGACTTAGATCTTCCCATCAGATCTAGGCAAGCTCTCATCAAGTTCGTTGCCGCCAAAGACGACTGGCATGCCGAAGTCGAACAATTGAGGATGCGGAGGCACGATGAACCAAAGATTGGTTTATCTCCCAGCACGTTGAAAGAAGAACAACCCTCAAAGCCACCACAAGTCAAGGAGGCTCATTCAATTTCCATCTCCTTCAAAGAAGCAGACATGCTGCTAGGGGAAATGTTTCATAATAGACCTTTATTCGTCTCTGGAGCCATCAAAGACCGGTGGATCAACCGTATACTCCTGGACAGCGGATCAGCAGTAAATATCCTGCCAATCCAGACTTTGAAAAATGTCGGGTTGATGGCTAACGACCTCCAAGCCAGTTCGCTGATGATCCAAGGCTTCAACCAAGAAGGACAACGAGCATTGGGAACAATCAGACTGGAACTACACATCGGGGATATGACTTCCCACGTACTGTTCCATGTAATCGATGCCCGCACCTCCTACAATATGCTGCTTTCGGGAGGCCCTGGTTACACACCAACAAGGTCGTTGCCTCGACACTTCATCGGTGTTTCAAATATTACCAAGATGGAGAGGAAAAAACGGTGTTCGCGGATGAATGCCCTTTTCACGAAGCCGAAGCATCCTTCGCAGACGCCAAATATTACTTCGGAAGAAGGTGCTACTGAGTAAAGCCGCTCCCCTAAAGCCGTCAAGGGTGAACTGGCCAAACCAAAAAGCAAACAGAGGAACCAATTCTCAGCACGTTCCTCAATCAAGAAGGAAGAAAGGCGAATCTCCCTTCGCCACTTGCAACCGAAGAGTTAGCTGAGAAACCGAAGGCTTTAAAGGGCGCCGCCACTATTCCCCCGCCTAAACTCAACAACGGGGCATTCTGGTGAAGAAAAGAATCCACCCGAAGCTTCCAAAAACTCGGACACAAGGATTCGATCCCAACGCCACCTGGGATGATGGCCAAAGCAGGATCCGGGCTCTCCCTCGAACAACCGCAAGAAAAAATCGATGGTGGCTGTTCAAAACCTGTCACCAACCCAGAAAAGCCTTCAAGCGCAGGGTTATTCAATCCCTCCTAACAGACATGGGTTTGGCTATCAAAACACAAGCCGGTTGTGATTTTGGCAAGGCGGTGTCAATCAAATCACAACCAAAAGGAAGGCAACCACTTGGAGAAGAAACCCGGACGTCGCTTTTGACAGAATCGGCATCCCGAGCCACGAAGTCTCGGCATTTGTTCGATTGGGACAAGAAGAAGATAGAAATCCAAATATTCCTCCAGAACCAAGTAACGGCGTAAATCCAAGGTTACGAAGGTCGCGGCGGAAAAAGGGGCAAGCGTAAGACCCTAAACCAAATACCACCACGAGAGAAAAACTCAGCGTATTTCGAGGCTGGGAAAACCGATGGAACAACCCAAAAAGAACAGTCTTCCAAAGACTTGGGGCACCCACACGGATCCCTGCGACCCAAAGATTGGGGAAAGTAGGAGGGACTTCTTCAAAAAGAATAAAATCAGAAAGCAAAGCGAAGTCACCCCGGTGGTGATTTAACGTGATCGTGAAAAAAAAAAAAAAAAAAAGGACTCAGAAGAAGAAGAAGAGGTAGTCGTTGTCCACCACATCTCGGCCGACGAGGGTAACGACTCAACCCCTGAAGATGATTTGGGAGAAGCCTGCAATCTTTGAGGAAGGCGGCCAAGCAACCATCGACCAGCTGAAAAAAGTAAATCTGGGTACGAGGATGATCCAAGACCCACTTTCTTAAGTGCTTCACTTTTCGTAATGAAGAAAAAGATTATATGTCTTTACTCGGTGAATATAAAGACGCGTTTTTGCTTGGTCATTATATCGAGATGCTGGGCTCGACCCAACAGTTGCAATTCACAAACTCGCAATCAAATCCGAGTCAAACCGATAAAACAGTCCCAAAGACGATTTCGCCCGAGCTTGTCCAAGAAATTGAGAAGGAAGTCGATAAACTCCTCAAGGCCGACTTCATCCAGAAGTCAAGTACCCAAGCTGGATCGCCAACATCGCACCGGTAAAGAAGAAGAATGGACAGATTCGAAGTCTGCAAGGCCGACTTCGGGGACTTGAACAAAGCTTGTCCAAAAGACGACTTCCCGCTCCCTATCACCGAATTAATGGTGGATGCGACAACAGGGCATGAAGCCTTATCCTTCATGGACGGATCTTCCGGCTACAATCAAATTCGGATGGATCCAAAAGACGAGGAAAAGACAGCCTTCCGTGACGCCAAAAGGTATTTTCTCGCTACAAGGTAATGCCATTTGGTCGAAGAATGCAGGAGCCACTTATCAAAGGGCCATGCAAAAGATATTCGACGACTTCCTCCACAAATTTGTAGAATGCTACGTCGACGATGTGGTCGTCAAAACCAAATCAAGAGGCGACCACCTAAGAGACTTGCGAGCCGTCTTTGAACGTCTGCGACGGCACCAATTGAAGATGAACCCTCTCAAGTGCGCCGTTGGGGTTTCGTCCGGGAAATTCCTCGGATTCGTGGTCAGACATAGGGGCATCGAAATCGATCAGACTAAGATCGATGCCATTCAACAAATGCCCGAACCAAAGACTTTGTCAGAATTAAAAAGCCTTCAGGGGCATCTGGCTTACATTCGGCGGTTCATCTCAAATCTGGCAGGAAGATGTCAACCCTTCAGTCATCTCATGAAGAATGATACACCCTTCGAATGGGACGAATCTTGCCGACGGGCATTCCAAAACATCAAAAACTACCTGATGAAGCCACCAGTTCTGATGGCTCCGACTTCGGGAAAGCCGCTTCTCTTATACATCGCGGCTCAAGAAAAATCTCTGGGTGCCCTCCTCGCCCAAAATGATGACCAAGGGAAAGAACGTCCGTTGTACTATCTAAGCCGTACAATGGTCGGGGCAGAACTCAACTACTCCCCGGATTGAAAAGACGTGTCTTGCACTCATCTTCGCCATCCAGAAGTTGAGACACTATCTGCTCGCACATTCCACAAATCTAATCTCTCGGGCAGATCCCCTCAAATTCATCATGTCCAGACCAATGCTTTCCGGACGGCTGGCCAAATGGGCCTTGTTGCTCTCTGAGTTCGAGATCAATTTCATCCCTCAGAAAGCCATCAAAGGACAAGGACTTGCAAATTTCCTAGCCGATCATCCCATCCCAGCAGAGTGGGAGGTAAGCCAAAGTCTACCAGATGAAGAAGTCTTCTTCATTGAAGTGCTACTTCCATGGAGAATGTACTTTGATGGTGCTGCACGGAAAAATGGAGCAGGCGCTGGAGTCCTTTTCATATCTCCCCACGAGGATTTAATGCCGTACTCCTTTATCCTATCCCACTACTGCACAAACAACGAGGCCGAGTATCAAGCCATAATCCTCGGTTTGGGGATGGCTATCGAAATGGGCTTAAGCCAGCTAGAAATCTTCGGCGATTCGGCTCTGGTGATCAAACAGATAATCGGAGACTTCGAGGTCAGAAAAGACGAGCTCATGCCATATCAAAAAGAGGCTCAAAGATTGCTGCAGAAAATTTCAAATGTCACCTTAGGGCATGTACCCCGAGCCAGTAATTCCCAAGCGGACGCTTTGGCCGGGATCGCTGCAAGTCTGGCACAGTTCGAGGCAAGGCCCGAACGAATCCCTATATGCGAAAGATGGGTGGTGCCTACCTTGGAGAAATTCTCAGAGGAAGAAGAAATCAATTTGGTTTCGGTCTATGCAATTGAGGAAGAAGATTGGCGTCAACAATTCCTCGATTACTTAGAGCACAAGAAATTTCCTGAGGAACTGAAGGCTCGGGTGTACGTACGAAGAGTTGCACCAAAATTCTGCCTGTTCAATAACACACTGTACCGACGATCCTACGACGGGATCCTACTCAGGTGTGTCTCTAAAGAAGAAGGACAAGCAATCTTAGCCGAAGCACACGGAGGGATTTGCGGTGCCCATCAAGCGGGCCCCAAACTACATCTCCAAGTCAAACAATTAGGCTACTATTGGCCTACAATGCTGCGGGACGCGATAGAATTGGCAAGACACTGCACGGCATGTCAATTACACGCCAACTACATCCATCAGCCTCCCAGCCCTTTACATCCAACAGTGGCCTCGGCCATTCGAAGCCTCGGGAATGGACATCATAGGTCCAATCAACCCAAAGTCGTTTCGGCAAATCACCAGTATATACCGGGCTGCCACGCACTATTTTTCTAAGTGGGCAGAAGCAGCAGCTTATAAAGAAATCAAAGCAGCCACCGTGGTCGATTTCATTCGGACACAAATCGTATCGGTATGGTGTTCCAAGATACATCATGACCGATAACGGCACCCCATTCCGTAACAAGACCATGGATAATTTCTGGAGAAATTCGGCATCAAACGAGGACGCCCACGACATACAACCCCGCCGCCAATGGCCTGGCGAAGCCTTCAACAAAACCTTGTGCAAAATCTTAAAGAAGACAGTTGCAGGGGAATAAGAAAGATTGGCACGAAAGGCTCGGAGAAGCACCGTGGGCATACAGGATTACGTTCCCGAACGCCGACAGAATCAACCCCATATTCACTAGTCACGGCGTGGGAAGCTGTGCTTCCCCGGAAATTCAAATTCCATCATTTGCTGAAGTTGCTCTTCGAGAAGGACTCACGGAAGAGGAAAATATCCGACTCCGCCTGCAAGAGCTAGAATCCCTCGACGAGAAGCGATTAGAAGCACAACAAAGGCTTGAATGCTATCAAGCTCGCTCACACTCAGCGCATTCAATAAAAAAGTCAAGCCGTTCCTTTCAAAAAGGGGACCTTGTCTTAGCAGTGCGCAGACCAATCATGGCCACAAGCAAAGATGGGGGAAAATTTGCACCTAAGTGGGAAGGACCACTCGTGGTCCAAGAAGTCTACACTAACGGTGCGTACAAATTGGTTACTCCCGAAGGAAGAAGACTCCCAGCCATAAACGGTAAATTTCTCAAGAAATTTTATTCATAAATATTCAGTGGAATGCAAAAAGGGAGGCAACAAAATTCAACTACACGACAAAAAAAAAAGTGTGGTTACAAATCAAATCAAAAGGCGGAAAACAAAGCAGCTCCTAAAGATTTCTCGCCATCTCCTGCTGTAACTCCGCAAAGGCAGCCCTCGCCGATAGGAGAGTTGCCTCTTCAGCCGCACTAAGGGTGGGCGTGGCAATGACCTCTGCTATCAGCCGCTCAGCCTCAACCACACCCGTCTCCAAACCCTGTACACTTTCCTGGATCTGCTCTACTTGAGTTGTAAGGTATGCGACTTTTGTCCCAGCCGACTGAAGTTGTTCTCTGGCTAACTCAAAACGTTCACGGGCATCCCCTTCCTCGGCCTTAGCCTCCGAAAGTTCCTCAACAACCTCGCCCAAAGTGGCTTTGGCCTCTTCTAACTTGGAGGATACTACGGCCAAAGTGTTTCGAGCAATACCCTCCGCCTCATCCACGGAAGTCCCGGCGAACCTTCTCTCCGGCCGAAGGTTCAATTTCCTTAAGAGTCTCAGAGGCTGCTGAGTGTAGACTCGTGGGCGAAGTCACATCATGACCCATCTCCGCAACCTGCTGATGGCAAATCCTGCATCGGCCAGCAAAGATATGTCACTCACCACCACTGGAGATAACATACGAGGGACTATTCGGTCTCTCCAAGCCTGCACCATCAAGCCCTCAATATAAGACAAAAACTCCTGCGACGGGGTCTGCGATGGAGTCAGAGAAGACGAAGTAAGTTGTGTGGCCTGCACGAGCGGAACTTCCTCAGTGGCTGGAGCAACCTCTATAACTGCCTCTTCAGGTACTAAAATAGTCCCCAAAGCTCCTTCAGTAGTCGGGACCTCCTCCTGGATCACTTCGACAGCTGCCTCAACAGCGGGAACTTCAACCGCTGGAGTTGGATCTCCTTCTTCGACTACAGGAGGCAGAGCTTCTGCCTCGATCACCGCCTCTTCTTGAACAACTGATGGAGAAGGAGCGACCTCTTGAACAGGCAAGCCCTCGGACGGTGTAATCTCTGCAAGCTCTCCCACTACAGAAGCCTCCTCTTGAGGTGCTACGGGCGCCTCCGGAGAAGACAAAATCTGAACCGTCTCAATAGGAGGGTTCTCCGACGGACAAGAAGTCGGAGGCTCCGTCTCTGGAATAGGCGGAAGGAACGTCGGTGGCGAAGGGGAAAAAGAGGCGGGCGGAACTTTTTACGTGCCTTCTTCTTCTTGGACGCAGAACCAGAAGCGTCCGCCAAAATGGTAAGAGGAGCCCTCTTCTTGCTCGCCTGAAATTCAAAAGAAATAAAGAAATGCAGCAAAATCAAAAACCACAAGTATACCAACACAAGTATACTTACCGAAGAAGCACCGACTGGCCTCTTGCCCTTCGGCCTCCGCTTGCGAGGGTGAGACCGATCACTGTCATAGTCCTCGTCACTATCCTCCACCGCGGAAACAACTGGCGCCGACTCGGTCGATTTTCTTTGGAAGACACAAGACAATGAGGAAAAGGAAAACAAAAAGCAAAAAAACAGAAGGGGAGATAAACTTACCTGAAATAGCGGCGACATGTGGGTCGCCCACCAAGTATAATAAGCTGGAGTGGTCCACGGGTCTCGAGATGGGTCCCGTTCTCCCGACGGAGGCAGATCAAGCCGGCCACAAGGACGAACAATGCTGGTTTTCCAAAGGGCCACCAACTCCGATAAAGAGCTAATCTCGATGATTAGCTGTGATCCCCATATCGCCGGGGAGATCTTGACAATAGCCGAACTGTCGCGCAAATCTGGCTGGACAATACGGTTCCACAAAGAAATGAATCGAGCGCCGGACCGTCAAGAAACAGCTGCGGACGCTGAGAAGACTCTCATAATGCTGTCTAGCTATCGGCTTCTTTCGTTCGTCCACCAAGAAAGAAGTTTTGGCGGTGGCAAGAACATATCTATGCCACACCGGCACCGGAAGACGCTGAAACAAATCGCAGGCCTGGTCTTCCGTAAAATTACGTTTGAGAGAAGGGTCCCCGAAGGAGATTATACCTGGACGTCGACTTACTTCTAAATCCTCCCCGTGCGTGTGAAAGTAGACGGCGAGCCAAGTATACAAGTAAGGCCACTGAGCCATCGATGGCCATCCAGCAGCCGCGTGTCCCAAACCTTTGTAAAGGCAGGCCAAGGCAGGACCGGCCAAAGCAAAACGGACCCCGGTGGCCATATAACTAGCGACCTTAAAAACCATGGGTCGGATCTCATCACCAATCGCCCGAACACGAACCGCGACAACCAAACCGATAGGAGCGCTGCCAAGTGGACCTCGTCTTCTCTACCCGGTGTGACATGGAGGAAGTGAAATACATCGCGCTGCGGGGCGCGGAACTCTCGAAAAGAGGGCGATCTTTCCCAAAACGGGCATGCCAAGCAGCCCGGGGTCATCAACCTGAACGGCATCGCCCTCGTGCGGAACCAAAATTCGACCCAAGACGCAGAAGATATCACGTTGGACCCAGAACTCCGGCAGAGATGGTGGTACGCCGTAAAACAGATAACGGCAGCTAAAGGGTAAATCCGTGTTCGCGACTTCCTTAAAATCAGCTACCATGGGCTTAAATTTCGCCGTAAAACTGGCCAGCGATGGGCAAACCGAAAATCCTATCCATGTCCATCGAGTAATAGAAAGCTCACCCGGCGCGTGACTAACGTGTTCGCCTTGGGACTCCAAAGCGCCGAGAAAAGCTCGACATCGATACATCACAGCTGTACTGAAAGAGGGATCCCCAAATGCCATAGTAGATCCCCGCGTTGTGGAGAAGGCTGCCGCAACGACCCATAAGCAGAGTGGTCCACTTGAAAATAAATGGGATCGGCTTATCCAAAGCCGTGTCAGGGGTGTAAAGAGTCCACTCAACTACCCCATCTTCAAACAAATGTGGCAACGGAGGCAGGAAGAATACACGGTCACTGGTAGCCAAACGCCTGCTCAAAAACTCACATGAACGAGAGCTATCTACTAAGGATGTTGGTTTCTCGGCGTGACCCCCAAAAACCGATTCCCCGCTCGGGCAGTAAGTCATATGAGAAGCATCGCCCTCCATGTACAAAGCCAAGGTCTGAATAGTCTCTCCTTCAACAACCACGGTGTGGTCAAAAGCCCTCAATCCACCAACCAAAGTAACGGAAGGAGCAGCCATCTGAAATCAAAATTCAAAGGTCAGATCAGAGTTATGATTTTCAGCAAAACCGGCAAAATTCAACAAACACTCAGATACGGCGCAAACACTCGATACGGCGCGACCGCGCCAAGTTAAAGCATAGTTTCTTCTAAGTTCAATTTCGGCAAAACCAACATTCGGAAGAGTCGAAAATCCAGAAGTGGCGCGACCGCGCCAACAAAATCAAGAAAATTCAATTCCAACGAAGTCGGAAAAATCGATCGGCAAATCGATCGGCAAAATTGGAGTCCTTAGTTTTTAATTAAGGCTAATCGGCCTAAATTGGCTAAGTCTTAATTTTTAATTAAGAGATTGCCTAATCAAAGGCTTGGAAATCGATCTGCCTAATCAAAGGCTTGGAAATCGATCTGCCTAATCAAAGGCCTGGACGGGACGATGAATTCTTGCCTAATCAAAGGCCGAGAGTTAATGTTCCGCTAATCAAAGGCACGAAGGGGAAATCGATCTGCCTAATCAAAGGCTCAGAAATCGATCTGCCTAATCAAAGGCCTTGTCAAAATCAAAGGCTTGGAAATCGATCTGCCTAATCAAAGGCTCAGAAATCGATCTGCCTAATCAAAGGCCTTGTCAAAATCAAAGGCTTGGAAATCGATCTGCCTAATCAAAGGCTCAGAAATCGATCTGCCTAATCAAAGGCCTGGACGGGACGATGAATTCTTGCCTAATCAAAGGCTCGGAAATTAAAGGCTCAGAAATCGACTTGTCAAAATCAAAGGCTTGGAAATCGATCTGCCTAATCAAAGGCTGAAATATCGATCTGCCTAATCGAAGGCTGGGAGTCGAGGATCCGCAAAATTCAAAGGCACAAATATCAAAGTCGAGCCTAATCAAAGGCGAGGTAAGTTCTATTTTAAATTTCTTAATTCGAGTTAAGTTACTTAATGGAAGTTCATTTTCATTAATATATCTTAAATTTCGAATTAAAAAAAAAAAAAAAAAAAAAAATCATGTCCGAAGTCGACCCAAGTCGACCTCGATCGATCTGAGCCGCGACTCGAAGTCGCGACCAATGAACAAAACTCCTAAGTCCTAATGTTTGGGACTTAGGGATTTTATACCCTCGCGAAGGCATCCCTTCGCCGCAACGCCAGGCAGTGGAGGCGCCGCCGCCCTTGACGCCAGGCGGCGGAGGTGCCGCCGCCCGCGACACCGCCAACGGAAGCGCCGCCAGCAACAAAGCCGACGACGCCTCTTCGCATCACCGGCAACCACCGAGAGACATGGCGGCGCCGCCGCACCACCAACAAATAAAAAGCGCCGCCTCGTCCGCAGCGCCACCAGAGGTCAGCGGAAATCAACACCTCACACCCAGCCGGGCGACAAAAACGGGGAAGAAGGCCAAAAGCGAAGAAATCTCGCCCGACGGAAGTGCCACCAAATTCCAGTGATCGCGATGATGCGGCCAAGAAGAAAAAAAAAAAAAAGGGGAAATCGACGAACCCTAAGATCAGGGTTTCAAATCGGAGAAGATGAAGGAGGTGGGCCCGATAATCGGACTCTACAAATCCGACCACGCTGAACCGCTGCATCCGGGTCCCTTAAAAGCGGAACCCTAAAGTCCGACTTCGTGGAACCGCCATACCGGGTCCCCGAACCGAACCCTAAAATCCGCCTCGCTGCACCGGGCAGCTTAACCGGATCCATACTCGGACATCGAAGATCCGGGATCGCTACCGACAAGCGAAGCCTCGCGAGGGGCGAGGCTCCGTAGCTCGTCTCTTTCACCCGCCAGCATAGCGAAGGACGCCGCGCCGCCGATAAACGACGCGACGACGCCCTCCACCGCCATTCTGCCTCTCCCTCCGGCGCCGACAGCAGCCATGAAGAAGAACGACGCGACGACGCCCTCCACCGCCGCTCTCCGCTCATCTCCGGCGCCAACGACAACAATACCACTGACAACGAGCCCAAAATTGCAACAAGAGCGAAAAAGAAAAAGAAAAGAGGGGAAGGGAACGCCGTGCAAAGCCAAATCGAAGTCCAAGAAGGTGCAACCGACGTAAACAATGGACCAAAATTCCATTGAACGAGGCGCTACCAAATCGAGCCTCTCAATTGCCAAAGAAAACATCACCAAAATCAGAAGGTTATCACCAAATCGAAGGCCAGAGAAGGTGACGCCGAAGTAAACGGTGGACCAAACTCCACCGAACCTGGCTCCGCCTACTCAAACCCCGCTCAAGGCGCACAAAATCACGAAAAAAAAAAAGAGAGAAGGTCACGATGAAATCCAGAACGAAGATGGAGTTCGAATCGGAGGCCTGAGCAAAGAAGCCACAGTAACGTCAGACTGAATTCTGACGAACCGGGTTCCACTACATCAAAACCCCCTCAATTCCTCCGGAGAAGCCAAAAGCAGAAAACACCAAAAAGAAAAGAAATTCATCGTCGGGTCAATCAGAAAAAAAAAAAAAAAAAAAAAAAAAAAAAAAAAAAAGAAAAAGAAGTCGACGTAAGAACGACAAAGAGAAGAGCGCCCGCAGCCCTCTCGGTAACAATGGCCCTCACTCCATAGAACCGAGAGGACAGCGATTGTCATCTCATTGCCTTCCCAAAAAAAAAATAAAAAAATAATGGTACAATATCAAAGTAAAGACAAAAGGCAAGGGATTACCTCGTCAAGTGAGAAAAGGAAGCAGACGTCAGGAAAAGACAAAGCGTAACGTCAACGAAGGAAGCAAAGGGGAACAGAAGCAATTAAGGAAGCAAACGTCAGGGAACAGAAGCAATTAGGGGCACACTTAACGAGGCTCTTATTTATAAGACCTCTAACCCTAGAAAAATCCTCCCCTCCCTCGGATTACTCTTATCTCTTCATAATTTGAATTGAGATAAGACACAGCTCAACTCGGGTCAGTCAACCAGACTCGACCCATCCGGCAGACCTGACCCATCCGGACCAGTTATACAAACCCGACCCAGCCGACTCGGTTTACACAACTTCGGCGACTCAAACCAGTCTACGACTCGACTTCGGACCAACTCAACTCAGCTCGACCCGGTATCTTTGGGCCCACAAAGAACCAGGCCCAAACAGCCCATCAGGCCATCAAGCCAAAAAGTCCAGGTAAACCTAAACCGCAGCGGGCCCAAGCCCACAAGCCGGTGGGCCCCAAAAAAAAAAAAAAAACGTGCTTCAAAATGTACTCATCCTAGTGTACATTCTTAAATCGGTATACACTTGATGTGCGCATTTTGAAGGGGGCATCTGAAGAATCAATTTTGTCTGGGCCGACATTTACGGTCCAAATCAGCACCGTACAATCCGGGTCAACAAGTCAAAGACCGACCCCAGTCAGATCAACGAAATTAAGCCGTCGATCAAGCTTCAACAAATCAACGGCCAAGATCTCAATTGCCACGTCAGCAGCTTACATAGGCGACATGTCATCCGAAGTGGCCACATCAGCAGCCAACAAGGATCATACATGACCCTTGCCTCAGTCTAAGACAGCTCCACTCTTTAAGGAGAACGTTATACAGAAAAAGTCGATTGAGTTACAACCGCTCCAATGAACCCGGTCAATGCAGTTGGAGCCCGGTAAGCTTATAAATTCAGGAGGACAGAAAGATCAAAGGGGACACAAAAAATTTTCAAGACGCCCGAAAATCCCAAATCACCACCCAAATCTGAGAGAGCAACAAGCATTCCTGCAGCTGTCTCGCAAATCGACCTGGCGTGAGCCAATCGGAATACCAAATTTTCCGTCAAGCTTTGGCAAAATTCAAATTCGTCTCGTTCGTTCGTTCAGAAGGCGTACGTTGATCATTCGTGTCTACTCGGCGAGCGTTTGTTCTTAGTCGGAGATCGAATCAAAGGAGTTCTAGAAGTCGCACCCCACACAATCACCTGAAAATTACCAAAATACCCCTTCAAATTATTTTGTACACTGTACATCGGATCCGTATTTTTTGGTCCACATATTGTACTCGTTTACAGAACAGAAGAAGACAACATGAGAGTACGAGATGTTTCTATAATATGCCTGTGCTTACGCTCAGCAACCCCATTCTATTGAGGAGTATAGGGACAAGAAAGCTGATGCAGGGTACCATGCGATTGTAACAGAGCACGAAAAACATGAGAAACATACTCCCCACCAGAATCCGAACGGAAAACCTTTATAGATTTCAAAAATTGAGTACGAACCATAGTGGAGAAGTTAACATATGCATTATAGAACTCAGAGCGAGCATGCAACAGATACACCCAGACAAAACGAGAGTAGTCATCAACAAAAATGACATAATAGGAAGACCCTCCCATGGTCGCTACTGGAGCAGGACCCCAGATATCAGAATGAATCACATCAAAAGGAGCCAAAGAACGAGTCTCGCTCGTAGGAAAAGGCAATGCAGTATGTTTCCCAAGTTTACAATTAATGCACTGTAAAGATGCAGAAGAGACAGAACCCAAATTTCCAGATGAAATCATTTTATTCAAAGTAGAACGAGTTACATGACCTAAACGATTGTGCCAAAGTATAAAATCTGAGTCTGAACAAACAGAAAGACTACAACGGGAAGAAAAAAAATCTGAAATGTCTAAAGAATCTAGCTCAAAAAGCCTTCCAACTTTACGACCTGTCCCAAACACCTTCCCCGTTGACGGGTCCTGTACCTGACAACCAAAAGAAGAAAAAACAACATCAAGACCAAGATCACACAATTGACCAACAGATAGCAGATTCATGGACAAAGCAGGGACATGAAAAACATCAGAAAGATGAATGCCACAAGATGTACGGATAGAACCAGAATAGGAAACAGAAAGCGTAGACCCATCAGCAGTATAAATAGGAGATAACGAAGAGGATGAAGTAGACATGAACAAAGTAGAATCAAAGGTCATGTGAGTCGATGCACCAGAATCAATGATCCAAGAGGACTTACCTGAACTGACAGATAAAGCAGAAGCTAAGGAGGTACCTTGACCAAGACCTATGAGAGCCTTGTTTATCATCTCCTGAATATCACCAAAGGTCGGAATAGGACTAGGAGAGGTAGAAGACAGCACATGCAATGAGTCATCCGGAACGGCTGAAGCTGCAATTGTGCGACGAGTGGAGGTAGAGTGTGACGACTTCTTGAGTTTAGGACAAGTGAACTTCATATGCCCAAACTCTTTACAGTAGTTGCACTTTACCTTACTCAGATCCCGAGGAGTACTAGGTTTGCCTTCTGACGAAGCAGAGGATTTCTGAGATGGTGTGGCAAAAACTGTATCAATCCCACCCAATGAGGGGCTGAAAGGTCCCCGAGTAAGGCGACGAGTCTCTTCGGCCAACAACTCTGATAATGCACTCTCAACGGATGGAAGTGGAGACGTGTGCAGCATAGAAGAACGAATAGAGTCGTACTCATCACGAAGTGCCATAAAAAATTGAACCAAGTGAGCTTCCTCAATATACTTCTGAAAAATAACTGTATCTTCCTCATATTTGAACTGGGGGTCCATGGCTGCTAACTGATCCCACAACAAAGACATCTGAGCATAAAAATCGGAGATTGACTGATTTGGCATCTGCCGAAGGCCGTGAAGATCCATTGCTAACTTGTATTTTTGAGCAAAATTAGTGCCTCTATAACGTTTTTCCAAGAAAACCCAAGCATCATGGGCACAATCAAATTTTCCAATCTGAAAAGTGATAGGAGGAGACACAGAACTAACAAGTAAAGTCATTACCTTAGAGTTATTAACTTCCCAATCATCAACTGCTTTTAAATTAGAGTTGTCAGCAGCAAGAACCGGCAGTGGGCAGGCACCAGTGACATATCTCCACAAATTGCGACCTTTCAAGAAAGTACGCACAATAGAGGCCCAATGAACATAATTAGTGCTGTCAAGCTTCACTGGCACAATCTGAGCAATATCCATGCTCGTGGCCATTGAGGTTTCCAAACAAACACAAAAACAAATTGGGTAAAAAAAATGAAGTGCAGCAATCCCAAGCCAAAAGCCTCAATGCAACGCAATAATCAAGATCCAAGCAAAGCAAAAAGAACAATTGGCAACTAATTATCAAGAAAAGCACAACGTGACAAACCACAGCGAACCAAAATCACGAACAGCACTCCAGGCCCCGAGCCGCGACCAAAATCTCGAACAGAAGGAGACAACCAGACAGCCGCAACGAAGATCTGAGAACTGAACAATCCTCTCCGCATTCAAAGCAGAGCGAAGCGAGTGAGCACCGTCCCCGTAACGCCCAGAACACACCTCACAATGCAAAACCAGCAGAGTCGCGGAAGCAACGAAACAGGAGACTACGAGGACCCAAAAACCTTCTCAAATCTTCGATTTTCCAGAGAGGACACCCGCGAAGAAGAAACGCGAAGAGCCAAGCGCGAAATTTTGCCCAAAACCAACAAAATCGCGACCTGCACAACGTCGACAACGCAACCTAAAGACCTCTTCAAATCGTTGCAAAAACGCAAGATTTATCCAAAATTTGTTGAGGGATCTGAAAGAGCAAGCCAAAACGACCCTATACATGGTCTCAAAACAAATTTTCGTGGCCTAACAACTCCAAAATCGCACTCCCAAAAAGGCGTCGAAACCCTAGCCCAAGGTTGAAGACGACCGAGTCACGACGAGTCAACTCAGTGATGGGCCCGAGTTGAGCCGAGTTAAGCCGATTTTGAATGTTTTGTGACCGAGTTTGACTGAGTCACGCCCCCTCTCAACAAAACACACAATTTTCTGGCTCTGATACCATGTAAACTTATCAAAAAACCAATTAATTCTCATTAACATGTACAAGTCTTTATATACATGGGGTTACATACATAGAATGACCAAACTGCCCCTATATATGTACACATATTACGATAACAACCTATATACACATATTACACTAATATCCATGATAGAACTACTGCCCACAGAACCTCTTTGAATCATTTGCCTGATGATCAGTGCAAGGATGAAGCAGCCTTCCGGCCTGTTCTTGTTCGGACCCCGCCTTCGCCGAGACCAAGGCCCAATTCTTCTCCTAGATTTCGCGACTCCCCCTGGTGTACCTCGTTGATGCCGTTTTACGGATTTTCTTTGCCTTGCATGGCACTGAGTAGTTCTTAATTATACCATTGCTTGACAGTTTATATTTATTTACTTTATTTACTTTTTTTTTTCTTTTGAAACGGCGAAGCAATATTACATCAGTTATTGGGAGTTCTAACAACAAGATATTGGCTAGATACTCCCTGATTCGCAAGCGCATCTGCATATGATCGAGTTTGTAGAGTGTGGTACATGAATCCAAGCAACGTCCGAACTAAGTTTATATTTATTGTAAAATTTATTTGTTTATGTATAGCTTGTTATTAATTTGAATAATGCGCACATAATATTATCTTGTTGAATTGGGTTCGAGTCTCCATGACAGTATTAATTGGAATTTATTAAAATTTGTTATGTTGTGCCTTGAATCTATATGGGCTGGTAGGCCCATAATTGAACCCGTCTAACTTGGGTTGGGCGTTTTGGGAATTTACTCATGTATTAAGGACCTAGGGACTGATCTTTGAAACCCTAGTTGTCTCTGAGCTATCTCTGAGCTCTACAGTTTGTACCCCTTTTGGCTGGCATAGTGAAATCTCTCCTGTCTCTTCTTGCCCGTGGATTAGGCTACCCTAGCCGAACCACGTAATTCTTTGTGTCTCATTTTATTTTTTATTGATTCGCACCGGTTTACTTTTCTTGCGATTTTGCATTTTTCGTAACAAATTGGTATCAGAGCAAGGTTGTGAAGTTGCAAATTTTGGAAAAGTTTTGTTTTTGGTGCGGAGATGACGATCACAAAGTTCAATATCGACAAGTTCGACGGCAATATGAGTTTCGGGTTATGGCGAGTTCGAATGCTTGCAGTTCTGACCCAAAACGACCTAAAACCTGCATTGAAAGGGAAGGAGAAGAAGCCGACAAATATGAGTGAGGCAGATTGGGAGCAATTGGATGAGAAGGCTCTAACTGCAATCCAGTTATGTGTGACAGATAGAGTTTTGAAGGAGGTTTTGACAGAGACGACTGCTGCTGGTCTCTGGTTAAGATTGGAGACATTGTATATGACAAAATCTTTCACAAACCGTTTGACATTGAAGGAACGCCTCTATACTCTTCGTATGGCAAAAGATACGTCAATTAAGGAACACCTCAGTGACTTTAATTCTATTATAGTTGATTTATCACATATGGATGTGAAATTAGAAGATGAGGACCAGGCCCTGCTACTATTATGTTCATTACCCCCATCCTACATGCATTTTTGGGAGATTGTTTTGTATGGCAGAGAGACGATTTCTATTGAGGATGTGAAAACGTCTCTGCTAAGTAAAGATATGATTGATAATCAACTTGTTGGGACATCCAACACAAATAGTAGCCAGGGAGATGCTCTATTTACTAGAGGGAGGTCGAAAAAAAAAGAGTCTGGAGGTGGAAAGAAGAAATTGTGGTCAAAATCAAAACATAAGAATTTGACCTGTAATTATTGCAAGAAGGTGGGGCATATTAAAGCCGATTGTTACAAATTGAAGCATAAACACCAGAAGGGAGATGGACAAAACCAAAATCCTGGAGAGGCCAGCATTGCAGAGGCCGATGGTAATGTTCTCTCAGTTGTTGGTGAAGAAAGAACAAAAGGCTGTGATGAATGGATTCTTGATTCGGGTTGTTCCTATCATATGTGTTCCTATAGGGAATGGTTTACCACTTATGATGTTGTTGATAGTGTAGTTGTTATGATGGCGAATGATTCGGTTTGCAAAGTTGTTGGGAAAGGAACTGTTCGTCTGAAGATGCATGATGGTGTTGTGAGAATACTAACAGATGTGTGATATGTCCCAGATTTGAAGAGAAATCTTATTTCTCTAGGCACCCTTGACTCAATTGGGTGTAGGTACTCCGCTAAAGGTGGAGTTATGAGGATTAGTAGAGGTGCCCTTACAGTTATGAAAGGGAAGAAGATTGGAACTCTTTATGTGCTTGATGGTTCTACAGTCACTGGTTCTGCAGCTGTGGCTTCTTCTTCCATGACAGAAAGTGACACCACAAAATTATGGCATATGAGATTGGGCCATATGAGTGAAAGGGGGTTGAATCTATTGAGTAAGAGTGGTCTTTTATGCGGACAGAGGACATGAAAGATGTATTTCTGAACATTGTGTTTTTCGGCAAACAGAAGAGGGTTGCATTCAGCACACGCATTCATAGGACGAAAGGTACTCTAGACTATATTCACTCAGACCTTTGGGCGGCAGCACCAGTCGTTTCTAAAGGTAGTGTCAGGTATTTACTCACTTTCATTGATGATTTTTCAAGAAAAGTTTGGGTTTATTTTTTGAAATCAAAGAGTGATGTTTTCACAAATTTCAAGCAATAGAAGTGTATGATTGAGAAACAGACAGGGAGACAGATAAAGAGGTTGAGAACCGACAATGGTCTTTAGTTTTGCAGTGGAGAATTTAACAAATTATGTAAGGACGAAGGAATTGTGAGGCATCACTCAGTTCGTCACACACCACAGCAGAATGGCGTTGCAGAAAGAATGAATAGAACTCTTTTGGAAAGAGCTCGATGCATGTTGTCAAATGCAGGTTTGGGCAAGGATTTTTGGGCCGAAGCCACTAGTATGACTTGTTATTTAGTGAATCGATCGCCCTCAACAGCAATTGAGTGCAAAACTCCAGAAGAGGTATGGTCTGGTACTCCTGCTGATTATTCTGATTTGAAAGTTTTTGGTTGCACTGCTTATATGCATGTGAATGAAGGAAAATTAGAACCTAGAGCAAAGAAATGTATATTTCTTGGGTATGCTACTGGTGTTAAAGGATACAGATTGTGGTGTTCTGATCCAAAGTCACAGAGGTTCTTTATTAGCAGAAATGTTATTTTTGATGAGTCTGCTTTACTTAATGTAAAGAAAGAATCTACTATTTCTCTTGGTACAAGAGAAGAGCCAGAGTCTTCTAAGAAGGAGTTTGTGAGGTAGGAGTCTCTTCAAAAGTTTCTAAAGGGTAGGTTTGCTCTCAAGAAGTGGCTCAAGATACTACTGAAGAAGAAGATGGAGGTTCCTCAGAATCTATAGTGGAGACTGAAAATTATAGCATTGCCAGAGACAGACCGAGAAGAGAAATTTAGAAGCCAAAAAGATATAGTGATGCTGATTTGGTGGCTTATGCTCTTTCTGTAGCAGAGACAATAGATGAGTCAGAGCCTTCTACCTACAAAGAAGCCATTCAGAGTGACAATTCAGAAAGATGGTTAGTAGCAATGAATGAAGAGATGGAATCTCTACACAAGAATCAGACTTGGAAGCTGGTCAAACCACCAAAGGGAAAGAAAATTGTGGGCTATAAATGGGTGTTTAAAAGGAAAGAAGGCATTCCAGGAGTTGAAGATGCACGCTTTAAGGCACGCTTAGTAGCTAAAGGCTACAGTCAGGTACCTGGTGTTGATTTTAATGATGTGTTTTCTCCTGTTGTGAAACATTCATCTATTCGTGTCTTGTTAGCTTTTGTAGCTATGCATGATCTAGAGTTAGAGCAACTTGATGTGAAAACAACTTTTTTGCATGGTGAATTAGAAGAACAAATCTATATGCATCAGCCTGAAGGATTTGTTGTTGAGGGTAAAGAAGACCATGTTTGTTTGCTTACTAAATCTCTTTATGGTCTGAAACAATCTCCTAGACAATGGTACAAGAGATTTGATTCGTTTATGAATAAAATTGGATATTTTCGAAACAAGTATGATAATTATGTCTATTTTAGAAAACTTGATGATGGTTCTTTCATATATTTGTTGCTATATGTTGATGATATGTTGATAGCAACAAAGGAGATGGAACATATTAATCAATTAAAGACACAATTGAGAGGTGAATTTGAGATTAAAGATTTAGGGGCAGCAAAACGTATTTTGGGCATGGAGATCGAGAGAGACCGAAAAGGTGGGAGGTTGTATCTTTCACAGAGGAAATATATTGAGAAGGTCTTAGAAAGATTTAGCATGAAAAATGTTAAACCAGTTAGCACTCCATTAACAACCCATTTTTGACTCTCTTCAGGTTATCACCTCAGAATGAAAATGAGAAAGGGTACATGTTGCATGTTCCTTATACCAGTGCAGTTGGTTGCCTTATGTATGCTATGGTATGCACTCGTCCTGATATTTCTCATGCTGTTAGTGTGGTTAGCAGGTTTATGTCTAATCCGGGAAGAGAACATTGGCAAGCACTTAAGTGGATTCTTCGATATCTCAGAGGTACTTCCAATACTTGTCTAGAATTCAAGAAAAATGATTTTAGACTTGTTGGGTATGTTGATTCTGATTATGCAGGAGATTTAGATCGTAGAAGATCACTTACAGGCTATGTATTTACTCTTGCGGATTGTGCTATTAGTTGGAAAGCTACATTACAACATGTAGTTGCCTTATCTACCACAGAAGCAAAATATATAGCAGTAACAGAAGCGGTTAAGGAAGCTATTTGGCTTCAAGGTCTATATAGAGAGTTAAGCATAAATGATGAGGTTATTGTTGTATTTTGTGATAGTCAGAGTGTTATTCATTTGACGAAGGACCAGATGCATCATGAGCGCACTAAACATATTGATGTTAGATTTCATTTTATCAGAGACACTATTGCACAAGGTACTGTTATGGTAAAGAAAATTGGGACATAAGATAATCCAGCTGATATGTTGGCTAAATCTTTGCCAGTGAAAAAGTTCGAGCATTGCTTGGACTTAGTCGGTGTCTTTGATGGTTGAGGTATGCCCAAGAGGGCATTTTGGCAGTGGAGAAGGAAGATAATTATTCTATGTTCAAATTATGGAGGAAATTCAAGTCAAGGTGGAGATTGTTATGTTGTGCCTTGAATCTATATGGGCTGGTAGGCCCATAATTGAACCCGTCTAACTTGGGTTGGGCGTTTTGGGAATTTACTCATGTATTAAGGACCTAGGGACTGATATTTGAAACCCTAGTCGTCTTTGAGCTATCTCTGAGCTCTACAGTTTGTACCCCTTTTGGCTGGCATAGTGAAATCTCTCCTGTCTCTTCTTGCCCATGGATTAGGCTACCCTAGCCGAACCACGTAATTCTTTGTGTCTCATTTTATTTGTTATTGATTCACACCGGTTTACTTTTCTTGCGATTCCGCGTTTTTCGTAACAAAATTTGTATATGGAATTTGTAATTGCCTTTAAAAAAATAAAATAAATCTTATTGAGTAGTTGATAATTCGGTGCTTCTTGTTAAGTTCATATTGCAGCTCGCTTCTCAAATCTCAATACCATAATATTTACACTTCTCCTACACTCCCACTCTCTTGAGCAAAGCCTTCTCTCAGTGTGACAAACGAGAGATTGGAAAAGTTTCGGAGGAACGGTGCTGCAGTTTAACCAGGTATGCTCTCGAATTTCCTTTTTTCCTTCTTTTTCAATTTTATTTGTATTTTTCTTTTTAACCCTAGTTTTTCTGTCTAATAAAAATTATTTTCTTCTTCCAATCCATCTTCATTTATGTTTTCCTCATTTTACTATTTTCTTCCCCAGCCAAAATGTTTTTGTTGTTTTCTTCCCTTCATTGAAAAGATTTGATGCTCTGGAAAAATTTTGCATTTTTTTTCCATTCCAAAGTTTTTGTATTTTTCCCCTGATAAAAAAATTTTTTGTTTATTTTTTTAATTTTTGCTTTGAAATAGTAGATGTTTCTCGGCATAGTGTAGATGATAATGTCGGGATTCCTGTTAAACAGGGACCGGAACCCTGCTTTGAAATCCTCAAAACCTTCCTATCCAAACCTTCAATTTAGCTTAATTAGTAGATCGTTGGGTGGTGTTTCTGTTACCGTTTCCGCTACAAAGTGACAATCAACTTCAATGTGTTTGCCCCACTCATGAAATACATCATTGAGAGTAATTGGAATAATATATATTGTTATTGTCACAATGAAGAGGATAAAAGAATCATAGAAAACATTCATATCCATAAGTAACCATCGAAGCCAAATAATCTCAGAAGTAGTGTGAGCTAGAGCTCGGTACTCAGCCTATGTACTAGAGTGAGAGACAGTAAACTGCTTCTTACTATGCCATGAAATCAAAGAATGCCCCAAAAAAATGGTGTAACCTGTATTAGGTTAACGATTTGTGACATCACGAGCCCAATCAACATCTAAAATGTAAAGAGAGTGAGCTGTAAAATAGATGAAAGAAGGAGTCCTTGAAACAAACTGCCCTTAATAAATCGCCAAATACACAAAACTGCTGCATATTGAACAGATCGAGGTTCCGATATAAACTGACTAATTATATGTATTGCATAACTAATATCTGGCCGAGTAATGGTCAAGTAAAGCAAACCACCCACCAACTGTCGATATAATGTCAGATTTGATAATAACTCTCCATCATATGCCCAAAGCTTAACATTGAGCTCTAGGGGAGTGCCACAACTCTTACTGTCTGATAGCCCAACCCGACTCAGTAAGTCAGAAGCATATTTGACTAGAGAAAGGCCATATCCGTTGGATAATGGTAGAACCTCCAAACCAAGGAAATATCTCAAAAGACCTAGATCTTTCATCTCAAAACAAGAATTGAGATATGCCTTACAATTAGAAATTCCCTGTAGATCATCACCTGTGATCACCATATCATGCAACAAAAGTAGCACAATACCTCGAAGAGACCGATGAGTAAATAAGGCAGAATCATGACTACTCTATATATAACCAAACTGAATAATCTTTGAACAGAACATGGAAAATCAAGCACGAGGGCTTGCTTAAGACCATATAACGTGCGTCGAAGTTTACAAACTTGCCCTGGCAAATGTCGTAAACCTGATGGATGTTTCAATTCATGTAAACTTCCTCAGAGAGAGCACTAGGCAGAAAAACATTCTTAACATCCATCTGAAATATATCCAATACCGAATTGCAGCCATAGCAATCTGAAGACAAACGGAGGTCAACTGGGCAACAAGAGCAAATGTCTTCTCATAATCAATGTCATACTCCTACGTATAACCCTTTGCGGTCAACTGGGCAACAAGATCAAATGTCTTCTCATAATCAATGTCGTACTCGTGCATATAACCCTTTGCCACTAACTGGGCCTTATACTTGTCAAAAGAACCATCTGCCTTAGTTTTGATCATTTGCAATCGACTGACGATTTTCCTGGAGGAAGATTAACAAGATCCCAAGCCTAATCTTTGGCTAAGGCCTGCAATTCCTCAGACATAGCTTATTGACAAAGAGGGTTAGGAAGATGGTTCATGATGAGAAATCAATACAGAAAAGAAATAATGATAGTTCAAAAGTTGTGCCAGCGGTTGACGATCTCGTGTTGGACACCTAGGCACCACAGTCAGATTCACAGAGGAAGAGTCTGGAGAACTATCAGAGGAAACTAAAGTCAGTATAAATGCATCAAACAGAGAAAGATCAAGAGATAATTCTGCATTAGTTTGCAGATCTGCAACAAAATCAGAAACTGTGGAAGAGGACACAAAACTAGATGCATCATCTGGAAAAAATTCTAGTACAACTAAAGGGGAGATATCACATTGGCGTTGGTACTGAGGCAGAGAATAAAATGGAGGTTTTTTCTAAAAAGTAACATGTCGAGAAATACGCAATCTATTGACAAAGAAGATCAAAACAACGATAACACTTTTGCTCAATCCCTTAAACAACGAAGGCTTATATTGATATTTTGGAGATGGATTTAGGGGACAAAGATTGAAAGTTTGTTCTGGTGCTAGTAAGGATGTTCGTATAAATGTTTTTAACTCTTTGAGAAATGTTAGTACAAATAGATAACAAAAAATAAGACATACACAATGTGTTATCGCAATTTGAAACAAAACCAGTTCATAATCTGTGAGGCTGTGTAGCCTAAGATGATAACGATTCACTATGATAACAAACTTTCTCCACCAAGGTTTACACAGGTGTCTCAAATATCTCGTTTAACATAATAGAATGTGAATATCTTTCAAGATCCCACCTTGAATGACTTACTCAGCACGAGTGGTCTGGTTATTATCCACACTGAAGCTCCCCCCCAGTGTACGCATTCGTCAAGAAAGCTCAATTTGTCTCCCGCATATTCTGAAACATCAGCTGCAACATCAGCTGCAACATCACCTTCATCTTTACAACAACTTCTCAATAAGCATATTGATGAAGCACAAATTATCTCACCATAGACACGAACTCAATCTTCCATAGAATACTTCGGAAGCTCTGAGTTCATGTCTTGCTCCTTGCCTCCACGCCTTTATATAGTCCTTTGTGTGGAGCATATAAAGTATAGTCCTAAAATTTACCACCCATGATTTTGGGATTGATTCTTCTACCTTTCCTTTAGTTGATCAATCATCTAATTTGATTGCCACTCAATCTTGATTGTCTATTTCTTTCTTCTTGTATCTCAATCACAATCCTTTCATAATTTCTTCACTTCCATATTCCAAAGATCTTGGTCAAGATATTTTGAATGATTATGTCATTCCTTTTTTGGTTCAATCAGCATAAATCTTTTACTCAAATCAAGAGATATATTTTGTGTGGTTTTATCAAAGAATGACAATATTACCCATGCGGAGAACTGATGTAACACGCCGGAAGAAGCTGAATTAATATAGTAACTTCTTTTCTTAACATCAGTTAGGTAAATCCCAAATATCCCTCCATGACCTCATCCTCTTCCCCCTCCTCTACCTCATCCTCTTCCGTTTTCTCCTTTGTAATCTTAATCTTGTTAATCAATCTTAATCTTGTCTAAAATTTTTTCTCCCTGCAGAAGAAGCCACATCAGCAATTTTCTTCCTATTTTTTCTCGATGCCTATTCCTATAATATATATATAGATTGCTTTCAAAAAGCCACATGTCTACAAACATCTTCATCATCCCCGGACACGGCAGGCGGAGGGGGTCGCAGGGAGGGGGTCGCAGGGAGGGGGGGGGGGGCATCCCATGCAGGGATTGACTCTGGCTAAGCTAGCAAAAATGGGCTTTTGGCCAGCGGATCCGGGTCCATCTTCCTCCTTCCTTTTACCTTTTTTTTATTTTCTATGGCTCGTCCACCAACATGTTCTCATCATCTTATTCTATTTTTTCTGCAACAACGACCCTCCTTCGTATTCTTTTTTTATTCATCATTCTACAATGTCGAACCCGAAGTCGATAAAATCGCTCCTGCTTGAGTTCGATTAAGTCGATAGAGCAGGAGTTTAGGTTCTGCTACAGTGGCCGAACACAAGCCTGAGCTCGAGATGGCATTTTCTGTACATAGCCCAGCCCCAACGTGCATAAGTTCCCATTTGGGTTCCATTAATCCACCCCTTTCTTTTATTTTAATTTAAACGAACAAGGCCAAAACTTTCCAAGCTGCAGCCTCCGAGGAAAGTGACGAACTCGTTGTCCCTAAAAACATTGGCAAATAGCTCAAGCTTGGCTTACATTGAAATTCTGGAGATGGATTTGGGGGCACAGAGATAATTATTCTAAAACACATAGAATACAGTATTCAAGGGGACAACTCTCAAAAAATGGAAAGACCAGAGATTTACGTGGTTCGGTCCTAGTGACCTACTCCACGGAACAAAGAGATAATTTCACTAAGGTTGAAAAATCTTTGATTACAAAGGAGGAACGCTCAACCTTTTAAAGGTGAGCAGTTCCCATTTCTGGAGCTTTTAGTTCGGATCTCACAGTTGTGAGATCCGAATCACGCTCAACAGAAGGAGCGCAGTCAACACTCCCCCTCAAGTTAGGGGCATACAAATTAAATGATCCTAACTTGTTTAGTATACAAAAGAATCTATCTTTTCCTAAAGCCTTGGTGAAGATGTCTACATCCTGATTGAGACTTGAGACATGAGGAGTAGAAATGATCTTCTTCTGCACTTTTTCACGAATGAAGTGACAATCGACTTCTATATGCTTCATTCGTTCATGAAATACTAGATTTGAGGCAATATGGATTGCTGCTTGATTGTCACAAAATAGGTTCATAGGTACATTCGTCCGTAGTCCCATATCTTCAAGGAGTGTTTTAAGCCACATTAGTTCACACGTAGCAGAATCCATAGCTCGATATTCAGCTTCAACACTTGATCGAGCCACCACAGTTTGCTTTTTGCTACGCCAAGTAAGCAAGTTTCCTCCGACAAATGTACAAAATCCAGTTGTAGATCTTCTATCGGTTGAACAACCTGCCCAATCAACATCACAATATCCATGTATATTGATATTTTTTATGGCATTTCATTAAAATGCCTTTTCCAGGTGTGCCTTTTAAGTACCTCAAGATCCTATCAATAATTTCGACATGAGTAGATCTCGGAGCATGCATGAACTGACTCACTAGACTGACTGCAAAGGTGATATCCGGCTAGTAATAGTTAGGTAAATCAATTTTCCTACTAGGCGTTGATATTGTGTGATATCATGGACTGGTTCTCCCCCTTCGGAGGAAACTTTTACATTTTGTTCAAGAAGGGTAGGACTAGGCTTAGCACCAAGTTTTCCGGTCTCTTTCAACAAATCAAGGATATATTTCCTTTGAGATAGAACTAAGCCGTCTTTAGAATATGCAAGTTCAATGCCTAGAAAATATGTTAATTTCCCTAAGTCTGTCAGGTCAAAGACTTGGTGAAGATAACGTTTGAGTGAAGTAATCCCTATTGGATGATCTCCTGTAACTATAATATCGTCTACATAGACAAGGAGAATGATAATACCTTTTGTATCCTTTTTGAGGAACATCGATGAGTCACTTGCACTTTTATGGAACCCATAACGTTCAAGAGCTAAACTTAATTTAGCATACCATGCTCGAGGAGATTGTTTAAGACCATAAATAGCCTTATTAAGATGACAAACTAACTTGGTTCCATATTGAGAGTGGCCTTGAGGTAATTCCATATAAACTTCCTCTTCTAAATCTCCCTGAAGGAATGCATTTTTTACATCTAAATGATAAAGAGTCCATTGGAGGTTAGTGGCAACAGAGAGAAGGACCCGAATAGTATTCATCTTGGCAACAGGGGCAAAGGTTTCAGTGTAATCTTCTCCATAGGTTTGGGTAAATCTTTTGGCTACTAGGCGGGCCTTATAACGTTCTATAGATCTATCACTTTTATATTTAATTTTGAAGATCCATTTATTTTTAACGGGCCGTTTTCCTGGAGGAAGTGGGACTATATTCCATGTATGGTTACGAGATAAAGCCTCAAGTTCTGCCTTTATAGCGTTTTTCCACTCTGGGTGACAGATAGCATCCTCATAGGTTTGAGGTTTTGAAGAAGAGATAGATCCTAGAAATGCATAATAAGGTGAATGGATTCGACAATAATCTAAGTGAGCTTGTATAGGGTAACGAGTAGAAGAGTGATACACCTAGTAATCATTGAATTTACTAGGAGGCCTAATCGTACGAGGTTCTCGTTGTAATGTGAGAGGAATGTTAGGAACAGGGGAGTTTGATGAAGGAATAAGAGTATTTGGAGGATTTGGGGAATTTGGGGTAGTAGGAGTATCAGCTATAGGGGTACTTACCTCTACTTGTATATAGTTGTCAACTTGAGGTGGAGGTGAAGTATCGCCTGTGTCATGTATATGTACGTTCGGATGAATAGGTAATGATTGCTCCCCCTGTCTAGAACTTGGTAAAAATTTTGAAAAGTATGGAATATATTCATCAAAAGTGACATCACGAGATACGAACAATTTATTTCTAAGTGGGTCATAGCATTTATAAGTCTTTGTTGAGGGAGAATAACCTAAAAAAATACATTTAATAGCTCTAGGATCTAATTTATTTGAGGTATGTGAGTGTACATAACAAGTGCAACCAAATACCCGAAGATGATCTAAACTAGGTTTAGTGCCACAAAGTTTTTAAATAGGAGCAGCATTGTTAAGAGATTTACTTGGCCGTCTATTAATAAGATAGCATGCAGTGAGAATAGCATCACTCCAAAACCGCTTAGGCATTTTGCACTGAAACACTAGGGCTCTAGTTACCTCTAACAAATGTTGATTCTTACTTTCAGCCACACCATTTTGTTGGGGCGTATAAACACAAGAAGTTCAGCCATTTGAAACTCAACGAGAGGAGCCTGTAATTGGGAGGCCGGAAATAACCAAAAACAGAGAAGAACGTTTGCCCAGCAGTCATAATAAGGAAGATAGCTGCAATAGCTCAAGCTTGGTTTACATTGAAATTCTGGAGATGGATTTGGGGGCACACAGATAATTATTCTAAAACACATAGAATACAGTATTCAAGGGGACGACTCAAGTTCACCCATTTGAAACTCAACGACAGGAGCCTCTAACTGGGAGGCCGGAAATAACCAAAAACAGAGAAGAACGTTTGCCCAGCAGTCATAATAAGAAGGACGATGGCTGCAATAACAGAAAGGATGGTCCAAGGATTCCCAAAGTAATCTGTCAATAACTTTGCCCACCATATGTTGAATCTCTTTCGGCAGAATGTATTCAAATCTGTACAAAGATGAGGAAGGAAATCGGTTTCATCTCCAATGAAGACAACATTGGTGCCCAAGCCATTGAAAACTGAGGCAACTTGTTCTTCAGATCCTAATGTCTGCTCAATTATTCCAAGCTTGTTAAGTATCTCCACATCCTCTGCGGTGTTAATTAAAAAATCCATGAAGATTGCCAAACTGGTAAAATATCCCCCGGCGTCGAGATGACACTGCTCCCAAGCTACCAGAGTCCGGAGCAGAGTTTCAGTGTTATTGTCAATACGCAAATGTGGGATTTCCAGGGTCCTCCTGTGAAAGGTAATGTTGGAGAAACCACTGCTTTGTTTCTTCCGAAGCTTAACACCTGCCTCTTGCAGTCTTCTGGCACATGGGATGGGTTCAATGATTATTACCCGGGCAGATTCACGAGTAAGTGGAAGCTGAGGAGGTGGAGGTGAGCGTGAGGGAAATACAGTGCTCTTAATCTTGTTGAAAAAGAGTCTCAGAGCCCCCGGAGGTTCATGGGGGCTGTTGATCGGAAGAAGATGGGTGTGAACCAGATGAAGCAAGTGGAGGACTGCTTCGGATTCCATCAATGGCGTCTCCCTACTTTTAAACTCCAAAAATTGGGCAAAGAAATGAAGACTGAGGTCAACCAAAGAAGGGTACTGAGATTCCGGACCGATTACCATGTCGTATAGTTTCTGAAGAGCAAAAAAAGGAATTTGATTGTTCACAAGAAGCATGTCTATCCACAAGTCCTGCAACCCTGCTGAACAAACCTGGTCCACTTGGGGCACGAGCTTCCCATCATAATACAGGAGCAGACAATCCAGAATCTGGCAGCAACTCAACACCAGAGTACTCATGCACTTGAAATTGACCCTGATTCTGACCAGGTGCGCCACTCTTATCCGCTCTTTCATCGCGTTCATCGCCAGGAGAAAATCCTCGAAGCTCCTGTCCGGGTTCCGGAGGAGGATCGAATGTACGTGCGCCGAGATGTGGAGGTCGTGCAACTTCGGTCTTGGGTAGGTCTTTTCAAAATTCCAGCCGAGATTGAAATAGGTGGATCGTACACGGTACTGTTGGGGTTTGACATTGCCGAGGTTTGTCGGGATGTCGTAGATGGAAGTGCCGGCGTTCTTGTAAAACAGGGGCCGGAACCCTACTTTGATATCCTTTAGAAGCTCCCCGTCGAATTCTCCAATCTCGCTCAGTGGATCCTTTGGTGGCTCTTTTTCGGCTTCCTTGGGTGGTTCTGTCTCTCCGCACCTGCAACAAAGGGCGCCTAAAGATTATCCCCCAAATTGGGAACGAACCGCCTAAGCTCAAATTGCAAAGGAAATCGTGGCTAGCGAGTATTACCGTTCGAATCCAGAAACCGGGTCAGGCATCATATACCAGTACTGGAGAGCTGAGTCGGAAAGGAGGTACCCTCTTCGTAGGGGAAGTGGAAGCGAAGAATGACCCAGTGAGAACTACCGATCGTCGATGAATTTCAGTTACTTACACATGAACAATTGAGTGTTCTTAACAATCGAGGGAAAGGAGGAGATTAGTGGAAACGAAGAATCGAGAGAACGCCAGATTCGCGGCGATGCAGACTGCAAAACCTTCTCTCAGATACGAGCTCAACGGGGAAGATGGCGCTGTTCCCTCTGGTCTTCTTTGCTTGACTTCGACACACATGCCGTAGGAATTGTCTTCTGATTTCAGAATATTTCAGATGCAAAAGAGGTAAGGACTGTGAGGTAATTTCAAATGTTATCGGGTTTGTACCCGACCGAATATCGGGTTTGGATTCTTAAATTCAACCCGCAAATCGGCGGGTTTGGGTTTGGGAAAGTAAACCCAATCTCAGGTTGGGTCAGGTTTGGGTTTAGGAATGCAAACCTGATCTTGGGACTGATGGGGTTCGAGTATACCCAAGTTCAACCCCCCCGGGCTTTTTTTTTTATATATACTTTTTTGATTTATTAAAAAATATGGTAAAAAGTCGGTTTTTTATTGGATAGGGTTCGGGTTTTACCAAAACCCTTCTAGTTTTGGTCCGGTCGAGTTTGGGTTTAAAAAAATAGTTTGGGTCGAATTTAATAGGGTTTGAGTTATAAAATCCGTTCAGGTTCTCTATGAGTTCGGGTTTCAAGTTATATAAGTCGGGTCGAGTTTGGGTTTTTATAAAACCAACCCAAACCCAACCTGGACCCAACCCTATGCACGGAGACGTAACTATACTCCCCTGTCCGATTAGCCATGTATCGACAAGTGATTATTAATTTTTTAAGAATAGAAAAAGTTAACTTTGAAAAATATAATATTACTTTTATAAAACTATATATAATCCGGAAAGGGACCAATATTTTAAAAACCCATTGACATAAATATAAATGATATTATGTCTTAGTGACTCTAGTCATATTTTAATTGATTGTTCAACTTTTGTCTCGGGTAGGTGAGTGGAAACGAAGAAAGGAACCGGAGAAAGAATGCCCAAGTCGTGTAACCAGAGAATATATAAATCAACAAATACCTAGTCGTGTAACGAAGAAAGGAACCAAAAAATTATTATCAACAAATACCTAATCTCCAATGGAGATTAATTATACTCTGATAAAGAAAATAATAATCCAACTTACTGATACTATACTTACGTTCCGTGTTAGTACCATCATAACGGAAATCTTAGAGGCGCCTTCCAAAAGCAACAATAACCCTTTTGCTCAATCCCATAAACAAAGGAGGGTTATATTGATATTTTGGAGATGGATTTAGGGGACAAAGATTGAAAATTCGTGCTAATAAGGATGTTCGTATAAATGTTTTTAACTCTGTGAGAAATGTTAGTACAAACAAATAACAAAAAATAAGATATACACCATATGTTATCGTAGTTTGAAACAAAACCAGTTTTTAATATGTGGGGCTGTGTAGCCTAGGATGATAACGATTCACTATGATAAGTTACAAACCTTCTTCACTAAGGTTTACACAGGTGTCTCAAATATCTCGTTTAACATAATAGTTGAATGACTTACTCCTCAGCACAAGTAGTCTGGTTATTATCCACACTGAAGCTCCAACTCAGTGCACGCGTTCATCAAGAAAGCTCAAATTGTCTCTTGCATATTCTGAAACATCGGCTGTAACATCAGGTGCAACATCACCTTCATCTTTACAACTTCTCAATAGACATATTGATGAAGCACGAATTATCTCGCCATAGACACGAACTCAATCTTCCATAGAATACTTCGAAAGCACTGAGTTCATATCTTGCTCCTTGTCTCCACGCCTTTATATAGTCCTTCATATGGAGCATATAAAGTATAGTCCTTATATTTAGCACCCATGATTTTGGGATTGATTCTTCTAACTTTCCTTTAGTTGATCAATCATCTAATTTGATTGCCACTCAATCTTGATTGTCTATTTCTTTCTTCTTGTATCTCAATCACAATCTTTTCATAATTTCTTCACTTCCATATTCCAAAGATCTTGACCAAAATATTTTGAATGATTCAATCATTCCTTTTCTGGTTCAATCATCATAAATCTTGTACTCAAATCAAGAGATATATTTGTGTGGTTTTATCAAAGAATGATAATATTACCCATGTGGATGCACTAACAAAGATAATTATTTATTCTTTTTTTAATACATTATCGAGGGGGACAACTCCAGTTCACCTATTTGAAAACTCAACAACAACCACTAATTAGGGGCTCAAATTTGCTACGCCCAGGGCGGAGCGCTTGGCTCCGCCCTCCTCTCACAGAGGGAGGGGCCCACAGGGGGCACGGGTGGGCCCCATCCAGACCCTATGTGAGAGGGGGGGCGGAGCCAAGCACTCCGCCCTGGGCGTAGCAAATTTGAGCCCACTAATTAGGTGGTCAACAACAAGAGCCACTAATTAATTAGGAGGTCGGAAATAAGCAAAAACAGAGAAGAAGGTTTGCACAGATGTCAGAATAAGAAGGAAGATAGCTGCAATAACAGAAAGGATGGTCCAAGGATTACTGAAATAATCTGTCAATAACTTTGCCCACCATATGTTGAATCTCTTTCTGCAAAATCTATTCAAATCTCTGCACAGATGAGGAAGGAAATCATGTTCACCTCCAGTGAAGACAATGTTGGCGACCAAGCCATTGAAAACTGAGGCAACATGTTCTTCTGATCCTAATGTCTGGTCAATTATTCCATGCTTGTTAAGTATCTCCACATCCTCTGCGGTGTTAATAAAAAAATCCATGAAGATCGCCAAACTGGTAAAATATCCCCCGGCGTCGAGATGACACTGCTCCCAAGTTACCAGAGTCCGGATCAGACTTTCAGTGTTGTTGTCAATACGCAAATGTGGGATTTCCAGGGTCCTCCTGTGAAAGGTAATGTTGGAGAAACCACTGCAGTGTTTCTTCCGAAGCTTAACACCTGCCTCTTGCAGTCTTCTCGCACATGGGATGGGCTCAATGGTTATTACCCGGCCAGATTCACGAGTACGGGGAAGCTGAGGAGGTGGAGGTGGGTGTGAGCGAATGACAGTGCTCTTGATCTTGTTGAAAAAGAGTCTTATCAGTCTTAGAGATGTTGGAGGATCATGGGAGCTGTTAATCGGAAGAAGATGGGTGTGAACCAGATGAAGCAGGTGGAGGACTGCTCCGGATTCCATTAATGGCGTCTCCCCCCTTTTAAACTGCAAAAATTGGTAAAAGAAACGAAGACAGAGCTCAACCAAAGATGGGTACTCAGAATCTGGACCGATTACAATGTCGTATAACTTCTGAAGAGCAAAAAAAGGAATCTGATTTTCCAGATTAAGCATGTCTATCCACAAGTCCTGCAACCCTGCGGAACAAACCTGGTCCTCCTGGGGCACGAGCTTCCCTTCATGATACAAGAGCAGACAATCCAGAATCTGGCAGCAACTCATCACCAGAACACTCAAGCACTTGAAATCGACCCTGATTCTTACCAGGTGCGACACTCTTATCCGCTCCTTCATCGCGTTCATCGCGAGGAGAAAATCCTCGAAGCACCTGTCCGTGTTCCGGCGGAGGATCGACTATACGTGGGCCGAGACGTGGAGATTGTTCAACTTCTGTCTTGGGTAGGTCGCTTCGAAGTTCCAGACGACACTGAGATAGGTGGAGCGAATATGGTTCACGACGGGTTTAACATAGTTGACGTTTCTCGGCATAGTGTAGATGGAAGTGCCTTCGTTCCTGTTAAACAGGGGCTGGAACCCTACTTTGATATCCTTGAGAAGCTCCCTGTCTAAATCTTCAATCTCGTTCAGTGGATCCTTGGGTGGTTCTGTTACTGCTTCCGTTTCCGTCTTGCCTGGCCACCTCCAACAAAGAGGGTGTAAAGATCATTGCCCCAAAATTTGGAGAAATCCTACTTCTAAGCTCAAATGGGAAGGAAAACCCTGAGTAGCGAGTATTACCATCTCAATCTAGAAACCAGATTAGGCATCAAATACTGACAGTTATTTGACAGGTGGTCATCTTTTTTACACCTATAAGGGAGACTGGGTTAACAAACCACAACCACATCATGGCTGTATTTTTAGCCATTACTCATCTGGTTTTATGGATCACGATTACAGCCCTGGAGTAGGATATCTGACATCTATAAAAAGCAAAGGGAATCAGTCGATCCAGTGAACAAGGAGAAACAGTAAAAGAGGAGTAGAGTGAAGTTGTCACGAGTAAAAGTATCGTCAAACTCTCGGGAAGAGAGTATCGACCAAGGGGAGCCTTGGTCTATTCTTAGAGAGTCGTGAGTCGAATCTCCCCTCAGCATTGCGTGTGCAAAGTGGGATATCTTCGGTTGTAAGTTTGTAGTTTCATTTATGTTTACTCTTTGTAATTTTGGTTCTTGCAAACGTTGTATAAGATTCCCTAAGAGGGCTAGTTAGCCCCGTAATACACTTGTGTTGGCATTGTATTCCGTTAATTCTATCAAGTACTTTTCACTTTGAATTGTTGTTGTCTGCGCATTTCGGTTATTGCGGGTGTTTAGAACACCCGAAAGTGTTATAACACCTCATTCTTTGTCTGAGAAAATCCAAAAAAAGGGACCAACAAGTGGTATCGAGCCATACTCTATATTCCTATAGAGTGATCCACAAAACCGGAGATGGAGAATCATAAAGAAGTCGCACAAGCGATTAAGCCACCTGTTCTAGGCGACCACTAATTTTCCATCTTGGAAAACTTCGGATGAGAGCTTTCATAAAGGCCTTGGACGAAGGCGTGGAAGTCTGTTCTCACCGGTTGGACTCCACCCGCTTGATTTACAAATGTTGCGTGCGATGTCCTTTGTCAAACCGAGAGATGGACTGGACTATTGCGAAAGACAAAGCTTCAAATCAGAATGCAAAGGCACTCAATGCCATTTTTTACGGAGTCGATCAGGAACGTTTTAAACTCATTTCAACATGTGAGTCTGTGAAAGATGCGTGGGAAATTCTGTCTACCACGTACGAAGGAACTATTGGAGTTCGGTTATCGAAACTCCAACTTCTAAATCATAAATTTGAAAATTTACAGATGGAGGAGGATGAAACAATCATGAATATGACCTTTCAGATTCGCGATATAGCAAATGAGAGATTCACATTGGGGAGAAGGATTCCTGAAGCTGAACAAGTTCAAAAGGTCCTACGTTCGTTGACTGAAAAATTTGCAGTCAAAGTAGCAGTTATAGAGGAATGTAAAGATTTGGATACCTTGAAGTATGATGATCTGTTGGGATCTCTCAGATCTTATGAAATGAATATCGAGGTCAAGAAGAAACGCAAGGAAAAAGGAGATACCAACGTTGATCTTCAAGTGTCAAAGACGGAAAGTGTTACAACACCTTCATCATCGGTTACTATAGAAGAATTGAACGAGAAAATCGCTCTTCTCACTAGAGGATTCAACAAAGTCTTCAATAAGTTTGGTAAGAGAAATAATTTTGGCTGTACTAACAGGTCTCGTGACTATACTCCAGCAAAAGACGAATCTACCCGGAAGAAGAAAGGTATTCAATGCCATGAATGTGAGGGTTTTGGTCATGTTCGATCCGAATGCCCGAGTAGAAGGAAGAATTCTTATGCCATAAGCAGTAGCGATGATGACTCGGAGGACAGATGAGTTCGACGACGGAGATGAACAGATTAGCCGTTATGCAGCTCTTACTTCTAAGGTCATCCGACCAAGTATTACAACACCCGATGACTATGACACCGAAGTCGACGATGACATGAATGAAGAAACTCTGGAAGGTATGTATCAAAAAATTGCTTGAAATTTGGGCTAATGTATCTTTGGATGAATGCAGATCTGTGTAACCAAATTTCAGTCATACAAACTGAAAATTCCACGTTGGAAGAAACAGTCTCTGAGTTGAATGGAAAATTGCTGACTGCTCAAGTCACAGCAAAACGAGTACTGCAAGGGAAAGACAATGGGGTCATTACCGAAATAGGGTTTGATTCAGGCATGACCAGGTCTCTCGATCGAATAGGAATAGGGTTTCATTCAGGTATGACCAAGTCTCTCAATCCTTCTGGTAAAGAAAGATCTATTACTTTCAACCATTGGAAACCGATATGTTTTTATTGTGGTATTACTGGTCACATCCGACCCAAATGCTACAAGCTCCAGAGTGACTTGAGGCATTTGCGACAGAGAGATAAGTGCAGAAAACCAGTCCAAAGTCAGAGAAATTCAAAGATGAAATGTGTATGGGTGAAAAAAGGGTTGGTGAGTCACTTTGATTCTCATGATTATGATTGTTATTACAAAGTGTCACGCAAAATGAGGTGTCGCAACACCACCTGTGGTAGCCTTCAGACAAGGCACCAGAAGTTGGAGGGTTTTAGCAACTATTTGCATAACTGGCACAAAAAGGTAGGTCCCCCTACTTATAAAAGTCTGCCAAGTTTGATGAATTACTGTACAATCAAAAGATCCTCTACTCTTGATGATTCAAATAAAAGTCTCTACGAGTATTGTAAGCAAGGAAGCCTTGAATGTGTGAACTCGTTGGGAGTCTGTGTCCTACCAACAGTCTGAAGCATTTGCAAAAAGGGGGTGTATGCACAGTGTGTGTACACTACTGTCTGTTCATGTTGCAGGGATGAAAATGACCTTTTACTCTTTATTGGCATCTTCTTTGCCATCAAGGGGGAGAAGTTACCTTATTTTTTATGCCTACAACATGAGATAATTGATAATTAAGGAGGTTGGAGCTGATATTGTGGTGAATGATCATGATAGTATATTTTTGGTTGATCATTAACTTAGTGAATGATTTTATGTGAATGATGATCATGTATGGATATCATATTGCATGAAGGTGCAATGGTTTATTATCAGGAGATCATGTCTGATTGACAGCTATTTCTGCAATAACTGGGATATTTGATTGGGATACAGTTTGTTTCTTTTGATAAGTTTATATGGTTGGGTCATGTGTTACAACACCATGAAAACTTCAACACCTCAGGGGGAGATCAATTGGTGTGATGCCAAAAAGATGCCCAAGGGGGAGATTGACAGTTATTTGACAGGTGGTCATCTTTTTGACACCTATAAGGGAGACGTGGGTTAACAAACCACGTCTATTGTTGGTTTTCCACAACCACATCATGGCTGTATTTTTAGCCATTACTCATTTGGTTTTATGGATCACGATTACAGCCCTGGAGTAGGATCTCTGACATCTATAAAAAGCAAAGGGAATCAGTTGATCCAGTGAACAAGCAGAAACAGTAAAAGAGGAGTAGAGTGAAGTTGTCACGAGTAAAAGTATCAATCAAACTCTCAGGAGGAGAGTATCAGCCAAGGGGGAGCCTTGGTCTGTTCTTAGAGAGTCTGTGAGTCAAATCTCCCTCACTGTTGCGTGTGCAAAGTGGGATATCTTCGGTTGTAAGTTTGTAGTTTCATTTATGTTTCCTACTGTAATTTTGGTTCTTGCAAACGTTGTATAAGATTCCCTAAGAGGGCTAGTTAGCCCTGTAATACACTTGCGTTGGCATTGTATTCCGTTAATTCTATCAAGTACTTTTCACTTCTGAATTGCTGTTATTTGTTGTTTCGGTTATTGCGGGTGTTGAGAACACCCGAGTGTTATAACACCTCATTGCTGTATAGAAAATCCAGAAAAAGGGACCAACAAATACCACTTGAAAGCTGAGACGAAGAATGACCCAGTGAGAGCTACTACTTGATTGTCGCTGAAGTTCAGTACTTCACAGTAATATATGGCCGGGTGTTCTAACTTCTTCTTTTACTGAAGTATATATAAGGGAAAGGGGGAAGGTGAGTGGAAAGTGGAAACGAAGAAAGGAACTGGAGAATTAATGCCCAAGTTGTGTCGCTGCAGAGTGTCCCCCATTGTTAAATTATTTCTGAACTTCACATATTGATGAGCTCAACAGGGAAGAAGGCGTTCGTGATCAGTAATGGTGTCTCGTCTTCTGAGCTTGACTTCATGGTAGAATTGGATTCAGACTATTTCAGACGCAAATGGATTGAAGTTTATGGTTTTTTTTTTTTTTTTTTTTTTGTTCATAAGCATATGTTGTTGAGGCACAAGGTAAAAGTCACAAGTCATTGTTTAAAAGAGTTTGAACTTACGGGACGGAGATTGGAGTGCATCCTGCACGGGCTAGCCAGAACTACTCCCCTGTCCCTCTGGCCATGTAGTGATTATTAATTTTTTTAAAAAAATTGACTTTGACAGTAATGGTGAAGTCGTCTTCGAGTTCTATCCAGAAGTTTAAGCTCTATCCCAAGGAATCAAGTTAATGGTAGAGCGCAATTTGTGGCCGACAATTATAGAAGGAGAGACTCTCTGAATGTTATTAAATGGGCAAATAGAGTCACCCCAGCCTTTGGCGATTCATCTCAATTTTCAGGAAAATTTCTATTCATTCCATAATGACAAGAATAGTTTCTAGTTCTCTACGAATAGTCTCCGGTCCATCCTTTTTGCTAATTGGAGAAGCTTTGCCTCAAAGACGCGTGAAGGAAAAAAGTATGCCTTGATGCTTTAATTGTGAAGAAAATAAAAGATTGTGCAATTCAAACACTTGATTTTTAATTTGACTCAGTTTGTCTTTAAACGAGCTCGAACTGAATTCAAACACAAGCAATAGTTGATAGTTTTACTAATTATAAACCTATTAGACATTAAGTATCACTCGATGATACAGTCAGAGTTACATAAGGAGTTGCACACAAGATGGTACAGTCGGTGCGGCGGCAGTGCTCGCTAACACACCTTCCTTCTTAGACTCCTGATCAGTTACGGATTCTGTAATCTTATCTAATTGTAATCACAATCTTCCTTGATTTTATTCTGTAAACTTTCCTAGTCCAATGCTCATAAAGTGTATACATGTACCATTGTACAACTGAACGAAAGACTATTGAATTAACATTCTTACATAAACCAAACTATACTGCACACAATTAGTTGATTCGCTGTAGATAAAGAAAGAATAAATATATGTGAGGTGCATTAATTATTGTTAAAGCAAGAAGGCCTCTTTTGTTGTGAGTTTACATGCATAGAAATTTAAGTAAAACTTTCATCGAAATTAAAGTAAAAGTCGCATGCACTAATCCAGAAACATATATAACGACTCATGAGTACTGGCTAATTCCTTACATGATATGCATGAAAACGTACTACTTTTACAACAGAAACCTTCCATAACACACACAATATACTTGTAGCTAGCTGTTTGGGGCAGTAGTAATCACGATTATTCATCACGTAGCGCCTAATTAATCACCCCCTAGGCCTGGTCCCCTTCTATGACCGTTTGGACGCGGCTCCGGCGCCGGCGGCTTTTTGGAGTTCCCGACCGTCCGCCCGAGCATCACCATATCCTTCGACCGTAGAGGCAAATGATTCGAAGCTATGGATCTGTTGCCGTCTTCGTAAAATGGCCCTTCTTTTACTACCGGACGAGCAAGAGCACCGAGAAGCAGAAGGCCAAATGCCACTACGATTAAGAGAGAACTGCACATTCCTCGAGCACCCATTGATCGATCGATCGATTGAAACAACTGTTATTATATCACAAGCTCTGATCCCTTCATGTGTATATATATATATATACATGATGAAGCTGAATATATACGACCACGTCTAATGTAGCCGTCGTCGCACGACGACGACCAAAGTTTGTGCATGGATCCGACCCAATTGATATTAAGTAGTATAGAATTCCCAGTTTTCAATCTACACGTATAAGTTGAACTTGTCATCTCTGACAGGCCACTTCAATATGTTTGCTTTCTTTAATTAATTAACACGGAACGTAAGTATAGTATTAGTAAGTTGGATTATTATTTTCTTTATCAGAGTATAATTAATCTCTATATGGAGACTAGGTACGTATTAATTTGTTGATTTATGTGAATAATAATTAATCTCCTATACGCGGGACAAAGTGTGAATTGTTCAAGAATAAAACTGCCAAATGTTTGACTTCCCAAAGCTTCTATCAACTACCTAGTTTTGCCATGCATCCCTATTTTCCACAAACTACCTAGTTTGTCATTCCTTCCATTAATTTGTGGATCAATTACAGTAACAAGCTAAAATCGGACCTAAATATGCATTTCTTCAAGAAACTTAATTGAATAATCGTCATTAGTAGAGAAAGCCTTCTAAGTACAACCAAATTAAAATATGTGTCACGGAACAAAAACCCCACGGACTTCATGAAACTCATCCATGGTTACCGTATTAATAAAATGTATCGGATTTTCAGGTTAGGGTTATATGTTACATCATGTAACAATCGATATATATATATATATATATATATACTCTAAAATTGTCTTATAAAGTCTATATCTTCAAACTTAAAGGACAATAAAAATTATATAAGAGAAAAAACTTTTTCCAATGGAAGCCTTAAAAATGGAGAGACGAGCTATATATCACCCGATTACCCGATATATCGAATGCTAATTAATTGGCTCCAATTTGAAATGGATATTAGTTCTATTTAATTTATACCCAAATGGTATTAATGTAGTTTTTTTAATTATAAAATCAATAGATTTTTTAAAAATAATTTTATGTTAGTTTTAAATAAATCATTAGGTATTTATGACTTTTAGATAATTCTATATGCATTTGTATATATTTTTTATATAATTTTATAGGTGTAGAATTTTATTTTAAATAATATTTTTGTAGTAATTTGTTCGCATCCAATTATTAAGAATGGGTCTCAATGTCTCTTCAACCCTGTTGACTGTTGTTAGAACGTAAACACGGATTGAAGACTATCTGCGCTCCAAGTTTGTGGTTCACAATTTGAACAGATAGCCAAACGATGATCAGAAATTAAACTGCATGCATGCGCGTCGGATTAAATGTCTTCTCCAAGAAACTTTGAATTCCAATCGGGAAACAAGAAAAATTAAACGGCGTGTGGAGATATCACACTGAGATATTAATGCGTACATGACTAGATTTTTCAGAGTCTAAAGTTAGACGGAAAGAAGCAGCTGTTTTCCTTCTTCTATAAATGAAGGAAACTCTGTTCCCTTGTTTCATCAAGTAGTTAATTAACAATGGCTGCTGCACGTACTAGTGCCCTCTTCGTTGTAATATTCCTCTGCTTTGGCCTTCTGCTCGTCGCTGCTCTTCCACGTCCAGGTTCGGCAGGACGGCCTTTCCATGAAAGTGCTGATCATGGAACCTCTTTGATGAATCATTTGCCTCATGATCAGTGGGAGAATGAAGCAGCCTTCCGGGCTGTTCCTGTTCGGACCCCGCCTTCGCCGAGGCCAAGTCCCAATCCTTCTATATATTAGATCCAACCCGCCTCGTTGATGCTGTTTTAAGGATTTTGTTTGCCTTGCATGGCACTGAGTAGTTCTAGCTTATACCATTGCTTGTAAGCTTCTAGTCTGTATAACTAAGTTTATATTTCTTGGCAAGGGGGCCAAGTCCCGACTCCTCCCGTCCCGACTCTCCCGACTGCTCCCGTCCCGACTCTCCCGACTCCTCCCCTCCCTACTCTCCCGACTCTCCCGACTCCTCCCCTCCCGACTCTCCCGACTCCTCCCCTCCCGACTCCCCGACTCCTCCCCTCCCGACTCCCCGACTCCTCCCCTCCCGACTCCCCCCTCCCGACTCCCCCCTCCCGACACAATAAACGTTCGCGGGGGATAGAAATTCAGCCCTAAGTTTGGGATTTTGGTCGGAGGAAGCCATCCGGGAGCGAGACGGTGCGCCTTCACTGGGGAGACAGGTAAGCGTCACGATTCTCTCCGTTACCCCCTCTTTTCTCCTCTTCCTTTTTTTTTTTAATTTTAATTTTGCTTAGCTTTTTAGCTCATCTTAATCCTTGAGAGGCAGAGCCATTGATTTGTTGGCAGCCACTGAGTTTTTGTTTGATCTGTTTTCCTTATTTTTAACAGGGTGAATGAAAGTGGGTTTGGCTTCCCTCTTGTGTAAGATGATGAAATTTCTCTTTGGTCGGGCATTTTGTACCCTGGTGTATCATATGTCGAATTAAAAACTTGAAATCAAATCATCAACATGAATGAATCGACCTTGGATTCTCTTTTATTTTTTGTGGGTCAATGTTATCGGCTGCGTTGTCGTTGAAAGTCGTCAATTATAAGAAGAGGAGGATTTGTCTGCCGGCTCAGGCCCCCTTGCCGGACTTTGTGCAGCACTTTGCTTCCTTTTAGTCTTCGTCTTTCCCTCTTCTCTTCGCTTTCGTTGAGCGCTGGCGCCTGGCAGTCAATAGGGGAGGGGAGGGGGGGAAGAACCCCATGTTCGGTCGTGGGGATCATCAAGTTGCGATATTATTTAATGTCTTAGTGTCTTACATATATTTATCTCCTTTAGTTTCATCGAGAACAAAATCATTGTGTCCATGTACTACACTAATCTGGAGAAGAAGATGGGTACCTAGTCTTCCATCATCAGTTTGCTGTGTCCATGGTGAAGCTCGGAAACACCCAGGTGCTCACGGGCAGGGAAGGGGAGATCAGGGATCACTAAGCTTACAGGAATGCTTATTGATCTAGGCTTTTCATATATAACTAATAATCTCCTTGTTTCCCTTTTTCTTTTCAAACGAATTAACACTGTTGAATCAATAATTAATTACTTTGCTGCTTGTCCTTGGTGTCTTGAGGATTATTTCATGAACAGCAGGAACCCATTTTGTACTTTTTGAGATTGTTTTTGTCTAATGGAAATTGATGGAAAGAGAGCAAGATCAATTGATTTGTTTTTCTGCAAGTTCAGAGTTGCTTTTGATTTGTTTTTCATCTAATAGCATGTGCAATTCTTTTGTTTTATTTAGGCATTATATTGCTGTTCTACATATAATAAGTCGAACATGGGTGCCCCTCTCCAATTGACAGATTGATGTATGATGTATCTGTTGAATCATTGTTGTATTGCTCTCCTTAGAAGTTTGCTGGTGTTTGTTTCTGTATCTAGTGAATCTAAATGGATAAATTGGGTAAAGGGAACAAGCATTGGGTAGATAATCCTTCACAAACTCGGCAACAGTCCCACAAAGTGAAATTACTCCAGTTAGGTTTTTCTCTCTTTTTCTCTCTAGGTTTCTATCTTTCTCTCTCTAGTTTTTTCTCTCTAGTTTTTTCTCTCTAGTTTTTTCTCTCTAGTTTTTTCTCTCTAGTTTTTTCTCTCTAGTTTTTTCTCTCTAGTTTTTTCTCTCTAGTTTTTTCTCTCTAGTTTTTTCTCTCTAGTTTTTTCTCTCTAGTTTTTTCTCTCTAGCTTTTTCTCTCTAGTTTTTTCTCTCTAGGTTTTTCTCTCTAGGTTTTTCTCTCCAGGTTTTTTCTCTCGGTTTTTTTTCAGGTTTTTTTTCTCTAGGTTTTTTTCTCTCTAGGTTTTTTCAGGGATTTTTTTTCTCTAGGTTTTTTTTTCTCTTCCAGGGGTTTCTTCTCAGGGTTTTCCTTTTTTCTCAGGTTTTTTTCTCTAGTTTTTCTCGGGGGTTTTTCTCTCAGTTTTTTCTCTCTAGGTTTTTCTCTCTAGGTTTTTCTCTCTAGGTTTCTCTTTCAGGGGTTTTCTCTTTCGGGTTTCTCTTCGGGGTTTCCTTTCAGGGGTTTTCCTTTCGGGGGTTTTTTTCGGGGTTTTCGGGGTTTTCCTTCGGGGTTTTCCTTTCGGGGTTTCCTTCGGGGGGTTGGGGTTTTCTCTCGGGGTTTCCTTCGGGGTTGCTCTTCCGGGGTTGCTCTCTCCGGGTTGCTCTCGGGGGTTTGCTTTCCGGGTTGCTCTCTCCGGGTTGCTCTCTCGGGTTGCTCTTTTGCTCTCTCCGGGTTGCTCTCGGGGTTGCTCTCTCGGGGGGTTGCTCTCTCCGGGTTGCTCTCTCGGGTTGCTCTCTCGGGTTGCTCTCTCCGGGTTTGCTCTCTCCGGGTTGCTCTCTCCGGGTTGCTCTCTCCGGGTTGCTCTCTCCGGGTTGCTCTCTCCGGGTTGCTCCGGGTTCTCTCCGGGTTGCTCTCTCCGGGTTGCTCTCTCGGGTTGCTCTCTCCGGGTTGCTCTCTCCGGGTTGCTCTCTCCGGGTTGCTCTCTCGGGTTGCTCTCTCCGGGTTGCTCTCTCCCGGGTTGCTCTCTCCGGGTTGCTCTCTCCCGGGTTGCTCTCTCCGGGTTGCTCTCTCCGGGTTGCTCTCTCCGGGTTGCTCTCTCCCGGGTTGCTCTCTCCGGGTTGCTCTCTCTCCGGGTTGCTCTCTCCGGGTTGCTCTCTCCGGGTTGCTCTCTCGGGTTGCTCTCTCCGGGTTGCTCTCTCGGGTTGCTCTCTCCGGGTTGCTCTCTCCGGGTTGCTCTCTCGGGTTGCTCTCTCCGGGTTGCTCTCTCGGGTTGCTCTCTCGGGTTGCTCTCTCCGGGTTGCTCTCTCCGGGTTGCTCTCTCGGGTTGCTCTCTCGGGTTGCTCTCTCGGGTTGCTCTCTCCGGGTTGCTCTCTCTCCGGGTTGCTCTCTCGGGTTGCTCTCTCCGGGTTGCTCTCTCCGGGTTGCTCTCTCTCGGGTTGCTCTCTCCGGGTTGCTCTCTCGGGTTGCTCTCTCCGGGTTGCTCTCTCCGGGTTGCTCTCTCGGGTTGCTCTCTCGGGTTGCTCTCTCGGGTTGCTCTTCGGGTTGCTCTCTCGGGTTGCTCTCTCGGGTTTAGGTTCTTCTCTCGGGTTTAGGTTCTTCTCTCAGGTTTAGGTTCTTCTCTCCAGGTTTAGGTTCTTCTCTCCAGGTTTAGGTTCTTCTCTCCAGGTTTAGGTTCTTCTCTCCAGGTTTAGGTTCTTCTCTCCAGGTTTAGGTTCTTCTCTCCAGGTTTAGGTTCTTCTCTCCAGGTTCTTTCTCTCAGGTTCTTCTCTCAGGTTCTTTCTCTCTAGGTTTAGGTTCTTCTCTCTAGGTTTAGGTTCTTCTCTCGGGTTTAGGTTCTTCTCTCTAGGTTTAGGTTCTTCTCTCTAGGTTTAGGTTCTTCTCTCTAGGTTTAGGTTCTTCTCTCTAGGTTTAGGTTCTTCTCTCTAGGTTTAGGTTCTTCTCTCTAGGTTTAGGTTCTTCTCTCTAGGTTTAGGTTCTTCTCTCTAGGTTTAGGTTCTTCTCTCTAGGTTTAGGTTCTTCTCTCTAGGTTTAGGTTCTTCTCTCTAGGTTTAGGTTCTTCTCTCTAGGTTTAGGTTCTTCTCTCTAGGTTTAGGTTCTTCTCTCTAGGTTTAGGTTCTTCTCTCTAGGTTTAGGTTCTTCTCTCTAGGTTTTTCTCTCTATGTTTTTCTCTCTAGGTTTTTCTCTCTAGGTTTTTCTCCCTAGGTTTTTCTCTCTAAGTTTTTCTATCTTTCTCTCTCTCTAGGTTTTTTTTTTATTTTTCTCTCTTTAGGTTTTTCTCTCTTTCTCTCTCTAGGTTTTTCTATCTTTCTCTCTCTATTATTTTTAATAGTTATTCTTTAATCCGATAAGAGTCCAATAAGCTTATTGGATTGGTAATGGATATCCAATAACAAATTTATTGATTTGATTTGATTTGGATATTGAATATATCCAAATCATTGCCACCCCTAATTCTTAAACTTGTTAAGGGAAGGTAGAATTAATTATGATAATTTTCACTAAATGATAGATGTATATCCGGTCTAACCACCCGATTGAACCGGTTCAACCAAAATCATATGTCCCACCGGTTCGGTTTTCGAAACATTGGTTCGGGGTTTTATTTTCCCACCGCTGCTCTTGGGATGGGGTTGGGAAATAAAATCTGACGTCGGGTCGGTTTGGGGGTGGGATTTCCCGAACCCGTCCCAGAACCGACCCACGGAGATCTATACCTAAATGACCCCTCGGAAAATTCTTAAAGATAACAAAACCAGACCAATAATTTAGAAGGCTTTTTCGCTTTTGAGCCTGACTCTTCTAGCGGTATTCTTTACCGCTTTCTTCCTCGCACTCCCACTCTCTTCAGCAAAGCCTTCTCTCGGTGTGACAAACGAGAGATTGGAAAAGCCCCGGAGGAAAAGTGCTGCAATTTAACCAGGTATGCTCTCGAATTTCCTTTTTTCCTTCTTTTTCAATCTTCTTTGTATTTCTCTTTTTAACCCTAGTTTTTCTGTCTAATCGAAATTATTTTCTTCTTCTAACCCATCTTCATTTCTGTTTTCCTTATCGTTTTACTGATTTCTTCCCTAGTCGAAACGTTTTTGCTGTTTTCTTCCCTTAATTGAAAATATTTGATGCTCTGGAACAATTTTGCAGTTTTTATTTTCCCATCGTAAAGTTTTTGTTTTTTCCCCATATCAAAACATTTATCTGTTTATCATTTTAATTTCTGTTTTCCCAAAAGTGGGGTTTCTGTTTTCTCTCCCTTGTTATCTCTTATTCTTATCTTCTCATTTTTCGTCTCAAGCTAATTCCTCTTCATCCATTAATCTAAGACAACTCTCTTCTTGTTCTCTTCACATTTTCTTGCTCCAGCTTATTCTTCTTCGTCTGCTAATCTATTACAGATGCAAAACCATTAGTTTTTTGTTTTCTGTCTTGCTTAGGTCTCTCGGAATCTGGTACGCTCTAGTGTGTGGCTGTTTCATTCTATATGGGGATTCTCGATACTTGCTTGCAAATTCTGCTACATTTCTTATGTGGGAATTCTGTTTGTGGGAATTCTGCTTGCTGGGTTGGTGTTTTCTTGTGTGTTTTACATGATGTTTGGGTTGGTCTATGCTACGATTCTGGTTCTCTTGCCAGAAGGATGTGTAATAGAAACATGATTTTATTCAGTCGTCGGTCTTTCTTTTGTTATTTTACCTGCGGCAAGAGTTGAAATTTGACCCCTACATATGTGAAGCTTCTTTTTCTAATTGCTTGCTCTTACCTCATCTAGCGTTCAAAGATTCAATTAACCTTGTTGTTGGAGATAGCATAACCATCACTTTGCAGATTGCCTCTTGCAGAAGTCTTTTACTTGTTACCATCGCATTCATAATGTGAATCCAACATTCATTCTTGTGTAAATAGCTCTTTTGGTCATCTGAAGCATCATTACTGAACCATGCATAAAATAACACATCACATTTAAACCATCAGTGTCTTGACTTTTGGTTCTAGGCGATAAAGCATGTTAGAAGTCATATATTGGGAATCTTGTGCCAAAAATTCCATCCTTTCGTGATTGTCAGAAACACTATCTTAGAACAGCTGAGCTGAGCATAAGTATTATATGAATTTCTGGTTAAGAACTTCATGTGTTGTTTCATGGAAAATCCAAGAATGATGTAGTTCTATCAAAAGATCATGTGTATTTTAATAATTTTATCTTATTTCTGTGGATTTTATATTCTTTTGTGTGTGAGCCCTGAGCAATAGCTCAGGTGGTCTCGCTGGGGTAGAAATTATGGGAGGTCTCGAGTTCAAGCCTCCGGCAGGGTATTAGGTTGGGTTATGGGGTTTAAGAATGTAACAGGATAAAAAAAAAAATCTTTTGCCTTCTTGTTCTTAGATTTTATGGATATCAGATGTAAGAACCCTGATTTATGGTTACTGTTTTCAGGTAAAATTATAAAGTGAGTACCAATTTGAGATTCATCAATGGGAAAGAATGATTTTCTTACTCCAAAGGCCATTGCAAATAGAATAAAAGCAAAGGGTCTTCAGAAACTTCGCTGGTATTGTCAGATGTGCCAAAAACAATGCCGTGATGAGAATGGGTTCAAATGCCACTGTATGAGTGAAAGCCACCAACGGCAGATGCAGGTGTTTGGGCAAAACCCAAACCGAGTTATTGATGGTTACTCTGAGGAGTTTGAGTCTACATTTCTAGAGCACATGAAACGTAGCCACCGTTTTAGCCGAGTTGCAGCCACTGTAGTTTATAATGAGTATATTGCTGATCGTCACCACATTCACATGAACTCAACTGAGTGGGCAACTCTTACTGAGTTTGTGAAGCACTTGGGCCGAACTGGAAAATGCAAAGTTGAAGAAACTCCTAAAGGGTGGTTTATGACTTATATTGATCGGGATTCAGAGACTCTTTTCAAGGAACGGCAGAAAAACAAACGGTTGAAATCTGATATGCATGAAGAAGAGAGGCAGGAGGAGGAGATTATGAGACAGATTGAACGTGCAGCCAAGCAACTGAAGCCAGAGGTAGTGGAGAGACTGCCAAAACTGTCTGAAGCGTCTGTGGTTGACTTGGAGCAGGTAGGGAAGGTTACCTTTGCACTTGGATCGTCTTCCAAACCAGTTGTTGATGACAGTAAAAAGAGTTCTAAGCCAGTGTTTGGGGAAGATACAGAAGACAATTTTAAAAAGGTTAAAAAAGGTGCTGACACAGGAAAAGCTGGAGGTTCATCGGCTCTGGATGATTTGATGAAGGAGCAGGAGAAGGTGAAGGAGCGGAGTAATCGAAAGGACTATTGGTTATGTGAAGGCATTGTTGTTAAAGTGATGAGTCCAGGACTCGCTGAGAAGGGGTACTACAAACAGAAGGGAATGGTCAAAAAGGTAATTGACAAGTATGTTGGAGAAGTTGAGATGCTTCACAACAAACATGTTCTTAGAATTGATCAGGCCGAGCTTGAAACAGTCATTCCTCAGATTGGAGGTATTGTAAGAATAGTGAATGGTGCATATCGGGGATCAAATGCAAGACTGATATCAGTAGACACTAACAATTTCTGTGCTAAGGTTCAGATAGAGAAAGGCATATATGATGGCCGAGTGCTTCAAGCTGTTGAATATGAAGACATTTGCAAGATCTCTTGATAATATTTAATGGATTAGGAAATGTTATCAGCTGATTCAGACCATGGCTTTACGTCTCTGCCGAGTTGAAGGTGACTCGACCGAGTTGTCTTGTACTTTTGAGCTCCTGGGTTAAATTTGTGATGGTGGTGGTGTTGTGCGCAGTTGCTAGTCCCTTCGACTTGGGACGAGTCTGGTCGACTCCAGAGGATTAGGAAATGTTATCAGCTGATTCAGACCATGGCTTTACGTCTCTGCCGAGTTGAAGGTGACTCGGCCGAGTTGTCTTGTCCTTTTGAGCTCCTGGGTTAAATTTGTGATGGTGGTGGTGTTGTGCACAGTTGCTAGTCCCCTTTGACTTGGGAAGAGTCTGGTCGACTCTGGATTTTGAATCGACTAGTTTCAGCCAACTCAACTTGGATTTTTAGGCATCTTAGTCAGATTCCCACTGCAAAAGGGAAGGCCATGATTCAAACTGATATGGGGGATGCATTGGGAAAAACTCTCTGCTATTTTTTCTGTATGCTTTTTGCACTCTTTAACTTTTTATGCTTTCATATTATTCCATTGTCTATAGTCTGCTTTGATCTCTTAAATAGGCAGCTGGTCTCTGGCTGCTATTCATTTGACTTCATTGTGCCTAAATTGATCTCTCATCTTCAGTTTAGGTTCATTAATTGGTTGAGGGAAAATTAAATACTACGGGAGATTATGTTATGAAAGTAGCACAATCAACGAATCCATACTCTTTTTCATTAGGAATAGAAATATCTTTCTTCAAGTCTAGGTTCAATACAGTAGTTCTCTGTTTTTCGAGAAGAACAAGAAGAGAGAGACAACATCTTGTTTCTAATGGTTCATGTTATTATAGTTCCTTTTGTCACATTGATCCATCTCTTTATATTCCAATCAAGTAGCGGACTTAGAGCTTGTGGTGTTCTCTTTTGATTAAGGACTCCTTACAGATATTGCAGGGATCCTTGAACAGGAAATTAGCTCCTTCTGAAACTTGTATAGCTGCCTAGTAGTAGATAGCTTGTGGTGTTCTCTTTTGATTAAGGACTCCTCACAAATATTGCAGGGATCCTTGAACAGGAAAATAGGTCCTTCTGAAACTTGTATAGCTGCCAAGTAGCAGATATTGCTGTTGTTTCAGTGTAGTCGTCTATATTTTAAATAAAATGTCTCTTCAGCCAAATGTTCCTCCCTTTGGTTCAATTGTTACTTCAACAATAAGCTGTACATTCTTGCTGCATCTCGTGTTTGCTGTACATTCTTAGGGCTTGGAAGCCAAAGAACTTGGGACAAGGAAAGGGAACACTGAAAAATTTGGCTTTCTAGTGCTTACATTGTACACTCTGCTCCCTCGGACTCGGCTCCACAAAACAATCCGGCTCCGACGAGGCTGTCACCCATAACTTTTGCCGATTGCCAGAGCTTGTAACAGTTTCTTCAACCAGATCAATAATGACCAGTGAAACTGATGAGGGTTCAGCTTTGAAGTAAAAACTGAAATTGTAATGCCCACGAAGGAGCTGTCACCCTTCCTCAACCATTCTTCCCACAGGACTAACTTCAATTTTAGCCCAATCCATCCTAACGGCACGCAATGTGCCATCGTCAATGGCACTGAGCTTTCCCCATTGCTTTGCGATTAACTCAAAAGTTATGTGATCCCAAAGATGTACGGGGATATCCCAAATTTTAATCCATTGAGTTAATTTTTGTTCTTGAGGAGGATGCCAAATCTGTAAAGCCCAACATGCGAAGAAGCATTGACGGTTCCAATTCTCACTGACCATGCGGAGTTCTAGTGCCGAAAGTAAATAAATAAGCAATCTACCTTTACCCATAAAAAATACCTTAGGATTGTACACTAGCATCCACCTTTCTTTCAACCACTGAAATCAATTCCTCCCGACGTTCATATTCCACACTGAGGAAGGCCATTATGGCCAAAGACAGATCCTTTGAAGGCGCTACAGCCGAGAGCTGCGGCCATGTAAGTTTGCTGGTATTAAATTCTGCGACTGAATGTGAATTCTTGCCATAATTTTGTCCTCTTTAGCCTGTATGATCCTGCATTCCCAATTACGCTTCCACACAAATTGCAATGAATAGGTGAACTTTCCCCACACGATGGAATTATGTATCGCACTAGGCCGATCACTGGTCATCACATATTCGTCCAAATTTGATAGAAGCACATTACAAATTTGAAATAGAAGTAGAATGTATGATGTTTTCGTACTTATTTTCAAGTGCAATTTTAATGTATTCCTTCATCACTGGACCCCATTTCATGAGCATTAATTAATTGATTCAAGTCATTTCAATTTTCTGTTAATATATATATATATATATATATATATATTAATTCCAAGAGAAACTTGAATTCCGTGAGCAAATGTGAACAGATAATTAGAAAATGAAACCGCGTGTAAAGTCAAATGATCAGTACACAGACTTAGACTTCTCTATTGCCCTGAAACTTAGCGTTCCTAGACCGCAAACACAGAGAACCAGCATGCGTGCAGTACGTCGACCTTCTATGATATCTATAAAAGGAGGACAGCTTCGATGGATCGAAGCAGTACAGATTTTGAATTGAGATCATATTTTCTTCAAATCAACATTCCAAATGCAGGGTGGGCGTATGATCAGTTCCCTGCTGGCCCTGCTGGTATTTGGCCTGCTTCTTCTCCTTGCTTCTAATACTCCTCTAGTCATGCGTGGAAGGCCTCATGCCTCTGAAGGTAACACAATGGCTTCAAGTGACCAGTTGGCCGTTCAGTGGAGAGATACGGTGATCCTACGGTCTAGTCCGTTAACGCAGGAGGGGAGCCGGAGGACACCAATGCCTAAGCCGCCGATGCACCCATGAAATAACAAAGATAAATATATATATACCTCGTCGATTCGAGCAAGGATTTACACGGTTCTCTTTGTATTCTACATGGTTATCAAGTACTGCGTTTCTTGAAATTAATTGAACGCTATATATGTATTAGTGTCTTTGTGATTCAACAAACGATGATTACTCAAAATCAATATGATGAATGGTAAACAACGTTGTATTATTGTCTTTGTGATTCAACAGATACATTTTCATATATATATATATATATATATATATATATATATATATATATATATATATATATATATATATATATATATATATATATATATATATCCTTGCAATGCTGGTTTTCTTTTGCTGAATGAACATTTATTAAATGCAGCTTTGCCCAAACTTTAAAACCAGATGGTTACTTTGATCGAAACCTAGCTTGACTTAAGAAGTCAAAATCCAAGTCGTCGATCCATATTAAATTTCTGATCCGAATCTGATACATATTTTCCACCTGTAGATAGGTAGTTGAATTTCCTATCTTTGAAGAAGCTCATATTTTCTTCCGTTCATACTTTTAATATATATCATTTTCACGAAAGGTTCAAAGAGAAGAAACTGCAAACTGATCTCTTGAAAGACATTAAATAATGTTTACATTGCTGGAGTAGCTATTTCTAGTAATTCAACTACGATATGTATAACATATATATTTAAAAAGTAAGTTTTTGTGTCTTGGTACATGTTTAATTACCATATAATTAATAATTTGACTACAAAACATATGCAAATTAGATCACTAGCTAGATGGTCACGAGAAAACAATATTGTGACAGTCTAATATATTGTCATCCTTGATTTGCAAAATATGATAATGGTTTAAGCTGTCACACTCTATATATATACTACTTTATCATCATGGCCTAGGGCAGCGCCGGACACACTCTTTGGCAAAGGACTCTTCGGGTTATCTCTTTGAAAGAGTCCTTTTTTGAAAAGCTTCGTTTTGGAGCTTGGAAGGGTAAAAAACTCCTGTTTCAAATAGAAATTTATCTAAAAGGAGGTTTACCAAACACAAATACTTTTGTGGTAACGACTTTAATTCCTCACGAAAAAGAGTTTTTAGCCTCCAAAGAGCTATGCGAAACGGGGCCTAAAAATCCTCTAACACGGATAATATGGGTGGAGCCCCACATATCTATGAGCACCTGCCTGTGAAGTTGGGTATGAGTTCTACACCATAATGACAATTTGACGTATCTTGCCAATTGATTAGGCAAGAAATTTATTAATAATTATTTATCTATGCAAGACAAATCTTTAAACTTTAGAAATTAGATTTCCAATTAATGGTCTAAAAAAGTCATCATATAAAAAAAAATGGTGAAGGGCTACCTACCCTTGACTTACTCACATGACAATGAGGACTAGGCAATCCGTCCCCAAAGATGGCCTGTGGGGATTGAGCCACCCGTCCCCATAGTGTATGTTTATGAGGACTGATTTAAAAAGTTAGACCCCATTGGTAAATCCAGTCTTCAAAGACTATCAATGGGGACTGGTTTGTCAAAACTCGTCCCCAAAAAAGAGTTTTTTACTAATGAACGTTGGTGATTTGGTAAAAGTATTTGTCACTGAATTCGTAACGCTATCATCGATGGGGCTTTTGGCCATGGTATAGAACAATAGCCATATTCAATCTTACTTTATACTCCTAACCTATAATTAAGTAATTTTTAGGAGGGTATTTAAGTTTGTGTTGGGAGTTTTTAAAACGATTATTAGAAAAAATGTCTTTGCCATCTCAGAAAACAAAAATAAAAAAAAATCATCTAATAAGAAAGGTCTAATCTACGTTTAAGTGAAATTTCTTGTTTACAATTTCACTTATAGGTATAAGGAATGATATAATATGTGGTATCCATCTGTTATAGGGTGACAATTACCTGTTTATATAATCGGGTAACGGATGGCCGTCTCTATAGGATGAGATAATTAATCATATTAATCAATTTTCTGAACAATATTAATTATTGCAAGTCCGGTACAAGAAGATTAACGCGCATTTGACTATTGAAAACATGGATCAGACCTTAAAAGTCCTACGTACTGCTTGTGAATTGTGATTATATATAACGTCAACTATTTAATCGATTCAGTAACGATCGATGTATATATAAAAAAAACTGGGAATCATAATAAGAATATATAGAAACTCCGACCTGCTGTTAGACTTGACTCTTATAGCACTCTCAATTTCCGCTATAAAGAAAGCCATACTCTCTCTGGCCATTTCATCGAACAATGGAGTACTACTACTCTTCGAGGGTGCTGGTTGCCGTCTTGGTTGTGGGGTTTTTGGTTTCCGGCGCTTCAGCGCGCTCATTGAACAAAACTGATCATGAAGTGGGTGGGATTTGGTCGGGAAGGGCGCAGCTGGTTGGGGATGGGCTACATTCCTTTGATGATATACTGAGGGGTAGCCCTTCCCATATTCCGCCTTCTCCTGGGGACAATGGCCACCAAGAGATAGAGCCGGGACATTGATGGCTGGTTTCTCTATTTGGGTTCGATAAGGTGGTAACTAATTTGGATTGCTGTTTGCCTGTTCATGGATTGAGTTCAGTTTTGCTTCTACATATATTACTCCAATAATATCTGATATATATAATTCCTATCAAGCAATATATATATATATATATATATATACAAGATTGAGTTCACTTTTGCTTGTATGCAAGACTTGTTTGGTCTGTTGAGAATTCTGTTTACTAATTAGTGTGTGCGTGTGTTCAAGGATTTGTTAGAGTTAATACTAATTAAGACTGCGTGAGGTTAACTAATATTAAGATTAGACTGATCTGCAAATGACTTAGGGGAGGCCTGCTACTCAACATATATTATTCACCACAGGATGCTCAACATATATATAGACTACAGAGACGGGACGCACAATTAATAACAAAATAAAAAATAAAAAAAAGGGCTTGGATTTTTGTATGGGTATCGTCGGGCGAAGATTTATTTGAAGCAAAATTCAGTACGTCGATCATGGATTTTTCGAAGGTCGTCTGTGTTGGTATCTGATCAACAAGATCAGGGCAGATTAAAGCGCTTTTCTGGGCACAATTATTAACCATTTACTGCCCCATTGGAGAGTTTTCCTTTGGCATAGGCGCAGGATTTGAACCACGGCTTGCCCGCAAGACCACCATGTTCCCCAAGTACTAGAGAGGCAAATGACTGGAACCCATCAACATTCCATGGCCTTCTTTAACGAAGGCACCACCCCCACTACCTGGATGAGCCACAGCACGGAGAAGTAGAAGCCAGAACGCCAGCAGGGCTAACACGAGACTACTCCTTCCTCCTGCCATGTATTAATATTGATCGATATGAAACAGCTCTGCAGATCAGTTTCCGCCTTTTATAGTCGAAGCTATCTTGCTTGATCACTGGCAATATATGTATATCTATGCTTAAATATTGCATCTGATAATGGTAGTTGGAGAGACTTAGTCGCAAAAGTCAAGTCCGACCCATTAATGTTGTCATCCCTTTATTTCAATGCCTGGTTTGAATCACCAATTCATTTTTGGCCACAATCACGTACATACGGCGAAGAAAAATCTTTCTTTGAGATTTATGAAGAGGATGACCAATTAAAAGTACTCAACCAGCAGAAGCTATGTGAATAAACTTAATTAATTAAATCCTAAGCAGTAAATTAATTTAATTAATTAGTTCCCCAAGCATGCAGCCTGGACCAGACAGTATGTAGCAGTAAGTTTGAGACGTACAAGTCGATCATTAATTGATTTATTTACATTAGTTAAGACCATCAGCGTTTGTAACATTTAGTATATAAGTTTACTATCACAAATTAGGTAATATTTAAGATTATGTAATTAGTTGTCTACTGTAAGCTTTAATATATTGCTCAAACAAAACTACACTAAGCAAAAATATTGGAGATGACTCGGATTATATATATATTTAAGGGTATTTTTGTTATAAAATATGAGATTTGTCGTGTTAGCAACATGAATACGTTAAATCGTTGCATGGCCAACAATGGGAAGTTTTTATGTTTTAAGTCTCCTAATTGCTTTTAAGGTAATGTGTGGATGGAAAAGTTCAAACAAATGACCTAGCTAGTCTATACACAAGTATCATGTCTAAGTTGTATGTATATGTGCATCCCCCTCCTAGACCCGATTATAGCTAAGCACATCCCTGTCGTTTGAAGTTAATGACTATTCTAACAACTCTCAGTTGGCTACTCCTCAGTATCATCAAAGGAACGATGTTGCTCCCCAAACAGCTGCGGCCTCCACGACCCAATCTGACTTCAGTTTCGCACTCCGAACGCCCGGTGACGCCGCTCTCGAACAAAATATATAAGCCCCACAAACTGATCTCTTGAACAACATTAAATAATGTTAACATGGCTGGAGTACGTATACGCTATTCCACTACGATATGTAATAACATAAATAAAAAGTAAGCTTACATGTTTTTAAAAATTTGACTACAAAACATATATAAATTAGATCATTAGCTAGATCGTCAAGATAAAACAATATTGTGACAGTCTAATATATATATATATATATATATATATATATATATATATATATATATATATATATATATATATATATATATATATATATATATATAGTTAGTCATTGTTGATTTACAAAATATGATAATGGTTTAAGCCATCACTCTATACACTTTATCTTCATGGTCTAAGGCAGCATTTGGCATTGCTCTTTGGTAAATTAAGGACTCTTTGAGATATCTCTATGACATAGTCATTTTTTGAAAAGCTTCCTTTAGGAGGCCTTTGTAAGTTGTAAAAACTTCTGTTTCAAATAAAGATTTATCTAAAAGGAGGTTTACCCAAAAACATTTTTTTTTTAATACGACTTTTCTCTCAAAAATGAGCTTTTAACCTCGAAAGAGCTATGCAAAACGGGGCCTAAAACCCATGGACTAGATAATATGGGTGGAGGCCATATATATATGAGCACCTACATGCCCTGGGAAGTTGAGTATGAGTTCTAGACAAGTTTATTCATACTCATTTACCTATGCGGGACAAATCTCTAAACTTTAGTTAGAAACTAGATTGCCAATGGTCTAAAGCAGTCACCATACAAAAAAAAAAAAAAAAAAAAAAGAATTTGTAACTACTCTTGACTTACTCTTACTCACATGACAATGGAAAATATATGGTACAACTTTGGTGATTTGGTAAAAGTATTTGTCGCTGAATTCGTAACACTATCATCCATGGGACTTTTGGCCATGGTATAGCACAATAGCCATATTCAATCTTACTTTATACTCCTAACCTACAATTAACTAATTTGTAGGAGGTTATTTAAGTTTGTGTTGGGAGTTTTTAAAACAATTATTAGAAAAAATGTCTTTGCCATTTCAGAAAACAAAAATAAAAAAAAGCATCTAATAAGAAAGGTCTAATCTACGTCTAAGTGAAATTAATTTCTTGTTTACAATTTCACTTATAAGTATAATTGGGTAATGGAGAGATGTATAAGGGATGATATGATATGTGGTATCCATCTGTTATAGGGAGACAATTACCTGTTTATATAATCGGGGGTAACGGATGGCTGTCTCTATAGGATGAGATAATTAATCATATTAATCAATTTGCTGAACAATATTAACTATTGAAAGTCCAGTACAGGAAGATTAACGCGCATTTGACTATTGAAAACATGGATCAGACCTACATCTAGTGAATTGTGATTATAACGTACTCAACTATTTAATCATTCAGTAACGATCAATGTATATGAAAAAAAAAAAAAACTGGGAATCATTATAAGAACATATAGAAAGTTAGAAACTCCAACACGCTGTTAGACTTGACTTTTATAGCTCTCTCAATTTCCGCTATAAAGAAAGCCATACTCTCTCTGAGGCATTTCATCGAACAATGGAGTACTACTACTCTTCGAGGGTGCTGCTCGCCATCTTGGTTGTGGGGTTTTTGGTTTCCGGCGCCTCAGCTCGCTCAGTGAACAAAACTGATCATGAAGTGGTGGGATTCGGTCGGGGAGGCCGCAGCTGGTTGGGGATGGGCTACATTCCTTTGATGATACTGAGAGGTAGCCCTTCCCATATTCCGCCTTCTCCTGGGGACAATGGCCACCATCCACCGGGACATTAATTGACGACCGGCCCCTTCAGTACTGGAGAGCTAGCTGCACGGTTTCTTGATTTGGGTTCGATCAGGTGGTGATCACTAAATATTGTTCATGGATTGAGTTCACCTTTGTTTCTATGTATATTACCCCAATAATATCTGATATATATAATTCCTATCAAGAACTTTTCTGTTCACATGCAGTATGTCCGAGGAGTACTTGTGAGAGTTAATTAATGTTAAGAGTACTCCATAATATATTAAGATTAGGCTCTGCAAATGATATGGGTGACATATTATGTACTCAACATAATTTCACAGCATGCATATGAACGATGCTCAAAATATAGACTTTATGATGGGCCGGCAGACAATTAGAAAATAAAAAAAAGAAAACAAAAAGGGTCTTGGACTCAAATTTATGTAATTTGATACTATGTTAATTTAAATGCAATTTTTATTTTTAAATATCAACTTCAATAGAATTGGATATTATTCTGTGTCACTTTTTTGAAAACCTACTGGCAGTAAAACATGGGAAGCCAGAGTAACAAGCTGAAAGAAGAGAGTGAGGGAGAGAGAGCAGAGAGCAGAGAGCAGAGAGCAGAGAGCAGAGAGCAGAGAGCAGAGAGCAGAGAGCAGAGAGAGAGCAGACAGAGAGAGCAGACAGAGATCTAGTAGAGAGAATTTTTTTGTTTATTAAACGTAAGCAGCCACACAGTAATTAAGAAACATATTCAAACATGAAATATATTGGTGTGTAAGCACTTGTCCGAAATATAATACATCACCGGCGATACTTTTTTTTTTTATATATATTTGTAAGCCTTTTCTGGCCGGTGCAATAATCAATTATCTACTGCCCACGCGGAGAGTGTCCGTTATCCGTAGGCGCGGGATTTGAGTTACGGGGGCCGGCCGGCAACATCACCATGTTATCCAAGTACTGGAGAGGCAAATGACTTGAACGTCCCATCACTATTCCATGGTCTTCTTTTACGAAGGCACCACTCCCAATCCCTGGACGAGCCACAGCACTGAAAAGCAGAAGGCCGAACGCCACCAGGGCAAACACGAGACTACTCCTTCCTCCTGCCATGTATTGATCGATCGATATGAATCACCTCTGCAGAGTTTTCTCCTTTTAAAGCGAAGCTAGCTTGCTAAATGTTTGATATTATTATTGCATCTGAAAGCGGTAGTTCGAGAGACTCGCAAAAGTCAAGTCCAACCCATTAATTAATGTTGTCTCCCATATTTGAATATATGTCTGGTTTGAATCACCCAATTCATTTTTGGCCACTATCACATACGGCGAAGAAGAATATTTCTTTCAGATTTATGATGAGGCCGGATGACTATATCCGGTGAATCAGTACAGCAGTACTCAACCAGAAGCTATGTGAAGAAAACTAAATCCTAAGCAGTAATTAAGTTTAATTAATTAGTTCCTAAAGCATGCAGCCTGGACCATAGAGTATGTAGCAGTAAGTTTGAGACTAGTAGATCATTTATTTAGAGTTAATTTAGACGATCGTGTCTGCAACATTAAGTGTTAATTAAGTTTAAGCACTATCATAAATTAGGTAATTCTTAAGAATATGTAATTAGTTATCTACCATAAGCTTAATTTAACAGCTCAAACAATACTGTACTAAGCGAAGTGTTATGAGTAGTCATTTTCGTAAATGTGTTTTATGTTTTAATTAAGTGTCCTACTCCTAATTCCTTTTGAGGTAAGCATGGGTGGAAAAGTTCAAACAAATGTCCTAATCTAAAAGCAAGTATGTCTTAGTGTGGTTGGTCATGTAAGAAGATGAGACTTGACTTGGAATTTTCAGTCAAGCAAACTGTAATTATTTTGACCCATATCACACGGTACAATGTACATTATGCGCGTTTGAGTTAATTGCCTGCTGTTTCGAGTGCTTGTGGCCTTTGCCTTTCTGCTTCTCACTGCTCTTGCCAGACGTACCTTACGCTCATGATCCGAAAGTTCCCATTGAGACGATACTCTATACCTTTCTTTTGAGTCCAATACTACCTTTCTTTCCTTTCTTGTTTGGGGTACCTTACCTATTATGTGCCCCATCTATATAATGTCAATGTTACGAGCATCCTCTGGTGCATAATGTTGAATAATAAGCCTCCCAGCATGTCATTTGTAGAGTCTGATCTTATTATATGAATCTCATGCTGTCTTGGATAAAAAAGAATGGAAAGAATGAAAGAGTTTATTGTTTCCTGCAGTCTAACAAATACGTGGAAACAAGCACTTTCATATATCGAGCTCCCAAGAGAAACAAATCTTGTGTATTAATTGTTTGATATCATATGAATTATCAGATAATTTTCTATACAAGCTAGTGAAAACCAACTCAATCCATGAACATGAAATTAAGAGTCACCACCTGATCATCAAACCAAAGAATTAAAACTGGGATGCATGCATGAATTAATGTCACGGTCAATTATTGGGTGGATGGTGCTCGCCGTCCTCTGGAGCAGGGGGTGTCGGTTAGCTACCCCTCAGTATCATCAAAGGAACGATTTTGCTCTTCAAACAGCTCCGGCCTCCACGACCCAATCTGACTTCAATTTCGCACTCCGAACGCCCGGCGACACCGCCCTCGAACACAATAAACCCCACAACCAGGACTGCCAGCAGCGCCCTCGAAGAGTTGTACTCCATCGTATCGAATTGGATGAAATGACACAGTTTGAGAGTCTCATGTAGCTTTCTTTCTTTATAGACGGAAAAATATTGGGAGAATACGTAATCACCTTTCTTGGCTGAATTAGTCAAGTCTAATACCGTGTTCTTGGTTTGTAATTGTTCCGGTTTAAGTTTTGTTTATGTTGATAGTGACTGAATCAATTGAATATATAGTTGACATACAAGTTATATATATGCCATTAAAAGAAAGATATGATAATTAACCTACTATATATATAGATAACAATTTATAGTTGTAGAGGCTTCAGAATACTTAAAGAAATTCATATCACCCTATCATTGATTGATCGCTTAGGGATGGGATCATTCATGGGACTCTCCAAACTTTACAGGATTTGAATATTGGGTTGCTACAATATGCTATAATTCTTTCTATTATAGATAAATATAACATAACAACACATGAGGAGATTAGATGACTAAGTTCCTATATTTTTTGCCATTTCTATTTGAATATTGGCTTAAATGTTATTTTTGGGTGAATGGTGGGATATTTTATGCCCCGTTCGCATGCGCCCCACGTGCGGCTGCGAACGGGGATTGGCTGAGCGCACCGGTGCACACCGATGCGCACAAGCCTTGTTCGCAGCAGATCAGGGGCCCCAATGAGCTAGCCCATCAGAATAAAAAGTTTCTATTTTTAAGACACTAAAGTTTTCTAGAAAGGAACTTAATTGAGAAAACAGATCAAAACCAGAGATAACTAAAGATGTAAGTAATCATTTTTATAGTAGGGTATGGGGCTTTCTTAGATAGATACTGCAATCAACTTCTTTCAAATTATTTAAATAGCAAATTAGAAGCTTTTAGCAATAATCCCGGCCAAAGACGACCTTGAAATAATTTATTAGCCACGTACCTATTCGATCTTTTCCAAAATAGAAACAACAAAGTGCACATAAAAATATTTCAGCCCACTGTCGTACCCAAATCACAACTCTTGAACTTCGTCTTGTTCTTCATATATTGGACGAGTCTGCAATCAAATAAAAGTATACTATTAGCTATATATAAACTTTTTGCATTTAAGAAAAAACTCAGTTTTCAGTGTTCACTAGGCTGGTAAATAATTTGATGCTAATAAAACATAGGAAGAAGAACCAACATAGAGAAAAAAGAGAAACCGCCAAACGAAACAAAATCAGGAAAAAAAAAAAGGCTGCCCTGCAGTTGTGCCTGCGTTGATTTCAAAGCTCTAAGGTTCCTGTTGACGGGTCCGGGGATTTCACAACGCTTTCTACTGCATGTAGGCAGCAGAGATTGTTGTAAAATTTCGGATCCGTCAACATGATCAGAAGAAACTCAAGCAAGCACAAAGGGCTACTGATCCATATATCCTCATAGATCAAATTAACAAAAGCATTGGTTTGCTCCATCGGCGCCCATATGTATCAAGACACTACTGCAGCAGCTTCCATGAACGTTGGAGCAGAAAGCTAACTAAGAAGAAACAGAGGTAGGCCCTCGTTGGAGCGTTGAAAGGAAGAAACACAAACCCATATTTATAGTAAAATCATAAGCAAACAAGGGAAACCTATCGTCATAATTTCTTCTCATCAATCCCATCTGCTTTCTTTCCTCTAAATCACCACCATCAATTTGCTTCTCATAAATATCAACCCATATTTAGGATCAATGTATCACGCAGTGGCTCCTATAGAGTACGTATAAAGTGAGGAAATCCAGGTAGCTAGAGAAAATATCAGTACTGTACCTGTTAGAGTATAGATCGATCAAGAGCAGATCACAAAATCAAAAGGAAGATAATCATCTGTTGACATATGGATCGAGGATGCCTTGGGTGCGTGCTAATTTGATCAGTACTACAAGAAATTAAGCACTAGCTAGGGCTCCCGTACTGCAACGCTTTCTACTGCAATCACACCAGAGATTGTTGTGTAATTTCGGGTCCGTCAACAGATTGAAGAAGCACAAGCAAGCACAACCAGCATTGGTATGCATCTAGAACATTAACCCATATATATTCAAATAAGAAACGGAGGGATACGCCTTTTCCACTCGCCATAGCTAGTCACACACATATATATATATGCGTGCAAATTAAGGAAAACAAGAAACCCATATTAATTCATTAGAAAATCCACTGATCAGACTAGCTATATATCTTTTATTAATATTCCTCAGTACTGTGGTAATTAATGTCAGGTCACTTTTCTTCATGAATGATATTGCATGCAGATTGGTTGCTAGTACACATCAAACCCATCTGTTTCCCACTAAACTATATCTGTGTATGTTATGAGCCAGTTGGAAAGTGCAGGTTGATACTAATTACATGGGTTTCCTTCAGGTCCCATTTTGGGATAAATATTAATTTAGATCTCAATTACTTACCTACTGTTATTAATGTGGCTGAGACGCGTGCATATATATATATATATATATATATGGTGAAGACTGAGATCAGTAAGCAGTGTAATTAAAAACAGCAATAAGATTTGACTTCAATCAGCAAAAAGAGGAAAATGAATAAGTAAAAAAAAAAAACGAATCGGTTAGGCGGCGTGCAAGACAACTCATGAGATGAAATACTTGCAGAATGCAGACGCTTTCCACTTTCAACAGGTTCTATATTTTTATATCTTCATCTTCTCATTATCTTCCTTTCTAGCAAACTTAATTAATTATCGAGCTAGCTTGAACTGAAGTTAGGCTCAGAGTTCAACGATTTGGATCTATTTACATCCGGATCAGTTCTCATTTCCACCCTGTGGGTCGGGGATATATATATATAAGTTGAAGGAGAAAATAACCCTGATATGGGTCGGGTCAGCAGGTTCGAGTTTAGTTTCTTTTTGGCCCTTTAAAATTTTTATTAATTTTCCTTTTTTAATATTATTAATTGTAGACGCCAAAATGTGGTTGGCCCATCTAAGGTGAGCCCTATTGCCCATTAGCCCATCGGTCGACCGTCACAGACTCATTGCAAGCCTGTCCATTAATTTTTGGAGCTGCCTATAAGCAGCCCAGTTGTTGATCCACCACACTGCCACATCATTAGCCACATCATCGTCACATCATTAGCCGCATCATCGCCACATCATTGGCTACATCACCTCCACATCATCGGCCGCGTTATCGCCACATTATCAACCACGTCACCGCCACATCATTGGTTGTCACTACCACATCATGAGTCACGTCACCACCACATCATAAGTTGTGTCATCACCACATCATCGGTCACGTCACTGCCACATCATTGGCCACATCATTGCCAAAGTTGTCATAATCAGCACCAACTCACTACCTTCAAGCCATCGTCAACAACTATGTCACTCAATCCAAACAGTAGCAGGATAACCAAAAATAACAAGCCAGCAAGTCCCCTGCCGATCCTGATTCGGTGGAGCGATAGAAGAGAGAGAGTGCCAAATTTTCCAATCTCACTCCACCGGAGAAGCCAAGGACTCTGTCGACTCCCCCATCTTGAGGATCGACAGAGAGAAAGTAGGAGGCGTCACAGTCTTCCTCCCTCTTCTCACTCTACCAGCAAAAGAGGATTGACCACCTCTTTTCTAGGATCGAACTCCAGCGACAACACCCGGCTAATTACAAATAGTCGGAAGCACTCTGTTAGAAGGGTCGAAAATCTTTCTCTTAGAAAAAACAGACACATTCTTGATCAAGAAGTTCACTCGCTCAACCCTAAAGTTCATAGAAGCTCAAGCAGTTCGTAGAAGCTCAAGCAGTTCGTCCGTAAGCACCCTGTACATTCATAGGTGATGTCAACAACGACGAAAATACATGAAAAATAAATAGTTTTGTCCGGCCGACTACAACCATCGTCGTTCATGCACACTCACTCGGAGGCTCGCAGCTCGTCGTCAACTCGCAAGAGGCAGTAACTTTGCCAAAAACAAACGGAGATCAACTCAGAGGAAGGCTAGGAAAATCGCTTCCCCACAATTTTCTAATTCGCAAAAGGGAAATGGTTTGTAATAAAAGGGAAATGGATTGTATTCCCATTATGAAAGAGTCCGACGTGACTCCATCTCCCACATCTATATGTACATCTAAAGACAATCAATACAATGTGAAGAATTACCACATTACATGGTATCAGGCCGAACCCCTCTTCTCTAACCCTAATTTCTTATTCATTTCTTGGCTAAGCCCTAATCATGACGGCGCCAACTACTACTTCTTCCTCCTCCGGTTCTCTTCCTTTTCCACCTCTGAATGCGACTTCACCAGCTCCTCTCAGCATGAACTCTACACTTCAGTCTCAATCTGTCACTCATACCTAGGTTCGTGGTTCAACCTTTGATCAGGTGTCTCACTAATTAGACTACGGCACCTTTCTTCTCCGGTGCATACAGTTTGAACCGATTATGGAGAGAACATTACTCCTCCAACACAGTTCATTCCTCGACCAGACGGGTCTTCTGTCATTCAAAACCCGCATTACACGAGTTGGTACTAAGTGGACAAGACAATAGTGTCTTGGATTGTCTCCACATTCTCTAGACCATCAGCACTGTCACCAAGGAAATCATCAGTGAAAGGCTCTCCATCCGAAGATATGTCAGATGGGGAATTGTTTTCTTCTTCTAGTACATCTTCAATTTCTGATGAATCAGAAACTTCAGCAGGAACATTTTCTTCTCTTGGAGTCCTCTTTTTCTTCTTTTTTGAAGGAAATGGCAAAAAATCACAAATTAAATCATGCATTTCAACCCAATGGATCTCTAAAGAAAATAAATCATGCCTAAAGGTATAGACAGAGTACCCCAAAATAACATTCAGTATAAAATTAAGACCAATTCCTTTGTCAAAATCTACCTGAAATTTGCTGATGCAGTGTTCAAAGAAACGAGAGAAACGGAGGAGGTTTTAGGGATCGGAATTGTTCATAAACCCAAATCTGACATATTTCCAGGTCAAGCCCATAAGGCATGATTTTATATATCTCTTTGTTCATACCTGTAAGAACTGCCTTTTAGAAAGTCTGGCATCGAAGTAAAATGCCATGAGTGGAGCCCGCTACCCAGTTTTGCATTGTGCAGGGAATTCTCCACATGTGACAGACCTGACAGACCAGGCAAGATCAACTAGCTGACTCTTTGAGCTGGAGGACCCAGCTGGGGTTAGGGGTGTAAACGGGTAATAAACGAAACGGGTAAGGGGTATTCCGTTACCCGTTTCGCTTACCATACCCGGTATTCCGTTACCCGTTTCGCCCGAATAACAATTAGCTATTCCGTCACCCGAGTCTTTTACCCGATTACCCGCGGGTAACCGGGTAATCGGGTAAATAAAAGGATAAAGATATAAAGTTAATGTATTAAGGTATAAAGTTTTAAATATTTACCAAATTACCAAGAAAAATTACTTCGGTTAATGTATCAAACAAATAAGGGCATAAAGTTTTATATATTTACCAAATTACCAAAGAAAATATTAATGTTTCAAACAAAAAAGGGCATAAAGTTTAAACTATTTACCAAATTACCAAGTGTAAGTAAACCAATAAGGGCATAAAGTTTTAAATATTTACCAAATTACCAAGGAAAAATAACTTAGTTAATGTATCAAATAAAGAAGGGCATAAAGTTTTAAATAATTACCAAATTACCATCCGGGTAATCGGGTAACCGGGTAAGGAATACCTATTATCCATATCCGTTTCATTTAAGAGTCGGGTAATCGGGTAATTTTTTAATCGGGTAATCGGGTAATCGAAATACAATAAGTTTATACCTTATCCATCCGATTACCTTTCGGGTAAGCGGGTAATCGGGTAAGCGGGTAAAACTGCCACCCCTAGCTGGGGTAGCTTTTGAGTGAGCATTAAAAACAATACACTTGTGTTGGCCAAACACAAGTCTCAACTAACTAAAGTTTATCTGCATTTAAAATCGACGATACATTGTGAAGATAGAAGCACAAATGCAGGAGGGAAACAAATTATTACTTTAGAGACAAGAACTACACGCCACTTCCTCTCCAAAGCCAATCGAAAGAAAAAAGAGGGAAGCAAAAAAGAATGATACGCACTAAACCCTAAGCCAGGAAGAGGAGATAACTCGGTCTTTGTCTAAAATGGAACTCGGTGAAAATTTGAGCCTGTGACTCAGTGTTGAGGAAGAGGGGGTGTCACTTTTGCTGTGTTTAAAAATATTTATTGTCAAATTATTAATATTTATTAAAATTTTAAATTTAATGACAAAAAATTGAACAAATTCATTCGAACAATTACACATTAATTTGATATTCCTTTGATACAACTTTTCACATTGATTAAATCATTTAGTTAGACACTGCAGTTTTAAAACCTTAAAAATAAAATAAAATTATAAAAAAAATTAAACGTCTCTATGGTTTTGATTGTCATTAGTAATGTCATTATAAAATGTGTATAAAAACATTCAATATTTATTTTTATTATTCCTGAAATCTTTTTTCTTCGTTGTTATGTATTGATTGCATAGTGTTTAACTATATAACTATATATGAAATATTTCAAAAGTTAACTATGTTAGTACTTGCATATATCACAAGTATTTTTTTTTAACTTTTATATTATAATTTGTATAAAATTCAACAAATTAAACACCTTGAATTAATACTTCTGGTAAATTAATACGGGCGAAAAAGTTAATTTCATGTTAACACTGAACCTACGTTAATCAGACTAATTATATATAGTTCCTCTATCAAGAGCCATGTGTAAATCTACGTACTCTGATCCTTGTGCCATATATGCATGTATAAATAAGCCATCGTATATATATATATATATATATATATATATATATATATATATATATATATATATATATATATCAACTACTTATCTCAAACTAATAGGCTTCTAATGCTAGTCAAAGTATATATATATGCCGCTTCTTAGTTCTTATACAGTTTCTTCTGTATATTTGGACACTGGCGAGGGTATATATATAATATATATATATATATATATATATAGTTTGCTGGTTCAATTAATCAAAAGCTGATTTATGAACTTAGAAACAAAAATTAATCATGAACGTACGCTTTAACTAATCCATATATTCATTAATCAACTACAAGAGGAGATGGAATTTTATTAAAGGAAAAGATAAAAAACCCAAGTAATTAATTACAAGAAAGTCTGCTGCTACAAACAAATCATCAATTTTTCAAAGTAGCTGGAGAAGGTGGAGCTGAGCAACGCATGAAACAGCTGCAGAGAGATTGATCATGCTCGACGCAGGCAGATTTGAGAAGCTTTTCACGGTACACCCCTGTGCAAAACGCAGCGCAGTTCGAAGAACACTTGGGCAATTCGGGAGCGAAGACCTGGCATTCACCACCGGCCATGGCAGCTGCTGACTTGCACTGCCCAGGAGTAGTAAGAGAGAGGAGAAGAAGAAGCAGAGACAAGAGCACAAGGGAGGAGGGAACGTCCTTCATCAACTTCATCTTCTCTCGCTTTGATCAGAGCTTTCACGTATAATTCCTGAATCTGGCCTGATGAGAACTGTACATACAAGAGTCTTGAGTTTTAATTTATAGGCTCATGCTTAATTTACAGTAGTAGAACATTTAAGAGTCCTAATCTTTTACGGATTGGGATTAATTCTACGTGTGCATTTCCTAATTTAGTCATAACAACTCAGGTAGTTTTTAATTTAAATCTACCGTGGAATATTCAAGAGTTCCAATCGATTACGGATTGGGATTCTATGCCTACGTTTCCTAATTCAGCCACAAATGCTCGGTATTTTCAAATTTAAATCTATGAAGCGAAACAACTCCGTAGTTTCCATTTTAGATCTACGCAATATAATTAATTCCTTTTGTAACTTATCTTGTTGTGAGTAACTCTTCGGATGGCATATATTGATGAATCAGATTTTGTATGTTTTGGGAGCTGCCAAACAAACAAGGTTCGAACATTAGCTCTCCTGTTTATGCGGAATAGATCAGAGAGATAAATCGCAGAGGATTTACATAGTTTGTACTGGGTAAACATATCTTTAATTAGACCAAATTCACTAACTATATATACATAGCTAGAATCTCTATTTTTAAATAGTGATGACTCTAATCTTGTCATTATAAAGTGTTATATATGCAACGTGTAAAACTCTCCCTAACACAATAAGATAAAATTTAAGGAGGAGCAAGCATGTAACAGTACTAGTCTTCCCCATGTAATTAGGGGGCCGGGGAGCAAGATTTAAGGGCAAGCAAACATGCATGCTAATTGAAACATGATATCAATCCCCGAGGCCCGAAGTATATATAAGAGGAGATCATTTCCACAAGAACTCAATTCACATTGTGTTTTTTTTTTGTTTTTTTTTTCTTCCCTGGCTTTGATTATTTTCCCTTAGGGCCTCTTCATATATAAAAATTAAAAAGCCTAAATCGGCCCTCTGACTATAGTATTTGATCAATTTCAATTACAAAACACAAAATTCTTCGAGACCCTTTTATCTTTATATATTTTGCTTGCAGGAAACAGCTAGAAATGGCTTCCAGTACTACTGCTGCTCTCTTCCTCTTCCTCAACCTAATTGTCTTCTTCACACCAGTACTTACCTCCAGAAACGTCCCAGCTGCAACTCATCCTCTTGATCATGCAGACACACCCAAGCCTATGGAAGATCAAGATCAGCCCATGGTGTGTCCCATGGATGCCATGAAGCTTGGCGTATGTACCAATGTGTTGGACCTCATCGGCGCTGTGATTGGTAGCCCCGAGGCGAGGCCATGCTGCTCTCTCATCGATGGTCTTTCCGACTTTGACGCCGCCATCTGCGTTTGCGCCGCCATTAAAGTCGACGTGATAGGCATCGACATTCCCCTCTCCCTTCACGTAATCTTGAATGCCTGCGGGATGAATTTTCCCCCAGACTTCCACTGTGCCTAATTAGCAGCTAATTTAATTAATTAAGTTGCTGATCTTCTTGAAGTATCGTATCATCATGTATTGGTTTTTCATGCACGCATGTATATGGCTAAGGCTCTTGGCTTCCACAATAACGATATCAATGAATGTTGAAAAATGCCTCGTGGAACTAATTCTCATGAAGTGCATGATCACTTTTCTTTTGGAGGTTTATATCTTTCACGTACATGCGGAGGCTTAATTAATTATTTGAATTAATTAATATGAGCATATATTATCAGTTTTCTTCTCTTGTCTTCGTTGGGAATTAGATTAAAGAATAGTGTTAAAGACACAAGAATTGACCAGTAACTAAATTCAAGTGTCGAGAAGACTCTGCAAACCAAAACAATAAAAGTAGTGAACTAATCAAAACAAGTACTCTTCAATTATATATTTATTTATCAAGGCTGAAGGCCGGGGTGCATGTTATTCAGAAACACAGAAAATTAACAAGGAAACAAAGAAGAAGAAAAACATATATATTGAAGCCTAGCTTGTAATTGAGTTCTATCATATCATATTATATCATGGCCGCACTGGCATTTCCATATCTGCGGGTAGTTCTCAGCCTGGGTGCCGACTAGTTCACGAAGTGGCACAGTAACTAAGACAGGATCACAGGGAGTGCAGCCATTACACTTGAGATAACAGTTGGGTGGTCCGGATCCAATAGGAATATTATTCACCTCATCTCTCAAGCCTTCTCTTCCATTAATACTACTACTGATCTCTTCAATATTCTAGCCAAAAAAAACAAAAATAAAAAATTCACGATTGAATTAGAAGCTAACCAGAAAACAAAAACAGATGCAGTATATGATTTACAGAATCTAGCAGAACAAAAACTGATATATAATAAGCTGCATGCATGTACCTGTTTTGACTCCCTTCTGGAGTATTGCAAGGAATCAGCAGATGAGTCTGCTTTTGAACATAGAATTAATTAATAATGTCAGTAAACTAAGTAAAACGAAAAGAACTTAATTTGATAATAGAAAAAATGGGTTCAGATGAGCGCGCACTTGCCCCCTTTACCTTGCTTATGGTGATCAACAGCAGTTGATATTGGAACAGTTCTACTGGTTGCAGCTTCCCAGAAAGATAGCAGCAGAAGGAAGACCAGCATTAATAGACAAACAAAGGGCTTTTGAGAAGCAGCAGCAGCAGACATGGTTAATTAGTTGTCCCGAGAAGGTGATCCAATTAAAGAGTACAGTCTCAACTTTTTTTTTTTTTGTGAGTGATCCCTCGGGTTTGCAATTTGTATAATATATAGACGATGTTGCAGCACGAGAGTAGTTCATAAAGACTTGCATGTTAGCGTGAAAAACATTACAAAATTACAAAAGATCTTGATTGATTGATTGATTGTAGCATGCATGAACAGTTTAATTAAATAAAAGTATACTAAATATTGCTCTTCAAATATTGGACGAGTCTACAATAATCAAATAAAAGTATACTATCAGTTATAAACTTTTTGCTTTTTAGAAAAAACTAAGTTTTCAGTGTTCACTAGCTAGGCTGGTAAAAACCTCATTAAATTATTTACATAAAAAACTGTAATCTACAATATAAGGGTATCAATCCAACACATATGATATATATCTTTTAAAACAAAAGAAACTATATGAACATCAAAGTCAAACTAAGTTGGTAAAAATATGTTTTTTTTTTCAATTGAGAAAGCACGAGGGATGAAAATTATGGAGCTGCAGGTGATATATAATGTTTGGGCACGCGGAAACACAAACTGATCTCTTGAACAACATTAAATAAAGTTTACATGGCTGGAGTAGCTATTCCACGACGATACGTAATAACATAATTAAAAAGTAAGCTTACATGTTTAATTAACATATAAAAATTTGACTACTAAACATATGTAAATTAGATCACTAGCTAGATCTTCATGATAAAACAATATTGTGACAGTCTAATATTTTGTCATTGTTGATTTGCAAAATAAGATAATGGTTTAAACCATCACTCTATACACTTTATCATCACGGTCTAAGACAGCGTTTGACATTAATGCTCTTTGGTAAAGGACTCTTTGAGATATCTCTTTGACGTAGTCTTTTTTTAAAAGCTTCATTTTGGAGGTCTCTGGAAGGTGTAAAAACTTCTGTTTCAAATAGAGATTTATCTAAAAGGAGGTTTACCCAAACACAATTTATTTTTAAATAATGACTTTTCTCACAAAAATGAGCTTTTAGCCTCCAAAGGGAGAGCCCGGATCCGGTGGCCACATTGTAGGTAACCAAAGCGAATCACAGGGCGCCAACTGAGCGCTGCACAGGGGGTCCCATGTGTTTGGCGCCCCGTGATTCGCTTTGGCTATCTACAATTTGGCCACCGGATCCGGGCTCCCAAAGAGCTATGCAAAACGGGGCCTAAAACCCTTGGACTAGATACTATGGGTGGAGGCCCATATATGAGCACCTGCCCTGGGAAGTTGAGTATGAGTTCTAGACAAGTTTATTCATACTCATTTATCTATATATGCTGGACAAATATCTAAACTTTAGTTAGTGAAAAATGCTTTGGTGATATATATATGTTAATTAAACGTTCAAGTGTTTAAGACTCCTCCTGGAACTCTCGATCAAACATCAAGCACATATAAAAATAATGTAAGGACACACAAGATGTTATTGCAATTTGAAACAACTGTTTCTAATATGCGGGGCAGTTCTGCTCGAGATAATGACAATCCACTAGTGATCAACTGTTTACAATCGTTCACAAAGGCATTACAGTAGTTATTCACTTCTCAACATAAACGTGGAATATCTTCAAGTTCCACCCGACTCACTCAATGCGAGCGGTCACATTATTATTCCAGTGAGGCTGCCCCTTAGTACGAGCTTCCATAGTAGAAGACTCGGCTTGTGTCCAGCACAGACTTCAGAATGCTTGTTGCAACTCCGATTGCAACTCCGTCTCCAACTCCGATTGCACAAGAGTAGTTTACAAATTTACAAAATATCTCGATTTATTTGTTATCAATAGTGTAAAATATTCTCGGAACAATAGTTCACAATGTTGGAAATAATCTTGATTGAATATGGAACTTTATAAAGACTTGCATGTTAGCGTGAAAAAGTTTACAAAATTACAAAAGATCTCGATTGATTGATTTTAGCATGCATGAACAGTTTGTATACTAAATTACAAAAGATCTCGATTGATTGATTGATTGATTGATTGTAGCATGAACAGTTTAATCATACTAAATTAATTACAAAAGATCGCGTTGTAGTGATGAATATAACAACATATGAAAACCAGAGATACCTAAAGATCGATGTACGTACCTTATGACTTTTAGAGTAGTAGGGTACGATGCTTTCTAAGATCGATATTGCAATCAACTTCCTTCAAATTATTTAAAAAGCAATCTCATGCATGGATCCTCAATAACAACAAATTAGAAGCTTTTAGCAATATCCCCGGCCAAAAAAGACCTTGAAATAATTTATTAGCCCCCTATTCGATCTTTTTCAAAATAGAAACAACAAAGTGCAGATATATAAAAATATTTCAACCCACAGTCGTACTCAAATCACAACACTTCTGGATCACTTTCCTTCACTGCGTATTTCTTGAACTTCTTGTTCTTCAAATATTGGACGAGTCTGCATTAATCAAATAAAAGTATACTATGATCAGTTATAAACTTTGTATTTTTAAGAAAAAACTAAGTTTTCAGTGTTCATTGGCTAGGCTGGTAAAAACTTCATTAAATTAATTACATAAAAAACTGTAATTTACAATATAAGGGAATCAATCCAACACATATGATATCTTTTAAAATAAAAGAAACTATATATATGAACATCAAAGTCAAACTAAGTAGGTAAAAACATGCTTTTTTTTATTTATTGAAAAAGCACGATGGATGAAAATGAGTTGCAAATGTTAGAGAGATGCAAATAATTTGATGCTAATAAAACATGGGAAGAAAAAAAAAAAAAAAAAAAAAGGCTGCCCTGCAGTTGTGCCTGCGGTGATTTCAAAGTTCTGAGGTTCCTGTAGACGGTTCCGGGGATTTTACAACGCTTTCTACTGCATGTAGGCAGCAGAGATTGTTGTAAAATTTCGGATCCGTCAACATGATCAGAAGAAACTCAAGCAAGCACAATGGGCTACTTATCCATATATCCTCATAGATCAAACCAGAGCATTGGTTTGCTCCATCGGCGCCCATATGTATGAAGACACTACTGCTGCAGCTAGCTTCGATGAACGTTGGAGCAGAAAGCTAACTAAGAAAGCTAGAGGTAGGCCCTCGTTGGTGTTGAAAGGAAGAAACACAGACCCATATTTATAGTAAAATCATAAGCAAACAAGAGAAACCGATCGTCATAAATTGCTTCTCATCAACCCCATCTGCTTTCTTTCCTCTAAATCACCATCAATTGCTTCTCATAAATATCAACCCATATTTAGGATCGATGTATCACGCATTGGTTATAGGCTACCACTACTGAAGCAGCTTTCTATTACTCCTAGACTTAATTTCTTTAAGTATTAACAGAGTAAGTGGAAAAAAAAAAAAAAAAAAAAAAAAAACTGATAAATTAGTCTAGCTCAAGAGGAATAAACCCTGGTTTTAAAATCCCATAATTTTCTCTTAATAGGGTTAGTAAAAAAATTTAAAGAGGTTAAACCGGATAATTATTAAGTCTAGCTCAAGAGGAATAAAACCCTGGTTTTAAAATGCCATAATTTTCTCTTAATAGGATTATAGAAAAAACAAATTGAAGAGGTTAAACCGGATAATTATTAAGTCTAGCTCTAGAGGAATAAAACCCTGGTTTTAAAATCCCGTAAATGTTAACAACTGTTCGTCTAAACCACAGACATTATTGTTCTAGTGTTCTTTAGATTATTTCTGGCTCAGATTTGATCAATACTTATTTCTCACCGATCGAGGTGCATGCCCAACTTATTAGTAATATTGTTCTGCACTGCTTAATTATTTCATATGGCATTATTTACATAATGGGCCAATTGGAACCTGCAGGTTGATACTTTTAGGAAGCCATGCATCTTGGGATAATTTGTCTGATCTCTAGAAATGAGTGTAAGAGGTCTAGAGAAGACTTAGATAAGGTAGCACACAATTAAATGTTGTATTAATGAAACCCTAGTTTAGATGCTGTTGCTCAGGCACGCGGCAAAATTTGTTGAAAGAGATGGCGAACAGAAAATTAAATTATGGAGCGGCTGGTGATTCATATTAAGGATCCTGCAACGCCACATTGTATGGTAATGTTCAAAGAGGAAACTGAACCAGTTACTAAGAATTAATAATAATGATTCTCATGTAGTGTGCAGTACTGAAATATCTGACGCAGATCAGGAAGAAAGGCAAATATTGCAAGGAAACTCAGATTTCAGGAAAGAACTCGAGCAGTAGTCACTCATTCTTTTTCAGTTTTAGGAAGAAAATTAATACTTCTCAGCTCTTGGGCTTCGGTACTTTTGATCATCCCGAGCAGCGAGCTTCTTAATTTGTTCCAGTTCAGTGAAGATTCATAAATAAAATGAAATAGAGATAGCTAGGTATCTTAATCTGCTCTCGTTACCCACTCAATAAAACTAACGATTAATTAAAAACTTGAATAAAATTAATGTTGTTGAGTAATATTGTTAATTTCTTTTGTCAAATTAAACTCTGAAGTCTTGCCATGGCAAAATAATATCAGTGCCACGGTTTGGGTATATATATATCACTGGGCATAGATCCAAGTGAGTGGTTATATTTCAAGAAAATTCAAGATTACTTTTCTCAAACTAAAATGCATTTCAATTGTATCATCTGCATATGATTGTACAATCCCTTTATTAATTAATGAAGATTTTCTCTCCACCTGGATTTCAATTATCATCGACTCGTTCATCTGTAGTTCTTCTTATACCAATCAGAACTCTTTGGAGTGCTTCTGTTATCTTTAGCATCAACATTTGATCTCTCTATCTATATATCAAGTATTGACAGTAACCCTTTCTTTAATTTGTTACTATTTTTCAATTTTTTAAAAGTAATTTGCATTTTTCCTCAAGATTTTAACTTCTTTTTTTTTTAGAGAAAATGTGATGTTGGTATATATATAAAAAAAAATGAGGAGAATTTACAACTCTAGGTTAGCTAGGTCCGTAAAAACATACAGGGGGTGAGAGACTCTTCCTTTAGCCAAACCATCAGCTAATTGATTCCCATAATGGACAATATGAGTCCATTTAACATTTAGCAGTGGCCCGATCTCCATTCAATAACCAATTTCAAATCTCCTTTGATCTCTAAGTAATTCAAACTCTTCTCTTTGATTTAACCTTACTGCTAGTTGGAGTCTTAAGACTTCGGCTATAATAGCATCACAATGTTGGATTGGGCCTGCATAGGTATATAGTGTCTGACCCTCCGGATTTTTGACTAGCCCACCATAACCTGCTGGGCAAGGGTTCCCTAATGACGAGCCATCAAAATTGATTTTTACAAAATTCGATTGTGGAGGCGTCCTACTGGTTTGTTCGATTTCTTCAGCTTAATAATTTCTACCCATCATGACATGAGCTCTTCAACCGAGACATCCTTTATATAAGTGTGTGTGCCACTGAAATGCCATCTGCTTGGCTTGGTGGTGTACCATAACTACATCCTTGCGTAATGCCTTGAAGATTTTGTTATTCCTTTCATACCAAATTGCCCAGAGTATATAGGCTAAAGGCGTTCAAATCGTCGATCTGCCTTTGGTAGGAAAGTCTCATCCCATTACCTGGTCCAGAGTCTGATGTATCATACCTGGGCTGCATGATGGTATTTTGTAGTGATTGAGCTCATCTGACCATATATATACGGTGGCCATATCTACAATGTAGTAGAAAGTGTTCCCATGTTTCTTCTACCTCTCCGCACAGAGGACATAGTGTAGTCGCACAGTAAAACCTTATGTTCATCAATGTCTCTTTAGTTGGGAGACGTTTGTGCATGGCAGTCCACAGAAAGACTTTAATTTTTTTTGGCCCATCAATCTCCCAAGCAGAGTATGCGGCGTGTTTTAGATTTTCGTGATTGCAAATGTACTCATAGGCATATTTTATCGAGAATACACCACTTGGATGCATCGACCAGATCACTTCATCATGTTTCTCGGGGAGAAAGTAGTGCTGCTGAATATCGTTTTTTAAGGCGCTTAGTAGGATTGCCTCGTTCCCTAATGTTTTGCCCCTAAATACGCTGCCGCAATCCGAGCTATGTGGGCTTCTTATATTTATTTTCTCTGCTATTGTGGTATGCTGGTTTCTGGTTCTGTCGAACAGTGCATTGTACTTGTCCTTCAAAGGCTTGTCCCCTAACTACATGTCATGCCAAAAGCTGGTTGTCACGCCAAAGTTTGGAGAAAAATGAAGGCACAAATTAAAATTGGGTAGGAGGATGAGGATTTTCCTCCATATGCTTGAGAGTTTGGCTCGATTGTTGGTGAATCGTAACCAATGGCCTGAGAGCAAGCCCCACCGCTTTCTGATGAGCTGAATCCATGGTGATGATATTCCGTTGTTCAACTTCCAAATCCATTTCATGAGAAGGGCTTCATTGAATTCTTTGATTCTTTTGATAGTCATCGAATTAGGTGCATCTTCTTCTCCTCCAAAGGACCTCTCCAAATGAAATTTCTTATTACCTGCTCAATTTTCTTGCATACTTTAACCAAGCAATGGAGAAAGGAAAGTGCATAAGTAGATATACCTGCAAGGCATAATTTTTCCAGTATTAGCCTGCCACCTTTAGATAGTAGATTGGTTTTCCAACCCTGTAATCTAGGTTGCAGCTTCCCTATGACCCTATCCTATATATTCTGTGTAATTCTGCCACGGAATAGAGGTAGGGCCAAATAAGATGAGGGAAAGTGTCCCACCACACATTCGATTGAGTCAGCTACCTGCAGTAATCGTGCTTCTAGAATGTTGAAACCGAAAGGTCTTGTCTTAGCCTAGTTGACACACTGCCCAAGTATGGAACCAAACTATGATAGTATGTTTTGTAGTTTAGAGATCTGATTCATATTGGCCTCGACAAAGAGAATGGTGTTGTTTGTGAATTGGGAAATTGGATACAGACCTTCAATCATAACATTATTCAAAAGAATTCCATCACAAGTTTTTTTAATGAGAGCATTTAGTCCTTCACCCTCAATGTTGAAAAGGAGAGGAGAAAGGGGATCGCCTTGTAGTAGACCTCTAGACCCTTTGAAATAGCCTGCTCTGCTACCATTTATTAGGATGGAATAATAGGGAGATTGAATACAAGCCGCTACCCAATCAATCCTTTTCTTGGGAAATTCCATTTCCTCGAGCATCCTAATAATAAAAGGCCATTGAACTCTATCAAAAGCTTTTTCAAAGTCAAGTTTCAGCAAAATTCTCGGTCCTTTAATCATACTGAATTTTTCCATGACCTCATGACCTAGCATTGCAAAGTGTAGAATCTGTCGACCTGGTGTGAATGCATTATGTTCAAAGCTTATCAGTTTGTCTATATGGGATTTTAACCTTTCTGCCAACAATTTTGCAATTAATTTATAACCGCTATAAACAAGACTGATAGGCCTGTAGTTAGTAACGCATGTGGGTGATTTCTTCTTTGGGATGAGGCAAATTGAAGTTGCCCTCGCCCCATGTTCCCCCATGTTCCTGTATCGGAAGCCATGAATAGAGAAATCCTTTACCATATCAAACACGTCCTACAACAAAATATGTTTAAAAGTTTTGAAGAAAACTCCGTTAAAACCGTCTGGACCCGGTGCCTTATCTTGAGGATAGGCGGCATTCATTCTATTTATCTCCTGGATGGTGAAGTCCCTCACTATGTCCTATTTTGCAGAATCATCAAGTACTTTAGTGCATAGGTCTTCAACTAGTAGAATGCAAAGAGGATTAGATTTGTATAGTTCTGTGTAAAAATCCATAACGTGTTTTTCTAAACCTGTTGACTATTCAATAATTATCCCTTTAGCTAGCCTCTAGCTGAGTTATACAATTTATTTTCCTTTTGTTTGACGCCACTTTATGGAAGAAACGTGTGTTAGCGTCACCCTCTTTAAGCCACATGCATTTTTAATTTAAAAATTAAATAAAAAATTAAGAGAAAACCTAGAGAGAGAAAATCTAGAGAGAAAAGTTTACATGCATTAAACTTTCATTGAAATTTACCTTTAATTATTCAGTGGGGAGATCTTTAAGTCTGGTTTCATATATATTAGGTAAGAGGTAGGAGACTATATATATATATATATGGAGCATATGGAAAAAAAGGTGGGGTTATATTTTTGGTTTCATGTAGAGTCGTGGTTTTTAAAATCGACACGTATTGGCCGATATTGGGCCGATAAGGGCCGATACGTGTCCGTTTTCTTAGGCGAGGAAACAAAACACGGGTGGGGTTTCCGTGCGTTTAATGAAAACATACCCGTATTTCCTTAGGTCTCGATCAATTTCCTAATGTTTCCAGGAAACTGACCATGATACGAGAGGAGATGATGAAGTTTCGGAGACTGATTTTTCTATTTCTCTCTTCTCTTCAATTTATTTTCTTTCTTCTGTTCAATTTCTTTTCTCTAATTTTCTTAAGTTGTGACTTTTCAGCCCTCTTTTTGTGTATTCTTTCTTGGTGTACTGAAAACGTTGAAGTCAGTCTGAACCTTGAAATTCATGGTATTTCTCTGTTCATTTCCTCTAATTTTTTCAATTCGTGACCTTTCAGCTCTCTAATTTTTAATATTTTAAATAAAATTTCTTAAAGTATCCATATTTATTACATGGGTAGGTTTTCTAGTGTTTCTTAGCGTTACCACGACACGTTTCCGTTTCTATAAGGTTCGAAACTTTGCGTTTCTCCGATATAACAAACCTTGTGTAGGGTTGAGTACTTTAGACTCTAAATAAGGTCATTAATTAGCAGGTTCTACTTAATTTGATGTTTATTTGTTATGTGATTCTCAAAAATATATATATTTTGCTTATATAAATACTTTATTTTTTATTTAATTAGTTACGTTTTTTAAATTTCTTTTTGTTGCGTAAGAAGATATCAAGCAGTATTAGTTACATTTTTTTATTTAATTTAGTTACATTTTTTTTATTTAATTTAGTTACATTTTTTTTTTTATTTAATTTAGTTACATTTTTTATTTAATTTAGTTACATTTTTTTATTTAATTTAGTTACATTTTTTTCATTAATTTAGTTACATTTTTTTCATTTAATTTAGTTACATTTTTTAAAATTTTGTGTCATGCCCACCTTATATATGGATGAAGAGAAAACCACATGTTTTTGTCGGATCCGAATTTGCTACGCCCACAGCCCCAGGACACGCCACATCGAAGCACATGGGTTTATATGGGCCCGCTAAAAATAGGGTGAATATGGTATTTTAAGGGATGAAATATGGTATTTTCATTTGATATCTGGTATTTTTAGGTTGAAACTTGGAAGTATTTTTTTTTTTATTTCTGGTGGCTCCGTACAAGCCCATGCACTTATTTTGGGGACTAGCTAGGGCACATATGGCGCAGCAAATCAGGACCTATGTATTATGGACTAAAAACCAATGTTTTAAAAACCGAACCGGTCATCCAACCTGCGTTATGTCCGGTTTTGGTTGAACCCATTTTGACCGGGTTGGACCATGAATATTATACACATATGTTACATATATTTAATATTTATATAAAAAAAAAGGCATAAATAATGTTGGTTACCGTTAACCGGACCGAGTAAATAAGAACCATACTGGCCTCCGATTCTTCTGGTTCAACCGGGTCGGATAGACCGGTTGTGTTCGGTTTTTAAAACACTAACTAAAACAATAAAAACCAAGTTACCTAGCAATATATTAAAATACATGATATAATACTGATTAATATTATTAGTACGATTAATATATTCTATAAAATACTAATTAATATATTCTAAAGTAAAGTATTATAATATATCATAAAATAACACAAATTATAATATTAAAATACAAATTTGATGAGCATCACGATCGAACAGCCGTACCCGCATCATGCATGTGACAAAAAAAAGAAAACAGAGTTAGGCCGTCGAGATCTTGAGCTCGCTTTCGAATTTATAAAAGGAAGCTCCTATACAATCTGATCTCTGATCGTGCATGCGAGATCAGAGGCTCGAGAGAGTTGCGAACTCCCTAATTCCAGGGAGATGGCTTCCTTCTTCGCCGCACTCGTCTTCCCAATATTCCTGGTTCTATGGATGTTATGGCGTCTTCTGAACAAGGGTCCCCAGCGGGGAAAGCTTCCACCAGGCCCGGTTTCGGCACCGCTCGTCGGGAACCTCTTCAAACTCGCCGGGGACTGCCACCCTCACAGGACCCTTGCGGGGCTCGCGGCGACATACGGCTCGCTGATGAAACTCCGTCTCGGGCAAGTGACCATCGTCGTGGTCTCCTCCGCCGCGGCGGCGAAAGAGGTCCTGCAGAAGCACGACCAGTCCTTCGCCGGCCGGGCCGTGGTCGACGCCGTCCGGGCCCCGGGTCACGAACACGCCTCCGTGGTGTGGCTGCCGCCGGATCAACACTGGCGAAGGCTGCGGTCTCTGTGTAACACGTGCGTCTTCTCCTCCCAGCGCCTCGACGCGAGCCAGGGATTACGCTGCCAGAAAGTGGGGGAGCTGCTCGCCCATGTCAACGGCTGCGCCGCCTCGGGAAAGGGTGTCGACGTGGGGAAAGTCGCATTCGCGACCATCCTGAATCTGATCTCCAACACCATCTTCTCTGTCGACATGTTGCACGACGTCGGTTCGAAGACGGCGGAGGAGTTCAAAGCGTTGATAGACGAGATAATGGAAGAAGCTGGGAAGCCCAACATCGTCGACTATTTTCCGATCCTCCGACGCGTCGACCCACAAGGAATCAGGCGCAGGGTGACGTCTTTCTTTGCCAAGTTACACGAAATCTTCGAGAAACATATTGAAGAACGCGAAGTCTCTCGCTCGAGAACTCCCGACTATCATCGAAGAAACGATTTTCTCGATGCTCTTCTTGACCAGAGAGAGAACGGTGTCGAACTCAGTCGTTTTGAGCTGAGGACCCTCTTCCTCGTACGTATATATATATGTGCGGGAGGCTTCTAGACCACCAAAATTCAGCCAAGATTTATTTTCCTAATGTATCCTAATTAGTTACGAAGCCTCTATACCAACTAATAAGCAAAACCTTTTACTAGTGTATCTATGTGAGACTATATCTCTAACCCTCTTTCTTTTTCACTTAGGATTTATTCGTTGCAGGTAGCGACACGAACTCGGTGACTATAGAGTGGGCAATGACGGAGCTGCTTCGGAACCCGATATCCATGGCGCGAGCGAGAACTGAGCTCGAGGAAGTAATGGGTGAAAGAAAAGAGGTGAAAGAATCAGACATAGCTCGACTTCCATACTTGCAGGCCGTGGTGAAAGAGACTCTGAGACTTCACCCCCCCGCTCCGTTCCTGATCCCTCACAGAGCCGAATGCGACGTTGAAATCTCCGGCTACACCGTACCCAAACACACCAAGGTGATCGTCAACGCCTGGGCTATCGGCAGAGACGGCGAGGTCTGGGAAAACCCGGAGCTTTTCAACCCAGAGAGATTTTTGGGGACATCGAATGTCGTCAATTACAAAGGGCAACATTTCGAGCTCATCCCGTTCGGCGCTGGCCGCCGGATATGCCCCGGACTGCCACTTGCATATCGGATGGTGCACCTGATGTTGGCCTCTCTTCTACGGTCGTTCTCATGGGAGCTTCCGGCTGGGATGGCGGCCGACGATTTGGATATGCGTGAAAAGTTTGGAATTACTTTGCAGAAGTTGACTCCATTAATGGCGGTGCCGACTCGTCACCACATTTGATAGATTGTCGGCGTCCATCCTTTTCGTAGTTTCATGTATTTACAAGTTGTTCCAACTTCCACTCTATCGAATCCTACTATATATATTGAGATAAAAGACAAGTAGTGAACATAGCAAGTGTGACTAAATCTCCATTTTCTACTAAAGTCTCATATTAATCAAGACTTTATATAATCTAAGAAGGGGAGAAAATATCTCCCCTGTTTACACTTTACAGGCGGCTGTCTCTCTCTCTCTCTCTATCTATCTATCTATCTATCTATCTATCTATGTTCATCTATAAAATATCTTAGAAAAAATCTGATATAATATTTATGAAAATAATGTTCGTGTTTAAAGTTAAACAATTTATTATCAAAATAATAGCTTTGAGTATTTTGACATTTGAAAACACATTAACTTTAAAATGTTTCTTTAGGATGCAATTGTGGGAGCAAGAGGAGTACTGTGTTTCTTTGGGAGGGTGATGAATTATAAAGGAAATTAACATACCCCTATCTTTACTTATCCCTTTGTTTTTTTATTTATCGAGAAAACCAAGGTTAAGTTACAGTACATTAGCATACAAGTTCAAACAAATAAGAGTGATTAGGGTAAGCAATCTTTTTGCTTTTTTGAGAGCGCTAGAAGAGACATCAAACCTAGAGGTACCAAGTATTTAATTAAAAAGTGAATAATCCCTCTAAATCTACTGCTAACTCCATGTTCATACAAATTCTTATAAGGATTTTCATGTACACAAGGAACTTGTCTTTTTAAGTAATACAGTAATAATAAGAATCATTCCTACCACTTGTGGATTGGGGTCAAGAGGGACAATTGCACCGCTTCAATATATATTTTTTTTTTTTCCTATTGATATTTTCATTTTCTGGGAACCGAACCCCCCCTCCCCAACTCTAGGTTTTCCCTTCATTCTTAGGTTTTGGCCCTTTATGTATTTAGATTACAGAGGGCGACATTTCGAGCTCATCCCATTCGGCGCCGGCCGTCGGATATGCCCCGGACTGCTTCTTGCGTACCGGATGGCTCACCTCGTGCTGGCTTCTCTTCTCCGTTCCTGTGTTTGGAGCCTTTCCGGAGCTGATCATGAATTGGATATGGGAGAAAAGTTCGGAATCTCGCTCTAGAAGTTTGTCCCTCTAATGGCTGTTCCCAGTAAATCGTGACGATGTTATAAGATGAAAGCATTGATTGTTACTTGCTTAAACGGTGACCAAAAAAAAGTCAAAATCTTAGTTGGTTGGATCCCTTCAACATTTTTTTATTTCTAAAAGGACCATTAAGCAACTTTTATTTCTGTTAGCCATATTGAAAACATGAAAAGTATTTATATTCATTATTAAACCTTTTTTAGTTTCACTTAGAAAAGCCAAAACTAACTACTCAATTCTAATATAAGAGCAGTGTTTTAAAAACCGAACCGAACCAGCTGGTCTGACCCGGTTGAACCGGAATCAGAGGTCAATCAGGTTCTTATTGACTCAGCCCGGTTCACTCTAATTAGCATTATTTTTGTCTTTTTTTCCTATAGAAATATTAAGAAAATGTAAATTATAGAGTATAATATTCAATGGCTGAACCATTGGTCCAACCTGGTCCAACCAGGTTCGACCAAAATCGGACATATTGCCAGTTTGATAGTCGGTTCAATTTTTAAAACACTATATAAGAGCACTAAATGATCTTAAAATTATGTTTAAAGTAGTGTTTTAAAAATTGAACCGAACCAACTGGTCCAACCCAGTTGAACCAGAATCAAAGGCCAGACCGGTTCTTATTGACTTAGCCTGGTTCACTGTAACCAACATTAGTTTTACCTTTTTTCTTATTAAAATATTAAATATATGTAATATATGGTGGATAATATTCAACGGTCCAACCCGGTCTAACTGGGTTCAACCAAAACCGAACATAGTGCCGGTTGGGTTTTTAAAACATTGGTTTAAAGATGTATTATGTAATAAAGTGAGAGATTCAGAACTAGTTATTAATGTAAAATTGCTAAAACTTGGTACAGATTATCAATCCTAAAAGAAAAACGATTAAAAGTTATATGTTTTATTTATCTTATGAAAACAATTTACTAGTTGAAAAGACAAAGATTACTAGTTTTATAAATAAAATATAGTTTTCCCCTAGGAGATGTTATATTGTATTTTAAAAATAATTCAAATAAATAAATATTGATAAAAAGTTACAAAATATCTTAACAGGGTTATTTTTGGAAAAGGCATGTTTTTAATAAAAGGGAAATGGTTAGATAAAAAAATAAAAAAACAAAAGGGAAATGGGACATGAAGCAGCACGAGAACACCGAAAAAATAAGGACGGAGTAGAAATGAGGTCAATAAAGTGATCAAATAAAGGAACAAAATGGGGACAAGAAGTAGAATGGGGCATGGAGAAGAGTGGGAAAATTGAAGTGGACTGGGGGGAGCTGAAGCAAAATGGAGGCACGAGGTTAGAGCAAAATGGAGACATGGGAATAGAGAGTGAAATAGGGACATGGTGACTTAGAGTAGATAGTGGACATAGTAACATGGAGTAGTGTGTAATGGAGAGATTAGGGATGGGCATGGGTTGTGTTTGGCGGGGAACCCGACCCCACCCGACCCGAAAATAGCGGGTTTGGATTCCCAAACCCAAACCCAAGGGTCGGGTTTGGGTTTGGGAATCCAAACATGATCCCGGGTCGGGTCTGGTTCGGGTTTACCCCAGAAAACCCGCACCCGACCCAATGGTTTATGTAAATATATTATTTTTAAATTTTAAATATTTTTTATAAAATTTTCTGTTATTTTTCTGTTTTATTTTTATTTTTTGAAAACCCAATGGGTTTTTACTGGGTCAGGTCGGGTCGGCTTCGGGTTTACAAAATAGGGGTTCAGGTCGGGTTTGGGTTTTAAAAACCTGGTTGGGTTTTTAAATGGGTTCGTGTTTCGAGTATTGCATATCGAGTCGGGTTTGAGTTTTCAAAACCCGGACCCAAACCTAACCCGTGCCCACCCCTAGATGTAGCAAAATTTTGGTATGTATGGTGAAGAATAAAGACAAGGATAGGGAGCCAAAAGGGGATACAGTGCCAAATTGCAATTAATTAGGAGAAGATAGGAGACATGGAGTGGAATGGGCACATGCAGTGGCGTAGTTAGGAAGTCACTAAAGGGGGGGCAAACTTTATACAAAAATCAATTTTTGTCACAAAAAAATCTTTAAGTTCAGAATCAATTTAAAATAAATATTAATAATAATATTTATTAGAACTATTTCTCTTTATTTTATTTAAACTTATTTTAAAATTATTTACAAAGACATGTTATTTTGAAAATGTCATATTAAATTCACAAAAAACATGTTACATTATTATAAAAAAAAAAAATAAATTATTTTAAGATTTTGAAATATTTCTATATAGGACTAGAAATATGATTTTCACAATTTTAAATATTTAAAATAACAAATTTAAAATCATTTGACTTTTAAAATTTTTCCCATGTTTAGTAGAATTTTATTTTGAAAATGCAGCAAAAACGTGAGATTATAGAAGTAACAAATATAACCATGTGTTATTTTGATCATGTAGACATGTACATATATATTAAAATATTTTTAAAGGATAATATAACTTTCATTATATCTATTTTATATAAAAATATAGTTTCAAACTATTCCAATAGCAAAGAGAGATGAAAAATTCACTATATTATTTCCGTGAACTCAAGCTAGAAATTGATGGAACTCTGGAACATTCCTTTAAATACAAAATCTAAAACTCAACAAGTGGTTTTTATTTATGACAGTCATTCAAGATTGATTGAGATATTCGTGGATTAATGAAAGAAGGATTATTAAATTGATGCTGTTCATGGACTGATTGGTGATTGGAACGAGTCTAATGAAAGATTTAGCTAAACCAATCAATCAAGAATTTACCATACAAAGAGGTCACATACATGTACAAGACACAACTCATAGAGAAGTATTTTCGAGAATTCTAGAGAGTTAGTATCTCCTGTGACGTATTGGTTCTTTATCCATTTGCTTATTGAGAAGCAGTAGAGGAGATAGATTTTTAACTAATCTATATCACCAGAGCGTTTTTTAATACATAAAAGATATTTTTTTCTAGCTCTGGGTTGTCTTGGAATTCATTGGATGAATATCAGGTCTTGCTTAATTATAATACATTAAGAATATAACCATTATAACATCAATTAAAAATTATGGTATAAAATATTTAAAATAGGATGCATATGCTATTTAAATATTATTCGTGAGTTTTTAAGAAAAACTGTTGACACTTGGAAGTCTATATGTATAATAAGAACTCACCCTCAGCGGTGAGCTTGAACCAGCTGAGGAAGAGGAACCCAATATTGGTAGTGTGAGGTATAAATAGATACACAAACGGATTACTTCTTTGGATATATATGTAATTCTAACTATGCATGGTGTGCTAGCAATCTCATGCATGCATCCTCAATAACAGCAAATTAGAATCTTTTAGCCCCCTATTCGAGGTGCATGCCCAACTTATTAGTAATATTGTTCTGCACTGCTTAATTATTTCATATGCCATTATTTACATAATGGGCCAATTGGAACCTGCAGGTTGATACTTTTAGGAAGCCATGCATCTTGGGATAATTTGTTTGATCTCTAGAAATGAGTGTAAGAGGTCCGGAGAATTAAGGATCCTGCAACGCCACATTGTATGGTAATGTTAAAGAGGAAACTGAACCAGTTACTAAGAATTAATAATAATGATTCTCATGTAGTGCGCAAGGAAACTCAGATTTCAGGAATGAACTCGAGCAGTAGTCACTCATTATTTTTCAGTTTAAGGAAGAAAATTAATACTTCTCATCTCTAGGGCTTCGGTACTTCTGATCATCCCGGGCAGCGGGCTTCTTGATTAATTTGTTCCAGTTCAGTGAAGATTCATAAATAAAATGAAATAGAGATAGCTAGGTATCTTAATCTGCTCTCGTTACCCACTCAATAAAACTAACGATTAATTAAAAACTTAAATAAAATTAATGTTGTTGAGTAATATTGTTAATTTCTTTTGTCAAATTAAACTCAAAAGTCTTGCCATGGCAAAATAATATCAGTGCCACGGTTTGGGTATATATATATCACTGGGCATAGATCCAAGTGAGTGGTTATATTTCAAGAAAATTGAAGATTACTTTTCTCAAACTAAAATGCATTTCAATTGTATCATCTGCATATGATTGTACAATCCCTTTATTAATTAATGAAGATTTTCTCTCCACCTGGATTTCAATTATCATCGACTCGTTCATCTGTAGTTCTTCTTATACCAATCAGAACTCTTTGGAGTGCTTCTGTTATCTCTAGCATCAACATTTGATCTCTCCATCTATATATCAAATATTGACAGTAACCCTTTCTTTTGTTAATTTTTTTCAATTTTTTAAAAGTAATTTGCATTTTTCCTCGATCAAGTTTTTAATATTTTTCGTAACATTATTCTCTAGCTTTTCTGTAGTAAACTGAATTGTTTTAAAGAATAATATATGTAAGTGTAACCCAAGAAAGTTACGTTGTACAATAAATGGGCGATATATATATATATATGCAGACTGATTGTAGACTCATTTGTTCAATACCTGGCCTGCACTGCTCCTAAACGATTGGTATCTGCTGATGAAGCCCCAAAGAGGTGGCAGATGTTTCATTAAAACGTACCATTACTTCATAGTTCTCTGTGCCGTTTAATTATAAACATTACTTGCTATGTACAAAGACTGCATTAATTAATTTCATCTAATAGCAACTCCTATATAAAATCAGAGACATGAACAAGCCCCAATGCCAAATAACACCAGCAACCAGGTGTAATTAATTAAGTACAAATCGTAATGCATGTGAAGCAAAACTCATCAAAATAACCACACACATCAAACTGGATAAACTGGAGAAATTTTCTAAGCAACATATATAGATATATATCAAACCAGAAAAAAAAAAAAAAAAAAAATAATAGTAAATATTAGAAATAATAGAGAACCAGTACTAATGCATCTCACCTAAAAATAAGTCCCCCCCTCCCCTCCCTCAAAAAAAAAAAGACAAACAATTAAACAAACCTGAGATTCTTCACTTATATAATATTCTGCTGCAGGAAAGTGAGGAAATCCAGGTAGATATATAGAGAAAATATCAGTACTGTACCTGTTAGAGTATAGATCGATCGAGAGCAGATCACAAAATGAAAAGAAAGACAATGATCACCTGTTGACATATGGATCGAGGATGCCTTGGGTGCGTGCTTTGAGTACTACAAGAAATTAAGCACTAGCTAGGGCTCCCGTAGACGGTACCGGAAACTACACAACGCTTTCTACTGCAATCACACCAGAGATTGTTGTGTAATTTCGGGTCCGTCAACAGATCGAAGAAGCTCAATCAAGCTCAACCTGCAGCAATGATATGGATCCAGAAACGGAGGGATATGCCTTTGCCACTCGCCATAGCTACTCACACACACACCCATATATATACACTAAGGAAAACAAGAAACCCATATTAATTAATTCATAAGAAAATCCACAGATCAGACTTTTATTAATATTCCTCAGTACTGTGGTAATTAATGTTACGTCCCTTTTGTTCCTTCATGAATGATATTGCATGCAGATTGGTTGCAAGTACACATCAAACCCATCTGTTTCCTACTAAACTATATCTGTGTACTGTTTCCCACTAAACTATATCTGTACATGTGTATGTTATGAGCCAGTTCGAAAGTGCAGGTTGATACTAATTACATGGGTTTCTTTACTTCAGGTCCCATTTTTGGATAAATATTAATTTAGATCTCAATTACTTACCTACTCTTATTAATGTAGGTAAGACGCGTGCATATACATATGGAGAAGACTGATATCAGTAAGTATAGTAGGTGGAATTAAAAACAGCAAAAAGATTTGACTTCGATCAGTATTGATCAAATATATATGCTTCATATATTTATATAGTTTAGGTATTAATTTGCATGGTTCAAGTTCTAACTTCTTCTAAATAACTTAAATTAATGTTAGTTGTTGCTCAGCCACGCGGAAATATTTATGGAAAGAGAAAAGGATGGGAAACTGAAATTAATTAATTAAGGAGCTGCAGAAGAAAATGAAAAAAAGAAAGAACTTATCAAGAATAATATCTGTGACTGTTAATAACTAGAGAGGAAAATGAATAAGGTAAAAAAAAAAAAATACGTATCGGTTAGGCCAAATAACTAATACTGATTCTGCAGTCTGGTCAGTCATAACTCTTATTTTATCTCAGAAGGAGGAAGACGCGGCGTGCAAGACGACTCATGGGATGAAGTACTTGCAGACGCCTTCCACTTTCAACCATATTCTTCTTTTTCTTTCTTCTCTGTCTCTTCGGTATTCAACCATCTTTCTTCACCTTCTTCGATTTTCTTCTTCTCTTTCTTTCTACCGCAACAAAACAAGGTTCTCTATTTTTATATCTTCATCTTTTCATTATCTTCCTTTCTAGCAAACTTAATTAATTATCGAGCTAGCTCGAAATCCAGTTGGGCTCAGAGTTCAAATTGGATCTATTTACATCCGGATCGCTTCTCATTTCCACCCTGTGGGTCGGGGATATAATGTATCGGCTAAAAACCTCTAATCCACGAAGCGGTGTGACTAATTGATTAATCGACTAAATTACAATTTGATGTTTGAAATTTGGGAAATTTTGCGGGTGGGATCTCCTAGCTTTCCTCTGATTCGATCTCCGTATTTAATGAAGTTGTTGCTTCCTATGAGTGATGACAAACTTCGAGCCTCCGGTTGGGTGCACACGATCAACGACGGATGTAGTCGGCTGGACGAGAGTATTTGTGTCCCGTGTATTACATCTTGTGACGTTTCCGGTGAACATGCAGTGTTCCGATAGCCTGTGTGAACTTCGATGTAGTGTGAACTTCTAGCCCGTGTATTTTTCCTCCTTCCATCCTCAAGAGGGGGGGTGACTTTCTATTTTTCTTCTCCTGCAGTTGAGGGATTGACCAGACTTAGTCAATTGCAATTTCAGGTAACTTAACTTTGGTTGAGTGATGGAAGTGATGATGTTGTTGTGACGTGTTGATGACGTCGACGATGTCGTGGCTGGTGATGTGGCAGAGTGTCGGGCCCGCAGATAGGCTGCTAGTAGACTTGATGGCCGGACCGTAGATGGATCTGTAATAGACCTTCTGGATGACTTATTGGCTTGATTGTCGAATGGGTTTATTGTAAAAGGGCTGCGTTGAATTTTGACGCCTATAATATATATATATATATAAGTTGAAGGAGAAAATAACCCTGATATGGGTCGGGTCAGTAGGTTCGAGTTTAGTTACCTTAAACCCAACCCGAAAAGTGGCTTTTATACCACTCTTTTTTCCCTTTTAAAATTTCTATTAATTTTAATTTTTTCATATTATTACTAGGTGAAAAAATAAATTCAAACTGATTGTTTCACCGAAAATCCTCCGGTCCGCGAAGAGGCGCGACCGAGAGAGTAATTTGATTTACGATAGAATATTTGTGTTACAATTTGTTTGAATATCAAGGAATGCGAGTACAATCCCCTATTCTTCCTCTGATTCGGTCTCCGTGTGAATTGTTGAAGTTTCGACTTCTGACGAGTTGATGTCGAAATATGAGTTCTGGAACGAGTGTGCACGAACGGTGACGGCTTTGGTCGGTCGGACGGAAGTCTTTGTGTTCTGCGTGTATCGACTTGTTGACGTTGCTGGCGAACGTGTAGAGCTGCTCCGATTGAACTGTTGAATCTCGACGAACTGTGAGTTGCTTAACTTCTTTGGCTCGAAAGGGTCTCTCATGTGCGTGACAACGTTTCTCAATGAAGGATTTTTTAACCCCTCCAACAAAAATTTTCTGGCTATTTGTAGCTGGGTTTATCTAGCTGTTGGAGTTGTTTCGTTGGAATGGGGATCACGATCCCCTTTCTTCTATTGTTGTTGAGATGGGAGGAAGACTGGGGAGTTCCTCTGATGGATCCCACTAATCAGGATCGTGGGTGCATTCTTTCTCGGCTTCTTCAGTTGGCGACCAGGCTTGGTCGTTTAACTGTTGAAGAAGCTGACTCGTGGTTGGCTGCTGACTGGTGCTGACGCGGCGGTTTATTGCTGACTGGGGCGACGACTGTATCGATGATGCAACGACGCGAATGGGTCTGACGATGGGCAGCGGCAAGTGACTTTGAAAATCAACAGAGCCTACCCACAACGATCGATTGTTGGATTGATGGGCGTTTGGGCTCATCGCATTTGGGCCTTTCACATTTTGGTGTATACACTGATTATATTTTGAATAAAAAGTCAATTTAAATATAAAAATAATCATTATTTTAATTTTAATAAAAAAAAAATTAAAAAAATAAAATAAAATAATTTAAGTTAATTAATATCAGTACTATTATTATTAAATTTTAATTCAAATGAAGTTATTAAATATTACTTTTGTTTGAATTTTTTAATATAGTATATGAAATTTGATTGAACCAAGATCCAATGGTCTAAAATCGATCTTATCTTACGATCCATGGCTCAGATTGACTCAATTTCTCTCCAATTGAGTTCAAAATAAATAAATTAGTCCTCACAAATCAAAAGATTGGCTTGAGATTAACAAATTGGCGCAGTCGGATCATCAATCGAACACCCAATTTTAATCTAATCAACGATCTCAAATCTACAATCACGATCGTTCCAATTCAAGGTCAATTGGACAAAGCCCAAAATCAGTGAATTCAAAATAGGATCTCCGATCAAGGTTTTAATTTGGATCTGATCACCAAAATCAAATCGACGGTCAAGATCAGCTCAAATTAAATCAAGCTCAAATCAAGCCAATTGGGCTCAATCAAACTCAATCCAAAATAAATAAAGACCAAATCAAGTCAATTGGGACCAATCAGGCCTAATCCAAGTCAAATTGGATTGACCCAAGCCCATATCAATTTAAAGCCCATTTAGAAATGACACATCAGGGCACACATCATTATTGACTGGACGACACATGACGACGATGCCCAACTAGAAGTTGACACGTAAGATGATAACTCACCCGAACACTGAGTCATCCTGCTGACACGTGGCATAATCTGAGCTAATTGGGGAAACAAATCTGCCATTGACACGTGACAGTCACTCATTCACCACAATTCAAATATTGAAGGGTAAAAGGGAAAAATCAAATCAACCCCCTCCCCTACAAATACCAGTTAATTTGAAGGATATAGGGTTGATAGAAAAATTGAAGATTGAAGACGGAAGGACTCAAAAAACGAAGTGTTGCCGAAGAACCGAACCTCTAATAAGATCACTAAAAACACTTAAAGAACTACCAAAGAATATCGTAGCAACAAGCAGTTTGCCTGCCGCTGCACAAATCGTTTTAAGTTCGGCGTAGATCTTTTGGAATGAAGTCCAACAAGTTCAAGACACAGTTCATCATCAAGTTCGAGACTTCGTTTGTAGCACTACAAGTCATCATCAGAACGCAAGTGGAAAATGAATCGAATGAGCAACTATAAAGAACTCGCGAAAGTTGTAAATTTTAAATTTTTCACCAATCTTGTACTAACAGTCGCGCCTTTTTGCATACTTTAGAACAAAGTGGCGCCACATAGACATCAAACAACACAAAATAGGATAAATTAATTTAACCTATTTATATCTTTGTTGGGATCCTTAGCCTTTTTTTTTTTTTTTTTTTCCTTTTTTCTCTCTTTAAACTGTAAATTATGTAGTAAAAATGTACAAATTACATAAACCTATGTAATTTATGTGGTAAAAGTATAGAACCTTTACTAAATGATGTTTAGATCATGGTAATGGCTTTATTTTTTCTTGTGTTTAAATTGATATTTTAATTAGATTTAGCATGATATTATAATAAATATCGGAAGAATGTAGAAACTAGTTAATTAATATTTAATATGTGCATTAATGAATAAGAGTGGATAATTCTCACATGCTAAAATCTGAAGAAAAATAAATACAAACTTTAGAAAAATAAATAAAATCCTATATTAAATCGAGGTTTACAGACTATACAATAAAAAAAAAAGCCAAAACTGAATATTTATTGGTTGTTTATGAATATGCAATGGATTACTTTATAAGCAACTGTAAAAATAAAAACCTATAATGAGATAAAATGGAAATTTCCTCTTTTATTGTGGTTGAGAAAGGCCAATGCATGACAGCATGAGAACCTTATGTATATCTTTTCTAACATTTTCTACTGATATAAGAAACAATGATATATATATTCCATTAAGAAATTCCTATTGATATAAGAAACTCCACTAATGTCAGATTTCATATTCTTACTTTTTTGCTGTTTCATTATTTTCAATTTTTTTAAGAATATCTTTACATGCATTAAATTTTCATTGATATTTACATTTAATTATTCATTGGGGAGGTCTTAAGTCTAGTTTCATATATATAAGGTAAGAGGTATGTATATGGAGCATAGAGAAACAAGGTGGGGTGATATTATTGGTTTCATGCCTAGTTGGGTACTTTAGACTCTAATTAAGGTCGTTAATTAGCAGGTTCTACTTAATTTGATGTTTATTTCTAATGTGATTCTCTAAAATATATATATTTAGCTTATATAAATATTTTATTTTTATTTAATTAGTTACATTTTTTAAATTTCTTTTAATTCGTAAGAAGATATCAAGCAGTATTAGTTACATTTTTTTTTATTGAAATTAGTTACATTTTTTATTTAAATTAGTTACATTTTTTATTTAAATTAGTTACATTTTTTATTTAAATTAGTTACATTTTTTTATTTAAATTAGTTACTTTTTTTTATTTAAATTAGTTACTTTTTTTTATTTAAATTAGTTACTTTTTTAAAAAAAATCGTGTCAATGCCCACCTTATATATGGATAAAGAGAAAACCACATGTTTTGTCGGGTCCGAATTTGCTGCGCCCTCGGCCCCAGGACACGCCATATCAAAGCACATGGGTTTATATGGGTCCGCTAAAAATAGGGTAAATATGGTATTTTAAGGGATGAAATATGGTATTGCCATTTGGTATCTGGTATTTATAGGTGGAAACTTGAAGTATTTTTATGATTTCTGGTGGTCCCGTGCAAGCCCATGCACTTATTTTGGGGCTAGCTAGGGCACATATGGCGCAGCAAATATGGACCTATGTATTAGGGACTAAAACCGAACCGGCCATCCAACGGCGTTATGTCTGGTTTTGGTTGAACCCTAGCTTTGGTTGAACCCAGTTAGACCGGGCTGGACCGTTGAATATTATACACCATATGATATATATATTCAATATTTATATAAAAAAGAAGCAAAAATAATGCTAGTTACATTGAACTAGACCAAGTCAGTAAGAACCGGACAGACCTCCGATTCTAGTTCAACTGGGTCGAATCGGTTCAATTTGGTTTTTAAAACACTACTGTAAAACACAAGTTACTTAGCAATATACTAAAATACATGATAAAATACAAACAAATATTATTAATATGATTAATATACTCTAAACTAAAGTATTATAATTGTTTCACCGAAAATCCGCCGGTCCGCGAAGAGGCGCGACCGAGAGAATATGTCGATTAATAACAGAGAATTTTTTGTGTTACAATTTGTGTGTTTCGTATCAAGGGATGCGAGTACAGTTTCCTATGCTTCCTCTGATTCGATCTCCGTATACTGTTGGTGAAGTCGAAGCTTCTGCGAATGAACGAACGTCGAACTCAAGTTGCGAGAGCGAGTGTGCACGATCTGTTGTGGCTTTTGTCGGTCGGACGGAGGTATTTGTGCTCCGTGTATCGACTTGTGACGCTGCCGGCGAACGTGTAGAGCTGCTCCGGTTGAACTGTAGAGCGACGAACGACGAATTGCTTGGCTCCGATGGTTTGATAGAACCTCTGTGAGCGAGAGCTTCTCCTCCGAGAAGGAATTTGAGTCCTTCGATTTAAGAGAGGGAGAGAGTTCTTCACTCGTCGGGATATCCTTTTGAATCAATTTTTCTTCACCTGATTTCTCCCCCGGGGCGGGGAACTTCTGGCTATTTGTAGCCGATGCAGGAGAGATGTTGCACGGGAAAGGGGATCGTGATCCTCTTTCTGGCCGGGTGACATTGAGGAAGAAGAGGGGAGGAGGGAGACCAGGATCGTGGGCCCCTCTTTCTCTCCTTCGATTAAAGACCGACCGTACGTTGATTCTTTGAGGTGGGCAACGAGCTGATGAAGCATGCCGACCTAACGCCGACTTCGACCGTTTATGCTTGACGAAGACGCCGACCGCGGTCGATGACGGACGATCTGCGACCGGACTTCGCGATGGGCTGCAACGATGAACTTTGAGGATGAATAGAGCCTACCCACGATCGTTGTTTGATGGATCGATGGGTTGCTGGACTCATCAATTTGGGCCGTGCACATTTTGGTGCATCTGATTGCCCCTTTCGAGACTTGTTCGTTCGGGAGGAACGAACAAGTTTCAAACGAAGAACACAACACACGACGCACACACATTTTTTTTGTTGATCCTCTTACTCTTTTAGGATCGTTTATCTTTTTTGTGTAATTTTGCTCTTTCTCGTCCTCTTACTTTTTAGGACATCGATATTTTCTGTACACTTTGTATATATTTTTTTTATTCTTTTCTTTTCTTCATTTTTTTGGCTCTCTTGTTTGTTTTTTAGCTGTTTGTTTGTTTTTTTTTTTTTTTTTTTTTTTTCTTTTTTTTTTTTTTTTTTTTTTTACATTCGAAGCATGAGCATGTTCGGTATGGAGAGACGATGAATACCTGAATTGAAGCCATCCTATCTGAGAGTTGTTTGAATGTAGCCGAAGATACTTCGAGGCCTCATCGAAGGTAGTTATAATGATTTTGGTGAATTCTGTAGCTCCGGCACTCTTGACTGTTGTAATCGATTTTGGCGGATGTTTCAGAAGGGATCGACCGATTGGCTGACTTTTCTGGCAATTGTATCCAATCTTGGCGACTTCGGCTCGAACCTCGCTCTCTCGTGATGCTTCATTCATGGATCAGGTCCAACAGAACTTGATGAGCTGCGATTCAATTAGTCCGGCTCTTCCAGCGTGGTGAATAGCTTTGGAATGGAAATCAAGATTGCTTTCCGATATTCTCCAATTGGCTTTAGGCCACTCCGTTCGTCATCCTGGAGAAAGAGATAGAGGGGGCGAGGCGTTCTGCTATGGTTGGAGTCGCGAAATCCTCTTCCTCTTCCCCATTCATGTTGGTTTTCGGCAGAGCTCGAACAGATTAGAACGGCGAATCCATCGTGAGTGAGATTTTGGGAATTCGTCGTCGAATCCCTTATGAAAAGGATCGTCAACTGGGTTGCTGCTGCTGTTGCCGGAGGAGAAAGGGAGAGACAGAAGAATCGAGGCCGAAGGAGAAGGGAAGGGAGAGGGAGCTCGAGACGGAAGGGAAAAGAGAGAGAAGGGGTATCGGGATGGCTTCCGCGGTTCGGTCTTGAAAGAGCTTCGGCGATTTCGTTTCGTTGATGCAGATTGATATCTTCTCTTCAGAATAATCTTCGAGTCCTCTCCCTCAAATTGGTGGAAGTCGAAGGGTTTAATAAGGCATGAGATGGTGGACCCCACTTCTCTATTTGACCCTCCCCTTTTTATGGATTTCTCTAAACCGAATTCTAATTTGAATGAAACTCCACTTCGGGACCTCTTGATAAGCTCTGACGTGCTCTTGGGAAGGCTAATCGGCTTCCCTTCTATCTTCATTAAACCTAATTATACCTCTCTCTCGTTTCTCTTCTTCTCTCTGCTGCTCGACCTACTATTAAGAAGACTGCAACTTGGGCGTGACTGTGGCTTGGGGGGACATTGCCAGTTAGCGTGCTTCTGGCTTGTCTGCGATCCTGATTGCTTGCTTCATTATTCGAATTGGGTTGGGGAGGTAGACTGTGAGCCTGGAAGATTGCCTGCGAGTTTGACCGAAGAAGCAACTTGCGAGTTTGAGAAGTTTGTTAACCTGCGATTTCGGCTTCTGGGTTGGGCGACCACCTGCGATAGCGACCTGGAGGACTGTCTCTGTCTGCGAATTGGTTGGCTGTGGCTGGAGAAAGAGAGTACGACCTCCCCGGTTTGTGGCAGAATATCTCAACGAACCAGAATTCAAAGGTGCTGTATAATCTTCTTCCCGGCGGCCTCGGATTGAATTCGAGTCAGCCGGGGTCGACCCACTTTTTTTTTTTTTCTTCTTCTCTTCCTCCCTCTTTCTTCTTCTTTTTCTCTCCTCTCATTTTCAACTCCTCCCTCAGTCTCTCTCTCTCTCGTTCTTTTTTTTTTTGAATTTTGCTCTCTGTCTCACATTTCTTTTCTCTCGCGCTCTAAGTGTCTGTCATTTTGTCAATGCGACAAAACTGACAATTCTTTGCGTATGCGTGCTGGAATTGAATCCGAGTCGCATTCGACTCAATTGTCGAATGCTGGATTCTGCTTTTGGCGCACCGATTCGGTCGTCGGGTGCTGAAGTTGTGCCGGCTAGCGTGTTCGGCTCGGTCGCCCGGGATCTGCGATTACCTCGGCATGATCGTCGGGTGTGAGTAATTTACCGAATGAGCCCGACCGAGTTGTCGCGGTGTTGCCTTTTCATATCGTCGCATCGGCTCGGTCGGCGGGAGGTTGTTGTCGCATCCGCTCTCGGTCGCCGGGTGCTGAAATTTTGATTTGGTTGAGCCCGGCTTGGTCGCCGAGGGCAGAATTCCCTTATTTGGCGACTCGGCTTGGTCGCGGGGTGTCGCGGTGCCGGTGTCGCGAATGAGTGTTGTTCTCTCTTTTTTTTTTTTCTTGCATTTGTTTCTTTTTTTTGTCGCGAACTTTTATGGTGTATTTGCTTCTTTTTGTCACAGCTTTTTTTTTTTTGTTCGGCGACGGCTCTTTTTTTGTCGCAGCCTCTTCTTTCTCTTTTTTTTTTTTTGGGCAGAGTTACTTACGACTCTTTTCGATTCGCGTCCGGGTTGATTGCCGATTGCAGGAATTTGTTGCCGCGACACGGCTCGGTCGGTCGCCCGGGTGTTGCTTTAGTCAGCGCCCGTCTCTGTTTTCGATCGCTGAAGTGGTAAAGGGTGCTTTCGGCTCGATTGCGGACACTTTCGCTTTGGTGTGACCAACTGCTTTGATTGGTGTGAGCTCGAAGGGTGCTTTCGGCTTCGGTTGCCGGGCACCTGTTGTGATTGTGGTCAGCTATGTGGCTGGTTGCGGGGCTTGAGGAGGATGCTCGGGCTTGGTCGCCGGGCATCTATTTTGATCGCAACATCCTTTTCTGTCCGACTCAATCGCCGGGCACTAGGATCAGGTGTCGCGGCATCTAACTCTGTTGTCGGATGTCGAATTCTCCGCTTTGGTGTGCTTAACTTGGTCGCCGAGCACTAGAGAACTCGTTCGTTCGCCCCGGTTTGTTGGCAGCGTGAGGCTGCTTGCTTCGGTCAGCTAAGCTCTGTTCTTTGTCGCGCGCAGAATTTGGGACTGTTTCTCGTTTGGGTTGCCGAGAACAATTGTTGCTTTGGTCGCACCGACTTCGATTGTTGGGTACTGCTTTTGACCTGAGCGTTTTGTGGTCGGAGATGTGCTCGCCAGATTGGTCGCCAGGTGAAGTAGCTTCATTTGACCGCGCTCGGCTCGGTCGCCGGGTGCGAGATTTGTTTCTTGACCGGTCGAAGAGGATCGGTGTGCCTCTTCAGTTTGCCCACTCTCTTTTTTTTTTGTTTCTCCGTTCTTTTTTTTGATTGGCGACTGGTTCTTTTTGTCGCCCCTCTGTTTTTTTTTGCGACTTTTTTTTTTTTTGCAAGTTTCTTTTCTCTTTTTTTTGTGCGACTTTGCTCTTGGTATAAAGAGACTCTATATATATATTTTTTTTTTTTTTTTTTTGGAGGGAAGGATCGTACCTGATTTGATTTGGCTGGTGTCCTTTGTGTTCTGCTGCAGATGTCTACTCGCCGGATTCGGTCTCCTTCCTCGGTTTGACCCTCACGAGCTGTAAGGGATCTCTCGAGAGGTACTCTCCGCCATTGTGTGCAGATTCGGATACTGAAGGAAAACATCGGCGTTGTCATTACCTCTCGGAGGACCGTCGACTTATGGTGGTTGTGATATAGTAGTGCCCCGGTCCAAGTCTGTCCACGAGCTATGGAGTTGCCCTATTGTCGATGAAGATGATCAAGTCATTTACCTCCCTGGGGTCAATGAAGCCGTCATCTTCGCACCAGGCGGTAGGCCACATCTTGCTGAGTCCGCTGCACGACCATCAGGTCCGTTTCTCTGAACCGAAGCTTTCTATCGACCATGATGGATTTGATGTTTGGGATGGTCGGCAGAGCGCGTGTATGAGTCCTACACTTCTGCCTTTCTACTTCGAGTGGGCAGGCGTTGTCCTCCATACTTGTCCTGAACTGCTGGCCCAAGCTGGCTTGACTCATGCGGTTCGAGCTTCTATGTTTGCTTACCGGTGTTGCTGCAACGTCATGCACTCGTTCACGGAGGTCTGGTGTTCTTCGACCAACACAATTTTTACACGGGAGGGAGAGCTGTCGATTTCGCTATGGGATTTGCATAAGCTCGGAGGGTTACCTCTTTCAGGGGATATTTACGATTGGCGACCCCATCGGTGGCAGATTTTACCCGAGTCGTTCCATGCCATCGCCGGAGAGCCTCCAATACCTCCTCCTTGCATATTACCGGGTTGTACTGCCGTGCGCGACGGTCATAGGCCCCGATGGATTCACACGGTATTCGTGATGTAATCCGAGTGGGTATCCTTCCGGTTTCGGGCCAAAAAGGTGCGCGCAGCATATAACGGATACCGGGCCGACCGCGAAGACGCTGGCTGCAGGAACGCGACCGCTCGGGCGCTTCAAGATCAGCCTCTTTCGAGCTTGGGGTCCCCGCTAAGCTTGCAGATGAAGTATATCTGGCTGCCTTTCTATCGGCGTGGCTTTGCCGTTCTGTCTTTCCCCCTTGCCCACCGGGTATTGTGGAGGGTCGGTGTTTTCAAGGTGGCTTGTTATATGGCCTGCGGTCAAAAATTCAATTTGGCTAAGCGCAGCCCTGGCAAATATCTATCGGGGCCTTAACTCCTTTTCTCCGGGGAGGGTACCTTGGTCGTATGTTTTCGCCTGGCTTCGCCTAACGCTTTGGCGTTCACGGTTGATTCCAGCGACGGGCGACAGACCGCTTATGATGTTGTACCGCGAACCCAAAGACACGCCCACTTTTATACACGGAGAAAGCTCGTTCTCTGTTTTGGCGTGGTGGGGTGCGATGTTGGTATCCTTCGCGGCCCTTCCTCCTGGTCCGATCATCGACAAGCCGGGTCATTTCGGCGTCTCGGATCGAAGTGGAATATTTCCGGCTGCCGCGGCGACTTCTCTTGTCTTGCGCCAGCGTGAGTCATTCATCGTTGAGCCTTACAGTCCTCATCGATTTGCTCGTCAATTTGGGTTTTGCCAAGACCTGCCGGGAGCTTTGTTTGCTGACCAGCGGGGGACTGAGACGGTTAACGCACTGCTGGGGATGTGGCGAGCCGCGACTTCTTGTCCTCTTGGCCAAGTAGAAGTGCCTGCTTTTGTGAGTTCTAGTTCCGACCCAGGTGTGACGGCTCTCTTTCGGGAGTCATGGCTTGAGGCTGTTGTTCCCTACTTCGAGGTACCATTCTCTCTCTATTTCCTTTCGTATCCTCCTTTTTCTTGACTTTTAATATTTTGGTTTCTTCTCTCCTCTTCTTTTGTTTAGAGGGGATGGAAAAAACTCCACGGTGTTCCTGTGCCAAAGAAATCTTTGCAGCCTGCGCAAGGAGATGATGGTGCAGGAGGTGGTGTTAGAAGGAGCACGCGGAAGAGTACAAAACCTCCGGCTGCTGCTAAGGCGAAGGCATCCACTGCTGCGAAGAAGAGAGTGCCTCGGCCAAAGGTTGCGAAGGATAAATTGGCGACCTCGACGCCAGCAGCCCCGACGACAGGAGTCGTGATCAAGGAAACCCCTTCGACAGAGGATGAGGCCAGACCGGTCGTGCTTTCTCTGCCGGCCAGCAATGCTACTTTAGATAAGGGGAAAGGAGTGGTTGAATCGCCGGCATCCCCCAAAAAAATCACTTCGAAGAAAAGGTCAAAGACCTCAGAGCCTGCGCCCACTGTTTATGCCCCTCCTCCCTTCGAGAAACGATTTCGCACCGGCACGAGTAAACCGAGGATTCCTGCGCCTCTTACTTCAGAGATCCCCTTGTTAGGATCCGCCGGAGAACAGATTAAGGATCCAGAGACGGTTGGCCAGTCTTTGAATTTGACAACTGGAGTGACCACTGCGGAGCCGGAGACGACGCCTGTACAAGTGATTGAAGTCGAAGGACAAACAACCCAAAATCCAGGCGACGTACCTTCCGAGAAGCTTGCGATTGTTTTGGCGCCCTCTTTGGATCGACCCGACTTGCAGCAAGACGATTTGTTTGATCTTACTGACTTAGAGGGTGCTCGCCAACTGGAATGGGTCGACGAGGCGCCTCTTGCTGCTGTTGTTGGGGAGTTCGCCATCGGTGAGGTTGAATGCCCGGTAATCGCTCCACGTGGTGGTGAAGCGCAGATTGGATCGGTCGAGGGTGAACTCCAACACTTTTCTTCTGCTGAATTAAGTCCTCCAGGTGCCATACTTTCGAAGGAAGAGCCCCTGGCGTCGCTCCCTCCTGTTAGCGAAAACTCATCGAGTTCACATCCTGTGTCCGTGAGTGTCTCTCTCTTCCTTTTTTTTTTTTTTTTTTTCTTGCTCTTCTCTTTCTCAGCTCCTGACTTCGTCTTTTAACTCCATCTCACCCCTTTTTTTTTTTAGTTGTCGGCCCTTCCTCTCTTGGCGAAGTCGAGGTTGCTGATGCAGCGGTCTGCTCTGGCCCTGTGGAGTGGATTCGTCGAGTCAGTTTTGGTACCGGCTGACGACCCTTGTTCGCCCGGACTCATAGCTGACACTCGTGTCTTTCTGGATCACTTGAGGAGAGCCGGTATTGATACTTCAGATTTGGAACAATGGGTGGAAAGTTTTGCTTCGGAGGCAGCTCGTTGTCAGCAGTTGCGCGGTTCTTTGGCTGAAAAGCTCAGCTTAACTGATCGGTTCGCCACTGAAGCTGAACTCGCGACGATCTGTCCAACAGGTCAACCGTCGTCGCGATGATTTAACCGCAGATCTGGATCGATGTCAGGTTGAACGTGAGGCTGTGGAGGTTGAGCAGTTAGCTTCGCGGACCGCCTGGCGTCGCTCGGCGCAGCTTCGACACCATAGATACCGAGCTTATGAGTATTCGTGACCGGTCTTGATGGTACCGAGGAGGAAGCTGCTGCGTTGGAGAGTCAGCTTGCTTCTCTTCGCACACGGCCTATCCTTGACGAGGCCGAGACACAGGCGTTGGCTGAAGTTGAAGCCGGAGTGGGGCGACTACGGCAGAGGGTAGCTGACTTCAAGTTCCCACCAGTCTGATGCGCTCCTCTTTTTATTTTGAGAATTCTTTTGGCTTCTTTTTTTTTTTGTAGCTACGCTTTTTTTGTTGCGAAGCTTGCACTGTTCCCATTACACAATTTTTTTTTGCAATGAGAAGTCCGAACTCGTTTTCTTCTTCCTCTCTTTTTCTTTGCTGCCTTCTTCATGGAAAAAACCGTTTGAGGAATTTACCGTTCGTTATCGGCAGCTCCGACCCATTTGCAGTGACGAGCTTGTATGCGCCATTCGTATAGGCTTCTTGCACGACGTAGGGTCCTTCCCATTTGGGCGCGAATTTGCCCCCTGTTTTGCTCGTGAAGAGCATAGGCCTTCGCACTGCAAGTACGAGGTCGCCTTTCTGGAATGACCTGAGCCGTACCTTTTTGTTGAAGGCTCTGGTCATGCGAGATTGGTAACACTCGAAGTCGTTGTTGTGCTTCGAAGTCGTTGTTCATCGAAAGTGACTCAAGCTCACGCCAATCGCAGCTGAGCGCGCATTCCTCCGTCGTCAGCCCTTCTCTCATTGCAATTTGTAGAGACGGGAGTTGTACCGAGAGGGAGTACCGCCGGTGCCATAGACCAACGAATATGGAGTTGATCTGTGTTGGCGTTCGAACGGCGTTCAGATGCCCATAGGGCTTCACCCGCTTTTTCGTCCCAGCTTCTTTTGTTGGGCCAATGGTTTTCTTTAAGATCTTACAGAGCGTCTTGTTGAAAGCTTCGCTAGTCCGTTGGCTGCCGGATTATAAGCAGTTGAGGTCCGTTGTTGTATCGCGAAATTTTTCGCAAAAACGGTCCATGACTTTGTTTTTGAATATGCACCGTTGTCCGTCATTATATACCGGGAACTCCATATCGATAGATGATTTGTGTTCGAATGAAGTCGACGACGGTCGCAGCCTTCACTTCGGTAAGCAGCAGCTTCGCCCACTTTGAGAAGTAGTCGGTGGCAGCTAGGATGTACTGCCGGTCGGAGTCGGACTTAGGAGAGATGGGACCAATGATGTCCATCCCCAAGCCTCGAATGGCCATGATCGATGCGATCCGGGTGAAGTGGTTCCGGCGCTTGGTGTATGTAGTCGGCATGGAGCTGGTAATCGTTTTTTGTGTTCGAGCCATTTCGATGCGTCCCCTCGAGCATCGACGGCCAGTAATAGCCTAGTCGTTTGGTTTGCAAATGGAGTTTTGGGCGGCTTGGTGTGCCCCACAGATCCCCTTGTGTGTGTCTCTTTGAGGACTTGTAACCCCTCTTCCTTTGATAGGCAACGAAGAAGCAGACCTTCATACGACCTCCGGTAAAAGTATATCGTGGATGAAAACATACTTTGGGGCTGCTCGCCCGAATCTGGACTCGTTTCGCAGGTCGACGGGAAGTGTGCCGCGGGGGAAGGAAGTTAGCGATAGGCTCAAGGCCAGTCTCGAACTTCGTTTTGACTGGCTGAGATAGGGAAGGATTCCTCTATCTTTTTCATTTTGCTCTTCCCTGTTCCGCCCCGCCGGGGAGGAATTACCCAACGCTCGCAAATGGGGATTTCGCTTTGGCAGCTGATCGAATTGTGCCAGACTGGCTGCGATGCCGGCTACACGCGTCGGCTGGCCCATTCTCGGAGCGAGGGACTAAATGGAGTGATGCTTCCGGATTTGGGCCAGAAGTTCTCTAGCTTGTCTCCAAAATGGCTCGAGTTCAGGTTTCTTTTACCTCGAACCGGGCTGTGGAGTTGCTTGATGACGAGAGCCGAAGTCGCCATAGATGTGTAGCTGCGGTATTTGCATTTCGACAGCCATGCCGAGCCCAAGAAGGATGGCTTGATACTCGCTTCGTTGTTCGAGCAAGCTTGAGTAAGCACTTAACGAATATGGGAGTAGGTCCTTCTTCGGCTAAACGAACAGGACTCGGCCGCCGCTCCTCCTTCTTCGGCTGCACCGTCGGGCACATCTCCCAAGGAGGGAGCACCTCGACCAGGAAGATCTCCTCATCCGGGAATTCCTCTGTTAATTCCCATTCAGCAGGTACCGGGTGGTCGGCCAGGAAGTTGGCCGGTGCTTGCCCTTTGATTGCTCGTTTGCGGCACTAAATTGATCTCGAATTCGGAGAGGAGCAGTGCCCATTTTGCCAGTCGACCAGAGAGAATTGGTCGCGACATAATGTACTTCAGCGGGTCGGCTCTCGAGATGAGTTTCGTCGAATGTGCCAGAAGATAGTGACGAAGCTTTTGAACAGCGAAGGCAAGCGCCAGACATGTCTTCTCGATGGGTGTATAATTCAGTTCAGCACCCACCAACGTTCGACTTAAGTAATAGAGGGAGCGTTCCTTGTTGTCGCCGCCGCATTGAGCCAACAGAGCCGACAGATCCTTCTTGTGCTGCGATATAGAGCAACAATGGGCAGCCGGCGGTCGGTCGCGACAAGCAACAGGTGGTTTGGTAAGGTATGCCTTTATATTGTTAAAGGCATTCTGGCATGACTCATCCCATTCGAATGGCGTTTCTTTCTTGAGCAGTCGACTGAAGGGCTGGCATCTCCGACAAGATTGGATATGAAACGCCTGATATAAGCCAAGTGGCCTTGAAAACTCTTGAGCTCGAGACGCGTTTCGGGCCGGCTGGCATTTTCTGGATGGCGTCGATCTTTGACTGGTCTATTTCGATCCCTCTCGCGGATGCACAATGAAACCCAAGAATTTACCCGGTGACGCCGAAAGCACACTTTAACGGATTCATTTTGAGTTGAAACCGTCTCAGCCGCCGAACACCGCTCTAAGGTCGAGAAGATGGTCCGACCTCTGTTTTGTCTTCACCACCAGGTCGTCAACATAGCATTCGACGCGTTTGTGCAAGAAGTCGTCAAATATATTCTGCATTGCTCTCTGATACGTCGCACCAGCATTTTTGAGTCCGAATGGCATCACTTTGTAACAGAAGATGCCTTTCGGTGTGCGGAACGCAGTGAGTTCTTCATCTTTCGGGTCCATCCGGATTTGATTGTAGCCGGAAGAGCCGTCCATGAAGGATAGAGCTTCATGACCCGTCGTTGCGTCGACCATTAGCTCCGTTATTGGCAAAGGGAAGTCGTCCTTTGGACACGCTTTGTTCAGGTCACGAAAGTCGACGCAGACCCGGATTTGGCCAGTCTTCTTCTTGACCGGGACGATGTTGGCAATCCAGGTCGGGTACTTCACTTCTTCTCGATGAAATTTGCCGCTATCAATTTGTCGACCTCCTTTTTCGATCTCCGCACCAATTCTGGTCGGAACCGTCGCTGCGATTGCTTGACTGGTCGAACAGAGGAATGGACTGCCAATTTATGAACTGCGACTTCGTGGGTCGAGGCCTGGCATCTTCGCGGTAACTCCACGCAAAATATATCTCGGTATTCGCGGGCGATGCGATGTATTCAGCTTCTTCTTCGGCCGCCGGTGAGGCACCGAGGAATGTTGGTCTCGGTCTTCGCCGTTCCCAAATCAATTTTCTTTAATTGGCCGACGGTTGCTTGGCCTCCTTCTTCAAACCCGCCGGAGCTTCCTTCAAAACGAAATCCCTTCTTCTTCTTGATCGCCGCCAGAGATGGAGATATGGTTTACCATGACCGAATCGTATGCTCGAGCTTCGTCGCGATGGCTGCTCTCGTGGTATAAATAACCACCGGTTTTGGCGTATCTTTCTTTTTCTCGCGAGTTTGACCGACCGATACTTGATTTACATCCGCCGAACCCTTCCTGGTTATTTTGATGGGTTTCGTTTGGCCGATGTAGATTTTGATTGGCTTCGTTTTTCGTGAAGCGAGACCTGCACGACCTTGGTCGATTCGTTGGCCTATGTTCCTCAATTTCTCCCCGCTCGGAGTGAGAACTGGTAGAGTGACAGGTGGTTTTGGCGTGGAATTTGATCCTTCGTAAGGTTGCCCCCGGCCCGCCATTAGTCGATAAGCGTTGGGGTCGAAGCCTTCGTTTTGAGTGCAGCCGGTAACCGCTGTTGGTTTGGGAACCGCTTCCACGACGCTTCGTTCCTCTAGTTTTGGCAGAGGAAGGCGTGACTTTTCCCGCAGCGGGTCGGCCGACTTTTGTGATGGCGCACTGAGAGGAGCTTCGCCTTTTCTTCCTTTGTGATTGCGGGATGTACCGTAAGATGGGTATGCGCGTTGTTTTTCGTGTAGGATTGATTTGCGACCGATTTGTGGCCTTGTACCGGTTGGTTGTCACGCTGCTGGCTGCTTTGGAGACACGACTTGAGTCGGTTACGTTTGATGGCGTAATTTGCACCGGAGTTTGCTTTGAAGCTGTATTTTGTGATGGCTGTTTAGGCGCCTCGGTTTGCATTGGTGGCTCGACGATGTAGCCTGCGCCGGAGTGTCCTCGATGTTTGCTGCCTGGTTCGACCAAAGTGCCGGTTTGGTTGTCGATAATACTTGGCATCCGCGAACGATGCTTCGCCTCTCGTGAACGGACTTTTTTCGGGCGCGACACCGCCTTTTGTTCGCCGTTCTCCCAATATTTAAAGCATTGATGGAGTGTGGATGGTACAACTCCATTAGAGTGAAGCCACGGTCGACCCAAGAGCAGGTTGTATGAGGTCCTCGAAGTCGATAACTTGAAAAGGAGTTTCGCCACCATGTCGCCTATGTGTAGCTTGACACTAATCATTCCGGCGTTTCTGTCCCTCCTGATTGAAACCTTGGATGAGAAGAGAGCTTGGAGAGAGGTCGCCAGCAGAGATACCAACGCCCTTCATGGTGCGAATCGGCAGAATGTTAATCAGCGGATCCACGGTCAATGAGCATACGATTGACTTTCTGGTCTCTCGATGTAACCGAGGAGGCGAACAACGGTCTATTGTGATTTTTTTGTCCCCAATTGTATATCCTCCTCTCGAAATGTAATGCACGGAGGGCATGTTACCGCGAGTGCTTGTTCTGCTTTGGAGAGTTGTGGTGGGGATAATGCAACTTCCTCCTCCTTTCTGTAAGGCGGAGTCAGCCCGACCTTTGGCAAGTCGTGCTTCCTCATGAGCAGCAGCTCGAGCTCGGCTTCGAGTTCCTCAGGTTTGTCCAGAATTCGAATCAAGGCTTTTGTCGACCGAATTTCCAAGTCGAGGTCGTCTCCTATCTTGTTCAGCGGCGAAATCTGTTTTAGCGACATTTCGAGGTCATCGCATTCGACGACCGGTCGTTTGCCTTTGTCTTTACGCGCTGCCTGCTCGGGAGGAGCTGTCGAACAGGTTGCCACCATTGCTGGAGACGCGAGGAACTCCTTCGGGAAGAACTCCGCCAGTGTGACGGGTCTTCTTTTCTTTTTGCTTGCCCCCGGGCGCCAGCCCCTGGGGAGCTTTTCTTTGGCGTTTTGGCGGCTCTTTTGTTTGGCGCTTTGCTTTTCGTTTTGATGGTCGCCGGTGCAGTTCGATTTCTCGAATAGGCTTCTTTCTCCGGTGACCAAGATCCACCCTCTGCGTCGGCTGCAGCTTGTTCACGGGGTGCCGGTTTTGGTGCGACCTTAGCCGGCGGTCGTCTGTTGTTGTGAGGTCGGCTGGAGGAACCGGGCTTTGGTCGGTACTCCTTCTTCGTGACCTGTTTCTTGTTTGGCCGAGTTAGCTGATTCGGCTCGGGTCGGATGGAGATGGTATATGAGGAAGCTGTGTTTTGAGCTCCTTCGATCTCAATACGGCCTTGCGCTGCTAGCTCCATGATGCGGTCCTTCAAGACGAAGCATTTCTCCGTCGAGTGCCCAACCAGTCGATGGTATTTGCAAAAATTGGGATCTTTGCTTTTGGATTGGTCGCCAGGTCTTTTGATTTCTGGCAGCCTCAGTAGTTGATTGTCCAGCAGCTGGTCGAGCATGATGGGGACGTCGGCGTCGGCAAAGGGATATGTCTTTGCCTGTCGTTCTTCCAGCGTCAGCTTCTTGAAACCTCCCGTCAATTGTCGTGGGAGGTAAGTCTGCTTGACCTTACTGCCGACTTTGATTGGCTCGACTATATTTGTCGCGAAAGAGGATTTTGATTTCTCTTTCGTTTCTTTGGATGCAGTCGCAGCAGGTGCCTTCCCTTTTTTGCGAGGGTCGGCGGAAGAGGATCCTTCTTCTCCTCGTTCTTCTATTAAGTTTTCCATATTGTGAGCTTACATTTGCGAGCTCCCTCGAAATCTTTTCGCCTTCGCTCAGATGTAGCAGAGGAGGTTCCATCGCATTCCCCGTGAACACATCTCTATTTCGCGAGAGAAAGATTTGAGCTTTCTTTGCAATTTAAGCTCAGGTTCCTCCACCGGTTGATGTAGTCGACCACTTTTTCGCCCCTTTTTCTCGTTTTAAGATTGGCGATCTCGACCCGATGTTACGGGCGCCGAAAATCGTAGAATCGGCTGAGGAATTCTCGCCCAATTGCTCCCAGCTGTCAATAGACTCTTGAGGAAGCTCGATGTACCAATCGAAAGCGTTCCCTTTCAGTGACCGGTCAATTGTTTCACCAACAGGTCACCGCCGGTGCGGGGCATTGTTGCACGCCTCTATGAAGTGAGCGGCGTGTTGCTTTGGGTGGCCGTCGCCGTTAAATTGTTGAAACTTGGGAGGGTGATAGCCGATCGGCATCGGGATGTTCTGAATCCTCTGTGTGTACGGTCTCTTGTAGGCGACTGATTTGTGGTCGCCCGCGCTGTTTCGTACCGCACGGTTGATAAGATCCGTAATAGCATCTAGTGTGAGAGCTGACGGATCCAGTTCTGGTCGGCCTCTGTGGATGGCCACTGGAGCGACGGGCGGCAGCTCGTCGTCAGAAGAAGGATCTTCTTGAGGTAGCTCGGTTGAGGCACTAGTAGTCGGCCGATTTCGGGTCAACTTCTTGAGAGACGCCACCGGTGTTATTGGTGGTTGTGCCCGTCTCTAGCCGTTCGAACATCTTCGCAATTTGATCATTGCGAAGAAGGCGAAGTTGGGCATCGCGAGCAGCCAGTTGGCGCATCTTTTATACGCAGTTGTTCGCTTTTGCTCTTTCGCAGCAGCCTGCATTTCGGCAAGCTGTTCTTCAATCGCCTTAGCGAAGTTGTCATTGCCGCTACCTTGGCGGTTTTGCGTCGGAGTATTTGTCCCCGACGCGAACTTGAAGATATGAAGCCGTCGTTAGTGGCTTCATCGGGAGATGGTCGCTGTGAGGGACCGGTCGGGAAGGCCGGTCGCATGTTGGTTGTGGACAAGTGGCTCGGGAGGTGACTGGGCTTGCGGTGTAGCAGCCACCGGTGAAAATCGGTGAGGTGAGATGGGCGATGTGGCGGTAGGGGAGATCGCTGATGTCTGGCCGGCGAGGTGAGCGGAGGGGTGGTGGACCAGCCTGCTGCATTGAGCTGGCCAAAAGGTCATGGGAGACCATGACGACCGGGAATTATCCGTGGATGATGTTCTTTGAACAAAGGGAAGTCGGCACGAAAGGCGCCCTGCCGTGGAGAGGGAAGCGATGCCCCCGCTTTGTTCATATCGTTGCACCAAAGTGGGAACGATGGAACTTCTTCGTGGACGGCGGTGACCGAAGTCGGGCTGTTAATCGGGCTGTGAGGGGAGGTGAAGCGGCGACAGCCAGATATGTTGGTTTGGCCATCGCCGGCATCGTTTGGCCGCAGATTGGTTTGACTGAGGCCGCGGTAGCCCGAGGCACCTAACACGAAGTTGGCGGCGCGGCGCGCAAGATAAATGGAGCTTGTCCGGTGGACAAGCTTTCGCCGCCGAGCCCTTGTAAGTGGGCGTGTGGCAGGTGGAGGGGATGTCGGAGCGGACGTTGGTCGGAGATGCAACGGCCGATCCTCGAAGCTCGGTGGTCGAGCTTGCAGTCCAGCCGGACGTGGCTGAGCGAAGCTCGAGGAGGCAGTTTGTTTGCCTCTGTTGTTGGTGTTGTTGTTGTTGTTGCCGAAGTTGGCGTTGCTGGCCATGGCTGAGGTTGTTTTTTTTTTTTGGACCGGAGAAGGAGATGAGAGGTAGGAAATGTCCCACCGGCGTGCCAAATCTGTTTCACCGAAAATCCGTCCGTCCGAAGAGGCGCGACGAGAGAGAATATGTCGATTAATAACAGAGAATTTTTGTGTTACAATTTGTGTGTTTCAGTATCAAGGGATGCGAAAGTACAGTTTCCTATGCTTCCTCTCGATTCGATCTCCGTGATCTTGTTGGTGAAGTCGAAGCTTCGCGAATGAACGAACGTCGAACTCAAGTTGCGAGAGCGAGTGTGCACGATCTGTTGTGGCTTTTGTCGGTCGGACGGAGGTATTTGTGCTCCGTGTATCGACTTGTGACGCTGCCGGCGAACGTGTAGAGCTGCTCCGGTTGAACTGTAGAGCGACGAACGACGAATTGCTTGGCTTCGATGGTTTGATAGAACCTCTGTGAGCGAGAGCTTCTCCTCCGAGAAGGAATTTGAGTCCTTCGATTTAAGAGAGGGAGAGAGTTCTTCACTCGTCGGGATATCCTTTTGAATCAATTTTTCTTCACCTGATTTCTCCCCCGGGGCGGGGAACTTCTGGCTATTTGTAGCCGGTCTGTGAGAGATGTTGCCTGGGAAAGGGGATCGTGATCCTCTTTCTGCTGGTGACATTGAGGAAGAAGAGGGGAGGAGGGAGACCAGGATCGTGGCCCCTCTTTCTCTCCTTCCGATTAAAGACCGAGACCGTCTCGTTGATTGGCCGAGGTGGGCAACGAAGCCGATGAAGCATGCCGACTAACGCCGACTCGACCGTTTATGCCGACGAAGACGCCGACCGCGGTCGATGACGGACGATCGCGATGGACTTCGCGATGGGCTGCAACGATGAACTTTGAGGATGAATAGAGCCTACCCACGATCATCGTTGTTTGATGGATCGATGGGTTCTTTGGACTCATCGAATTTGGGCCGTGCACATTTTGGTGCATACAATAATATATAAAAAATAATATAAATTAATTAAAAAACTTCTAAAATATTGAAAAATTAGCTCTAAATAGTGTTTTAAAAACCGAACCGAACCGGCCGGTCCGACCCGGTTGAACCAGAATCAGAGGCCAATCCTGTTCTTATTGACTCGGCCCGGTTCACTAAAATCAGGATTATTTTTGTTATTTTTATTATAGAATTAATAAGAAAGTATAAAGTATAGAGTATAATATTTAATAGTTGAACCATTGGTCCTAGGTTCAACCAAAACCAGACATACTACCGGTTTGATGACCTGTTCGATGTTTAAAACACTGGCTCTAATTGGTAATAACTACAAATTTGATGAACATCACGATCGAACACCCATACCCACATCATGCATGTGACTAGGGATGGCAACGGGGCTGGGTGGGGTGGGCTTTTGGAAACCCACCCCCGCTCCGCAAAAAACCGGGGAAACCCGTCCCTGCGAAAACCTGTCCCGCGGGTTTGATTTCTAAACCCGTCCCCGCCCCGCAGGGCAAAAAAACCCGCCCCGAACCCACGAAAATCCGCCCCGCCCCGCGGGTACCCGACCCGACCTGCCCCACGTACTAAGCCACTATTATATGTTTAATATTAAAAATTTTAAAAATATAAAAAAATTCAAAAATAAATAATATAAACATATAAACATATAAATACCTAAATATATTGTCAAACATAAGAACGTGAGAAGTAGATCGATTTGGGGAGAATGTGAGAAGAGGAGAAGTATGGTTTTTACTTTGTATTACGTAAATGCTCTCTAAAAAACCGCCCCGAACCCGTGACGGGTTCGCTCCCAAAACCCGAACCCGACCCGTGGGGTAAAAACATAAAGCGGGTTCGGGTCGGGGCGGTTCCCTGCTAACCCGTACCCGTTGCCATCCCTACATGTGACAAAAAAAAAAAAGTTTGGCAGTCGCACTCTAGAGCCGGTTTCAAATTTATAAAAGGAGCCCGTACAATTTGATCTCCGATCGTGCATGGAGATCAGAGGCTCGACAGAGTCGCGAACTTCGTAATTCCACGGAGATGGCTTACTTCTTCGCCGCACTCGTCTTCCCAATGTTCCTGGTTTTCTGGATGTTACGACGTCTCCCGAACGCGGGTCTCCGGCGGGGGAAGCTCCCGCCGGGCCCGGTTCCGGCGCCTCTCGTCGGGAGCCTCTTCAGACTCGCCGGAGACCGCCAGCTTCACAGGACCCTCGCAGGGATCGCGGCGACGTACGGCCCGCTGATGAGCCTCCGACTCGGGCAAGTGACCACCGTCATTGTCTCCTCCGCCGCGGCAGCGAAAGAGGTCATGCAGAAGCACGACCAGTCCTTTGCCGGCCGGGCCGTGGTCGACGCTGTCCGTGCCCCAGGTCACGAACACGCTTCCATGGTGTGGCTGCCGCCAGATCAACGCTGGCGGAGGCTGCGGTCTCTATGTAACACATTCATCTTCTCCTCCCAGCGCCTCGACGCGAGCCAGGGCACCCGGCGCCGAAAAGTGGCTGAGTTACTGGCCCACGTCGACGGCTGCGCTACCTCGGGAAAGGGAGTTGACGTGGGGAAAGTTGCATTCGCGACAATTCTGAATCTGATCTCCAACACCATCTTCTCCGTCGATATGTTGCAAGACGTGAGTTCGAAGACGACGGAGGAGTTCAAAGTCTTAGTGGACGAGATCATGGAAGACATCGGGAAGCCCAACCTCGTCGATGCTTTTCCGATTCTCCGACACATCGACCCCCAAGGAATCAAGGGCAAGGTCACATCTTCCTTTGCCAAATTACACGAAATCTTCGAGAAACAAATCGAAGAACGTGAAGCCTCTCGGTCGAGTAGTACTCTCGACTATCACCGGAAAAACGATTTTCTCGATGCTCTTCTTGACCAGAGAGAGAACGGCGTCGAACTCAGTCGTTTCGAGCTGAAGACCCTCTTCCTCGTACGTATATATGTGCCAGTTTGAAGCTTCGATTAATATATTCAATTCGATAGGTAACATTGTTTCTAACAATTTCATGCTGTAAAGTTAGGGTCCGAGGTCCAGATCTGATACCATGTAACATTAAGAGGCTTCTATACGACCAAGATTCCTTTTACTAGTGTATCTGAAGTTACATAGCCTCTATACTAACTAATAAGCCAAGATTACCCAAACCTTTTACTAGTGTATTTATGTGAGACTAAACTATAACACTTTCTTTTTTACTAGGATTTATTCATTGCCGGAAGTGACACAACCTCGGTCACTATAGAGTGGGTAATGACGGAACTGCTTCGGAACCCGGAATCCATGGCGCGAGTGAGAACTGAGCTCGAGGAAGTAATGGGTGAAAGAAAAGAGGTGGAAGAATCTGACATAGCTCGACTTCCATACTTGCAAGCGATCGTGAAAGAGACTCTGAGGCTTCACACGCCGGTCCCATTCCTAATCCCTCACAGAGCTGAATGCGACGTCGAAATCTCCGGCTACACCATACCCAAACACACCAAAGTGATCGTCAACGCCTGGGCTATAGCCAGAGACGGCGAGGTCTGGGAAAACCCAGAACTTTTCAATCCAGAGAGGTTTTTGGGGACGTCGGCAAATGTTGATTACAGTGGGCGACATTTCGAGCTCATCCCGTTCGGCGCCGGCCGCCGGATATGCCCCGGACTCCCGCTCGCGTACCGGATGGTACACCTGATGTTGGCCTCTCTTCTCCGTTCCTTCCTTTGGAGCCTCCCCGGAGCTGATCATGAATTGGATCTGGGAGAAAGGTTCGGAATGACGCTCCATAAGTCCGTCCCTTTAATAGCTGTTCCCCAAAAATCTTGACGATGTAAGATCAAAGCATTTGTTGCTTGCATAAACGGCGACCAAAACAAAAAGTCAAAATCTGAGTTGGTTAGACAACTCAATACTTATATAAGAACACCAAATGATCTTTAATCTATGTTTAAAGATGTATCATGTAATAAAATGAGAGAATCAGAACATTGTATTATGTAATAAAATGAAAAATTGATTTTGATTTATATTTCAGATGATGGCTCGATTGTTATTTCTTCTATCCTATGTCTCATCTTAATGCCAATTTACTGTTCTTGAAGGTCTTGGGTTCTGCTGATCCTGACATCTCCTATTCAGCAAATAAGGAAAAAAAATAATAATAATAATAATAATAATTTTACAATAAAATAATTTGAAGTTAATTAATAATAATATAAATGGACATTAGTTTTAAATTATTTTAATGTTTAATTTATTAAATAAATAACAAATCTGTTTGAAAAAAAAAATACAGCTGACAAATAGGGAAGACTAATTTGGGTTTATCAAAAAAAATTATAGTAAAAAGGATCGTGAATAGGCCATATTATTATATACAAATGGAAAATCTAATTAATATTATAAAAAAATAAAAAAATAAAATAAAACCCTTACCTTCTGTAAAATGAATCCGTTTGAGAAAAAGGGAAAAAGATGGGAGCAGAATGACTCAACAGTAATCAGAGAGAGACCAGGAGGAATTTCTGTTCATCAACAGAGAATAGGGAGAAGATGATTACATGGGAGAAGAGGAGACATGTCATGTGAGAAAGTAGGCAACCATTCAGTTTACGAATGGACAAGGCACACTTGAGGAAGGAAAATTGGAAAGTGAGCCGAAGTGCCAAACCCAAAACTCTCCCCAGTCCCCATCTAAAAAGTTCAATTGAGTTTAACTTGTTACTGCCCATGGCCATGGGACCACTAAGTTACCATATCTCATCCCTAGGGCTGGGCACGGGTTTGGGTTTCGGTTTCGGTTTAGGTTTGGGTTTGGGTTTGGGTTTGGGTTGGGATTGGTTTTTGAAAACCCAAATCCAAAACCAGAACTCAAACTCGACCTGACCTGACCAAAATCCAACCCGACCAAAACCCTAAAAACTTGAACCCAACCCGGCAAAAACCTAATTTTTATATTAATTATTTAATACACCATGAAAAAATATATAAAAAAATTCAAAATCCACGAGTGGGGTTTTGACAAAATCAAACCCAACCCAACCCGAGATCAAGTTAGTTTGTATTCTAAAACCCGAACTCAACCTCAACCCGTGAGTTGAATTTGGGAATCGAAACCTGGGGGTTTTGGTTGGGTCGAGTTACTCGAAAAACCCAACCCGATGCCCACCCCTACTCATCCTCTCTCTCTTTTTCAGGTACACTTTCGTATCCATGCATGCACACGACATTCAATTCGGCATAGGTCCCTTTACACACTGTGCACATGTCTTTCCTAACATTTTCGCTTATTAGAGTATTGATACACAGTACTGGAAAAATTGAATAATGTATTATTTATATCAGAAATATATCAGAAAAATTGAAATATAAGAAAATATACATATATAAGGGATGCTACTCTACACGTACGTGTAGGAAAAAAATTTCAACATGCACTTTTTAAAGAAGAAATGAGGGACATTTTTATAAAAGTAATTTATAATTTTATTTACTTTTAAAAAAATACCCCTCGCATTTATAACAATGTCATTACTTTTTTTTTTTTTTTTTTTTTTTTTTAAAAAGTGCTTGTAGAAAAATGTTTCCTACACTTACTTGTAGGAGATATTTTTTATACACTTTTAAATAAGGAATGAGGGGTATTTTTGTATGACATTAATTCTTATTTTCTTCTTTTAAAAAGTGACATGATTCCATTAAGAAATTCCTATTGATATAAAAAATTCTATAATTGATGTCAAATTAATTTCTTATTGTTACTTATTATTTGTTTCATTATTTTCAGATTTCTTTTTGATATTTGTATTTTAAAATATAGTATTTTTGCAATAACTGGTGGGTCCATGCTAGCCCTATGCGCTTTCATGTAACGTATTTTGAGGGCTAGGGCACCTGTGGCGCAGCAAATCCGGACCTATATATGTATTGTCTACTATAGGACCAAAATACAATATATGAGGACTAAAACACCAGTTACAAAGCAATATATTAAAAAATACATGATAAAATACTAACTAATATTATTAATACTATTATATAGTCTAAACTAATAAAGTCTTATAATTAATTAAAAAACTGTATAAAACATTGAAAAATTAGCTACTACAAAAATTGATGAACATCACGATCCAACATCCGCACCCACATCATGCATGTGACACAAAAAAGAGTTAGGCCGTCGCGTACTTGAGCCGGTTTTGAATTTATAAAAGAGTGCCTTATCGTTACGTTCATGGAGATTAATTTGGAGGAGATGGATTCCTTCGTTGTCGCACTCGTCTTCCCAATCCTGGTTCTATGGATCTTATGGCGTCTCTTGAACACGGGTCTCCAGCGGGAGAAGCTTCCGCCGGGCCCAGTTCCGATGCCGCTCATTGGCAGCCTCTTCAAACTCGCCGGAGACGACCACCCTCACAGGACCCTTGCGGGGCTCGCAGTGACGTACGGCCCGTTGATGAGCCTCCGACTCGGGCAAGTGACCGCCGTCGTGGTCTCCTCCGCCACAGCGGCGAAAGAGGTCCTGCAGAAACACGACCAGTCCTTCGCCGGCCGGGCCGTGGTTGACGCCATCCGCTGCCAGGGTCACGAACACGCATCCGTAGTGTGGTTGCCGCCGGATCAACGTTGGAGGAGGCTGCGGTCTCTGTGTAACACATTCATCTTCTCCTCCCAACGCCTCGACGCGAGCCAGGGTGTCCGGCGCCGGAAAGTGGCTGAGCTGCTCGCCCACGTCGACGGTTGCGCCGCTTTGGGAAAGGGTGTCGACGTGGGGAAAGTTGCATTCACGACCTTCCTGAATCTGATCTCCAACACCATCTTCTCCGTCGATATGGTGTACGACGTCGATTCGAAGACGGCGGGGGAGTTCAAAGCCTTGGTGGACGAGATCATGGAAGAGGTCGGGAAGCCCAACGTCGTTGATGCTTTTCCGATTCTCCGACGCATCAACCCACAAGGAATCAGGCGCAAGGTCACATCTTCCTTTGCCAAATTACACGAAATCTTCGAGAAAAAAATCGAAGAACGCGAAGCCTCTCGCTCGAGTAGTACTCCCGACTATCGCCAGAGAAACGATTTTCTCGGTGCTCTTCTTGACCAGAGAGAGAACGGCGTCGAACTCAGTCGTTTCGAGCTGAAGACCCTCTTCCTCGTACGTATATATATATATATATATATGTCTGTGATTTGAAGCTTCGATTAATATATTCAATTCGATCGGTAATATTGTTTCTAACAATTTCATGCCGTAAAGTTAGGGACCGAGGTCTAGCTCTGATACCCATGTAAAGTTGGGTCAGATATCTAAACGAGGCCTGAGGCTTCTATACCACCAAGATTCCTTTTACTAGTGTAAAACAAGATATATAGCCTCTGTACTAACTAGATTACCAAACCTTTCACTAGTGTATTTATGTGAGACTAATCTCTAACACATTCTTTTTTACTAGGATTTATTCATTGCCGGAAGCGACACGAACTCGGTCACTATAGAGTGGGTAATGACGGAGCTGCTTCGGAACCCGGAATCCATGGCGCAAGCGAGAACTGAGCTTGAGGAAGTAATGGGTGAAAGAAAAGAGGTGGAAGAATCGGACATAGCTCAACTTCCATACTTGCAAGCGATCGTGAAAGAGACTCTAAGGCTTATAGCCAGAGATGACGAGCTATGGGAAAACCCGGAACTTTTCAACCCAAAGAGGTTTTTGGGGACATCGTCGAATGTTGATTACAGAGGGCGACATTTCGAGCTCATCCCATTCGGCGCCGGCCGCCGGAGATGCCCCGGACTTCCGCTCGCGTACCGGATGGTACACCTGATGTTGGCCTCTCTTCTCCATTCCTTCATTTGGAGCCTTCCCGAAGCTGATCGTGAATTGATATGGGAGAAAGGTTCGGAATGTCACTCCAGAAGTCCGTCCCTTTAATGGCCATTCCCCGGAAATCCTGACGATGTAAGATCAAAGCATTTGTTGCTTGCATAAACGGCCACCAAAAATGAAAAGTCAATATCTTAGTTGGTTAGACTACTCAATTCTTATATAAGAGCACCAAGTGATCTTTAAACTATGTTTAAATAAGTATTATGTAATAAAGTGAGAGATTCATAACAATTTATTGTAAACGTGAAATCTGTTGATCGCGAAGAAGACGCGACGAGAAGACAACGATCACAAAATAACTTGAAGAATTTATGGATTCCGATTCTATTATTACTCTGATTCGATCTTCGTGATAAATACAACCAAATATAAAAAGAGAACTATAGTTTCTTCTCGAGCTAAAGATAAGACAAATTTATGGGGTTTTCACCTAAGTGTGATAGAATTGAATCTTCTGTGTAGCTATAATGGCAAGGGACAGAAATAATGGTAGATTTGGCCTGCGTATTGCTACTGCAGAGGTTAGGACGGGTAGGCAGCTGGTTTTAAGCGAAATTGTCGCAATAGAGTTGGACCGGAGTAGTCTGTAACTTAAGCTAGTTTCGACCGAGGTTGTCATAACTGAGGCAAACCTGACGAGACATTTTTTATGACGTGACACTTTTAATTATGTGACACTTTTGATAATGTGACACTTTTAATGACGTAACACTTTTACTGACATGACACTTGTGTAATTTGTAATTTGTAGGATTTTCTTCCCGCCTTGCATGGGGGTATAATAAAATACGTGTCTACAACCATATAATGTAAACTTGCTAAGACTTGATATAAATTATCAATCCTAAAAAAGAAAAACGATTAAAGCTTATATGTTTTATTTATCTTAGCAAATTAATTTAATAAGTTGAAATTTGAAAAGCCAAAGATTAAGAGATTTTATAAAAAAAAATAAAGTTATACCCTAGGAGAGGTTTGTATTGTATTTTTAAAAATTATTCAACTAAATAAATATTGATAAAAGTTACAAAATATCTATTAGGGTTATTTTTGGAAAAAATCTAAGTTTTTTTAATAAAAGGGAAATAGTTTGATAAAAAAAAAAAGGAAAATGGGGACACGAAGCAGAATGACAACACAAAGAAAAGAATTAATAGGCACAAGTACTAGAATGAGCCAATTAGGTCAATAAAGTGAAATAAAGGAGCAAAATGGAACAAGAAGTAGAATGGGGCATGGATAAGAGTGGGAAAACTGAAGTGGAGTGGGGTGCTAAAGCAAAATGGAGGCATGAGATCAGAGCAAAATGGAGGCATGAGATCAGAGCAAAATGGAGGCACATAGTAACATGGAGTAGTGTGTAATGGGGAGATGTAGCAAAATTTTGGTATGCATGGTGAAGAATAAAGACAAGGAGATGATTTGGACAAAAGAGCTAATAAAGTGACAAAGATCAAAAGTGGGATAGGGAGCAAAAAAAAAAAGGGGGGGGATACGGTGCCAAATTGCAATTAAGGAGAAGATAGGAGACATGAAGTGGAATGGGCACATGGCACAAGATTGCAACAGGGAACAAACACTTTCTAGCAAATTAACTAGCCTGTTATGAGGTCGAACTAGACCAACAGGGATGCTGTTTGTGAGAAACAGTGCATCCAACAATTGACTGCTGTTATTGCGTTGCCTGGCTCGGTTGGTACTCCTTATGCATGAGGCATTTGAGATACTTCCCTTGATTCAGATGAAAAAGATAGGATCCAAGCTTCCTGTTCCACTCCTACTAATTAATGAACTACAGTTCTTTTTATTCAAAACTACAAGAATTCCTTGATGAACTACAACCTTCATACTCTTATTAGTTGGATTTTGTTCTTCATCATAGGAATAATTTTCATTATAAGTTATCCATGATTAAGAGGTCGCAGGAATTTTATGAAGATGATTTCCCTTTGTAGGATGGGAAATGCTCATTTGGTCGTTAAATATTTCCTATTTGTCTTCATCGAAGAGCAGATATAATTATTTTTTTAGCACCCATATAATCATGGTGGATTTAGTGACTCGTTTTATATATGCAAGTAATGTTGATACATGGCAGTGCTTTTCTTCTTTAGTTTTTCTTCCTATTAGTAAGGCTTCATTAATAGTATGCTCAACGGTACACTCTACGACCGAATATCATATTTTTCAAGCCTGTATTCAGTGTTCCCCATGGATAAGCCACTTTGAAATCTGATTAATGTACAACAATTGAATGAGAAGCAAAATGCTCATAAGAAAGACAGAAGATGTGACGCACTCGATCTGACCTTCATTTTCTTCCGAGTCCGGTCCATTTACACAAAGTTAATGTCCAACAATCAAAAGGCAAAAAGGGTTATTTCCTACGGAGAGAAGACAGACCGTCCCTTGGACTTATTTAAGGTCTGGCAAAAGGAAGTGAAGCCGTCTACGATATTTTTAGGAAGTGGGAGGGTTAAAGGGGGGATGGTAAAAGGCGGGAGAACAACTTTCTGGCCGGCAAGGCAATCACAAACGGAGGAGGTCGTGAGAGCCATGGCAGGTTGCTGCCTGTTTAGGCCTTCAATGATACAAGAGAAAGCTCCGAAGGTGAGGCAGCTTTGGAGAAGAGCCTGCGGTGCACCTGCAATATAAGCCACCATAAAATCATATATACAAATAAAAGACATCTAAGAAATAGCTCACTTAGCTTCGTGCTTTTCTGATTGGGTTGCAGGAGATTCTACAAGATACAGATAATTGAATAAAGTACGAAATATCCATAAATATAGACAAGAACAAACAATTTCATGACTTCGCCAGTCCCCACAACCAAATTATGGTGTAAATTTTGAATGACTAACAAATCCACAGAAGAGTTTTTTCACAAGTGTCTGGCCAGCAGCCCACTTAACTTAAACCTGGCGAGCAAGAGAAACATAAATCTAGTGCTGTTAAAGTTAAGATCAAACAAGTATTGGCCTTGAGAAATTCAAACAGTGGTAATCTATCAAACCAAAAAATGTAAATCTTTGCCGTCATCACCACAGAGCATAATAGCATGAGTATCTGCTTCTTTACACTCTTTCCTATCCTTAGATAAATTACGGCCCTTTCTTGTCTAATTTAGTAAAAGTGCCAGGGAATAGGAGAGACGGAACTGTCCTATGACAATGTGTTCTCAGGTAACCATATCCCTCAAGGAAGCAGTAAGATAGTAGGCTTCTCCTGGAATGTATGAGCATGAAACCATGACCAAATTTAGAAAAATCATCAAGGATAAAACAGGACATTTGTTGGAGACAAGCAAAGATGGATACATCTCAATCTATTAACTTTTTTGCAAGAAATTAGCTCACTGTAGAATGAAGTCCGGCTATGAGAACCCTCACAGAAACAACCGGGAATCATTATGAAATGGGAAGGGTTTGGTACTTGAGATTTGGGTGAGAAAGCACCACATGTTCGTTGGCCACCAATTAGAAAAGGAAGTATGGGCTTGAGGTTTCCTTGCTTCGGAACCTACGAAATCTTCAAAATTTCCATTCTTCAAACCAGTAATTAAGAAGAGAAAAATGTATCAGCGAAGAGAAAATTTTGCATTCAATTTTCTTCACTCAGCATAGAAGCCCATCGGAGACCTGAAGTAACCTAATAGCTTTCTCCTTTTCAAGATTGAGGACAAAAGTGTTCTATATGGTAAAAAGTGTCAGAATATAATATACCACCTAGGACCACTGAAAGCATTCTCTGTTAGAGAACTAGACCAATGAATGGAGTTACAAAAACAATATTGAAAGTTATCACTTCTTACACTACTAAGACAATGTTCATTCCATGTAGGAGTCTTATGTCCATATAAATCTATAATACCCCATACTGGAAATTGGCAAATAAAGTAGAAATCTAAAAAAGTGTGCTTAACCATCCATCAAAGCATTAATGTGCATTTAAGAATAGGAAAATTTTACATAGAAAGTTTAATTATGAGAAGCAGGGTCAGAAGATAAGAATAGGAGAAATTTTCATACCAGGAAAGCTCAATGCAAGACCAGTACAACAACCAGCGACACCAGCGTTAATGACTGTGAGCAACCAAACCAAGTAAGACACCATAAAAGTAAAAAAGGTAAATAAAAGGAAGAGGAATAGACAATTTCATGGATTCCAAGTCAGACCATCATCTTTTCCCCTAAGTCTCTTCAAGAAACAGACAACAAGGCTGTGAACTCCTGATAGAACTGCAAAAGTCTTATAGGAGCAAAAGGAAGTGTTATTAATAAGGATGCAGAATATGTATTAAGATTAAAAGGTCAGAGTAGTCCACGACAATATAGAACCTCCAGTTCCCTGAATAGTAAAACAAAAATTTCAACAAGCATGTCGGCAAACATGTAACTTTTGAAAATGTTAGACCATATACCTTCGCAGAAGACCCTGCTTCTGCAAAGGAACCTTTGAATCCTTTCTTCTTCAGCAATCCTGTTCCTGAAAGCATATCCATTCTGGAAAGTTAAAACTATAACATATCATTAACTAGACAATGATTGATTTAGTAACAACTAATTGCAGAAGCCACCCCCACTTTAGTTTAATCCACTAATTGGTTTCACTTCTTCAAAATTAAATTGTGCCGTAGAAAAAGTCATTCACGCTAGAATCAAATAATGTCATCTTGAAAAATTTAAATCTTAAAATTATCAGTTGACACATTTTCACAAACAGATTATGTCCAACCCCTAAACCCAAAACCTACATGACAGTTCTCATGAACAGCTCACTTATCATCCTAGCAACGAAGCGACGGAGATTTCAACAGGGGAAGCATACATTGTACAATAAAGTCAAAATCAATCATTTTTTTCCAAATAATAAGCTCACAAAACAAGAAGAAGACAATAAAACACAAACCAAAAGAGTTGCGAAATTATTAACGGAAAAACAGAAAATAACCGAAAGGGTTTAACAATAACTCAAAAGCACAGTTAAATAGACAAGAAAACGAACCGTAGCCGAAGATGGAACCCATGACGGCCCCAGCAGCGGAATCGCCGGCAAATCTAACAAGACAAACAGCTGGAGACCCATTTGCGTTTCCGGTATCCGAAGAAGAACTGTTAAGGGTTTCTTTACCATCCACCTCAGTATCGGACTCGTTGTTCTGGGAAGCCATCTCTTACCGTACCTTCGTCTCCCTTGCTCCCGTCGTCTGCTGAGTCCCGAGTGCTGTTCGCTCCGAATTTTTTTTTTTATCTTCGATAACTTTGGGTAGAGCACCTTTCAGTAATCGGAGTTCCGCGGAGTACGTGACCTGGTAGTCCCGCTCCAACTTCACAAAGTCAGACTTTCTCATTCGAACCCGGCCGAGTACAAGAACCCAGCAGGGCATGCCAACCGGGTCGGGCTAAAACTGAACCAACAGAAAATAGAACTAAAATGAAACGTTTTGGAATATTTATCTTTACTATCTGTTCGTAAAGTCGTGACAGAGTAATTCGATTATATCAGAATATTTTATGTTACAATTGTGTTTGAATATCAAGGAATACGAGTACAATTTCCTAGGCTTCAATCTCCATATGAATTTGGTAAAGTTTAAGCTTGTGGCGAGGACGACGAAATCTGAGTTCTGGCACGAACGGGGACGGTCGGTCGGACGAAAGTATTTGTGTTCCGCGTGTATCGACTTGTTGACGTTGCCGGTGATCGTGTAGAGCTGCTCCGATTGAACTAATGAATTACAACGAACTGCAGATAGCTTAACTTCTTTGGCTTGAAAGAGCTTCTGACGGTTCTTCTCGATAAAAGATTTTTCAGACCTCCGTCTCGAGAGACCTTTTTGTGCGTGAATGAACACTTCGAATACAGTTTTTCCAACCCTTGTGACAGAGCTTTTCTGGCTATTTGTAACCGACTCTGTGCAGTTGTTGAGGGGATCACGATCCTATTTCTAGTGCTTCTTTTGAGAGAGGAGGAAGACCGGGAGCTCTTCCTTTGGATCCCAAGAATGAGGATCGTGGCCTTTTCTTGGCTTCCACCATTGGTGTCCAGACTTGGTCGCTAAATTGAGTGGGCTCATGACTGGTTGCTGAGTGGCGATGACTTGATGAGTTGTTGCTGATTGGACGCTGACTGTACTGATGACGCGGTGAGACGAATGGATCTGGTGATGGGCTGCGACAAGTGATTTCGAAAATTGACGGAGCCGACCGATAGACTGGTGGGCGTTTTGGGTCGTCGCATTTGGGCAAGTCACATTTTGGTGCATACACTATCAATTTCGTAATTTTTCAGAGTTGTCATTAATTTGGATTATAGAAAAATGTAAAAATTAACTTGATTTATTTTTCTCATATATAAAAATTAATGATATAGATATTTCACCACGTATAATACTTAAATTATTTTTACCATTGTTAGGAGTAATCTTTTTATTATAAAATTTAAATTGGTTCTTCTTCCATATATATATATACTCTTCATGTATTCACTTGAATGTTATCTCAAGATCCTTTCTTAATTTTATCAACTTTTTTTTTTTTTTTTTTTTTTATTGTTGTAAAGTCAATGATATATTTGTAAACCAAACAACATTTTAAAGAACAAAGCCTTGAGTATATAAAATACAAACACTATATATAAAATACACCATTGATGCAATGGAATCTAAACACCAAATCAAATCTTCCTTTTTATTGTGACCCCAAGTGACCCAAGAAGGGTCACCCAATGAAGCTACCACTTCTCTAAAATCATGGTTTTGACCTGGCTAAGCTAATTAAAAAGCTGAACCTAACCCGAGTCGAGGGGGTGACCCAACCCGAGTAGAATTTCCGAGTCCTAATAATCTCGGTATGAAGGTCCAAATTCGGATCTCCAGGCTTCTTCATCAGCATATTCATAGGTTCTGGTCCGGGTTTTGTCCTTCTCCTGGCTGAACATCGGTTGCAGTGCAGATTCAGGTAACCGGCTGTCCGCGAGATAATGTTTCATGGTGGTTATCTCCATCGCGTGTTTTCTCTTCATTTTCTCCATTTGCTTCTTCATCCTCTCCATATCTTGCTTTGCTCTTTCAAAATTCTCCTGCGTCAAGGATTATATGGAAGACATCATATAACTCCCCAGAAATGAAGTACCAAATCTGGGCACAAAAAAAAAAAACCAAGCCTGCACTGATTTGGAGTAGAGTAAATGAAAGATAAAATGTTTACTAACCTCTGCAATTGAAGAAGCTTCCTCTGCCTCACGCAGTCTCACAAGTAGTTCCCCAGCAGCGTGTACAGCTTCGGCAGTGTCTCTCAGTTGGATTCTGAGACCCTTATTCTCTTTCTTCAAGTATTCTCTCTCTTTCTCCCTTTCAACTCTTAATGCTGAAAGTTCGGCTGCGAGGGACTCGACAAAACATGATTGAGCACCCTTCGAACCTATTTTTGCGGCTGTCCTCTTCACCTCTGCAATCCCTTCCATGATTTTCCGGTGCTTCCACAGCAGATCATTATATTTCTCTTGCAACTCATTGTAGTGTTCAATAATTTTTGAATGCCCTAGGATGGATCGGTGCAATGCGTCATCCAACTCCTCTGAGAATTTCTTCTCAGAGTTTAGCTCACGTTGCATCTTTTCAGCAATCTGGCGGTTGTTCTCAAGATCGACTCTCAGTTCTTCTGTTAAGCAAATCCACTTGCTTTCCATCTCAGTCCACCTCTGTCTTTCTTTCTCGAGTTCAGCAGTAGTGTTGCATGTGTTTCCTCTCGTTTCAGTAGAATCAACTGGGGAGGAATCACTGCTTACCCACAACTGCTTCTTCAAGCTTTCAATTTCTTCAAGAAATTCTTCCCTCTCTCTCACGTCAAAAGAGACCTTTATAGTCATGAAAATGTATTTTATTAGTAATGATTGTTGTTGAATTATTGCATGCACTGAGGGGTTAAAGAAAAAAAGAAGAGTTTCTTACTTTATCCTCCTGAGCTTGTGAGACCAAATCAGTTGGTGTCACTCCATCAGACAGGCCACCCAGAGGTAGTAACCTGGTCTCCTGATGTGCCTCCTTCCCATGCTTGTAGTTCTCGACCTGTTAATTCTGAAATTAGTAATCTTTCACGAAATGAACACTACCATTAAAAATGCTTCTTTGAGGATCAAACTCAATCAATGAGATTTTACTTGAGAATTCAGTTCTTCAATTTTTGCTGCTTGTTCAGCGACTAAAGTTTCTAGCTTCCTCTCTCTCTCCAAGGCAGCTTCCAAACCACCCCCTGCACCCTGAATTTATGAGCAGAAATATTAAAGAATTAGTTAAGAAGATCAATGAAGCAACAGAATGTATCCATTCTTTAGGGAAGTTAATTTCCTGGTACCTTGGAAGTTCGTGTGTCATCATCTGCTGGTACAATCCACATGTTTAAACTTTCTTGGACCTGGTTTTGATTATTATCAGCATTCTTTTGTTTGCAAGCGGAACACAAGAACATATTGCCAGAATCATCTGGACATGCTTCCATCACTTCTAATGTCTGGATCCCCACATCTGTTTTAAGGGAGCTAGATATGATATCTCCAAAGGCAAATGCATCTGCTGGTTTCTTGGATGATAAGTTTCTCTGGTGTTGGTCTATTATCTGCAAGCCTCTATGAAGGCTAGCAGCCAAAGATTCGGTGGGGCCAGACAATATCTGACTCGACCGTAGAGACAAACAGACGGCTTCACTTTTTATGGTAGACTGCCTAAGAACATCCACACTGATCTTAGAGTTCGAAAGATTTGACATGGAATCAACTGTACTTCTTCTATTCCTTTCTTTGATTTTGGGAGATTCACATAATGCTGGATCAAGCTGAAACAATGATGACTCTTCACTGTTACTTGGCACGTCTAGTTTTTCAATTTTACCAGAATCCTTGAACGAATGTGGACTAGGTTCCTGGTAAGAAGAACTATTTTCCTCAGATATATCTGTGTTGTTTGCCTTATTCGGTGTTTCTTCTGCTGAAGAAGCTTGTTCTTCGATTTTATTTACAGAGGTATCCTTTGCCTCATCCCTCTGCAGATTCTGTAGTTGGAAACATAGCTCTTTTATATCGCCTTCATCAACATCAACCTCTTCTTCTGAGTCATTATTTTCTATTTGAGGTAATATGAGAGAGCGATTAAGGCTAACTCTCAACTGGTTCAAGCTTTCACGGGTATTGTGAATTTTGAAGTGTCTGCTGTCACAACTGAGTGAACTTATCTCATTTGACTTAGCTCTTATAAGCTCTTCCTGTGAGCAGTAAAGCACAAGAGTCAGCTTAACCATTTATTTCAAGAAGAAAAAGTGACACTTACAAAATTTAGAACATGAGTTTCTCTATAGAAATGACCTTTCCCTATTCACAATGAAGATTCTTAAAAATACAACAACAATTTCTCTATAGATGACTGGAACATGTAAAGGCATCACAGCCAGCCAATCACCATCCTTGATACAATACACCCTAAGAATGTAGTTGAAGAATATTCATGAACAAAAGATCACACCAAAGTGATTCTTGTTTGTGAAACAAGGAAGAGAAAAAATTCCATTAAAAAGGCCAACATTTCTTATTTTAGGACAAGCAACAAGAATGAAAAACCTATGTTTTTATCTTTCAAGTTTAAGCATTCAATTTATCCAGATTCTAATTTTCTTGGTAGCTGTCGAAATCTAGGGTACCCCCACTCTAGAAAAAATATTCAACTAGCTATTCTTTAAATCTAAACCATCTGGTTGGTACCAATCTTCTAGCTATGGCTAATTCAGTAATGTTAAAATATGTTCCAAGCTATGTCCAATAGCTAGAATTTGTTGTGAATACCCAAAATTTCTTATCTTTTAACTTTGAAACATCTAAAGAGGGAGGCATTGTTGGTCAAATGTACCTTCAGTTGGCGAATTTGGTCCCCCAGATCATTTACATCATCTTCAGTAATTTCATTCACCATTGCCTTGTTTTGCATCAGTTGTGCCCTTTGTCCAAATCTCAGTGTGCTCAAAGTTTCTCCCTTGCATCTATATTTGACAGAAAATCCATCATCTTAATAAAATACAAAAGATTAGTTTATGTAAGGAAACAAATAGTAACGGATTTAAATGTCTGACCTTTCACTAGAAGAAATAGCACAAATAACAGTTAGCTTGGTGTTCCCACCAAGTGATTCCCGCAATAGATGTGTTAAGCAGGATTCTTTGTAAGGAATATTTGGATTTTTCTTTGAGTCCGCATCTTCTGTAAGAATATTGACCAATTTCCTGCAATTATTCAACGTGGAATACAAACTTCAGCTGCTAAGCCTCAAACCCTTAAATTTTTCAGCTATGATATGATAATGTCAAATCTAAGCACTTCAACCTATTAATGTTTTGCAGATAAAAGTTTTTTGTATGTTTCTTGGATTGTGTTGAACTTGTTTATCAAAACAAGATCATTCCCCAAAGTGAGGAATGGATATTTATTTGAGAAATATTAGCATGCGTATTAATTTTAATTACCAGTGCGTATATCAAATGATGACCTTAGAAAACGTATCAGCATGCAGACATGGAGTCTCATATTAGACCACAGCTACTGTGAAAAATCTTCATCCAACTATAAGCATATCATTGCTTAACTAAATTGAAGCAACAGAAAGTCACATCATGACTAAAACCGTACCCAAGTCGTGAGAGAGACTGGTTTACATTTCTTGCTTCCTTTATAGAATCTCTAGCTGCATCCCCAAGTTTGCTTTTTTCTGATCCAGCTAGATCAATGAAGCTGATTCGGCTGCTCTTTGAACTACAAATACATTTTGAAGAAACACCCTGTGGAACAAAGAGTTAGTTTAATCCCAACGCCTTCTTTAAAACAATTTCCAACTAGTCAATGAGAGATGGAAGAGAAATGTGGCGTTCTTACTATGTAAGCATGAAAATCACCTGTTAAAACTGAAACCTTTTAAAGCTAAAATAATCTTACTCTAAGAATGCACAGATGTAATATCAAGGTTATTTAAAATTTTAAGAAGAGAACATCAATGCAACAAAAGTAAGAAAAAGGAAATAACAACATTCTATCTTCATCTATACTTAAATTTCCATACCTTGGTCCAAGATTCTATGACACATGAGAAAACTATATGAGATCGAGAGCTTTTGGAATTTGCACTGGTTGCACCAACTTTTCTATTTGAAAGCCCCTGGACATTAATGACATGTTTAGTGACTGTAGTTACAGTACAAGATAAGCATAACAATTTAAGTGAACAAAGACAGCAAAAACCAAGATAACCACAATTCGCATATCAGATGAAATCTTATAAATAACTCTTTATTTCAGATAATGCCTTTGCGTGAGATACAATTCCTCATACTGTAAAACATCAATGATTAAGACAGTATGTCAGTCAGAGAATTGTACACTAGCAAATAGCATTGGATAGCAACTGGTTTGCTTGAGAACTAGATGAGATGTATTTTTCAGTAAGCCTAATCACTACTCGAACAAGAGCAACTTTTCCAAAGAAGAAAAAGAAAATAAAGGACTGTTTCTCCGGGTCTACTATCTACCCAACAAGTGTTATGGTGGCAACCACCCACAAAATACAAATGAAAGAAGCATACAAGTCAAGTTGCGGCAGCAATGCGACCTACCTTAATCAGTAGGAGAGTAACATCATCTAGTTCAGACACATACTCTTCCGTCAAATTCTCTACATAAAAGCCAATCTTTGCATCATCCCTTATCTGTTAGACACAAACAGTCTCAAGAGTCAAAACTCAAACTCCTTCAAATGTTAACAATCTGCCTACTTAAAAACCAATCTTTGCATCTTTCTTAATATGTTACCTGGAGATTCCTCATGGTTGGGTCGAGTAAATCAGTAATTTGTTCATTATAAATCTGTTAAATAGAAGGCAGCATTAAGAATATGAATAGTTCGTATATAGAAAGTCACAGTAGATTCTCAAAGCCACGTTGAAAATGAGAGGATAAACTCAATACGCTTAGTTAATCAATACCTCAAGAAATGAACAACGGCAGTGGTAATTCGTCAATCTTTCTTCGGAATTTCCCTGCTGCTGCAGAGGAAGATAAGAAGGAACATAACATGTAAATTCTCTTTTTAATCTCTTTTTTTATGATGATTGAAAGAGTGAAGTAGCATACTCTTTGAATTTCGGAAAATAACATATTGAAGATGCGAGGTACAAGGCCCTGATGCGAACTGGAGGAACAGCCTTCAACCATGGCACTAGGTGGACCCCACAATGTGTAAGTCTTGCCACTTCCCGTCTGATAATCATTCAAAGGCATTCTTGGTATGAATTATAAAAATATTAAAATGAAAAAGAAAATGGATTTTACAAGCATATACCTGTCCATATGATAATATTGAAGTGTTAAAACCAGCTAAAGAGTCCTTCACCAGGGGTACCCCTACCAAATGGAACATTTCTTCCTGAAAAAGAAACGTTTCTTTATTTATATTATCTTCCGACCAGGTTCGAGGATAACACGAAATTAATGTGATTTAAACCCTTACCTGTGTGGTATTCGAGTCAATAACGGAATCGAATGTAAACTTCTTATCTCCGACTGACAATGAATTTGCAGAAACCTTCTTCACGATGAGGTTTTCTTCTTTCTCAAGGCCACCCACGGGTCTGATCCTAGCAAGGACCTGAAAAAGAGTCACAAAATAAATCTTTAAAATATCCAGGCAAGCGTGGAAGTCATAAAATTTCAGCAGAATATAAAAAGAAATGTAAAATTGAAACAAATCCAAGAATATTTTGGACAATAAATAAAATCAGGAAGCAAGCTATGTTCACGAAAAAGAAAAGCCGCACTGGACAAGCCAAGAAAAACCCTCAGAAATATAACAATCTCGTGAACTAGCAGAAGGCAAGAACTGAGGATACAAAAAAGCAAAAACCATGGAGCTTCACATGATCAAATCAGGTTACCTTGACGCTCGAATCGGGTGGAACAGCCGGTGGTTCTTCTTGACCACCAGATCTATTGCTGTGACCATCCACAAGCGAAGTTTTTCTAGAACCCTTTTCATCAACATGAGAAAGCAGAGATCTGCCACCGGCGACATTTGGATCAACATTTTCTCCCCCAAATTTGGATCGCCGAAGACCGAAATTCATCTGTTTGAGTTTGTCGGCAACAGATTTGGGCTGCAAGTGCGGGACTGACTGAGACGAATTTGATTTAGACGATCTGCTTCGACGAATTTCGTCGCTCGGCTTCATGATCCTCTCTCTCTGTTCTTCTCGGTCTCTGGTAGAGAAAGAAAGAGAAAGCTCAAATTTCAAAATTCAGAAGAGCGGGGAGAGAGCGGCGTGAGAAAAAGACGTTGTCGCTCGTGTGGGACCGATAGACGTTTAATTTTTTATTTTTTTTATTTTTTTAAAATCCAGGTCAGAGAGACGTTAGATTGGCTTTCGGTGACGAGAATGCGGCCGTGCCTCTTTGGGGATTCCAAAGAGACTGATTAAGACCGTCGATTGTTGATCGGACGATCATGGCTGTCGTTCCTCATACTGACAGTAACAAGCTATTTAGTAATTGTTAAATTAACCGAGGGTAAAAAGGTAATTAGGTATCCCTAATGATGCAGTTACTGTATTACTGATATAAGAGCTTTCGCATTCCACTGTTTAACTTGCTAAAAGATTTTCACCCGACTCATCAACGAGATCAAGAATAAACGGTGTTGTCGCTCTTGCGTAATTAGTAGCTATATGAAACTAATACACATCGCGCAGTTAGAAATATCGAGTAAATATATGGGTGCATGAAATTAATTGAAGATGCTGATTGTGATATTGAAGGCTTCTGGTGGAATTACTAACATGGAGATGAAGAAGCACATGCAGGCATGCAGCTGCAAAGTCTAGCTGGACCAAGGGCTCACTATGGAAACGTCTTGACCTTAGGAGAAAGCTTCCATTCGAGGAACATTACCCATGCAGGTGCATCCAAAATGTGAATTCAACTTGAATTTAATCATGAAATGAAGTGTCTTGCTCACCAACTTGAAGAGCCCCGGCCCCTGTGGTCCTATATATATAACTCTTAAATACTTCAATGGAGTACTATATACATGATCAAGAAAGCAAGCATCAGGTATCCGACGGTCGATCGAGCACGTAAAACGATGATCTACCCGTCGGTAGATCATCCTACGGTTGCTAGCAACATGCACACGAGAACCCAAAGGTAAACAAGTGCTACTACAATGTCTAAAAACTTGTAACAACTCCTAAATGATGAGTTTTGTTGGATAAATTAATGTCCCCCACCTATATATAATTGTAGCCCATGCTCCACATATCAGGCAAGTTGTCTAATTAGTTGAAGAGATCTTATGCTTTTCATTCAAACGTTGATAATTAACATGCATACTACACCCCATACCTCCTGAGAGATATGAATTAAGACCTTATATATACTAGATACACTAGAAGACATCCTATATATATATATATGCTGAAGAAGAAGAATGATGCAGAGCTTCTATTTTTTAGCTCTATGAACCAAGTGTATATATCTGGCCTCCTTGTCTAGTGGCTAGGTTGTTTACTTTTGGCCTTGGCATGAAAGTTAGAAAAGCCCCTAATTCTATCATTTTACATATTTAAGTCAAACTGCATGTAATGAATAGGGAAAAGAGATTGGGAATAATATAACATAGTGACAGCAGCAGCAGCAGCAGCAGCAGAAATTAAACCTCTTAAAAACTGAGTTTCATCGATCCTTTCAACAGTATCATAAGTTTGAATAATTCAATTGGCAAGAGTCAAGCTATATAAAGAAATAAACATATCAAATTAAGCTTCCATACCCAACAATTATCGATCGCTTCCATGTTCTCTTATAACATTGTGTAACTGATGATCAGCTTTTCATAATCAGTATTTCTAGCAATGTTCTCAAACCCGACCTGGACAGTGACCTGTAAAACTGGTTGGGTTGGATCAAAATGGTTCAATCGGCAGGTCAATCCAGTTGAACCGTGCTATATAATGTCGGTATAACGCTAGCAGTTAATATAACCTCAAAACTATCTTCATCTCTGACTTCTTCAAGCTCATTACCCCGCATCGACGACGACCATGAAGGTAAGTAATCCGCTTCTTCCCCTTTTCTTCTCTCCCTCTTCTCTCTCCTTCTTCTTCCTAGCCTCTTTTTGTCTTCCTCTTCCTCTCTCCTCAGCTTCTCTGCCCTTCTTTAATTTTCTTCTTCCTTTTCTCCCTCCCGTTTTTTTTCTGTTCTCCCTCTTCTTCTCTTTCTTTTTCTCTTTCTTTTTCTTTCTTCTTACTTTTCTTCTTGCTATTTTTTTCTTCTCTCCCTCTTCTTCCCTTTCTTTTTCTCTTTCTTTTTCTTTCTTCTTACTTTTCTTCTTGCTATTTTTTTCTTCTCTCCCTCTTCTTCTCTTTCTTCTTCCTTTTCTTCTCTCCCGCAGTTTAATTTGGCCCGTCCGCTGGGTCGATGGGTTACCGATTAGACCATGAAACCTGATCAGGTTAAGCTGGTTTTTGAATTTAGCCGGGTTTTGTTGAGTTTAACCTGGAAAAGAGACCGGGTTGGGTCCAAACCGGTCGAACCGGCCGGGCCGGGTCTAATAACACTGATTTCTAGAGTAAATTAGAATTCTATAACGTTACTAGAAATATTACTATGCTCAATATAGATATATGACATGAGTATTAATGATATATATCGTGTTGACCAAAATATATAGTTTATAATTAACTTAATTATGACGCGGTTTCTCAAAGCTGTTCCAAGTAATTAAAGATGTTTAAGATAGAGGAAGACCGTCTAAAGTCCTGGTTCAGAAAATCAAATATTCCCCAAGCTAGCCATTCAAAGTTGGATAATTAATTGGACTCGGTCATCTACTTCTTCCTTTATATATAACTTTGTACTTTCCTGGCCTTTTTCCTAGCTCGCTCAAAGAGGAATTAATGGAAGGTGATCGTGCAGGGAAGATATTGGTGGCGTTAGTGTTTGGGCTCCTCCTGGTGCTAGGCGGTGCAGCTCGTCCAGTCCCTGCAGGTAGAAGTGGTAGTGCTGGGTATTTTGATCGAAGAAATATTAGCAGCGAGGTTTGGAGTAGTTATGCGACGATGATGGAAACGAGGGATGCTCTCATCCTGCGCTCCAGTGGCGGTGGCGGAAATCCTGCTCCTCAGGGCAATGAACATGGACGTGGTGCCTAGCCTTACAGCTAGCTAGCTCGGAATTCATTTGGCCAAATATATTTCTCATTCTTAATTTTGTTCTGTAGATTTATAAATATATACGTTGTTGTTCAAATAAATGAAACTCCATGACTAACATTTGTTTAGACACTGGTGGTGTAACATATATTATTTGTTATTCTATGTTTAATAAATGAAAAAAACAAAACCCTTCTTGTATTAATGAGAAATTAATCCGATTTTTGACAAGTATATATGTACTAATCTGATCTCTCCCTCTCCCCCTCTCCTCTCTCCTATCTCTCCCTTTCTCTCTCCCTCCTTACCTCCATGTCAAGGTATATGACTATATGTCAAGAGTACTATTTGTGACAACATAATTAAACAAGCAATTTCTATAGTACTATAAGAAATTAAAACGTGCATGGGAAATCGTTTCTGTAAAATCTATTAACGACGACGGTTTAAATTAAACCATCGGCATGACTTTTACCTATGCTTTTTAATTTCTCCATTTTAATATAATAATTTTTTTATTTATGAAAGTTTTGTTTATACTTAATTTAATTATTGAGTTTAAAAAAATTGTCCAAAAGGATATAGTTAATTAATTTAGTAAAAGTTTCATTTCTCTCTCATACCGCGCGGGCTAGCTGTGAAGAAGGATACCTAGCTTAGTGATCATTTAGATTATAATCACGTGGTTAATTTGCATTCTCAATAATTAATTGTTGGTAGCTAGTCAAATATACACCTAACAGATTAATTTTCTATGAAACATATCCATTAATATATCATGTATATATGATATGTATTCTGTCATCTTTTGTGCGTCAATTAAATATGATAACTAATTAATAAAAAATCTTCCTTGAATCTGCATAATGTGACCATAATTTATGGGAGGAACCTTTTCAAGATTAATATACGGTAACTTCTTATTAATTAGTGCCTTAATTATCTCTTTAGCTACATAATAAGGAAATTGTCTGGTTGTTTATCCACTGGTATGTATTGGGTGGAAGCCATAGAAGACGTACTCTATAATTAAATAGGACTCAGATGCAAAGACATTTCACCATAAAATGTTAATGCATGGTTCTCTCGAGTAGTACTCTTTGTCCTCGTTTATTACTCTTCCTTTTTTTCTATATATGTTCTCTGGAATATGGATGGTACTGCGGCATGTTAATCACCCCTTTGGATTGGGAGAAGTGAGGAATCTCAAGATGAGATGTTCAATCCCCAGCAACTCAAACTATCAGAGATTGATGGGGGATATTTACCTCATGAAAGTAAGATATTTTCTGAAACTTGAACTATATACTGTCTTTGGTGACTGCATATATTACTGACTGCTTTTGAATTTCTTTTAATTTGCAGTGCCTAGTCTGGATTGCATGAAAAGTTTCACAAACTAAAGTCACATATTTTCAAAAGGCCCTGGTCCATATATATATGGGGCATGAAAATTTTCATTCAGAACGCCCAAAACATGCTTCTTTATTCTCTCATGCATCCCAAGAACTAGGTTTGGAGTTTTTCAGTGTCTCAGTGATTGTGTCTCTGTTACCATATTATTTTATATAGAGTCAGACCCATTTGTAGTTTCATACAAGTAATGAATTATCTGACTTGAGGAAAACTGCATGTTGATCAGGAATTATTTTTTGGAAATGTCTATATATCTTACACATTTACTTTTTCTTTTTTGTGGAGAACTTTTTTATTTTCTTAAAGACTAGAGGTGATGTATTCAAAAAATTTCGTCAGAAATAATTCTTAATTTGACCCAGAAATATATATATTATGGGTATAAAAGATTCTAGAATAAGTATTTCTAGGGTATTCAATTCTAGAAGTTAGTAATATGCCATTCAAATGTGTAAGATATGTATAGACGACGAAGACCTGCTCCCATGCACATCCTCGTTCAGAAAATCAAAACCCCAAGCCATTCAAAGTTGGAAATCGAATGCATGTGTTGAACAATTGGTCTTGGTCAAGAGAAAAGTTCAAATTAATTGCCTCAAATAGATCGATTACGGTCTAAGCACTAAGCAGTACCAATTAAGTGGACCTTATCAATATTGAAAAACGTCAAAGGACGGCGAGGACTTCCTGGCTCCTCTATATATGTATAACCGGACGTAAAGTAAGAATAATAGACGGGTTCTACGTACGTGCGTGTACGTAGCAGGGTTACTAAGAAGTTATAAGCGAACTCTTGTATTTCCCATGCCCATTTTGGACGGTTCATGATACACCATGAATCGCAGGGGCTTGGAAAGTGCGTAGGAAACCATCCCAGTGCCTGTACTTCGCGATTTATGGCATGGAGCAGTTTGAAGGTTAGAGAAAGGAATCGCAGGAGAGCAGGAGAGAAGAGGAGAAAGAGGAGGTTGAGGCAGAGAGATTAGGTTTTGTGTTGTAATGTATTGCCCTAGACTCGGGCTGGATTGTCTTTATATTACTATTTTAAAGTAAAAATAATTACAACGCCCCTTATAATTATAGAGTAGGTCTAAATCACACTTAAACATCTCAAGTTAGAGCTAATAACAAAATGCCAACCAGATAAATACTATAACTATGCCATAGGAGTCGTAACAGTTCATATTTTTAGCCAACCACAAATAGAAATGGGTTGGCTCCCTCCATGTTCCCATCAGGGACTACCTCTGAAGAGTTTAGATCAGGTGGTGCACGCTCCACCTTCAAACAGTGAAGCGCCCAATTGCAGGGTGACACATACTCAACCGAACGGTGGGCCTGTTATAAAATGGTGGCGTGTGTCACCCTGCGATTGGGCGATCCACCGTCCGGAGGTGGTGCGAACACCATCTGATCCAAAATCTACCACAAAGTCCTCATTGATGGATCTACAAGGGTCAAACAGGAGTGTGAAGTAGGAGTTTGAACTCGAGCTTGACTTCGAGCTAGGAAAGTACTGATTGTTTAAGCTGACCTTGAGCTTGGCTCGAGTCTAAATTAATAAAAAAAAGTAACACCTTTTTAAGAGTAAGAAAACCATATGATTAGTAATTAGTACCCCATCAATCAAACAAAAATACTAAAAAAATAATTTTTATTATTTTTAGAAAGAAAAGTTTGCGTTGTTTAATTTCTTAGTTTAATCTGATCTTTATTGTTATTTTAATTTTATTTCTAGATTTTTATATATATTTCTTAAACGTCCACTTCATTATTTAGTGTATAAAGTTCAATTATTTCCCTGTATACACTAATTAATTTCTTCTTAGAGTCTTAACTTTTCAAGTAGATAAGAAAATTTTTCTAGATCTTCAAAATCTTTCTACTTAATTTTAACTTGATATATAAGGGGTGACAATTCATTGAGAAGTTGCAAACGTCCATCGATTTCATCTTACTCTCCTTGTGAAGAAGTGACTCTAACTTGTCCTGTAAGTCCAAATATATGTATTACACATTGTTAGTTTTTGCGTAGATTGAATCATATAATAAAAAAAGATGGATTCTCTGAATTTCAAGATCACAAAACTTTAGATTGAACCTGCTACTCGTACAAGGCGCAACTTACTTTTGGTGATGACTACTTTTGTTATCTTTGGTGACAGTTGAGTCCAGGAGCTGACTTTCGATTGACTCCCGTGGTCCTGACTCACTTCCGTTATGTGCAGCGCTGACTCGACCCGAACTGAATGAGACCACCTGAGCTACCGCCCAGAGCTCATACGCTAAGCAGTTTTGAGTATCATATCCAAAGTATGTTGATTATATCAATACTATCATAAGTTGAATAATTCAATTCGCAAGAGACAAGCTATATTAAAGAAATAAAGATATCAAGCATGCATCCATCAGTGCTATACCTATATATATAACATTCAAAATTAACTTATACTTATTAATGGACCACTACTACAAGGTCAAAGCTCATTTTTTTTCTTCCATATCCTTTATTTTCTGTGGCATCAAGCCTAATCTGTAAAAATTACATTGTACCTTTTAATTCTTAATGAATCCTATTTCTCGCTTAATTTGTGTAAAAACAGACACTGTGTAAGTGAGCTTTTGACCTTTATCTGTGTTTTACCCAGAAACACACAAAGTCGGAATAACAACAAGTTTTCATTTATACTCTTAAGAAATTTATAACTCAACGCCAAATATAATCTTTCCGTCCTTAATTTGACTAGTCATCTTTGACCTCCATTATCAACTCATCTGATTTATACTCAATCCCTATTTATTACCAGTCCATCCATATCTCCATCACAAACCAATTAATTAAGATTAATTGCCTCACAAGAGCCGTGCTCCTTCCTTTCTCCTTCTTCAATTAAAAACCAGCTGATTGCCGCCCTCAATCCTAAAAGTCTAAAAACCCAGAAATTTTTCAATTGACCATAAATATTTTATGGGTATATAATATATAACTGTGTATATATATATGACATTTCATAATAATAAGTATCTCTATTTTCTAGAGTAAATTAGAATTCTAGAGCTAATCAGTGAGGTTACAAGAAATGTTACAATGTTCAATATAGATATATGGCATGGTAATGATATATATAGCTATTGACCAAAATATATAGTTTAATTTCTCAAAGTTACAAGTAATTAAAAATGTTTAAAATAGAGGAAGACCATCTACAGTCCTAGTTCAGAAAATCAAATATTCTCCAAGCTAGACATTCAAAGTTGGATAATTAATTGGACTCGGTCATCAGAAAAGTTCATATTTGCTGGCATATATATATATATATATATATATTAAAATCTGAAAGTATGGCGACTTCTTCCTCCTTTAGTCCTTTATATATAACTCGGTACTTTCGACCCTTTTTCTTGCTCGCTCAAAGAGGAATGGAGGGTCATCGTGCAGGGAAGATTATAATGGTGGCGTTAGTGTTTGGGCTCCTCCTGGTGCTAGGCGCTGCAGCTCGTCCAGTCCCTGAAGATAGTACTACTGATGATGGGTATTTTGATCTCAGAAGAATTAGCAGCAAGGTTTGGAGTAGTTATGCGACGATGATGGAAACGAGGGATACTCTCATCCTGCGCTCCAGTGGCGGTGGCGGAAATCCTGCTCCTCAGGGCAATGAACATGGACGTGGTCACTAGCCTCTCTCAGCCCGGAATTCATTCCGTCAAATTAATTGCTCATTATTTTGTTCGCATATGTATATGTTGTTCAACTTCAAATAAATGAAACTCCATTGCTAATATTAATTAATTTGTTCAGACATGGCTGGTGTAGCATTATTTGTTATTCTATGTTTAATAAATATAAAACCGGCCGTTACTGTTAATGAGAAATTAATCCGATTTTTGACAGCTTTAGAAATTAATCTCTCTCCTTTCTCCCTTTCTCTCTTCGTCCCCCTCCTTACCTCCATGGGAAGGTATCAAGAGTCAAGACTGTTCGTAATATGGATGGCAACGGGTACGGGTTAGCGGGGAACCCGCCCCGCCCCGACCCGCTTAAAGCGGGTTCGGGTTTATATTTTTACCCCGCGGGTCGGGTTCGGGTTTTGGGAGCAGAACCCGTCACGGGTTCGGGGCGGGGACGGGTTTTGCCCCAAAAACCCGACCCGACCCGTTTAATTCTTATATAAAAAAATAAGTTTTAGAGGGTATTTAAATAATATAAAGTAAAATATTACTTTCTTACGTTCTCCCCTTATGTTTGACAATATTTTTAAGTATTTATATGTTCATATTATTTATTTTAAATTTTTTTTATATTTTAAAATTTTTAATATTAAACATAGCTGGTCGGGTCGGTACCACCTGGGCGGGCGGGTTTTCGCGGGTTCGGGGCAGGTTTTTTGCCCCGCGGGGCGGGGACAGGTTTAGAAATCAAACCCGCATGGCGGGTTTTCACGGGGATGGGTTTCCAAAAACCCGCCCCGCCCCGCCCCGTTGCCATCCCTAGTTCGTAACAACATAATTAAACAAACAAGCAATTTCTAGTAGTACTGTATCAAAAGTAAACGAGGGAACTTAATTATTTAGCAAATATTATTGGATGTGACTACATCAGAGCTCTGGACAAATATCGTGGAGGCCTACAATAATGAGATAACGTGCAGTGGCAAGGCATATATACTAGACCATCGCCACCACAGTTTTTTATAATGGTTTGATGCTATAATAATTGAAAAAAAACATAAGTTAATTAATATATATTTACCAAATGAAAGTAAGTTGTTGATCATATATATATATATATTTATTTATTAGAATATTTTTTGAAACTTGAACTATATACTATCTTTGGTGGAGCCTTAGGCAGGAGGTCTCATCCGGGTCATCGTTGCGGGAGGTCTCAAGTCTGAGTCTTCATAGCAGTGATAGAAACAACGGTGGTGTGTGTCACCTTGCGATTGGGCGTTCCACCACTCGGAGGTGGACATTCGGAGGTGGAGCGAGCACCACCTGATCCAAACTCTACCTCAAAGTCGTCATGGATCTACAAGGGTCAAGCTGAGCTTGAGTTTGGCTCGAATCTAAATTAGAAAGATAGTAACACCATTTTAAGAGGAAGAAAACCAGATGATTAGTAATTAAGTAGTACCCCCATCAAACAAGAACACTAAAAGAATAATTTTTATTATTTTTAAAAAGAAAATTATGCGTTGTTTTAATTCTTGGTTTAATCTGATCCTTATTCTTATTTTAATTTCATTTTCTATATTTTTATATATATTTCTAAAATGTCCACTTCATTATTTAGTGTCTAAACTTTATTTCCATACGGTAATTAATTAATTTTTTTGTGGGTGTATAAGATAATTACAAAATAAATAATATTTCTTCTAGAGTTAATTAACGAAGCAATTAGAACTACGGCCAGATACATATTGTTTAGATACATGGCATGAACAATGATATAATAGTTCATCAAAATATACATTATATCAACTTCTTACACGGTCTCTTGACATTCCAAGTACTCAAAAATCTTCGTGTTAAATAATTTTAGACGAAGACGTTCAAAGTTGGAGAACATGCATAGATTGTAGAACAATTGGACTGGGTCACTAGAAAGGTTCACCTTCTCTGGAAATAAATCAAACTGACTATGTAAGTAGTACCTGATTGGCGTCTCGGACTGATTAATTTAAAGTGCGTAATTAATTTCATATAATTAGAATCGCAGATTTTAGATTGCGCTAGCCTTACTATAAAGCAGGATATTACTGGGGTATCTCTGCCTTATCTCGCTCAGAGAAAGAGAAATGGAGGGTCGTCGTCGAGCAGGCAAGACATTAGTGGCGTTAGTGTTTGGGCTTCTCCTGGTGATCTGCTGTGGAGCTCGTCCAGTCCCTGAAAGTGGTGGTGGTGGTGGCGGCGATCTTGATCCCGGAATTGGCACCAGGGTTTGGAGTTATACGACGATCATGGAAACTAGGGATGCATTCGTTCTGCGCTCTGGAGGCGGTGGCGGAAATCCGGCTCCACAGGGCAATACATATAGCCGCGGGAGGGAAGCTAATCTGCCGAAGGCTAATTAATGTTCATTAATTCTATTGTAGATGTTGTGCACTTAAAACCCAGTTTGGGACTAGGTGTCTAAGTCCACCCAGTTACCCAAATTAATGTTCTGCTGTTTACTAGTCAGAAGGTATAATATTGGAAATAATTTTTTTTTCCATTTCAACAAATCCTATGCTTCAAAAGCATGCACAAAGCTTACTAACTGGGATCTTAATTGCCAACAAATTTACAACAGTTCAACCACAAGTGAACACAACAAAAGGAGCATATATTCTCCAAAAAAAAGTCTTAACATCATCATGTACACATGAAACTCTTGTAGGACTTCACATTTCCAGGTTGAATCTGTAAGTGGAAAAGCAGCAGTTTAGGCAATTAATTTGTCACAGTTGATCATCATTCTGAAGGCTTCAAATCCAAATCTTCATGCTGTTCTACTCTCTTGATCAGATACTGGCAGTCCTTTCTTTGTAGGATAGAGCACATAGTGCTGGAAAATGAAGAGAAGGTCGAAAAACACTACTTCCTGAAAACAAATTGCAGAATTTTATATGAAATAAAAAGGTGGATTACTACTAGCATTTTGCAATTCAATTATTGAAATGGAGAAGGGTTTTTTTTGTACCAGGGAAAGCAGAGTCTTGCCAATATTGCCATAGAAGTTCACTAACGTAGCTGCAGGACCAGAAAATAATTATGATTCACTAAATTGCTTTAAAAAAAAAAATTCTGAAAAGAAAGAAAGATTTGATCACCCATTTGGATTCATTTACTAATTCTTTAATTCTTCCAAATGTTCTTCTAGTTTAATGATATTTTTTTCCCTCTTTGAATCTGTTGCTTCTCACAATTACTAAATAAATCAAAAGTTTCAATCAGTAGAATAAGAGGGAAACTTACATTGATCTATAGATTGCACAGCCATCTGTGCAAAGTTGGTTAAACCCCCAAACAAATCTAATAAGATGTTGCCAATGCTCCACCCTTCTGTGCTTTTCCTCCTGAAATTCATGAAAGCCTGAAGAAAATACAAGTAAAAGCATGTAAGATCACTGATAATTGTGAGTAAAGTTTTTAAATGATTCCACAAGGAATTATTGAAACCTGGGGGATGTACTTGATGGCTGTCATAACAACTTGGATTGTGCTGCAACAGATAAGAGCAAAAGATGATCAAATTGCCATAACTAAAGCATGGTTCTGAATTTTGATCTGATAAAATCATAAAATAAAATGGAGGAAAAGAACTGAAATTAATAGATATCTGCAGTTTCAGAGAGGCATTTACTTGAAAATATTGGCAAGCCAAAGCCATTTATGATCTTTCCATGCTATGACAGTGCAGATTACAGCAGCAATCCACACGATAGAAGTTATTGCAATGCAGGTCTTTGAAACCTTCTGTTTTCCTTTCTGCACCATGAATATGAACAATTAATCAAAAACTAACATTTTTTAGAAGGCCTGAAACGGCGGAGAAAAAAGGACAGGGTTACTAATTACCTCATATGTGAGAACTTGGCACAAGGTAGTGGCTGTTAGCAGAACAGCATGGATTGAGAAGGCAACATCGTTGGCTGCTACTGGAATCATCTGGGCAAACGAGGGGGATAAACAAACAAACAAACAAACAAACAAACAAGGTAGATGATCAGAGCAGTCCCTGCTTTCTCATGAAATTAAAGAGGGAAAAAAATAGAGACTAAAGGTAAGCTCTGTATTATCGGAGATGACGAGAGCTGCATGCAAAGGCTTGGAACACTAATTAATTTTTCAATCAGAAGATAAAGCAAATGAACTGGAAGAGAAGACCACCTCGTTATGTCCATATTTGTCTCTATACTGTCTCTGAATAACCGGACAGAAGAACACACAGGCGTTGTAGATGAGGTAAGAAGAGTGCTTTGTCATGTTCAGGACCAAGAAATCGAAGTTCAACCCAACCACGCTGTAAAAGACAGACAAAAGAAGGGGTGCCAGCCACCCAGAAAAATCTAAGCTCGCAGAAGAAACACAAAAAACCCATGAAGAGAAAAGAACAGGGCAACCCATTTGTTACCTCTTTCTCCTGTAATTGAGAATGACTTGAGGGTAGAAACTGAAAGACCAAGCCACAAAAGCAACCCATCCCAGAACCTGATATACAATCTCGAGAGGGAGAGAATTCCAGGAAGCCATATTCTCATGCACAATGAATTAGAACGGAAGAAGAGAGCCTCCCTGTATATGAAGCTGACATGCAGAATTGCTATGGAAATATGTCAGAAATATAGAGAAGGTAATGGGGGAGGGGGGGGAAGTTTTTGCCAATATGGAATGAATTTGAGAAAACCCAGTTTCCTTATACACTGGATTCCAACAGATTTTCAGGAAAATTCCGTGACTTCTTAAATATAGCAAGAGCAGTGGGATATGATACACAAACAAGCATCTGGATGGGATCCGGGACAAACACCTGGATGGGATCCTGGACAAGTTCGTCGAAGAAACGTTTCACTCAAAAGAGTAAGAAATCGAGGTCTGAGTCTTTAATATGGAGAGACATAGAGGAGTGCAGGGCTGAAGAAGCTGTTTCGTCCACGTGTGTTGTTATAAGAGTCGTCTCTCATCTCACATTCTCACCCCCCCCCTCTTTCCCTCTAACAACTTTTGAGTCCTCCTGGAGCAATTTTCTAGCGCGGCGCGTCTTCTTCCCCAGAAAATAGGTGGGAGGTTTGTCTTAATTTCATAATTTCTCGTAAGCAATTGAATTGGGCTCTTTTATAGTAAGATGTATTTGATTGAACCCCATGCTCATGATCCTGCTCTGATTGTTAGGAGAAATTAAGGATAACTAATTTTCTAATACATCCCTTTAGTAACCAAAGGAGCTCTCTAAGCTCTACCAAACCATCCTAATTATATTATATGTTATACACCCACGACCTGCTTATAATGTTGGTCTCTAAAGACCAAAGAAGAAAACCCAATTCGCACTGGGATGAGAGAGGAGCATGACTTGACTAATGTTGTAGTGCTAGGACTGGAGATAAATAGAAAAGCTTAAATGGTATGAAAGGAGGGTTGATTTGGATGGGTTTTAAGTTTTGTCCTTTGAAGTGTTTTTTTTTATTCCGGAAGTGGTGAAAAACTTTGGAGGACACTCTCTCCTTTGAAGGGCTTAAGGATAAAAATGATTCATATGTTTTTAAAGAATCATTTAACATTCTTTTAAATTTTTAAAGTTTCTTATGACTACTTTAAATTTTCTAAGTATTAAAATAAGATAATTATTCATGTTTTTTTTTAATAAATTTCTAGATATTTCTTATTAATTTCATTTATTGCGTACTACCGTTTCCTACATAGCCATTTATCAATTGTCCATTCATGAGTACCCAACTAAATCCATCAACAATTATCACTGGTACAATTAAAGGAATACTCATCACAAGCAACAATAAAGCACGAAGTCATTGATGTTATACTCACAAGCTAGAGAGATGAACAAGAATCAACAGTTGAACTTTGTTCTATCAGAAGATTCACAAGCCAGATAGATAAATAGAAAACTGAACATCGTTTCCTCAATTGCAGGCTTCATCCCTTAAGCCTCAAAGAGTAGCAACCACTAACATTCTACAAATGAGATTGGAACCAACACATAAGAAAGAAAAGCCAAAATTTTGCTCTTCTACTCATCAGCAATAAACTCAGAGTCACAATGACTGCAGATTACAAAAGTACAAGGCCCAGTTCAGAGGGTTTTAGGGCCTGTCTAACTCTATAATTGTACAAGTAATAATGAAGTTGTCCATCACCGGGGCCAAATTTAAGTTCTTTCAGAAACGACTCATTCTGCATAACATCCAAAGCATTGAAGACATCATAGTCCTTCTGCTTGGCCACAATAAGCGCATCATTCATCAGCTGAAGCAGAGGAGTTCGAGTAGAAACATTATAATACGAATAGGCTGCCTTCAGAAGAGTATAACTCTGATGCCCAAGGATAGTGGAAGGAAGTGTATAAAAGCTGCAGAAGTCAGTGATCTCATGTGAATCTGGGCTTTCAACCAAGTAGCTGTCAACAACATTCTCTTTCGGAAGTAGCCAATGCTCCACATCATCTTCATCAAAATCAGGTGCTACACCAAACTGGCTCAAGTAGTTTCTGAGCAACCGAGTTACTGCAGGAATATCTCGCAACTCCATTTTCCTGAAGCCTGGGGTTGCTGTTGATTCTGGGAGTTTATACAATTTTATTGTTCGGCTCATTGTCATCCTAGCACCCAGCCTAGAAAACCCAACATCTATGAGTTTCTTTGGGTTCAGTGATCTGTGCCAGTATTGACAGGTTGCTATTGGAGTTGGGAGGACCACTCCAGCAGTGTAAGCCGCCTGCCAAATATTTTCCAGGTGGACACGCCTAGTCACTTCCTTAATCATAACAGGTGCAAGCCGTTTTGATCTTAATTTCTTATGAACGCATAAAAAATTAATCTCAGCCATCTTCACTACCTCATCTCGAGCCCTTATTCTTGCTGGAATTCCAGAAATGAAAGCAACAAGCTTTTTGGATACTTTGGCTCGTACACCGATGTGCCAGCTCCTATAGTAACCAGGTGGACGCAGAGCCCACCGCAGGAACTCCTTGGAATAATTAAACCTAAACATATTCTCATCGTCTTCCACATAGTTATTGCTGAGCAGATTGTAAATCTCACCACACACTGCCTCAGAGTCTATGTCACATGTAGTCCACTCATACAGATTAGGAAGATTGTAAGGTTCCTGTTTGACTTCTGACAAAGGTGTTGGAGGTTCAATAGGGCCTTCTGGCAAAGTAGTATCTCCAATATCCTTGAACTGCCCAACTGGTTGGGTTTCCCAAAAGGTATGTTTCTTCCCAAGGGAAAGAGACTCTTGAACCTTTCGTGCCAAGGTTTCAAGTGAGGTATCAGTTCCAGATGGTGCATTTTCATTCACGTCAGAACTGTTTTCTTGGGTCTGATCCTCAGAAGGAGGTGAACTGCTACCAACCATGTCTATAGAACCTGAAGAGAAAGGCAGTTCGATGTGAAGAAAAGACATTTCATTTGAGGTATAACACATTTTTTAAGAGATCCTAAACTTCAAAAAAAATTAATGTAGTGAAGCATAAAGTGGTGGAAGGATGTGACATAGGATCCACCCATGAAATGAAAAACCGAGCTCAAAGAAATTGAAATGCAACCTCCATACAGTTCACCAAATGAAACACCAGAAAGAAACTGCATATCAACCCAGCACCATTACAGCAAGTACAAAATGCATCCGGACGACTTTTCAGAGCTTAAACCTAGGTGTGGCTTTGAGCCAAGCCAACTCGCGAGTAGCTCGGGCTCGGCTCGAGCTCATTAATTCCTAGCCTGAGCCGAACTCGAACAGATAAAAAAGTCTGTTAAGCTTTTCGAGCCGAATTCGATTTCTCAAGAACTCGGCTCGTCGGCTCGTAAGCCGTCTCGACTCTTTAATTTAATTTTTCTTTATTCAATATATTAATATATAAAAAGTCAGGCATTGATAACTTACATCATTTGACGTAAATATTTTTTGAAAAGTCTATGTTTTGTTTAATATTTTATAATTTTCAAAAAGACAGTTTTTATTACCTGTTCTTCATCTTCCGTCTTTACCCTCCATCTTCTCTTTTAATTTTCTTTCAGCACAGAGCTTCTTTCTTCTTCTTTTTTTTTTAATGAACCATTCAAGCTCGAGCTCGAGTTCGACAAAATCGAACGAGCTCGAGCTTGAGCTCTGCTACAAGCTCGTGGCTGAACTTGAGCCCGAGCTCGAGTTCACCTTTTCCATACCGAGCCGAGCTCGAACATGCATAGGGCTCGGCTCGGCTCAAATCCACCCTACGTAAACCATCTCCCATGCTTGACTTTGAAAGTCTCTGAATTCAACCATGCTCTCTTCTATAGATACTTAAAAGTGGAAGGGAGCCTACGTTTCAAAAATAATTGGAACTAGAGTTTCGATATCAAAGGCTGCTTCAGACTTACCAACTTAACTGGTCCATTTGTGATGGCATTAATTCCTAGTAACCCATTTCAAGCAATCAAGCAATAGGGACACATGCTAATTGTCATATGCTCTAGCATGTACCAGGTAGTCCAAGTTAGCAAAAGTAACCACTTCACACTCATAACGGCGGCTTTGCAACTCCCTGACTACATAAAGTTCTCTTCCAGAAATATATAAACTTAGAAAAGATAAAGTCGTAGTAGATCTAGAACAGGATTTTACATAACAGGACAAACTGCTTTAGTACATCTGAGTTCAAGTTATCCATGTTCTATTACATGTATTCTCAGTGAGAAACTTTATAGAAGAACACAAACAAGTACATATGAGTTTATATATTACTTTAAAAAATACATGCATTCTATATCTGATCGGCTCAACTACCATCCATCATAAAGTTATAGCTTACATCACATTTTTATCCACATTCAAGTTTACCTTTTCCAATTACAACTACTCTTCAGCTTTTGTGTCACAAAGGCCCCACAATCAGAGTATTGAAGAGACAAATTCAACTATTCTTTTCTTCAAACACTCCCCCCTCACATATGTCATAGGTGCCCAAAAGTCACATATCAAACAAAAATTGGCTTTTGTAAGGCTTTGTCAAATACACATGCATGTTGCATTTGTAGAAAAACATGCTTAGTGCAATTGATATGATTTTACCCCTACTCTTGCAAACACTGAACCGCTCACAGAAGTCTTCCTAACTTGCAACATGAATAGCAGCTTGATCTGCTTTATACAATTTCACATGTTCTACCACAAAAAAACATAATTTTTCGAGCACAGATTACAACTAAATACAGCAACAATTTTAAACTGATAGCAACTACAGACCCAATCTTTCTACCATACAATTAGTTTTAGTCCCAAGTAGGGGTGGGCGCGAGAACAGTTCAGGCTCGGCTCGAAAATAGTTCATCTCGAGCTCGTTTAACTCGAACAAAATATTAAGCTCGATAACATTTTCGAGCCGAACTCAAGACTTGCAGAGTTCGGCTCGAAAGCTCGTTAAGCTTCTCAAAATTCACTTTTTATTGACAAGTACAACTCTGTTTCAGCATTAATTAGTTATACTTTTAAAAGCATTATCTTTATTAAACACAGTATGGTGGGTATATATTCCTCGATATTGAAACACCACTTCATTGAAAAAAGATTCCTCGATTCATGAGTTGGAGACTTTTGTTTCTTATGTAGATAAGCCGGCTCGAGCTGAGCTTGAGATCGAAAAGGTTAACTCGAGCTCAAGCCGATAAATTGAGCCGAGCTCGACCTCAGGTAGGTTCAGGGCTTGGCTAGGCTTGATTCCACCCCTAGTCCCAAGTATCCTGGTTTCCTCGGACAAACTACAATAATTCGAATAGTACTTCTTTCTATCTACATAATGAGCCCAATTTGCATTGTTGATTTTTTTATTATTATTATTTTTTGCAGACATGAGTATAATATTTGTAAAACAAACCCTTTCCTAAATATTTCTTCAAATTCATTTACATTCTTTCTAGTGAATATCAATGAGAAATGTGTGGAACATATACAGACTAAGCCAAATCTGAAAATGAAATGTCAAGTCTGGTAAATGTCAAACAAACAAATTTTCCAACTTATCATCAAACCAATCTACATCATGAAATTGCACCCAATCATCAAGCCACTCTTTTAAGTAACAATTCATCTCCTTGTACCTATGATATGTTCACTCTTAACCTTTTTTTATCCTTCAGGAAATTACATACAGAAAGTCCAACGCTCAAGAAAACCCCAGAACCCTTAAAAAATGTTTCTAGAAAATGAAGCTTTACCTTTAATATCTTATCATAGTCTACTTACCTGTATTCACACCATCTAAATCAAGTAGAGCAATTGTAAAATATTAACTACACATCTATTAATCTTCAAAATGAGTACCACCAGGCTATAACTTTGACAAGGAGATCTCTAGGCACATGAATAGATCTTTTTTTTTTTTTATTAACAGAATCTGAATTCAATGCACCCCCTCTCTAAAGAAGGAAAAACACAATCTGTAGCCCCTTCAACTACAACATTGGGTGGTTGTTCTATATAATGCCAATGCTGATCAATGTAAAGAATGATCATCTCAATGACGAGTTCATGAATAGCAGTACGATGATTAGATAGACATAAGTGCCCAACAAAATTCATATTGTCATTGGAGTGAATCTTTGGAATACCCCATTAGTAATCTTAATCTTCTCCCATTAACTGAACATTTTTTTCTAACAATAATATAAAGGATTAATTTTCATAGTAAAACACATAACTGCAACCTACAACTTTTTTTCCCACTGGAATACATGATATTTCTGTCATTTCATTTAATATGCTAAAATTTTATAGAAGCAAAAGAAATGGGATGCAGCGCTCTCACAGAAGCCAGAGAGCAACAGATCAATCAACTAGGATCGTCAAAGAAAGGAACACTTGCTAGAACTCACTTCCAAGAATTAAAAAACTCTCCAGATGTCAGCGGACACATCATTGTAGCTTTGTTACTTGAGACTAATTTTTTTTTTATACCCCAACAATAGAAAGCATTGGCTCAAACTTTAATCAATAGGATTCCTCAAAAGACAATGCTTTAATCAATAGTCACTATAGTCAATAACCTAGGTATCCGCAATGTACAGATAACCTAGGGAGCACAAACTAGGTCTTGGCCCAATCCTGCTGTTTGCTCTAATACCATGTCAGTTTAGACCCTTTTCCATCCCAAAATGACTAGCAATTGAGATAGTCAATTCAACCTTATTACATATCAACAGTATAAAACTCTTACCACTCTCTATTTATTTCATGAATATACTCTAACATTTCCTCTCGGAATGACACACGTAGATCATAAATGCCCACCTTGCAATTGGAGGCTGTACACAAATGGTAACTCATGTTTGAAGCTTTGAAAAATAATTATTCAAAGTGATCCAGTGAAACTTCTTGTGTTCGTGTACCTTTACCCAGAAAATTTTCGCCAAAAGAAAAACACATGAAGATTCACAGTTGTGGAGTTCCTCGAGTTCTGAAATTATCATGTAAATTCTTGGACCAGAACTCTATCAAACCAACCTCACACTATAATCGACATGGACAACGACATTATCTGAAGAAATCCAAAGCCTATTAGGCAAGTTAAACAAACAATAACGACGAAGAGACGAACCTCAGAACTCCAACCAGAAGGAACAGTAAATGATAAACGAAACTCACAAACAAAGCTTCAACAAAAGGGGGTGTGGGAAATGGGTGACATGCAGTAGAACTCCAAATATAATAAAGACACTGTCATTTTAAACAACTAAGAAAGAAAAAAGTGTTAACGATCACAATCACGAAATAAAAATCTCAGATCAAGCATTATTGTAGTAGTTTTATTCCAATAGTAGTCCGTCAAGCGCAAAATAACCACCCATGGATCCCACAACGAGAGACCAACCTTAGGTACTCAAAACAATGGTTTAGTTGAAATCAATGTTGTAAAGAGGATACAGGGAAATGAGAGGAAAATGACTTACCTGGAGCGGATTTTTCGTCGGATTTTGGACGGAAGACGGATTGCGCCGGCACCTTCGCGCCAAGACGAGGGAGATTGATCAAGAAGAGAGTGCGAAGAGGGATGCGTTCGGAGGGTTTCGTAACATTCGTACAAGAGTGACGGAAAAGCCGAGAAAGCAGGGACGTGTTCGGGTTGGCTCACTATTTTTTAAAATAAAATCGGTTCACGTTAGAGTAGACCGTAGACCGAATGGCCATTTTTAGAGGTGTACCATATATAAATGGAACATAGTAAGTTAACAACGTTATTTCGTGTACGGTATAAATAATATAATCAGAGAGTTATTTCATATACACATTAAAACGGGTAATTGGGTAACAAATGGAATAAAAATAAAAAATTATAAAATCACAAAATAATGAAATATAGATAACTAATTTGTTGAGGAGTTTAAGAGTAATGGTATTTTAAAATACAAAAATCATTAATTGGAAGAATATTACAAGATTTAATAAAATAAAATAACTTAGACTTAGACTACAATTTATCTAGGTAGATCATATTATTTTATAAGAAAATATTAAAATATATAAAAATGACTAAAATACCCTCTTTAATCAGGTAATTAAAATGGGTATTCAGACCAACAAGTTAATGTTAATTATGTTATGGCCAACAATCATACAGAAAGAAGGGTCTTTTAGTCAGTTTATATAGGCAAGATAATTTACATTGTAGGATAGGTGGAGTAATTTATGAAAAATATCATATTTTTTTAATTAAAAAGTAGTCCTTAATACGATGCCATGTAAATTTTATTTTTTGTTCAATCAGTGCCAATTTTTTAACGGCCACAATGTAGAATGAAAAGTTAGGGTTAATATCTAATAATGATTTAGATTAATTTCTCCAAAAAAGTGAATGTATCGTTTTGCATCTCCTCTTCTAGATGTAAATACCACTTTAGAGTCCTCTTCAATGCATCTCCTCTTCTCCATGTAAAAAAGTTTCACTTTAGGTTAACCCTTCTTTAGGTGGGCTCAAATTTGCTATGCCCAACGCGCAGCGCTCGGCGACGCCCTGCTCTTACAAAGAGTTTGGGTGGGCCCTACAGGGGGACATGTGTCCCCCTTATGTGTGCTTGGGTGTCGCCGAGCGCTGCGCCTTAATTAGGCATAGCAAATTTGAGCCCTCTTTAGGTTGTCATTTATTCTAAAGACAAAATGTGTGTGTGTATGTGTGTGTGCGTTTGCAACTTACTATATATTGACATGAACTAGATAATTACATCAGATAAGGCGGGTAACACATTACAGGATATATATCTGCTTACACTAGTAGAAAACCTATTTTTAGGTACTGGTATAGAAGAACCAGTCACCAATAAGTAACAAATGGCGACTGGTTTTGCTTATTTGCGACGGGTTAAAGCTACGAAGTCGCCAAAATTATTTTATAGCTTAATCGGTTTTCCCTATGACAACCCGACCACGTCGGTCACTATAGATTGAGAAGTAATGGCTTAACGAATACCGGTCATTATAAATTATGCAATTGCGACCGGTAGGCGGTCGCCATAAGTAAAGGTTATTAGTGACTGGTATGCATTTGGTAAACAAATCGCCAATTATTGCATAATAATGACCGATAAAACAGTCTCCTAAATGTTGAAGTATGGCTACTAATAGGCGGTCCCTATTATCAATAATTAGCGATCGATGAAATAGTCTTTGTACACATTATAATATGCCGACTTGTGGACGATTGGACTGCCCCACGATTAGCGACATCACAACAGATTAATGAAATGGCAATATTTTCCATTAATAAAACTTAATTATAATTTAAATATTTTTTAAAAAAAAAAACTTAATTAATCTAAATTATAGTTGGAATTTTTTCATCAACTATATGATTACCAAATAATTTACAAATAATGCATTTTAATTGATCAATAATTTCAAACCTAAATTTTTTAATTTAATTTTATATATATTCATATTTATATACATTACACATTATGTATATATATACATATAATTAAAGAGTTTTGTTCTAATGATAAAGGGGCACATGTGAACCTGCCTACCGAATAAAAAAAAAACAGCCCATGAAAAAAAACCAGCCCACAAATTAATTAACCAGCCTATAATTAATAGTTTTTATTATTATCGACCAATATTTTGAAAACCAAACCGGTCATCAAACCCGGTCATCAAAACCGGTGGGAGGTCTGATTTTGGTTTAACCAGTTCAATTGGGTTCATCCGGTGGTTAGACCGGATATGCATCATTTTTAAATAAAAAAAATATCATAACAAGTTCTAGTGTTCTTCTACGGTCTACCTCCACTAAAAAAATATTTTAAAATAAAATAATTATTTAAAATTTTAATAAGTATCATCTAAAACAAATCATATATTTGAGATCAAATGTAATTAAACTTCTTTTGCGATTTAGTTTTAAACCTAGAAGTTGGACCAACGGTAACCAAACCGGTTGAACTGGTTCGGCCGGTTCAATAATTTAGTGGTTGAACCAATTTCAAACCGCCCCGGGTCATAACGATTTTTCACTCTCTTGCGGTTTTAATTTAAACCAACCCGTTTTAAGTCCCGGTTCGGTTGAGTAGAGTCGAACCGACCGGGTCGGGTCGGTTTTAAAACATGACTTTCCTAATTTATTGAATTTCCCTAGTCGCGAATAGTTCTTCGCAATCGACGATTTGGTTTCCCTTCCCGACTTCCCGTTAAGCCCGTTGCGTTTCTTCCGTCTTTGCATCCCCTTCCATTTCGCGCTGCGCCCAGCAAGTGGTGGTTCGCGATCTACTCCTTGCTCCCCGTTCATCCCTGTCCTTTCTATCCAAGAAGTATATGGGCAAAATTTGCATCTACAGAGTTTTTTACAATACTGACTTGGTGGCTTATTCGATAGTTCGATCCCTACGTTTCTTCAATTTGATTTGTAAGTTTCTTGTTTGATTAACATTCCTCCTGTTGTGATTTAATATACATGTTCACAAGTGGATTCCTACCTTGCTTTGACATAAAGACGACAACTCAACACCACCCACTATCTTTTGTGTCAATCACAATGACTGTATGCCTTAGAAATTTGTACACACATTGATAATTACCTTTCAACTGCAAGTAATTGGAGATGCAAGTCACTTATTAGGGTATTCTGTTTGGCCGCCATCATGGTGGTTTCGAGCGGGGCATGGGGAGTGGTTGGTCAAGAAGGAGTCACCAGTACTTGGGGACCTCGGATGCTAGGGTTGAGGCTCTCTCAACACAGATTCAAGAGAAAGACAAAGAGATGGTAGAAAAAATAGAGCAATTAAAGGAGGCGCAGAAGGAAGAAATACGCACCTTAGAAGCCAAGATGCAAGCACAACTACAAGCGCAAGCAAAGAGGTTCATGGACGTCATGAGGATGCCTCTCTCGGCTTTCGATGGTTCATCTTCTCAAGGTTATAATGTTATATTTTTTACATTCATTAATAACTTATATTAGAATGGATTGGAATCCCACTAATACTCATATTTGCATAGACCCCACAGATAGCGAGGAGGTGTCGTTGCCACATTATACTCGTCATTGATAGTTCATGTTGTTTTCAGAAAGGTAAGGTATAACTATGAGAAAAAGTTTGATTCAAACAAGCAATTTGATTGCAGAACACAATTCAACCAAATTCTGGTTGAGATGACAAGTAAATTGTTTGATTAAGCTTCAGTAAATAGGAGAATATTCTTTTAGGTAGCTTCTTAGATTTCATAATTGTTTGTACACTAACCTCTTACTCTGTTGCTATAGTTTATGTCTAAGTGCTTACTACATTTTTTCCTTTTATCTTCACACTTTTTTTTTGTTGGAAATAGATCTTCATATCTTTTTGATTTACCATTGTTTATACTGCCTTGTCTAGGGGTGTTGCAAATTGGATTTTGGTGGAGGCATTTTGGTGAAGGTTGTTTGCTTTGGTGGAAGTTGTTTGGTAGAGGTTGTTTGGTGGAGGCTGTTTGGTAGAAGCTGTTTGGTGGAGGCTCTTGGGTGGAGGCTGTTCGGTGGAGGTCGTTCGATGGATCTTTGTTTGGTGGATGTTGTTCGGTAGATCTTTGTTTGGTGGATCTTTGTTTGGTGGAGGTTGTTCGGTAGAGGCTGTTCGGTGGATGCTATTTGGTGGAGGCTGTTCGGTGGATGCTATTTGGTGGAGGCTGTTCGGTGGATGCTATTTGGTGGAGGCTTTGGTGGATTTTGGTGTGGCACTATTAGGAATCTAGTATTTGAACATAAGAGGAACTACACCCTCTGTTGAGTTTTTATGATGTTTAAGCACAAAGGGCACATGAACATATTTTAATTCATACTTGGTTGATATATAATATAAATGTTTATTTGTATTTCATTTGAAAGTGTTTATATGTGTTTCATTTGAAAGTGGATTTTGTGTTTTATATAAATGTGGATTTTTTAGGTTTTCACAGGAAAAAGAAAAAAAAAATTAAATAGAATGGAAGAAAAATAAATAAATATTTATGGCGACTGTCTACCAATGCCCATAATTTCACAAAGTCGACTACGAAGGACAGTCGCCATATATCAGGGAAAAAGGAGACCAAATACACAGTCGCTAAATATATATTTTGAGGACCATCAAACAGTGGCCAAATAAATTATTTTGTGACTGGCAAACAATCGCTATAAAGCATAATAAAAGGCGACTTAAAATAAATAGTCGCTATAATGCCTAATAAAAGGCGACTTAAAATAAACAGTCGTTATAAAGCATAATAAAAAGCGACTTAAAATAAACAGTCGCCAAATAAATTATTTTTTGACTAGAAAATAGTCGCTATAAAGCATAATAAAAGGCGACTAAAAATAAATAGTCGCAAAATATTTTTTTGGGTGACTGACAAACAGTCACTATAAAGTAAAAGAAAAGGTGACAGAAAAATGAACGGTCGCTAAATATTTGCATTGGAGACTGGCCAACAGTCACAAAAAGTAGTTTATGGTGACTGCCAAACAGTCACCATAAGTATTTATTGCGACTGTTTGAACCAGTCGCTATTGGTGACTGTTTAGCAGTCGCCAAATAGAACTTCCAATAGAGACCGACTTTGCCGTCGCTATAAGTAGGATGGCGACCGACTTTTTTGGCACCATTTATTGGCGACGGGCGACCAGTCGTTACGGATTTAGCGACTGGTTTTTGTGTCTTTTGCGACTTTCCTTGACAGTCGCCAAAATCCAGGTTTGTACTAGTGTTAGATTAAGAAGGAAGATCTGCTGAAATTAATCACTCTGACGAAATCTACAATAGAAGCTGCTATAACATTGCAGCTTAAAGATCATGATCAAGTCTTCTTATTTTTCACTGGCTTTATAGCTTATAATTAAACACTAGCTACCCAAATTAAAAGACGTAGCTGCAGGTACTTATATTTAATTGTATATAAAACGTAGCTATTCATCTCAGTTCCCAGTTTCCTCTTTGGCAGAAGGATTAAAAGCTGCCTGCTGAGAGCAGGTAAGAGCTCCTCCTCGACGCCCTCCGGCGACTTCAGTACCGAGTCCCATCAAATCAAGAAAATGGACGTAGTGCGCGACGATATTGTTCATGGACTCCACGTCCCCCTTGCGTCCACACACCCGGTCGCCATAGAGAACGTTCATGGTGGTTCCAAAGCCCGGCACCCTCTTCGCCAGAATATCCACCCTCGTGGGTTTCCAGTTGCCTACAAATACGTCGTGTGCAGTGGGTTGCTTCTTCTTGATGGGGTTCATCCAACTCCATATCCCCGTCTGAAAAGCCACAGTTGCGTTCGGATGTAGCAGTTCCGGGTGGTTCACCAAATCTACCTTCAAATTAGCTTCCCCACTTTTCTCGTATTCGTTTTTCCTAGGGCCAATACAAATTTATAAAAACTGTCGGAGATAAATGTAAAATTTAAAACCATTGAGATATATACTATTGTAATTGTGTGACATAACATTTTACTACTACGCAACATATCTCATTCACTTAATTTTAGACCCAATATTAATTTAACACGAAAATTATAACGTCAAAAGAAGCATGGAAGAAAGAGGAATACATGTGGGCATCATTTGGTGGATTAGGGCAGGGGTAAGAGCTGTATGGATCACAATATCTGCAGAGACCGTTAGGATCACAAATGATAGAGTCGGCTTTGGCGCTATAGCATAGTCCCCATGCAGTTGGCCTTTTGCCCATGGCGTCAGTGTGCCCACCTAGAAAAAAATTAAAAAAAAGAAAGAAATATATATGGTCATGATCAGTAATTGCTATATATATAGTGCAGTTAATGAGATTGCGATATGATACTGTAATTGATGAGCAGTAAAAATTAAGTACGTGCTCGCGCTCGCTCTAATGTCGTATTTTATGTTGGATCTTATTGTAATCAGTTGCCGCACAAGATAAAAACTCCGGTGCTAGCACCAGGTGATTTGAACCGGCTGATAGCAGTATTCAGGAATAGAGATTAGAGGGTAACATTTAAACCTACAAGATGTTTGGCTGCCGAAATGGGCAAGGAACGCAGCTACCTCCTTCATCTGCATGAGCTTGCCACCGGTGATGCCGAACCCTAGGGGCTCGAATACGGAAGCGGCGGAGATGAAGGAATGGTAGTCCCAGAAGCCGACGGCGTGAGCTGCCGGAGAATTCCGCTCCGGGAAGAACTCCTCGAAATGGTAGACGTGAAAGAAGTCAGATATGGTTTGATTTCCAGTTCCGTACTCGTCCCTTACTTTGCTGTGGATCTTCTCTTTCTTTGAATTAGCCCCATTAACTTTGCCGAGAAGGGCAAGAAAGAGAAAGACAGACGCCAAGGCCGTCTTGCTAGCCATTATCAGAGCTCGAAATCTTTCTCGGCTCTTATGGTTACTTCAGGTTTTAGGTTATATATATATATATATATATATAGATATTAAGAGCAGGAGGATCGATCCAAGTACAAGTCGTGGTGAGTCGTTGCTTTGGAATTTGGAATTAAAATTTGTAAGAAACAGACAAGCCATGCATTAGTCAAGCCCCAAACACTTGACTTTTCCAAGTCCTTGTGACATGCATGGACTTAGGTAAATAATTGAACCTTTATATAGAGTTAGGGCAATAAGGCTCCTATAATAATAATTGAAAATGTTATTTTCCAATTATGGGGAACGGCAGGGGGCGCCAATATTTACTAAACCTTTATATAGGGTTAGGGCAATAAGGCCCCATGTACCTACTTTAAAATATAATATTATATGAAGAGAGGAAAAAAAGGGAGAGGAGACAGATAGAGAGAAGGAGAAAGGGAGAGAGGGAGAGAGGGAGAGAGGGAGAGAGGGAGAGAGGAGAGAGGGAGAGAGGGGAGAGAGAGAGAGAGAATGAGAGAGAATGAAAGAGAGAATGAGAGAGAATGAAAGAGAGAATGAGAGAGAATATATGAGAGAGAGAATGAGAGAGAGAATGAGAGAATGAGAGAGAATGAGAGAGAATAAGAGAGAATGAGAGAGAATGAGAGAGAATGAGAAAGAATGAGAGAGAAGGAGAGAGAGAAGGAGAGAGAGAAGGAGAGAGAAGGAGAGAGAGAGAAGGAGAGAGAGAATGAGAGAGAGAAGGAGAGAGGAGAGAGAAGGAGAGAGCAAATGAGAGCAAACGAGAGAGAGAAGGAGAGAGAAAAGGAGAGAAATTGTTCTCGGCTCTGCCACTGATTATATATGTCCAAGTATGTATATATATGTGTAAATACTTGTAAATGTTCTTGCAATAATTAAAAGCCTGATTTTATTAGGATATTGTAGTTTTTGAGCCTGAGTCACTTGAAACCTGAATATGAAGAAACACCCAATGACACTCTGGGTTAAGGGCGCGCGAGATGTGGTCTCATTCAGCGTTTTAAAAACTAGCCTCTGATTTACTATAATAGGCGACCGATCACATGCATCCATACATAACAATGTAACCAGTAGTAAATCTAAGTCACTTTTATTTATTACCTATACAAAAATTAAATGCAGACAAATTATGTGGTCTAATATTCATGGTTGAACCATTGGTTCCACCCGTCTAACCAGACAAAAGATTGGTTTGATGGCCGGTCCGGTCCGGTTTTTAAAACATTGGTCTCATTAACTGATCTTCCATGGAAACAATTGCATTACTTAATTTGTTAAATGATACTATATATGAATGACTTAGCGGGGAAGTGGCAGTAGGGAATGACTAATGCATTATTAATTTCTGTTTCTCAATTAAGTAATTATATATCAAATGACCTAACTCAAATGAAAGCTAGTCACACGAAAGACATTTCAGCCAACATTTTTGACTCAGTCTCCAACACAAGGGACAAACAAGTGATGCCTTATAACATCAATTCTTATCTTCCTAGTCCTAGTCCTTGATTTGATATTGGTGTGGAAATTAAACGAAGAGTATCTTTCAGATAGAGTTTCCTTCCAAGATAGGCAATACAAGTGATCGCGAAAGAAGTAGTGATGTCTCTTTTTCAACATTGATATGTAAGATCAATTCTTATTTATCAATGCCCTAGCTCCCAAGTCACATGAACTTTTCCGCATTGCAGGTCCTTATTCATGTAGGAAATAAATTTCTGCCTACTTTTTTTTTTTTTTTTTTTGACTTGGCAACATTCTATTTTCCAAGTCTTTTTGGAGTTCGGATTAAGTGGTGCGTGCTAACTTAAAGTAGGTGGAAAAATATGGAACTCCGGGGAACCAACGTAGAAAGAAACTCTGGCGCCTTTGACCAGATTGTGAAATTTTTTAAAAAAATCTGGCCAGCAGCTCTTTATATTTCGTCACTTGCATGGGTATTAGCTCCAAAGTGATCTAATTTTTTCTATACGTACCATGAAGAATCCTTCGCGGAAGAACTCGTTGAATATTGTTCTTTCCATTTTCTGTCTCCTCTCTAACTGGGGGATCCACTACTCTGCTCCACTGGTACTGGGATGCTCTGATTCGGAGAGAGCAGCCCTGTCCCAATTCGCAGCTAAGCTCATCGACCCCTCCAACCTTCTTTCCTCATGGAGAAGTGATAGTACCAAATTATTAGCTCCAGACTGCTGTAACTGGAGCGGAGTCACATGTCACAACGCAACAGGGTTCGTGACCGAACTGGACCTTCGTTCCGGAAATCTGAGCGGCGAAATCCACCCAGCACTGGCGGAGCTGAAGCATCTCCAGAGCCTGGATTTGAGCCTAAACGCCTTCGCCGGTGTGAAAATTCCTGATTTCCTGGGTTCCTTGAAAGAGCTCAGATATTTGAACCTGTCGCGTGCAGGATTTGCAGGGTCAATTCCTCACCGTCTTGGAAACCTTTCCAACCTCGAGTCCCTCGATCTTTCTTCTTACACGCAGCCTTCCTCCTCGTACCTGCAATCCTACAACCTCGACAAGTACCGTTCCTCGTATCTGAGCTCGGATAATTCCCTGGAATGGATGCTTAACATGCAGTTTCTGAAGCATGTAAATTTGATCAACGTGAACCTTTCCATGGCGAGCTCCCACTGGTTTGATGTCATAAATTCCCTCCCTTCCCTCCAAGTACTTCAAATGCGTGGCTCCTCTCTTTCTAACATCCCCATGTCTGCGTCTTTTCTCAACCTCACCAGGCTTACTCTCTTGGACCTGAGTTACAATCAGTTCCATTCACAAATCCCAAACTGGGTTCTTAATCTCACCTCCCTAGTCTCCATCGATCTCTGTAATAACGAATTTCATGGTGAAGTCCCTTCTGGGTTTGGAGAACTTCCACGCTTGGAGGAACTGAGATTGGGTTTCAATTACCAACTCGGAACAAACTGTGGGGAATTTTTTGAGGGTAGATGGGCAAGTATTAGGTCCATTTATTTGTACAAAGTTCGACTCCATGGACTGCTCTCTAATTCGATCGGTAATCTCACCTCTCTCAGGTACCTTTATATGGGTGTCTCGGAGGGGTATCCAAACATTCTGGGCATTCCAAAGCAGCTGGGGAATTTGTACAAGTTGGAAACTTTGTCATTGGCAGGCTTTGAAGATAGCTTCCTCGCTATCCACGACTGGCTGTGCCCATTGAAGAATCTGCAGATCCTCTTTATCACGAACTGCAGATTTCAGGAGCCCATCCCTGCGTGCTTGGGAGGATTTTCGTCCCTTGCACATCTGAGTATTGAGAAATCTGGGCTCAAAGGGGTTGTGAGCGAGGAGCATTTAGAGAACCTCACGAGCCTGAAATCCCTGGACCTATCGTCAAATTCACTCGAGTTTCGTCTTCCCCAGAAATGGGTTCCACCCTTTCAAACCCAATATCTGTATCTCCGGTCTTGTCGAATCGGTCCGGAGTTTCCGTCGTGGATCCAGACGCAGAAAAGCCTCCAGGCCCTGGATCTATACGACACGTCTCTGAGCATTATGCCCTCCTGGTTTTGGAACTTCACTCCCAAGCTTTCATTCCTCATTCTCGGAATGAACAATATCAGCTATGATTCCAATTCCATCCCAAACAACACGATCTCGGCTCTTCCAAACGCCTACATCGATCTGAGCCACAACAATTTCAGGGGACCCGTTCCATATCTTACCAACCCGGTGATTCTTCTCGATCTCTCCAATAACCAATTTTCCGGTGGAATTCCGTCCACCTTCGGGAAGATGAAGCAGCTCGCAGTCCTTAACCTTTCCAACAATAATTTCACAGGAAGCATTCCCCTAAGCTTGGCGGATTGCGAATCACTGGTTGTGCTTGATTTGAGGGGGAACCGATTATCGGGTCACATCCCTTGGTCTTCTGTTACGTTCATGTCGAATATTCAGAGCTTGCACCTGAGCAAGAACGAACTTTCCGGGCAGTTCCCATCTTTTCTCAAGGATTGCTCTGGTTTGAAGACACTTGATCTGGGCGAGAACAATTTCAATGGACCCCTTCCTATCTGGGTCGGTACAAACTTCCCCATGCTGAAGGTACTTCGTCTCAGATCAAACATGTTTAATGGGACCATATTCCCACACTACTCGTCAAATTTGAATCTCTTACAAGTGCTTGATGTTTCCAACAACCGCCTCACTGGACACATTCCTCAAACACTACTAGAGAGTCTGACTGCGATGAGAATGACACAGATTACTACAAACTCCACTCTAGACTATCTCTATGGGTACTACCACGAGTCTGTCCCGCTCCCCATGAACGGGATGTTCTACGAGTACAACACTACTCTACCTTTCTTTATCTCCCTCGACCTCTCCGGCAACTTTTTATCTGGAAAGATCCCGGAAGTGATCGGAGATCTCATTGGGCTGGTTGCATTGCACTTATCAGCCAATCGTTTATCCGGGAAGATCCCAGAAACCATGGGTAACTTACGAATGTTGATAAATCTGGATTTGTCAAGAAACCAACTTTCTGGGTCGATTCCTCCTGGTATTGCTGATTTGACATCTTTGAGTTATCTCAACCTCTCGTACAACAATTTATCAGGGATGATTCCATCCGGCCATCAAATTCAGACCCTGGACAATCCGGGGTTTTATGCTGGTAACCAGTATCTTTGTGGTTACCCATTGCAAAAGAAATGCAGTACTACGGGCAAGAATTCTGAAGCTGCAGTAACAAAAGACGATGATGGGCATGAAGAAGATATTATATGGTTTTGCAGCGGTGTGGTTCCGGGTTTTGTGGTTGGATTGGTGAGTGTTTTTGGGGTGTTGGTGTTTAAAAGCTCGTGGAGGATTAAGTACTTACGGTTTGCTGATCGTCTTCAAGGTGGCGTATGTTTGTAGACTAGCTGTAGCTGACAAAACTGGGGAAGTGAAACATCGATCATCAAAGTAAAAAATGTTTGAGATGATCGAAAATGAATGTACATGAGAAGTTTCTAGTTTTTCTACATCATGGATGTGTTAGCTAGATTAGATTAGGTAGCCTTGACACATACTATGGCTACTTTTTCTGTTACTATAGTCATATATATGACTTTGTTCTAAGAGACTCTAATTAATATTTTAGACTAATGTAAATTCTCTTTGGAATGGAGAAAACCACTAGCTAGTAGTACTCGTTGTAATTAATAATAGTCGATCTCTTTCATTTTTTTTTTTTTAATCTTTAATTTTATAGAATTTAAGGTTGAAATTTTTCTAGCTAGTTGTATTATTTTAGGGAATATGTCTAAGAAATCTACTCGTCTCACTAACTTTTTCATTTTTTTTTTAATTTAATACTTTGCGATGGTCTGAAGACTCTAAACGCACAAAAAAGATCACAGAGACTAAAAACAGTGTTAAGTCTCTCTCAAGTACTTTCTCAGAAATTGAGCTGACTGCTTGACGCGATTTGTGGCCCCAAAATAACTTTTGCTTCAATGCTTCTGACCCAGTTTTGAAAATTCAAATTTCGATATAAATTGACCTGTCGCAACTAGCTACTAGTACTATATCGACGACATAGTTGGCTATCGTGATTAATCTACCTTTATATATTCGGTTGTCTTAATTAGTTATAATTTATTATTGGCATCAATATTATTTTTCAATTAGTACCATATTTGGCCCGCGCATAAATGTAATTTATTAATTAATTAATTTGAGTTGAAACATGAAACATGAATTTAAATCAATGTTTTAAAAATCAAATCGATCATCCAACTTGGCCTACGTTCGGTTTTGGTTGAACCCGGTTTGCCTGGGTGGGACAGTTGAATATTATACACCATAATTTACATATATTTAATATTTTCATAAGAAAAAAGGAAAAAATGATGCAGCGAACTCGGCGGGGAGAGGGGAATGGATGGAGTGAAAGGGGTTCAAATTTGCTGCGCCCAAGGCGTGGCCCTCGGCTGCGCCCCGCTCTCACAGAGGGTCTGGGTGGGGCCTACACAGATTCGCCCGTGCGGGGCTTACGTGGCACCCCGTGATTCGCTTTGGCCACGCTGCATTTTGGCCGGCGGATCCAGGCTCAAAAATTCCCATTTCTCCATTCAAACGGGCCCACATGACTAGTGTCTCGCGCTAGGGGCCCGATGCGGGATGGTCACCCATGCCTGCTAATTTACTTCTTTAACTGGTTCATGACTGTTGACAAGATTACTGAGAAGATATATGAGAGAAGTTTAACAGCCTGAAAACATTGCTTCCTAATTCATTCAATCATACATTAAAGCTCTTAAAGAAATTTCTTTTGGTGATCTATATATATATATATATGTGTGTGTGTGTGTAGAGAGAGATCTAGAGGGTCCTGATCTAGAGAGACATGTATTTAAAGAGAGAATATATTAGAGAGATGTGACATAGAGATCTAGCTAGAGAAAGATATCGAGATGGGGATGATGATTGATGAGGGAATTGGAGTAGTTAATGGACGTGTACCCCGGCCCCCGTCATGTATCAAGGTACATTTGGAGTAACTCCGAACCAGACAGTTAGCTAACTATTTCCACCTCTCCTGATCAACTCTCTCCTGTGCACGTCTTCTACATATGCTAGCGGCCAGCGCAGAGAAACAGCAGAACATCATCAACGTCGGCAATGGCTCCCGCAATCGCAGCAGCAGCTGCTACACTCGCTTGCTTCCTTCTTTCTGCCTCGTTCCTTTCCCACGTCGAGGCTGCCATCGACTGCGCCGGTATGAAGCATGAGCTCGCCTCCTGCGTCCCATACCTCACGGCCAAAGTCATTCAAGCACCAAAAAAATGCTGCTCCGGCATGAGGAAGATGAACAAAGTCGTCGACACCGAAGAAAACCGCAAGGCTGCCTGTGAATGTATGAGGGAAGCCGCCGGAAAAACTCCAGCTTTGAGAACTGATCGCGTCCATGGCATCAATCCTCTTTGCGAGACCAAGATCCCCAACGATGTAATCGTTAACCCAAGTTGCAAAAGGTACGTAATTAATTTAATTAATTAGCTTCCAATGGCATCAATCTATAGCTTCGTGCATGTTTTGATAATTAACGTACGTACGTTAATATCGTTGTTTAATTTCCCAATCTGCTAATGTTTGCAGTATTCTCTAGAGAAGAAGCCGGATGGCGACCAAACACCAATGCATGTTTTCTCCACTACTAGCTAGTACTGCTGCTGATGAAGCCAGCTTCCCAATAATAACTAATAGATGAATAAATAAACAAATATGTACTCGAGATGGATCAAAAGTCTATCTACCATGTGGTGTGTGTCCATCCACTATGCGATTACATATATAAATTTCAAATTTTTCATATGATTACTTCATTGATCATTTCTCTGATCTCTTTAGTAGGAATATTAATAAACATATATATTTTCCATCCCCATTAATCATATTATAATAAACAAGATATATTTAAAACTTAATTATTTATGAAAGATATTTTTTTAGTATGTTTTCCAAGAATTATCTAACTTCTTCAGGTAATTATTATAAGTGTCTAATTTTCTTTAAGGGCTCGGGGAAATAGAAAAAGATGATACAACCTCCTACTTGGGTCGAGGATTTGTATTCCATATACTTATATGACCTTAATTTATGCCATGAAAAATTACATTCATCCTTTAATTAAGTTTCTTGAATTTTCTTAAGTGTTTAAATAATTATAAGCAATGTAAGATGGAAGTAAGAAGCTTGGGTGTTCTTCTGCTTGAATTCTTCATGAACGTGCCCGAATCATTAAGAAATATTATTCCTATTTGGGTTCTTATAGCATTAGCTCAGTGGTCCCATGAGAGTTATTGTTGCAGGAGGTATTACGTTTGAGTCTCCACGACAGCCTTGGGATAAGTACCACTATTAGGAGTAAAACTATCAGAATTGAGGGGAGTAACGCAATGTAATTGGGATACTATGGGAGGTTTTGGGTTCGGATCCTCACAACTCTTATTCGCCCATTTAAATTTATATATTATTGAAAATAAAGCTTTTGTTTATATATATCTACAATGATGATATTATCTTCATTTCACAAAGAACAAAAAATTATTTAAAAAAATATATGACGACTACGAGAGATAAAAAAATTAAGTTTGAGATAGTAGTGATGAATCTATTTTAATTCATATATATATATATATGCTTAAACTCAAGCTTAAGTATTAAATTACATTTTATGCAACAAATATTTCATGCTAGCTATTTGAAAACTAATATCAATACCAATAACAAGTTATAATTAAATCGATTTTAATTCATGTTTCAACACAAAGTTAAGTATTAAATTATATTTTTTGCACCAAATGTTTCATATTTATGGTTGACCCCTAAATAGAAAAACTTTAGCACGTGGTGAAGAGTTAAAATATATAACCAAATGTGCTTTTTTCTTGTTATTTTTTCCTTCTAGAGAAATAGACAAATTGAGAATAAAATTTAAAGAAGTTGCGGCGGCGCATGATCGCTCAAGCTCGGCTCAGCCCATTACACATGAGCTCCATCTGGAGCTTGATTCAAGCGGGTTCAATCCCTTAATCGAGCTCGAGCCTAGCTCCAGCTCCAGCCCATGCCTACTTCAAGCCCACCTCGAGCTCCAGCCCATTCCAGCATGGGTCTGCCGACTGCCAAGCCTTTTTAATTGTTCTAATTATTTTATCTACAATAATAGATCTATATTAGTAATTATACTACATCAAAAGCTGTTGATTACGTACCCAATTATGTTATAACAAAAATCATAGAACTTCAGAATTTTTTAGTTAATTATTAATAATTTTTTGGTTAATAGAAATATTGATAAAAAATAAAAAAGATAATTCAATTGCTGAAAGAACTTCTTCAAAAAATTAAAATATTACACCACATATTAAAAATATATAACTCAAAAATACAAACGAGCGTTGATCTTCAAGTCAAACTACCTAAATCTCAAGTTACACAAAGCTCAAGTTTGATTCGAGGTCAAAATAATTCGAGCCAAATTGAGCTTTTACCAAGTTGAGCTCAAACTGTTTAGGAACTAGCTTGATTCAGTGCCACCCCTAGCAATACTCCAACACTTCCATTCCATTTTAAAAGTTTAGCAATATATAACAATATATCAATATATAATTAAGTCAGCTATATATATATATATATAAATGTTAAAAGGTATTAATATATAATTATGTTCTTTATAAATTATATAAAAATATTTATAATGTTATGCTAACATATATATGTAATGATAGATTGTTACTTTTATAATCTATTGAGTCTTTATAGTTTTTTATCCGGCGCATCGCGCACAGGACTGTCAATGGGTAAATAGTAAAAACCCAAATCATTAAGCCCATTTCGTATTCAAATTGTTATGTAACGGATATCCGTTTCTTTACGGATCGGCCGATCGGGTATGGCATTTATCCGTTAAAGGAAACGGATACCCGCTATACCCGCGAAGGAAACATGCGTTAGGGTTTAGTTCTTCCTCTCTGCGACTGTTGTTTCGACTGAATCGATCCGACGAGTCTCCGCGAATCTCTAGAGGAAATCTTCCCTCCCTGCGACGAACGAGAGACTTGGAAGAATCTCTCCGTCTAGAAAAGAGGCTTCCCTTCCAACGACGAACGATAAGTTTTAGGAGGATCCGGAAGGAGAGGCGAGACAGTTCAACCAGGTATGCGCTCAAACTTCAATTCTTCCTTCTATTCCGTTCTTCTCTGAAATTTTTTCTCTTTTTTAAATTCAATGATTCAATTCTCGATCTTCATTCCTGTTTCCCTCTTCGGTTTTTTGTTTTCTTCCCTAATTGACTTTCCGATATTTGGCTGTTTTTGAGCTCCTGCTTGCCGTGTAAAGTAGACAGTTTCTCACTCCAATATAGAACAACTTTGGTTGTATATTGGGACTTTGGTTCTGTTTCAGTTTTACCATCATGATCAAGACAGAGAATTGTACAGTTGTTTTCTGCATTCGGAGGAGAATATTTAAAATAGTGCTACAACTAGTTCACTTCGTAGTTGTTTTGGTAAAATTGTTTGTCATAATTACAGAGGCTGATAAGACATGCTCAAGATGTTAAAATCGACATGTTGAGTTAGGTAGCTCCAATGTTCTGATCAAACGAATAAATAATCGTGTGCAACATGTCAAGTTGTTGACTTGTTTTCTGCTTCTGTTAGCAGCTTAGCATCACCTTTGTTGACCGTTGTTCTGTATTATAGCAATATGGTTTGCTTTATGGAGAACCCATTACATAGAAGTAAAGTTGCTACCAACTTATCAAATTGAAAGGAAGTGTTTGTTTAACGAGCAAATCGTTGTTTTGTGAGGTTTAGGACATTACTTTTAAGCCATTTCTTCCTTTTTTAATGCTTAGAGTTCACCCAATTGTCAAATTCGTGGAGATGGCATATTGTATATAAAATGCATATATTATTAACACATAGCAAACAAGCCCAGTGGGGAGACCTCATTCTTTGCTGGTTTTTCCTGTCAAATCTGGAAAAAGTAGCAAACAAGCCCCATGTCATCTTTTTGTGAGGTTTAGGTTATTAATTTAACTTATCTTTGTTCTTGGTGTGCTTAGACTTTTGTCAATTGTTAAATTCATGGATAAAAAGGTTCTTAAGATATTTCTCGTCTATCTCAATGAGTTCATCCTTCAATTGGAATCAGCTCAGTCATGAAAAATCTGTTTCTTAAATGATCTCAGATCTTTTAAAGATCTTAAATTTTTTGAAGTATGCTCTCAACCGCTGAAAATTTCTCTGCCCTCACCTTCTCACAATTCAGTTTTTTTGTTTCCTAACTAATTACAGAGGGAGGATATTCTTCCTTGCTTAATTTCCTTGCACTTTTTATTGAATTTTATTTACAAGTCAGTTGTATCTTCAAACGAACTGGCTTTCTATACTAATTCCTGCAGCAATACTGAAATATTAGACCTTACTCTCAACATGTCTCGACTTCAGCAAAACCAGCAAAGGTAATAAATTGTCTGCGTTTGCTTTTTAACAGAAATTAACCTTATGAAGAGTCTACATCATGGCCAATTCAATTCTATATAGATTCAATTTACTTTCTCAATTGATAAGTATTAAAGATTGTGAATGTATCCATTTCAAAAAAAAAAAAAAAAAAAAGATTGAATATATTCAATGCACCTACTCCCTTGATAGTTGGCAAAGAGCTATCTGCTAGAATGACCTGTCAAACATCTTTCAGGGAACCATGGTTCAATGATGACATACCTTTTCTTTTACCATTACCATCTAGCTCAAATCTCATCTCATATCTTTAGTCTTCCATTCTTCTCTCAGAGAAACTTGAACAAATTTGACCCAACTCAAGTAATTTGGTCCAGTTAGTTTTTTGGTGGATGATCTGAATATTGTCATTGCTATCAACACTGCTCAAATCTCATCCCAGAGCATCAACCTCTATGAATTACCCATTTTAGTTTATTATAGAATCATACAATCACACACTAGCAAGCATTAGCACCTTCAGGAAGTGATGCACATGACTATGGTGGTCCCCCAAGAATAAAGATATATGTGGACTCATGCCGAAGTTAAACAACAATGAAACAGGTCTTCCAACTATCATATCATGCAAAACTATGCAAACACACAACAACTAGGATGGTGATGTCAGCACTCCGAGGGATGATGTGCACATGGTCTAGATGACTTGCATAAATTTCAATGGCTGGAACAGAGAATTTTAGTCCACATGGGCGCACATAATACAGCTCAATTCTATTCGATGCAAGGTAAGGCGCAGGAAGTTGGAAGAATAGTGAAACTCTAATCACTGCCACTTTAAATTTAAAATATTTCTATCCTAAAAGAATATTAAAAAATTCTGTTCATGGATAACTTGCATATCAGAAGTGGGGGAGAACTAGGTTACAAGTATGCACAGAAGGGATTCTACCGCTCTGGTATAATGATTGAAAGTATGGGAGAAGAGTTTAGGAGAAACAAATCGGTGGAGAGAAGATGAAGGAAAGTTTGTAGCAACCAGGGGTGAATTCTCCTTGCATTTGGTCCTCAAATCCCACCAGCTCCCCCCTCCCATCTTCTTCCTGCTGCCAGCAAGAACTCTTAAATCTGCCTCTATTTTTCTTCTCTAAATTGTCATCTAGACCCTTTTCTAGATATTTGCTCTCGTTTCTCTCCTCTACATCTATTTTCTGTTGATTTCGCTAATGATTTTCTGAATGAATAGGCTAATAAGTTTCTTTACTGATGTTTTATAAGTTATTTTTGGGATTTAATTTGTCCACTGCTCCTTTTTTGTTAATAACGTGTTTCTCCTTTGGTTTGTGGAATGATTATGTTGGATATTCTTCAACAATACCTTTATATGTGCAGGATGACTACACTATCTCCCGACCAGTTGTCCTCATAATGCTACCAAGCATGACTATCCTAAAGAGGATCAGTTCTTCCATCCTTCCACCCCTTTAATTTAGATGACCATAAATCTTCCGTTCAAAAGAAAGATGACCATAAATCTTCAGTTCAAAAGAAAGATGACCGTAAATCTTTTTTATGACGCTCTTTCGTTTTTCTATTCTCTGCTTTCTTCTCCTTGTCGTTATGATCTATATTGTCAGTTCACCTCTGTTTGACATAAAGCATGAATTGGAGCCTCTCTTCCAGTCCTGAATTTTGAATTTTTGTATTCCTATTCATTTTGCTATGGTGTTGTGCCCTTCAGAGAAATTCTGAGTTTTGGGCACAACTGTTCCACACCTTTCAATTTCTTCATGGATGTTTTTCTGCCCTGCAAATAAAGATTCGCTTTTCTTGATGAGATTTACCTTTGGACATAAATATGCAGGTTTTTTATCATGCCTGATACTCAAGCCCTTGTCAATGAGTTCATTACCAAGCTTAAAAAGCGGTAAGTCATGATTCTGTGTTGGGATTTGCGAACTCTTGTATAATTTCTTAGTACATGTCTTTTTAAAATATTCGTTCTTATTTTCCTTAAAAAATTCATTATTTATCCTTTTTTTAAATATTTCGATGACAGTAAGATTGAGGGTTCACATGCCACTGCAAGGCACACTGCTGATTTATTGAGGTCAGTGATATCTCAGCATAGAGTGCCTCATACTAACCAGGCTGCTTCGTTGATTGAGGCTGTAAAATCAGTTGGAGAGGAGCTGATTGCAGCAAATCCTGTTGGTTGGTATTCTGTTGCTTTAACTTTATTTGGTATAGCTTTTGTAGATTTTGGATTATTTTCTATATTTTGTTTTTGGGGAACCATTGTTTATTTGTTACCTCATTTCCTCTTGTTTAATTTATTTGGACTTGGGTAGTTGTTAATGGTTAAAAACCAGAACCTGACCTTTGGGGGAAAACCAAGCCCAACGAGCATGCACACATGCACACTCACGCACACATGCACACTCACGCACACATGCACACTCACGCACACATGCACACTCACGCACACATGCACACTCACGCACACATGCACACTCACGCACACACGCACACTCACGTGCACATGCACTCTTGCTCGCGACATGCACCCTCACGCCGCGACATGCACACTTCACGCCGCACATGCACACTCACGCCACATTATGCACACTCACGCAGCACATGCACACTCACGCAGCACATGCACACTCACGAGCACATGCACACTCACGAGCACATGCACACTTCACGAAAGCACATGCACACTCACGCCGCGACATGCACACTTCACGCCAAGCATTATGCACACTCACGCCGCATTATGCACACTCACATACACATTGCATACACATTGCATACACATTGCACATACACACTGCACACACAAACACTGCATATACACACACACTGCACACACACACTCTGCACATACACATTGCACACACACACTCTGCACATACACATTGCACACACACACTCTGCACATACACATTGCACACACACACACACTCTGCACATACACATTGCACACACACACACTCTGCACATACACATTGCACACACACACACACACTCTGCACATACACATTGCACACACACACACACTCTGCACATACACATTGCACACATAACAATGCAATACACATTGCACATATACACACATACCACAATAATAACAATAATAATAATAATAATACTATAATAACATTGCAATAATAATAACGCTGTAAAACAACAATATTGCAACAACAATAATATTGCAATAATAATAATATTGTAACAATAATAATACTGCACCAATAATAATATTGCAATAATAATAATATTGCACAACAATAATAATAACACCAACAATATTGCACAATAACAATACTGCAACAACAATATATTGTACAATAATAATAACAATGCACAATAATACTGCAACAACAATACTGCAGTAACAATAATAATACTGCAATAACAATAATAATTGGTAACAACAATACTGCAATACAATATCAATAATATCACACATCAACAATACACATGCCACAACAATATTGTGCATCAATAATATTTGGCGCAATAATAATGGCGCATGCATCACAATATCATGCACAATCAATAATTGCCATCAATAATATGGCGCGCAACAATACTGGCGCACATCAATATTGCGCATCAATATTGGCGCGCTAACAACAATATCATGCCATCAATAATATTGGCGCACAATAATATTGCGCATCAATACATTGCGCGCAATACACAATGCGCCACAATAATTGCGCATCAACAATATTGGCGCCACAACAATATGGCGCCACACATAATTGGCGCACAATACATTGCGCACACACATTGCGCATAACATTGCGCATTAACAACACATTGCGCACAACAATATTGGCGCCACAACAATATCATCACAATATTGGGCACATCAACAACATTGGCGCATCAACAATATTGCGCCATCAACAATATTGTAACAACAATATTGGCGCCACAACAATACTGCAACAACAATATTGCACACATAATATTGAAATGAACACACATTGCACAACAATAATATTGCAATACGAATTGCACACAGATATTGCACATGAATTGCACACAGATATTGCACATACATTGCACACACATATTGCACATACTGTGGATACATGCACACAGACACGTGCATTGCATGCACACATTGGAAGCACATGTCTAGGGGGACTATCTCATGTGTTTAGGTTCCTAGAGGAACATATGGTGGCTCATATTACACCTGCTCTTTTATAATGATGTATACCTGGTGTGTTTGTTTTTTTTATTTCATTAAATTCATACAAATGTGTCTTATCATTATAATTACTATTTAGTTTACCATTTAAGAAAAACCATTTTAGAAATTTTTTTATTGAAGTTAGCTTTTTAAAACAGGTTCTTAATTGTTTTCCATAAGAAATCAAATATGAACCAATATGCTTGATGGGTTCTTTACGGGTACCCATGGGTTTCTTAATGTTTTGAACTGGGTTTGGGTTTCCCTACCATTGACACTCCTAGACTTGAGACATCAGGAATTTGGACATATTGGTGCTGGGTTCTAAATGTGTACCAATTGGATTTCTTAATGATTCGATTAAGTTTGGATTTGGGTAAAACCAATCCATTGCCGGTCCTGGATACATTTGTAAAATTAAAAAAACTGTGTGTTTGGATTTATTGTGCTTTGGTAGATGGTTGAATGCTTCAATGTACTTTTGATTGCTAATTTTGCTTCTGTTTAATCATGAAGATATCTTACTTTTTCTGTGGCTATTTAAAATTTTATTTTGGTCATCAAACATTAAAAACTTTATAGTGTATACCTGAATCAGTTCTTAGTCATGTACAATTTCTTTCAAAAAAAAAAGAAGAAAAACAACTTTCTTGTTTTCTGATCTTTGGTTTTGTATTCATTGAGGAACTTATGCATTAAGAACTTTTTTATTGACATTGTCTTTGACAGAACTTGCAGTTGGCAACATTGTGAGGCGGATTTTGCGTATAATTAGAGAGGAGGATCTTTCTCTATCAACTACAGGCATTGCAGATCCCAATTTATGTATTGGAAGTGATGATGAAGATGAAGTCGGAGGACGTGAGCAGGGGATGTCATTTTCTGCATCAGCAGTGGCTGCTGCCTCAAGAAACACTTTGCGAGCACCTTCTTTGCAGACCTTACTTGGGGAAATACCTGATTCTGCAACTCGTGGTCATAATAGTTCTTCGGGTGGTGAATCTGAAGGAAAGAGTAAATGTAAGATATAAAAATATATATCTCTTACAGTTTAACTTTTTTATGTTGCTCCCTTAAATTGAAAGTGAGCCAAAATGGTCAGAGTTGTTATCTACTAATCACAGTTTATCGATTGGGATCACAATATAATTTCTCTTGCACCAGATTTCTGTAACAATGGTGGACAATAGTTTCTTGGTGGGTGTCAAGTTGCCAAATTACATTTTCTACTGGCTTGGTTCCACAACTTATATTACGTTGTTGATGTGAAGGATTTGAGTTGTTTAATCATTTTTGAGAGAAGTTTAAACTTGCATTACTGAAATCAATACTGTGGTTAAGATATAGGAATGTTAAAGTTCTGTGCTTTTCCTAGAGTGTCAGTCATCTTGTTTCTAACTATAAATTAGAAAACTATTTTGTTATCTGTGAAGAGTTTTTATAGGCATAAATGTTCTACAAAAATAGGAAAGATTTATGTTTTTTTGTTCTGGGAAGCAGACTCTAATTAGAACTAACTAAATTTCTTATAGTAATCCAACAACTGGAACTATTTATCTAAAACATCAATTTTCAGTTTCGTTGATGTTTTCCTCTGACCAAGTTACCTTTAAGAAACTCTCAAAAATAACGTTGCCCTTCAATTCACATTTCTAACTTCAGCGAGCTTGCAAATTAGAGACTTTCCCAATTAGAACTTCATATACCTCTAACTTTAGCAATAGGAAATGCCAACCTCCCTCAATTATGTTCTTGTTCTTTCTTATTACATAAGCATGAGTGACTTTGTGGTGATTTGTTCTCTTGGACGTTCATTAACTAGAATTTCCACTGATGTACTGCATCAATTACCAACTATGGTTTTGCATTTGAACAATTAACAATTTAAAAATGTCACTAGTGCAAATAAGGTACCATGTTCTTTTTCGTAAATAAAACACTGATTTGAATGATTTGAGAACTTAGTATCATTTTCGTTTTTAATTACATGAAAGAAATTTCTAATGAACTCCTCAATGGAAATAAAACACCTTCAGGTATTCCATTGCGTTACTTGTGGTTCATGTACACATCTAAATGTGTGTAGATGTCTGCTGACTCAGCATATAAATAATTGGAAGGAGATGTTTCTCTATGAGTGCTACTGGGAGTTGAAATGTCTCTATAAGTTCCACTGAGAAGTTAAAAAATATGGATTGAGCTTTTCCTAGCCTAATCCTCAATCAGGGGTTCAATACCGCACTCCATGTACTTGTGCTCAAAGTAATGTCACTTGGGTAAACCTTGAAATTTGGTATTAAGTCTCTTTACTTACTCGCAATTATTATTTCCTTTGCAGCTGACAAAAGTTCAAAAAGTCGCAAATTGAAGCATGATGTGATTGAAGCCATTAACGAGCTAATTGTGGACATCGACACTTGCCATGAGCAAATTGCTGAACAAGCAGTGGAACATATTCATCAAAAGTAAGCTCTCCAGCTTCAGTGTGTGTGAGAATGTCTTGTTGAGGAAACACTTGATTATACAATTGTTGTAGTCCTTGAATCTACCATTATGCATGCCAAGAAGTTATGATCAACTTCTGCCCCAGTACTACTTTTGATTGAAAGTCTTTAATAATCATCATTTTTGTATTGTTCTTGTCGGTATGTTTAATTTACAGTGTTGGCTTCCTGTCAGTGAGGTGATACTTACTTTGGGTCGATCAAGGACAGTTATGGAATTTCTTTCTGCTGCAAAGGAGAAGAAGAGATCATTCAAAGTTTTTGTGGCTGAGGGTGCTCCAAGGTAGCTTATATGCTTGTCAATTTCTGCTGTTTCTGTTTGATTATTTTGATTTTGCCAGGGTACTTTCTCTAAATAATTCATTGTGAAATAGGTCTCAGGGTCATGTTCTGGCAAAAGAGTTGGCTGCCAAGGGTCTTCAAACTACAGTGATCACTGATTCGGCTGTCTTTGCTATGATTTCCCGAGTTAATATGGTAATTAATGTTGACATAAGTGTTTTACATTTGATTTTCTTCTTCACCATTTACATTAACTTGAGAATCTTCATTCCCTACTGAAAGGTAATTGTTGGGGCTCATGCAATAATGGCCAACGGTGGAATTATAGCTCCTGTTGGGCTGAACATGGTTGCTCTTGCTGCTCAAAGGCATGCAGTTCCTTTTGTTGTGGTTGCTGGTAGTCACAAGGTATGTTCTGTGCCCCTTTAATGATCTCCTCACTTGGTCTCATCCTCCCTCGACACATTCACACTCAAAAGAAAAAGTTGTAATTTTTATTTTTTAAATTCTTTGACATTCTAATCTTCAATCATGCCTTAACTCCTTCTGTTTACGGAATTGATCACATGATTCATCATCCCCTGATTTTGTCCCCAACTAATGGCTACTCTTTTAATGGTGAATGAATATTAATAAAAAGATAAACTAGTTTGTGCAACAATAACGTGTAAAGTACACGTGGAAAAGAAAAAGAATTTAGAATACATCAGGAAAATGAATAAACTAAGTTGTGCTTGTGATTTTCTCTAGCTAAGGCATCCATCTCTGGAGTTACCGCTGGATTGACATGATTCCAAGGTCAATTCAATGAGGCACCGTGTCCAGGATGTCAAGAATGTTTATCAGAAATCTATGGTAGCTATTCCATGCCTTACCCCCTATTGAATCATGAGAATTAGTTTCAATCAGCAATTGCAGAAAAAAAAAAGTTCCATGTCAGTTTTCCACCCTGCTAGACTTCATTAACTAGTCATAATGGAATCTGCTTCACATACTGGGACCCGGAAAGTTGGAAGGGGAGACCATGGTTCCTGATCACTCCCTTATAGCAAATAGGATTGGATTCTCTTTGTCATCAAATAGGAATTTTAAATGCTCTGTAAGAGGGGAATTTCTTATTGACATATGAACCACTGTCTGTGGACAGAATCAATGTACATGCTCTTGAGAATGTCTGTTGGAACATGATGGTGGGTCTTTCATGTCTTCCCCCAATAGAATCATGAGAACTACCCTGTGCTGACAGAGAAATGTCCAGTGTAAGTCTACCACGCTGCAACACTATTAACCAGCCATTGTTGAATCAACTTCACGTACAGGTCCTGGATTCCCCTTTATCACCATCAGAGACAAGTTCTCAATGTCAATAACAGGGGGTTGGTGCATGTATGTACCTCTTTCTGTGGTCAGCATATAGACCGATAGTGCCTTGGTTGTTATGCACCTTTGATTTTTGCACTATGTTGAATCAACTTCACGTACAGGTCCTGGATTCCCCTTTATCACCATCAGAGCCAAGTTCTCAATGCTCAATAACGGGGGGGTTGCTGCATGTATGTACCTCTTTCTGTGGGCAGCATATAGACCGGTACAGCCTTGGTTGTTATGTACCTTTGATTTTTGCACTAAGTTAATAAATATAGGTCCCACTGCTACGCGTGGCATTCCATTTTCAAGGAAACCCCAAAGTACCTGAACATTACTGTTTTTAAGGACTCCATTTGTGTAGAATTCCTCTGTCAATGGCTCAGGTTGAGGTGGCATTGACTTAATCACAGGCCACATATCCTGCTGTCAGAATTTACAGCACAGATTATTTGTTACTCCTGTGAAAAGCTTTTGAAGGTAAGATTAGAGCTTGCAGTTGCAGTGTATAATTTTAAAAATATTCCGGAAATTTCTTGACTCTTTGGTTAGAATCTTAAATCTGAGCATCAAGTTCAAGAGAGACGATTGGATTCAAACGTTTACTTGGAGCAACAGCTTGAAAAAGTCCATTTTTTTCCTTTGTCACCTGGATTTTGTAAGAAAGAATTTAGTTTTCCTGTTTCTCTCTTCCAAAACATTTCTGGAGCATTAGACAACTGTACTTCTCTCAAGAACTCTTTAGACATTTAAAACGAAACTCAAAGTTGGGAAAGTAAATAATCGCGTGAAAGTACTGTTGTTTCACTGCTGCGCAGACTTCGAAAGAAAGAAATTGGGTTTTCCTGTTTCTCTTATCCTAAACCAGTTTCTGACGTGTTAGATAAAGTGTCTTTCTCTGGAAAAAATTCTGAAATGTTTTAGCTGAGAATTCTGCATTAAAATAGGGTCATAAGAATCTGATGTAGACTCCAAGTTGGATTCCATGTAGAATGGTACCCAATGGAGGGGCCTCTATCATTATTCTTCCAAAAGTATACGACAACTCTCTTAACACCAATTGAGCATTTTACTTCCTTGAAATGTGCCATGTTAGAAAAGCTATCAACTGTGACCGAATATCGTTGTGTCCTCCTGTTGTTATCAGTAACTTCAGCATGAAATCTATACTGCAATCTGTCTAAAGCTTAGAAGGCAGTGAAATTCGCGTTTATAAGGGCAATTTAAGATAGTCCTTTCTGTTTGTGATAAGTTTACAAATACATTTAAATTCTATTGTGGCTATCCTAATGATATGGGCCATAGTGAGAAGCTAATTACATGATCTATATGACTTCTGCATTAATTTCCGAGACTTTTGTCATCATATGCTGATTATCTATTTTGTGATATTTTTGGATTTCACCCATAAAAAATTTGTTATATCAACACATGAATCTTCATTGGTGGTTGAATCAACTAGCTTATACATAGGGCTTGTGTGCATGTGATGCAATAGCATCCCCTACATCATCCCCATCTAGGGTTAATGTGGATGAAATGGTTAATCGACTTGAGAAGACTTATGAGAGAAAAAGAAGAGAAATTAAAGCTTTCTAGTGCTGGTAATTTTATGTTATTTTATTTTTATGAGCTATTAGTGGGGGTTTTATTTTCTAGAAAAGTCACACATGTACCACTTCACACCACACACTAGGAGTACTTCACACCACACACTTGGAGTTAATGGTATGTTGAACTCTTCTATTTTTAGATTGTTGGAATTTTTCTTGTATTAGGAGTTATGAAACTCTTTATTTTTAGACAAGTGTTACTTTAAGCGTGTAAAGAGGAGGATCACCAGCCTATAAATACAATGTAATTTGCCCTTGTTTGGGCATCACTTCTATTGAATGAAAGTTATTGTTTTCCTCCTACTTTTGAGTTGTTATCCTTTGTTTATTTGTCTTCTTTTATTACTTTTGGTTGGTTTGTGTGAAGTATTAGATCCCCTTCTAAATACCCTATTCACCAGCAAGTAGGGTTTGTATTAGCATCCTACTTTGCCACCACTTTGAGGAGGCTCACGCCACCCTCTTCTTGGTGTAGGCTTGATCCGGTCCCCTCCGAGTTCAACCTTCTTTGTTCTAAATCTTATCTTGTGTTGACCAGTGCATTAGGATGTATATGAATTTAAGCCCAGATTACACTATTATTACTCAAAATGTTACTTTCGTGTTCGATAAGTACGCATATTCTCAGATAAAAAAAAGAAAGTATGATTTTCAAAAAAAAAAAAGTATGCACATTCAAGTATTCGCTGCTTGCCTCTGATTAATGCGGGCATAAGAGATCAGCATATAGGCAAGTAAATTTGACCGCTACAAGCTCATCATTGTTGACACTGATGGAACTAGCATGCTCTTGCTACTAATTGAGCCTGTGCTAAGAATGCTCAGTCATATGTGCTTTCATGCCATAATGGACCTGCTACAAAATATCATATGTATTGAGTGCTTAAATACTATTCATCTTGCTGTAAGCTTTTTTTGGTGAAATCTAGATGTATGCTTTTCTTGATGAAATCTAACTGTAATCTTTCCTAGCGGAATTTGAGGAAATCTGACTGTAAACTTCAATTTTTTTTTTTCATGCATATGTATTTAATTTTGTTACTCTAATTAATTTCTTAGCACATGCATATTTGATGGATGCAAATTTTGTTGGGGGATTGATGCCAAGGTTTTGTTATTTTCTTTTTCAGTTGTGCCCCTTGCACCCTCAGAATCCAAAGGTTTTGCTAAATGATCTGAAGTCCCCTTCTGACTTGATTGATTTCGGGGAATTCTCAGATTGTCTAGATTATCAAGTTGGCAGTGGCCGTGTTCTTCTCCATGTTGTCAATCCATCATTTGATTATGTGCCACCAAAGCTTGTTAGCCTTTTAATTACTGATACGTAAGTATAAATTTCTCTACAGTGTTCTTTTCTGACCACAATGTAGTATCCCACGTTCAAACAAGTATTCTCTTTCATGTTGGTAAGCTCTATTATGGTTTATAGTTCTATGAATCCCTATCTGCTATTGGACAAGGAGAGAAAAATATATGCTTGGTTTTTTTTTTCCTCACGTAGATGACCTTTATCCTTTCTGTTTGAAATTGTGGTTTAATATTATAATTTTTTTCTTGTTAACCATGTCATAGGAATCATTTTATGCAGGGGAGGACATAATCCCTCATTCATAGGCCAGCTTATTACAGATTATTACTCTGATGATAATTATGTGCTTCAGAGGCGATCAACTATTGGACTGTAAATTAGCATATTTTTTGGGTAAAGTCGGTTCTGATCTCTTTGAGTTCCTCTGTATTTGGCTTCTGGGCTTCCAAACTATGAATTTGTATGGCCATACTCATGGTTGAAGCTGGACAGTCGATGGGATTAAAATCCAAATCACTAACCAACATCTGAATCCAAATGGGGCTCCGTTAGAGACCTTTTTTTTTTCTTTTTTTCTTTTTTTTTTGTAAGGAAAATGTCCAAGGCAAACAATGGATAGGCTGAATAGCAACTATTTGTGAAGATTGAACCGCCTATTTAACTTTTGGTAATTCCATCACTGAGAGCTGAGAAGTCTTCTCCTTAACATTTTTGCTCATTTTCTGTTCCTTACAACTCCTGTGAAACTCTTATGATTTCCACTATCTTCGGTGTTGTGCTTTCTCCATGTGAAATGCCACCTTTTTCTTTTGTATCAGATTTGGTTGGTTTTGTTGGCAATTTCTGAGATCGCTTTCATCAACGCTGGCTGCAATTCACCAGTAAAAACTTGTGTTGAAGCATCTGGTCAGCGCATTGGATTTTCTATCTGTATTTCAGATAAATGCCATTTCAGAAAAAAAGAAAGGAAAACTCACAAATTAAAACAGCAATGGAGAGTATGGATTTCAAAATAATCAATTAGTGATTTAGCAGGGTAATCACTCTTCTGGCCTAATTAGCATTTTGCCGTGTGAATGTTTTACTGAGCATGTTTATATAAAGAAAGAATGCAAAAGGGGACAACTTTCTGTGTTGGTGATTACTGATTAGCCATATGAAATTCATTTCACTAGACCTGTTTTGGATTTTACTGAAGGTAACATGGATTCATCTCGCAGCACCTGGATTAGGCATGCCTCTGAGAGATGGATTGCTGGTGTTAATAGCTTCCTTGATTTTACGCTCTGCCCTATTTTGAGCTTCTGTAAGAATTATAGTTTCTTGTTCTAATTTTCTTGTACATTTACTAGATGGAACAATTTTCCTTTTGGAAGACAACCTTGACGGTAACAGGAGTTGGTTTTCTCTATTTAGAGATGATATAGTGTTTAAAAATGGAATTGCTGAGAAATCTCTGGTGCACCACCTGATTTAGTTCTTGCCATTCCATGAAGAGGGTACTTTTTTTGGCAGTTATTCTTAGCTTTTGCTTTTTGGCTTCGTCCTATCTTCTGGTCAAAAGGTTGTCAGATACGATGGTTAAGGATTCTGCCTCGGCTATCAATGGATTAAAATCCAAAGCAATTAGTTGAATCCAAGTCCCATCCAATAATTAATGGATATTCATGAAGCCTTCTATTGGGGATCTGTTTGTTATTGGATGGATTCAGGTAAAACTCAAAATTTTTAATATATACTCAATAATATCCGTTGATGTTCATTAGTCATCTCCTTGTTCTCTGACCTCAAATATCATTTTCTTTTAACAAGACCCTGGTGCAGCAAATAAATTTCAGTAAATAGAAAGTGCAGTAAATTGAATTTGCAGTAAATATGTGAAGAAAACAAGTGATGCCATTAAAAAGCTAGTGCAGTTAATTGAATTTGCAATAAACAGGAGTGGAGTTAAAACTTAGTGTTAATAAAAACTGGTCTTTTCATTTTCCTATTTCCGTTTACTCTCTGTTTCCGTCTCCTCTGTCTTCTCTCGTTCTCCTCTCTACTTCTCTCTACTATTAAATTAATTCCACCTAAATCAATTAATTCAAACTTGTTTGAGGATTGATTGATGGAATTTTACATTACCAGAGAATAAGTGAATAATATTTGTTTAAAAATACGAAGTGTATAAAACACTGTTATTTGAAAATGGGATTTAAGTTTGAGTAAAAAATATTAAACGAAACTAATTTTAAAAAAATTAGGTCAGTATTCACGTGGCATTTTAAGATCTAAAAGGTAATGGCAGAACTGATCTTTCGTATACCTACTGCCACCCCAATTAGCTGCACATAAAGATAAAGATATCACAGAACTTTAGAAAAAAGGATGTATGGCGTTTATACGACCTTTTTTTTTTATGCATGACACAGGTTGTGGTTTTTTTTTGAAACAGTGAAAAAGATGTATTATTAAATCTTACAATAATACATCAATTTTTTGGAAATTATTCACAAAAGGATATTGTAAAGTAATTCCAAGGTTTGCTAAGGGTCTGCCATATAATTTGCAGATTTTTAGGAAATATTAAAATTTCGTGATATACTCCAATGAGCATAACTGTTGAGTGTGCCTTGAATTTGTGAACCGGGTTCGGTTCATTGTTTTGGGACAACTTATGAGGAGCAAACCAAATACGGTCCGGGTGTGGGCTCATCTTTCTATTAGGGTTCTTTTTAAATGAGTCAAATAGAGAGAAGTCGTCCTTTTTGCCTACCCTGGTCGATTATGCTCTTGTAATCCTTGCTGCATAGTGGATTTTCTTCTCCCTGCCCGTGGAGTAGGCGACCCAGCCGAACCACGTAATTTCTCTGTGTTCTTTCTTTCTTTTTCGCTTTTGATTATTATTTGCACAGATTTACTGTTATATTTCGTGCACGAATCTGCGTTTCCGTAACAAACTGGTATCAGAGCGTCAAGAGTTCTCGGTGTATTGTCGAATCCTTGACTTTTTTGTAGATTGTGTAAAAGTTGCGGTTTTCGGGTGCAATTATGTCGGCCACTAAATTTAACATCGACAAGTTCGATGGGAATATGAGTTTTGGTCTCCGGCGTGTTGGGATGATTGCAGGTCGACACGAGTGAGTTAAAACTTCGCCTTGAAAGGAAAGACCACAAATCGGCATATATGAGTGAAGCCGATTGGGAGAAGCTAGATGATAAAGCTTTAACAAAGAAATCGGTTGTGTGTCACGCATTACGGTTTTAAATGAAGTTTTGAATGAGAAAAGCGCAGCAAGTCTCTCGAATAAGTTGGAGACATTATATATGAAGAAATCCCTCACCAAACCGACTTTGAAAGAACGCCTTTACACCCTTCGGATGGCGAAGGTACATCCATTAAGGACCATCTTAGTGAATTTAATTCTATTATTGTGGATCTTACAAATATTGATGTGAAATTGGATGATGAAGATCAAGCTTTATTACTGTTATGTTCACTACCTCAATCGTATAAGCATTTTAGAGAAATTATTTTGTATGGGCGTGAGACAATTACAATTGAGGATGTTAAAACATCTTTATTGAGTAAGAATTTGGTAGATACTCAGCTAGTTGGGACATCTAGTTCCAACAGTAGTTATGGGGATGCATTGTTCACTAGAGGAAGGTCAAAAGAGAAGGAATCTGGAAGTGGAAAACAGAAGTCAAGATCAAAGTCGAGACACAAGAATCTGATTTGTAATTATTGTAAAAAGCAGGGACATATTAAGGCTGATTGCTATAGGCTTAAGAATAAATTGCAGAGGAATAATTCTAAAAATCAGAAGTCTGCAGATGCCAGTATAGCAGAGGCGGATGGGAATGTTCTTTCAGTAGTCAGTGATGACAAAACTAAAGAATGTGATGAATGGATCCTCGATTCAGGTTGTTCTTATCACATGTGTTCTCATAGACATTGGTTCTCCACATATGATGCAGTTGACGGTGGAGTTGTGATGATGGCAAACAACTCGACTTGTAGAGCTATTGGGAAAGGATCTGTTCGCTTGAAAATGCATGATGGAGTTATAAGGACATTGACAGATGTAAGGTATGTTCCAGATTTAAAGAGAAATCTTATCTCTTTGGGCACCCTTGATTCAATTGGGTGCAAGTATTCAGCTGAAGGTGGAGTTATGAAGGTTAGCAGAGGTGTTCTCACAGTCATGAAAGGAAGAAAAATTGGAACTCTTTATGTTCTAGATGGTTCTACGGTTACTGGTTCCACAATGGTTGCTTCGGCATCATTAACAGAAAGTGAAACCACAAGGTTGTGGCATTTGAGATTGGGCCACATGAGTGAGAGAGGTCTCAATTTGTTGAGTAGAAGAGATCTCTTATGTGGACAGAGTACAGGGAAGATTGACTTTTGTGAACATTGTGTTTTTGGAAAACATAAAAGAGTCACATTCAGTACAGCTATTCACAGAACTAAAGGTACCTTGGACAATGTTCATTCAGATCTTTGGGGACCAGTACAAGTTGTTTCAAAAGGAGGTGCAAAGTATCTACTCACTTTTATTGACGATTTCTCAAGGAAAGTGTGGGTTTATTTTCTGAAGGCAAAAAGTAACGTTTTCACGGTTTTCAAGCAGTGGAAATGTATGATAGAGAAACAGACCGGGAAACAAATTAAGAGGTTGAGAACCGATAATGGTCTTGAATTCTGCAGTGGAGAATTCAATAAGTTTTGTGAGGATGAAGGAATTGTGAGACACCGAACAGTTCGTCACACCCCGCAACAAAATGGTGTTGCAGAAAGGATGAACAAAACACTTCTCGAGAGAGCTCGTTGCATGCTTTCAAATGCTGGTTTAGGCAAGGAATTTTGGGCAGAAGCTACTAGCATGACATGTTATTTGGTGAATCGGTCACCCTCTACAGCTATTGAGTGCAAAACTCCAGAAGAGGTATGGTCCGGAACTCCAGCAGATTATTCTGATTTAAAGATATTTGGTTGTCCTGCTTATATGCATGTTAACAAAGGGAAGTTAGAACCTAGAGCAAAGAAGTGTATTTTTCTTAGTTATGCTTCTGGTGTAAAAGGATACAGGTTGTGGTGTATTGATTCGAAGTCACGGAAGTTCTTTATTAGCAGAGATGTGAAATTTGATGAGTCTGCTATATTGAATGCAAAGAAAGAGCTTTTTGTTACTCCAGGCACAAAAGAAGATCCTAAATCCCCCAAACAAGTGGTGTTCGAGATAGGTGGGACGTCTACTACTTCAATGAATTCCCCCACTACCTCTACGAGTTTGCCGACCACTCCTATGGGTCAAAGTACGTCTTCTTCAAGTCAATTACCATTACAGGTTTTGCATCCAACTACTAGTGAAGAAGAAGAGGAAGTTCAATTTGAACCGGAAGCTAAAACAGAAAGTTATTGTATTGAGAAGAGAAATCAAGAAGCCTAGGAGATATGATGAGGCAAATCTAATTGCTTATGCTCTTTTAGTGGCAAAGACGATGGATGAGGCAGAGCCTTCTAGCTATACAGAGGCCATTCAGAGTGAGAATTCGGATAGTGGTTAATTGCCATGAGTGAAGAGATGGAGTCTCTTCATAAAAATCAGACTTGGAAACTTGTCAAGCACCATTCGGAAAAAAGGTTGTGGGCTGTAAATGGGTTTTCAAGAAGAAAGAAGGCATTCAGGGAGTAGAAGACGCACGCTACAAGGCACGATTAGTAGCCAAAGGCTACAGTCAAGTACCTGGAGTTGACTTTAATGATGTTTTCTCTCCTGTTGTGAAGCATTCATCTATTCGTGTTGTCTTAGCACTTGTAGCTATGCATGACTTAGAGCTTGAGCAGTTAGATGTCAAAACAGCTTTCCTACATGGAGAGTTGGAAGAGCAAATATACATGCATCAGCCCGATGGATTCGTGGCTGAAGGTAAAGAAGACCATGTGTGCTTACTTATGAAATCACTTTATGGTTTGAAGCAATCTCCTAGACAATGGTATAAGCGTTTTGACTCATTTATGATGAAAATTGGTTTTTGCTGGCGTAAGTTTGATAACTGTATTTATTTCAGAAAGTTTGTTGATGGGTCCTTCATATATTTGTTGTTATATGTCGATGATATGTTGATAGCAGCAAAGGAGATGGTAGAGATCCAAAAGTTAAAGACAGTTAAAGGGTGAGTTTGAGATGAAAGATTTAGGGGCTGCAAAGCAAATTTTGGGTATGGAGATTAATAGGGATCGAAGAGGTGGAACACTTTATCTTTTACAGAGAAAATATGTAGAGAAGGTCCTTGAGCGTTTCAGCATGAAGAATGCTAAACCAGTAAGCACTCCATTGGCTGCCCATTTCAGGCTTTCGTTAGCATTGTCACCATAGAAAGAGGAGGATAAGAAGTATATGACACATGTCCCTTACACTAGCGCAGTGGGTTCTCTCATGTATGCTATGGTATGTACTCGTCCAGATATATCTCATGCTGTGAGTGTTGTTAGTAGGTACATGTCAAATCTGGGAAGAGAACACTGGCAAGCTGTGAAGTGGATTCTTCGGTATTTGAGGGGTACATCCAACACTTGTGTAGCCTTCAAGAAAGATGACTTTAGTCTTGTTGGTTATGTTGATTCTGACTATGCTGGAGATCTTGATCGTAGAAGATCAATTACTAGTTATGTATTTACTCTTGCAGGTTGTTCTGTTAGTTGGAAAGCTACTCTGCAGCATGTTGTTGCCTTATCTACAACAGAAGCAGAATATATGGCAGTAACAAAGCAATCAAAGAAGCAATTTGGCTTCAAGGCTTATTCAAAGAGTTAAGCATCAGAAATGAGGTTATTATGGTTTATTTTGACAGCCAAAGTGCTATTCATTTAACAAAGGATCAAATGCATCATGAGCGGACCAAACATATTGATGTAAGATTCCATTTTGTCAGAGATATTGTAGCACAAGGTGTTATTGTGGTAAAGAAGATTGGGACAGAAGATAACCCAGTAGATATGATGACTAAAGCTTTACCAGTAAACAAGTTCGAGCATTGTTTGAACTTAATTGGTTTTTATAAGAGTTGAGAGCCCAAGAGGGCATCTGGCAGCGGAGAAAGATCAGTAATGCTATGTTCAGCTATGAAGGAAATTCAAGTCAAGGTGGAGATTTGTTGAGTGTGTCTTGAATTTGTGAACCGGGTTCGGTTCATTGTTTTGGGACAACTTATGAGGAGCAAACCAAATACGGTCCGGGTTTGGGCTCATCTTTCTATTAGGGTTCTTTTTAGATGAGTCAAATAGAGAGAAGTCGTCCTTTTTGCCTTTTTTTTGGCTTGTGAGAGACTCTGTAAGAGAAATCAGAGTGAGAGAGTGAAGGGATACGACCTAGGGATCTAATCTTTGGTACCCTGGTCGATTATGCTCTTGTAATACTTGCTACATAGTGGATTTTCTTCTCCCGGAGTAGGCGACCCGGCCGAACCACGTAATTTCTCTGTGTTCTTTCTTTCTTTTCCGCTTTTGATTATTATTTGCACCGATTTACTGTTATATTCCGTGCACGAATCTGCGTTTCTGTAACAATAACAATGCAATAAATATAGAAAACTCCTTCAATGAGCATAATAAGGCAATAATTTTCTCCTCAATATAATGGGTCAGTACTTTCTATCAATCAGCTCTTTTGAAATTGCCCAGCAACGGGATGTATATCTTCACATTTCTGAAAAAAAATCCATCCACAATCTCCAACCCACTTGGCAACGTCGACAACCTGAAGATATTTTGAATTTTGAAATCAATACAGTTGACACAAGAATTGCATTATCATCAATAAATCTTCAGCCAATCAGATTTTGCAAATCAGATTTCCTTCTTGTGACTCCACATGAACTGGTACTTGAATTATTGAATCGTTCTGCACATAATCACGTTACTCACAGGGCTGCATGCATATACTCCTCCGGCCAGCACCCAGCTGCAGAGAGAACCAAAACAGCAAATCGACAAGAAGACCAAGAATGAGCGAGGAAGAGTTGCAGCTGCAGACATGGAAGTATGTTCTGGGATTCGTCGATGCTGCAGTCATTAAATGCGCAATTGAGCTGGGCATCGCAGACACCATCAAAGACCAGGGTGGGCACATGACACTCTCCGAGCTCTCACAAACATTGGGTTGTGCCCCTTCCTCTTTCGGATACTGCGTTACCTTGTCCACCAGGGTGTGTTCGACGAAATGCCTGTAATAACTCGTGATGGAGAAACAGTCATCGGCTTCACTCTCACGCCCATCTCTCGACGTCTGCTTCTCAAGGGTGGGGATGCGAGCATAGCTCCTTTTCTGCTCATAGAAACAAGTCCGGTGATGCTCAAGCCATGGCATTTCCTGTCTGGCTGAGTTCGGGCAAACGGGTCTCCGACATTTGAAGCTGCTCATGGGATGGACTTGTGGAGTTATGCGTCAAAAGATATTGCCCATAGTGAACTTTTCAACGATGCATTGGCCTCTGTGGCTACGACAACAGTGAGAGCTATACTACTTGAAAGTGTTGGAGTGTTTGAGGGACTTTCTACTGTAGTCGATGTGGGTGGTGGAAATGGAACTGCCATGCGGATGCTAGTGGAGAAATGCTCTTGGATAAGAGCCAAAGGCAGATGCAGCTTACCTCATGGTACGTAATATACAACTTTTCTTTTTACTCTTTGTTTCAATGCAAATTTCTTTTTTCTTTCTCAAACTAGCTAGCTAGAGTGCCTGCCAACATGTTTCAGTTTGTTTTACACGACTGGAATGATGAAGAATGCATTAAAATTCTGAAAAACTGCAAGGACGCCATTGACAGAGAGAAAGGTAAAGTGATAATAGTGGAGGTGGTCGTTGAAGAAGATTGTAGCAAGAAACATGGCCTCAGTGAAGTTGGGTTGATGTTGGACATGTTAATGATGGCACAAACAAGAGAAGGCAAGGAAAGGACGGAGGCTGAGTGGAAGAATGTTCTTGCTCATGCTGGCTTCAATACTCATACTATAAAACCTATTCTTGCAGCTCCATCAGTTATTGAAGCTTTTCCTTGAGGCTTTCACATCTTTCAGTTTAATCCTTTGAAATGTTCTCTATGTCTTTGGCCACACAAAAAGTAAAGTTGGCCTCAATAATTTGGATCAGTAAAAAATGATGTACTTTTGGGGTTTGTTTATAGATGTCTAAAACATGAGTCCAAAAGACCAAAGTTGCATAATATATAAGAAAATTATATACTTCAAATCCCATAATATATATATAAAATATAAACTTGGTGTTATAAAGATCAACTGCAAGATTTTTAAGTTTCAGGTCCTCTTTCTTTCACCTTAATTTTTGCTGTAGTGTCCCATATTGGGGGCTTTAGAGCTTGTGACTTTTTTAGTTGAAAACACATTGTATATGAAAAGCAATTGGAGCGCAGCAAATGTCATATCATGTGCCATAAGCAGGCAACACCAGTGAATTTCATAGGAAAACATTCTATCTTTCGATTAGCAAATGAAAAATAACAATCTACAAGCAAAATAATACTATGTTAGCTTTGATTTTAATAACTATATTGGCTCTAATTATTAGTGGAATTAGGCTATAATTAATTTAGTGTTTTGTCTTGTAACTCCATTAGGATGTATTTTTTTCTTGTTACGGAAAGCTCATCGTGAATTTACAGGCTAAATCAAGTTTATTTAAAGTATTTTGGAGCTAATTGTACATGGAAGTTGAAGTCTAAAAGAATATTCGAAAAATTCTATTGGAAAGTACTGCTCACAACTCACGTCACGGCTGTGACGGGAACTGTGATTACTCCTATAACTAAGAAGCACATTGAGATGAAGCAAACATAACCTGTTACGGCTATGACATGAATCGTTATGCACATGAGGATCTTTGGGGCAAAATAGGGTCTTTGACTATTTTTCTCTAAGTGAGACATAGAGAACATAGATAGGTTTTTGGGGAAGAAAATGGGAACTCTCCATTTTTCTTTAACTTCTCCATTTTGTTAGAAACTCTTGATATTGATTAGTAGACTTAATTTACCTTTTGTTTTCCATTTTGGATTAACAAGGGTTAAGGAGAAGGCTTGCATTTGAAGACATCTCAACATCAAGGCGTTTGACTTTCTCCCTCCCAATGACTTGTTTGTAACTTTTGATATTTTTCATTGGAGTATGTGGTAAACGTCCATTTATAAGGGTATTTTATTTATGTATCTTGAACTTTATCTTTGATTTTTTTTAAAAAAAATTGAACCAGAGTAAAATAACTAGGTTACTGGGAGATTTGTTGAATGATCTAGAGTTTAATGCATTCATTGATTAATTTCAAGAGGATTTGATTGATAAGTAGGATAAAATTCGAGAAAATATATCAATCATTCGATGACTATTCTTTCATTGCAATATTGATAATTAAAGTGATTGCTTAGTTTTAGTTTTTTGAGAATGTATTTTGTCATAATGTCGTAAGGAGTGCCCTCACAAATTGTTCTACTCCACTGTCATTCTCAATATTAGGATCGCAAGACAATATGCACAGCTTGCTGGGGAATGATAAAGAAGTTTATGACGCCAGGCTACTACAAGTTAGGAGTCTCCGATTATGTAATCTTATCTTGTTTAGAATTACTGTGTAGGTAAACGTTCTTCGGAGGTCTGCCTCCATGTGTTACTTGAATCAATTAAAACTTGTTTGAAGATTGATTGATGGAATTTTATATTGTCAAATGATAAGTGAATAATATATGTTAGTGCCAGACATTACGGTTTGACTATCTTTGACAAAATCAATTATGAAGATTAAGGCACGAGATATATATAGTAAGCAAATAATCGGATCGATTTAAATAAGAAGGATTTTGATGATACATGAGAGCGTACTAGTATATAAAGAGCGTGAAGGCTCACATGTAAGACATCTGATTCATGGACGTTTTTCGAGTATTCTAGAGAGTCAGAGTCTTCAGAGGTTTATTAGTTTTTCATTCATCCACTTATCGTAGAAGCAATTGCAAAGATGAAGACGAAGTTGCAACATCTTTGCTGAAGTCTGTGCTGGAGACAAACCAAATATTCTACACTGGAAGATCGTACTAATGGGGAGTCTAAGTGGGATAATAACGTAACCACTCACACTGGGTGTGTCAGGTGAAGGCTTGAAGGTAATCCACACTACTATTGTAAAGTGAATGAATACTGTAATGCTGTATTGTTATTATCCCGAGCAAGAATGCCCACAGATTAGAAACGGTTGTTTCAAACTGCGATAACAACTTGTTTGTGTTTGTATTGTTCTTTATTTCTCGAGGTGTTTAAGGCAGAGTTTCACGTGGAGTTTTAACACTCGATAATTATACTAACTGATATCACCAGAACAATTTCAAAATATTTTTTAAAAATCAAAGTTTATACCAATAAGTGTATAAAACATTGTTATTCAAAATGGTTTTTAAGTTTTAGAAAAAATATTAAAACAAATTAGTTTAAAAAGAAAAAGGCAACCAATCGCGTGACATAAACTTAAAAAAGTAATGACTAATGACCGAAAGATATCACCAAATTAACTTGATAATATAGAATGCATGGCGTCTATGCTACCTTTTTTTTCATCCATGCATGACAGAGCTTGTGATTTACTTCTTCTGATTCCACATGAATATGCACTTTGAATTGTTCTGCACGTAATCACGTTATTCACAGTGCTGCTTGCATATATATATATATATATATATATATATATATATATATTACTCCTCCAGCACCCAGCTAAGAAAACCAAAACTGCAAATCAACAAGAAGATTAACAATGAATGAGCAAGAGTTGCAGCTGCAGACATGGAAGTATGTTCTGGGATTCGTCGATGCTGCAGTCATAAAATGCGCAATTGAGCTGGGGATTGCGGACACCATCAAAGACCGTGGCGGGCACATGACACTTTCGGAGCTCTCACAAACACTAGGCTGTGCCCCTTCCTTCCTCTTTCGCATACTGCGTTACCTTGTCCACCAGGGCGTGTTCGACGAAATTCCTGTAAGAAATCGTGATGGAGAAACCGGCTTCACTCTCACGCCCATCTCTCGGCGTCTGCTTCTCAAGGGTGAGGATGCGAGCATGGCTCCATTTCTGCTCATGGAAACAAGTCCGGTGATGCTCAAGCCATGGCACTTTCTCTCTGGTCGAGTTCGGGCAAACGGATCTCCGACATTCGAAGCTGCTCATGGGATGGACTTGTGGAGTTATGCTTCGAAGGATCTTGCCCACAGTGAACTTTTCAACAATGCAATGGCATGTTCGGCTAAAAATACAGTGAGTGCTATACTCCAAGGAAGTGTTGAAGTGTTTCAAGGACTTTCTACTGTTGTGGATGTGGGTGGTGGAAAAGGAACTGCCATGCGGATGCTAGTGGAGAAATGCCCTTGGATAAGAGCTATTAATTTTGACTCTCCCCACGTCGTTGAAGCAGCTCCTCAGATCCAAGGCGTCCAACATATTAAAGGAGATATGTTCCAGAGTGTGCCAAAGGCAGATGCAGCTTACCTCATGGTACGTAATAGACAACTACTTTTCTTAATTTTCTTCTTTCTAATTTCAATGCAAAATTTTATTCTACTCTGGTCCCTTTTTTAATTCATTCTCAGATTTGAGTGCCTGCCCAACATATATGTTTCAGTTTGTTTTACACGACTGGAATGATGAAGAATGCGTTCAAATTCTGAAAAACTGCAAGGACGCCATTGGCAAAGAGAAAGGTAAGGTTATAATAGTTGACGCGGTCATTGATGAAGATTACAGCAAGAAACATGGCCTCAGTGAAGTTGGGTTGATGTTGGACATGGCAATGATGGCACACACAAGAGAAGGGAAGGAAAGGACGGAGGCAGAGTGGAAGAATGTTCTTGCTCAAGCTGGTTTCAATGCTTATACTATAAAACCCATTCTTGCTGCTCAATCAATTATTGAAGCTTTTCCTTGAGGCTTTCAAGTCTTTCAATTTAATCCTTTGAAATGTTCTCTGTCTTTGGCCACACAGAAAGTAAAGTTGGTCTGAAGAATAATTTGGATCAGTCCAAAGATTATGTACTTTTTGGGTTTGTTTATATATAGATGTGTAAAACATGAGTCCCAAAGACCAAAGTTGCATAGTATTGAAAAATATACACTTCAAATCGCATAACTTGGTGTTATAAAGATCTATTAATTACAAAATTTTAAAGTTTCAGGCCCTCTTTTTTTCACCTTTTTCGCTAAATCCCATATTGGGGGGTTTAGAACCACTGACCTTTTTGTTGAAAACACATTGTACATGAAATGCAAGTACGAGCGCAACGAATAGGATGTGACTCTGCATTAACAATTATGGAAGAATGGAAGCCTCCTCCAAGTGGCTAAAAAGATAGATCAACCTTGGGTGACTCTGGACCGGATGGTATAGGAGAGGTGCATGGTTAAGTGTAGTGAAGTTCAAAACTTCCTGAATTATCAGGACTTAATTACAAGCTGTTCCTCTGCCAATGAGGCAGAATCTAGGGCACTATTGATGGGAGCTCCAAGGTAGCTTATATGCTTGTCTATTTCTCCAGTTTTTGTTTGATTATTTTGATCTTGTCAGGGTACTTTCTCCAAATAATTCATTGTAAAATAGGTCTCCGGGTCTTGTTCTTGCAAAAGAGTTGGCTGCTAAGGGTCTTCAAACCACAGTGATCACTGATTCGGCAGTCTTTACTATGATTTCCCGAGTTAATATGGTAATTAATCTTGACAAACTGTTTTACATTCGATTATCTTCTTCACCATTTTAAGCTGAGAATCTTCATTCCCTCCTAAAGGTAATTGTTGGTGCACATGCAATAATGGCTGTTGGGTTTGAAAGTCCCAGTAACCTCAAGACGTGTATTTAGAAGTGCACTTACAGAATTTCCTGACACCCGAAGACTGGTGTAATGACACTTAACGTTATACTTATAAGTAAAAGACACAGCAGAAATTTGTTATCGCAGTTCGGAACCAATCGTTCCTAATCTGCGGGGCATTCGGCCCAGGGTATCAAAATCCACTAGAAAGAGTATTACAGTAATTCAACAGAACAACTTACAGTAATAAGTTCTCCTCCCCTCAAGGATTCGAACAGCAGCCTCTTCCTAGTCTAGCTTCCTGTCAACACACTTCCACAGAAGCTCTTCGATACCCACACACTAAGTCTCCCCCTTAGTGTGATCCCTATCACCAGGGAATCTCTTCCGAAGGCTTCTCGGGATGAGAACACCTATTACAATGGTCAATTGCTTCTTGGAAAGCTAGTAGACCCTCAATCAGCTTCAAAGCAACAAACATACAACAAACAAAACATACAACCTTCAAGATGTGAACGTCAAAACCTTTTCCTCATTGCTCCCCTCAAACGGCGTCTCTCCTTGATACTCGTTAATCTCTGCGTAACCCTAGACCAGCACGTATTATGCTTTATATACCATTAGGGTTTAACAATCTATCTTGCTGTCTTTCAGCCCAACGCATCTTGTATGGCTTACTTTCCTATCCCAACTAGGAAACTTAATCACCTTTATCCTTGGTGATAACATACGCTGATTTCTTTCCTATAGAGTCTAGGAAACTCAATCTCCCACTATTAGGCAACTCAAGATATTCACAATATATTGTTGACCTGGTCAAACCTCAGTTTTGTCATAAAACAGCCAATACGACTTCTATGCACTAACAGGGTTGAACATGGTTGCTCTTGCAGCTCGAAGGCTTGCAGTTCCTTTTGTTGTGGTAGCTGGTAGTCACAAGGTGTGTTCTATTCCTCTTTAATTATCTCTGCACTTGGTCTCATCCTCCCTCGACACATCAAAAGAAAAAGTGAAAGTTCGTTATGGTACTAAGGACCACGTTTATAGCGATGTTTTTGACCACGTGCGAAAACGTTAGTAAACAGATAAGAAAAGTAAAGAACACACAATATGTTATCGCAGTTCTAAACCATAATAGTTCCTAATCTGCGGGGTTGTATAGCCCTGGATGGTAACAATCCACTATAAAAAGTTGTGTTACAAACCTTCTCCACCAAGGTTTTGCAAGGGTGTTAAAAACACCTTAGTCAACATAGCTAATAGTGAATACATTTTCAAGCTCTTTCCTTGAATGATTTACTCAGGCTGAGTAATCTTGTTACCATCCACACTGAGACTCCCCCTTAGTGTATGCCTTCAACAAGAAAGTTTTACTGTCTTCAACACAGACTGCACCGATATTAGAAACATCGCTTAACACACCTTCATCTTCACACGAGTTTCTCCCAAAAGCAGATTGATGAAGACTATTTAACTCATAATAAACACAAACTTTCTCTAAAAAATACTCTCAATTGCTTCTTGAATTCATATCTTGTGCTTTGGCCTCCACGCCTTTAAGTAGTCCTTCGTTGTGAGCACATATGGTATGATTTGTGCTCGCATATGTGAGTGAGGATCTGATTGCAATAACTTGTCTGTCCTTCCATATATGAAGTAGTCTTCTCACATGATTATCAATTACACTTTTGGATCAATCATCCCTTAACTCCATCTATTTATGGAATTGATCACCTAAATCATCAACCCCTAATTTTCTCCCAAACTAATAGCTACTCATTTAATGGTGAATGAATATTACTAGAAAGATAAACTAGTTTGTGCTACGTTCCTTATTTTCTTATCTCAGATATGGTTGGTTTTGTTGGCAATTGCTGAGATCACTTTCATCAGGGCTGACTGTCACTAGTAGAAAACATCACTATAGCCACGGTTTAGAACCGTGGCAATAAGTGCCAAAAATCGTGGCTAATACTTTTAGCCACGGTTAACCGTGGCTAATATTGCAAAGCTAATAAAAGCGTTGCTAAAAGTTTTTAGCCACGGTTGAACTGTGGCAAAAAGCTATTATTTGCCACGGTTTTAAACTGTGGCTAAAAAAACATATTGCCACGGTTCAACCATGGCTACTACTCATTTTTGCCACGGTTATAGTCCGTGGCTAAAGATTAATTTTAGCCACGGTCCATCCGTGGCTAAAGATTAATATTAGCCACAGTCCATCCGTGGCTAAAGATTCATATTAGCCACGTACGGTCCATCCGTGGCTAAAGATTCATATTAGCCACGGTCCATCTGTGGCTAAAGATTCATATTAGCCACGGTCCATCTGTGGCTAAAGACTAATATTAGCCACGGTCCACCCATGGCTAAAGATTAATATTAGCCACGGTCCATCTGTGGCTAAAAATTATTATTAGCCATGATCCATCCGTGGCTAAAAATTATTATTAGGCACAATTCAATCATTGCTAATTCATACTATTAGCCACAGTTATTCTTTAAATTTCTATTTATATAGTATTTTCTATAGAATTTGTGCCTTTATAAAACCTATTTGAAAAAAACACAACAAAAAATATAAAATCTCATTGTTATATTATTTAAATATCCACAAAAAAATGTAGTTTAATACTACATCAAGATCTACATATGGGCAATGTACATCAAAATATTGTCCAATACTATAAAAATTTGCACAAAAAATATGTTGTATAAAATATGGGCAATGTATATCAAAATAAGAACTGCACAAAATAAGAACCACATGCTTGAACTGCACAAAATGTCTGACTTGTCATAATAGTGTATATCCTGATAAACAAGGAAAAGAAAACTTTAATTAGTGAAGAGTCCATTGCCTAATTTTTTTATAGTGACATTGAAAGGCAATGATTACAAAAATCTCTTAGAAATTAATCACAAAATAGAAAATACAACTTTTAATAAACTTACAAAATATTTAGTGTAACTATGCATAGAATTTTATACCATATTTTATAATTTTTATACTGGTAAAAGTGAAAATGCAACTATACTTCACTATGCCAACATAGAGGCTAAGATGATGGTCCATATCCTGAAGCATTGTCGTGGCCTGTCACATATCTTTACAAGTATTAGGTGGTTATTGAAAAACTTTAGATTAAGTATAGTACGATAGTTGCATACCCGAGGAAGATGGTTCACCAGATTTTGAAGAATTATTTCCTTATTTTTGAAGTTCTCTCACTTGTTCTTTTGGGCCATGTGAGGAAACCTTACTGCTTCCTTTGAAAAAATAACACTATTGAAATTTAAAATAGAGTCATCCATATGAAAATACACTAAAATACAATTTTGAACACTTACACACTTCTCCTGCATATAAGTGTCATGATAGCTTTCGCTTTTGGTTTGGTGTGCAGCAAGTTAAGAATCAAGTATAGTATATTGATCACCTTTCTTCTTTTTCTGCATTCATAGAAGTTAAAAATTTTAAATGAGAGCCTTTAAACATATAAATGATAGTAATATACTTCAATTACCTCATCTGCATAATGACGAGCCAATGACTTAGTGCCAAGTGTGTGTGTTGATCAAATTTTTTGCCTATTTGTCTTATTCTGTTTTGATACATTTGCATTATCCTCATCATCCCAATACTTCACCAGCTCATCCCAATCTTCTTGAGTCATATATTGGATGGGACAATTCATTCGTTCTTCTTCGGTAGACTTGTTGAAATGCTCAATTTTTAGCTTACACCTACGATCCCTCAACTTAGCTGGACAATTTGTTTAGTCATTTGCTTCACCACCTCTTACTCCACTTGAACCTCATCTCCATTCAGAAATTCAAATATTTTTTGGAAAACAAAAATGATAGCTAACATCCTTAAAAAAGAAAAGAATGATTATAATATTACTTTTAATAACTAACCTTTATTTTTTATCTAAGATCATCAAAATTCCCTCTGCCTACTCTGCCCAAACTAGATGGAGAGGAAAATATCCTCCGTGGCGGGAATGTATCCCAATTTGTCTAGCCAAGGTGCTCCCTGTTTTAGAGGTAAGGTTAATTCCACAAATTAGAAATGAGAGCGAGAGAGAGCAAAAGAGAGAGAGAGAGTGTGAGAGAGAGAGAGAGAAAGGAAATGACAAATTCTTATTCAAGAACAACATACAAGCCAAAAAACCATACATTGGCTAGTAGTTGAATCTCATAATTTTATTCAAGCTACGACAAATATCTTCATGCACTAAAACAATACAATATCCCATTGAAACTACTAGATAATATAAATTAGACAACTCAAAGAATATTGTCATATACGCATACATACTACAATGATGGAATGACAAATCAAATTCTGCTACTAATTAATGTTAAGAAAACATGACATTTCCAAATAGTATGTAATAATATAAAAAAATAATATAATCTATGTAAGCTCTCATAATTAAGCTTATTATACCAAAGTCAAAATAAATAACAATTGGAAGCTTCACAAAACTAGACTGACTAAACATGCTGAAAAGATCAAATCAGCATCAAGTAATTGGCCCAACACTACTACTAATTAATTAATACCATCACTTATTTAATATAAATCAAAATATATTTTAATAAAAAGAGACAGCTACTCGGCTACTAAGATGTTGGTGGGCCACCTAGTTCCACCAAAGTAAAAATCATGGTTGTCTTTAGTCATGGCTTAAAGCAAATTCCTTTTCATTGAACTATTTCATAACTAAAATATTATATGGTGACATTGGCAAATAAGTATATAAACAGGAGAAAACATAAATGGAATGGGGTACCCATCCATTGACGTGTAAATAGAGAATACTTTAGCTTATGGCTTTTAACCCCTGAAATACAAATGAAGATAAGTTTATTAAGCCCTAAAATTTATTAAGATTTGTTCACATGGACATTTAGAGTATGGGATAGTAAAAAAAGAGAGAAAGAAATCCAAACTCAAGGCCCGAACATCCCACGATTTGCAAAAGCAAGCCACTGCCAAACACTAACATTCAAAGATTATACCTTTTTGTCTTTCGTTGACGTCGGTGTGTGTTCGTGGGTTGTTAGTGTCGTCAAGAGCTCTTTGGTAGTCGTCGGCAGGCGTTGGTGGTCGAAGATGATTCGTGTTGCTCAAACAAGCGTCGGACCCGACGGAACTCCACCCCAAAACCTTTGGGATGGGATTTCTTTTTCTCCAATCTCCCCACGGTAAAAAGCGTTGTACGCTTCTGTATGAGTTTTTATTTCACCGCGGGTTAACGTTTGAGTTGGGTTATCCCGATCGGGTATAAGGGGAAATCAAACTTGTCTTGAAGCCTCTGGTCAGCGCATTGGGTTTTCTCTAGCTCCTTTGTTTTTCGTATAAATGTCATTTAAAAAAAAAAAATCACAAATTAAAGCAGCAATATTGGAGAATATGGCCGGGTTTCAACATAATCAAATAGTGATCTAGAAGGGTAATCACTCTTCTGGTCTAATTAGCATTTTGCCGTATGATTAATGTCTTACTGAGCATGTTCGTAGAAAGAAAGAATGGCAAAAGGGATAAGAAGCATATATATGTTTGGAAAAGAGGGACAAGTTCTTTTTTCCTCATGTCTCTTCAAATTAACTTTCGAATTGTTTAATTTATTTCCTAAAATTTATCCAGCTCTTTTTTTTCTGTGTTTTGGTGATTACTGATTAGCCATATGAATTCATTTCACCACACCGGTTTTGGATTTTACTGAAGGTAACATGGATTCATCTGGCAGCACCTGGATTAGGCATGCCTCCGAGAGATGGATTGCTGGTGTTGAAAGCTTCCTTGATTTTATGCTTTGCTCTATTTTGAGCTTTTGTAAGAATTATATTTTCTTGTACATTTACTAGCTCTTTGGGAGATTAAACCTTGACGGTGACAGGAGCTGGTCCAATTAATGTTTAGAGATGATTTATAGTGTTTAAAAATGGAGTTGTTCTCCTCATATGTACCATGCATTGGTATGTATATCCTTCAATTTCTTAAAAAAATGCATCCACAATCTCCAAGCTACTTGGCAATGTATTATAGTGTGCTCAATAGTCTCATCATATACACCACTTATCATCGCCTTTCCATGTTATCTCAACTACCCGACAACCCATCAATGAAGATATTTTAAATTAAGAAATCAATTAATGTTGTCGACATGAATTGCGTTATCATCAACAGATCTACAGCCAATCAGATTTTGCAAATCAGATTTCCTTCTGACTCCACGTGAATTGGTAGTTGAATCGCTCTGCAAGTAATCACTTCACTCACAGAGCAGAGCTGCATGCATATATAATTAATATCCAGCTCCGGAGAGAACCAAAACAGCAAATCGACAAGAAAACTAACAATGAGCGAGCAAGAGTTGCAGCTGCAGACATGGAAGTATGCCCTGGGATTCGTCGATGCTGCAGTCATAAAATGCGCAATTGAGCTGGGAATTGCGGACACCATCAATGACCACGGCGGGCACATGACACTTTCCGAGCTCGCACAAACATTGGACTGTGCCCCTTCCTTCCTCTTTCGCATACTGCGTTACCTTGTCCACCAGGGTCTGTTCGACGAAAGAACTCGTGATGGAGAAACTGTCACCGGCTTCACTCTCACGCCCATCGCTCGGCGTCTGCTTCTGATCAAGGACCGGGATGCGAGCATGGCTGGTTTTCTGCTCCTGCAAACTAGTCCGGTGGTGCTCAAGCCATGGCATTTCCTGTCTGGCCGAGTTCGGACAAACGGGTCTCCGGCATTTGAAGCTGCTCACGGCGTGGACGTATGGAGTTATGCGTCAAAAGATATTGCCCATGGTGAACATTTCAACAATGCATTGGCCTCTGTGGCTAAGACAACAGTGAGAGCTATACTACATGAAAGTGTTGGAGTATTTGAGGGACTTTCTACTGTAGTCGATGTGGGTGGTGGAAATGGAACTGCCATGCGGATGCTAGTGGAAAAATGCCCTTGGATAAGTGCCATAAATTTTGACACTCCCCACGTCGTTGAAGCTGCTCCTCAGATCCAAGGCGTCCAGCACATTGGAGGAGACATGTTCCAGAGTGTGCCAAAGGCAGATGCAGCTTACCTCATGGTACGTAATATACAACTTTTTTTTTACTCTTTTGTTTCAATGCAAATTTCTTTTTTCTTTCTCAAACTAGCTAGAGTGGCTGCCAACATGTTTCAGTTTGTTTTACACGACTGGAATGATGAAGAATGCATTAAAATTCTGAAAAACTGCAAGGACGCCATTGACAAAGAGAAAGGTAAAGTGATAATAGTGGAGGTGGTCGTTGAAGAAGATTGTAGCAAGAAACATGGCCTCAGTGAAGTTGGGTTGATGTTGGACATGTTAATGATGGCACAAACAAGAGAAGGCAAGGAAAGGACGGAGGCAGAGTGGAAGAATGTTCTTGCTCAAGCTGGCTTCAATACTCATACTATAAAACCTATTCTTGCTGCTCCATCAGTTATCGAAGCTTTTCCTTGAGCTTTAACATCTTTCAGTTTAATCGTTTGATTTGTTCACTGTGACTGTGGCCACACAGAAATTAAAGTTGGTCTCAGTAATTTGGATCAGTCAAAGATAACGTACTTTTGGGGTTTGTTTATATATATAGATCTCTAAAACATGAGTCCAAAAGACCAAAGTTGCATAGTATTGAAAAATATTCACTTCAAATCCCATGTTATAAAGATCTATTGCAAGATTTTAAAGTTTCAGGCCCTCTTTCTTTCACCTTCCTGCTAAGTCCCATATTGGGGGCTTTAGAGCCTGTGATCTTTTTGTTGAAAACACATTGCACATGGAAAACAAGTATGAGCGCAACAAATGTCAATCATGTGCCATCAGCTGGCAGTATCAAGGAAAACATTCTATCTAATTTTGATTAGAAAATGAAAAATAATAACCTACATGCAAAATAAAACTATGGTAGCTTTGATTTCAATAACTATATTTGCTCTGATTATTAGTGAAATTGGGTTATAATTTAGTGTTTTCGCTTGTAGCTCCATTAAGATGTATTAATTTTAAGTAATAATAGGAATAAAACGGTGTTAGCTCATCACCATTATATTCTTGGTATAATATTGTAGATGCCAAAATCTGTACGGCCCATCTAAGGCAAGCACACCCGTCATTAGTCCATCATGGCCTGTTTGTCAAATCATCGAGTCATCGTTTAGCAGCCCATCACTGGGTCTATCACGTTGCCACATCATCAGCATTGACATCGACGTCATCATCACCAACTTATAGCCATCCGCCATCGTCATCACCATGTCAGTACTACCTGGCTTCTCCCAAACATCGACAAGTCGCAGTCACAGGAGGACCAAAAATAGCAAGTCTCCATAGACTCCCCCCTTCTGAGGATAAGGGAGGAAAAGAAGGAGATCACCAGTCTTCACTCCCCTCCCTCGGGAGCAAAAGAAAGGGATCTCAATCCTCTTTCTAAAGATCGACACCAACACAGCCTTTGGCTACAAATAGCCAGAAATCAAACGCTCAAGGGGTTTGAAAAATTTCTCTGTACATAAATTTTTCATGCATAGAAATTTTATCGAGCCAGAAGTTCACCCAAGCCACCTGACAGTTTGTCGGAGATCGTCTAATTCACCGAAGAAGCTCTGCACAACTGTTGGAGATGTTAACACGCTGATCACACGGAACACAAATACTTTCGTCCAGCCGACCAAGCCCGTCGACCGTTCGTGTACACTCTCTCAGAGTTCGTGACTCTCTGTCGAACTGCCAAAAAGCTGTAATTTCATCAACCACAGAGATCAAACTAGAAGAAAACTAGGAGAACGCACTCACAAAATTTCCTAATTCCCACAAAACTTGCAAATTTCTCTGTAATTTTGTTGATTTAATCAATTGGTCGCGCTGTTTTGCGGACCAAATGATTTTCAAAAAAACAAATATATAACTCTTTTCTTAAAACCTTTCTTTCTAATTTAGCTTGGGAAAGGCACATATATCTCTCTCGAATTGATCAAAATTCTTCCCTTCCTCATACAAACTTTGATTTTCTCGTGACTTATATAACAGCCAAAAGGAAGAATCTACATGAAAGATGATGAACGTACAAATATGTGAGTTTCGAATAGTTTTCAGTATTGACATGTTTTTCTATACGTGTATCAACCAATATGCTTAAACTTCCATGGAAACAATATGTTTATTGGATCTTTTCCCGGGAGTTTTTTAGTTTCTTTTATCAAGACTTCAACTAGTAGAAAACGGCTCTACGGTGACTTTTGTAAGGCAAAACCGTCGTTAATGCTAGGTTAAAACAATACTTACAATGATTGGCGAGTGACAAATAATCACCAAAATGCACGTATATGTACTGTGACAAGTAGGCCACTTGGAATTAATAAGTTCCGAAGTTAATTGAAACTTGTTTGAATAAAACAATTTTATTGAAAATGGGTTTGAAGTTTAGTAAAAAAATATTAAAGGAAATTAATAAATAATTTTGAAAAAATTAAGTAGCCATTCACGTGGCATTTTAAGATCTAAAAGGCAATGACAGAACTTCTTTGAGTGCCATGAACACGAGAATCAATTTCAAAGTTGTTCTTTCATGTTCTTACTACCCACTCATTAGCTGGGCATAAAGATATCACCAAACTTGATAAAATAGAATGCATGGTGTCTGTGCAAACTTTATTTTTTTCGTGCATGACAGAGCTTGTGATTAATTTACTTCTTGAGGTTCCACATGAATTGGCACTTGAATCGTTCTGCATGTAAACACGTTATTCACAGGGCTACGTACGTCTATATATATATATATGATACTCCTCCAGCTCCCAGCCCAGAAAGCCAGAAAATTAGCAAATCAACAAGAAAACTAACAATGAGCGAGCAAGAGTTGCAGCTGCAGATATGGAAGTATGCTCTAGGATTCGTCGATTCTGTAGTCATAAAATGTGCAATTGAGCTGGGCATTGCGGACACCATCAATGACAATGGCGGGCACATGACACTTTTCGAGCTCTCACAAACATTGGGTTGTGACCCTTCCTTCCTATTTCGCATAATGCGTTACCTTGTCCACCAGGGTGTGTTCGACGAAAGAGCTTGTGGTGGAGAAACCGTCACCGGCTTCACTCTCACGCCCCTCGCTCGGCGTCTGCTTCTCAAGGGTGGGGATGCAAGCATGGTGGGTTTGCTGCTCCTGGAAACTAGTCCTGTGATGCTTAAGCCATGGCATTTTCTTTCTGGCCGAGTTCGGAAAAATGGGCCTCCGACTTTCAAAGCTGTTCATGGCGTGGACGTGTGGAGTTTTGCATCGGCAGATCTTGCTCATAGTGAACTTATCAACACTGCAATGGCCTGTGTGGCTAAGACAACAATGAGGGCTATACTCCAAGGAAGTGTTGGAGTGTTTGAAGGACTTTCTACTGTTGTCGATGTTGGTGGTGGAAATGGAACTGCCATGCGGATGCTAGTGGAGAAATGCCCTTGGATAAGAGCTATTAATTTTGACTCTCCCCACGTCGTTGAAGCTGCTCCTCAGATCCAAGGCGTCCAGCACATTGGAGGGGATATGTTCAAGAGTGTGCCACAGGCGGATGCAGCTTACCTGATGGTAACGTACAACTTTGTTTTTCTTCTCTGTTCCAATGCAAAAGTCTATTTTACTGTGGTCCTTTTTTCTTTCTAAATCTTGAGTGCCTCCCAACCTCTTTCAGTCTGTTTTACACGACTGGGAAGATCAAGAATGCATTCAAATTCTGAAAAACTGCAAGAACGCCATTGACAAAGAGAAAGGTAAAATTATTATAATTGAGGCGGTCATTGATGAAAATTATAGCAAGAAACATGGCCTCAGTGAAGTTGGGTTGATGTTGGACATGGTAATGATGGCACACACTAGAGAAGGCAAGGAAAGGACGGAGGTAGAGTGGACGAATGTTCTTGCTCAAGCTGGCTTCAATACTTATACTATAAAACCTATTCTTGCTGCTCCATCGGTTATTGAAGCTTTTCCTTGAGGCTTTCACATCTTTCAGTTTAATCCTTTGATATGTTAATTGTGCCTTTGACCGCAGAATAACTGGTCCCAGTAATCTGGATCAGTCGAACATAATATACTTTTGGTGTTTGTTTATAGATGTCTAAAGCACAAGTCAAAAGGCCTAATTTGCACAATATTAAAAAGACATACACTTCAAATCTTATAACTCAGATGTTGCAAGATCTATTGAAAGATTTTGAAGTTTCATGCCCTCTTTCTTCCACCTTTTTGCTAAGTCCCATATTGGGGGCTTTAGAGCCTGTAACCTTTCCGATGATAACACATATAGTACATGAAAAGCAAGCACGAGCAACAAATGTCACTCGTATGTCATCAGAAGGCAGTATCAACTCTAGAAGCTCCTCCAAGAAACATTTCATAGATAATTGTTAACATACAGGGTATATTATCCACGCATCCCATAGGAAAACATTCTATCTTTCCATTGGCAAATGAAAAATAAAGATCTACCTACGTTCCTGATTTTTAAGGAAAAATATTCTATAATCCCCAGTGTTTAAGGGGAAACATACAAATAATGGCCTCTATTATCTAATCTCACCTATTTGTAACACTCCGGCAGGTTTCTGCATTCCTCTATCGCAAATTCAAAGTGTCCACTTGTCAATTTGATCCCGTGGAACCATTCCCAAATCTCTCTCCATTATGCAGTTCAGGAAGCGCATTGTTTTCAAAAAATCTCGAGTGGAGTGCCCTCACAGATTGTTCTGCTTCACTGTCATTCACTATTAAGGAAATGTTAACCTGCACATAGGATCACATAACGCTCAACCAAAAATTCACAAACCCAAACATAGATAATATAAGGCAAATGGAAACAGACCTTAGATGCTCCTTGAGAGATCATTTGGACATTCACACCAACGTTTCCGAGGACATTAAAAACCTACAGGGAAACATCATTCACTCAGGAAATGTAAACCCGCCTGCGAATCTTATTTGCCATCAGAAGTATGTGGATCTCATTGTATATTTTACATTAATCCTGAACTAGTAAACAAGTGAGACCTAAAGCCCATAATACACAAGAAACTAGAAAGCCTCCGCACATCCACAGCTATAGAAGGATTGAAAGTTAAACGTCATGCAATTAGCCATGAAATGTAATAACAGGGTTCGTAGCATTCTGCGAAAATCTCACCTTTTCAAGTAACAGGGAAGACCGCTGGACATTACCAATAAGTGACAGTATTGCCCTATGTTGCACAAGATTGACAACAGCAATTTTCTCCAGTTCCTCGACTACGTGGTCAAGTTCCTGCTCAACCAGTAATAGTTTATTAGAAGGCCATAAGAATGAAGTAAGAAAACACACGAAAATGAACAAAAACTGAAGTGAAATATTTACAAGAGCCCATTTAAAAAAAAACAAAAATATTTACAAGAGCTTCAGTTCATACGCTTGCCTGCTGAATTAACTCCCTACTCCACAGCTTTGAAGGATCTAATGTCAAAGAAATACTGACTTCACTTGTCGCAACAACATCCACAGAGATACCCAAATCTTCAAATATTGAGAAAACCTGCCAAGCAAATCCAGGTAGAACAATCAGTGCTCATAGAAAATGGCTATTGGTACGACAAAATTAAAAGAGAACAAAAACAAATGAACATAGCTAGGAGGAAACTTCTAAACATTGGGCAAGATAATGAACCTTGGCAAGGAAACCAAATTGTCCCAGCATTCGGGTGCTAACAATGTCCAACATTGTGACATTTCGTTTCAGGACAATGCTAGTTAGAACAGCCTGCAAGTGATAATGTAGTTAATATTGCTTAAAAATGTGCTACAGAATTCAGAGGAAGTAATGCCACAGACCTTACTCATATCTCTTGCTTTGGTTATGAGGGTACCAGGGGCCTTTGGGTTGTATGAGTTTTTTACTCTAACAGGAATATCACCTTCTCGAGCAGGTCTCATTGACTGTGGGTGCAAGACCTGAAATAGTAATAGAACAAATTGGCAAACAAAAAACTTTAATTTTCAACTGATGAAACAATGCGCTTTATTACTTCATTGCTTGACATGCTATCAAATATATAAACAAACAGGACAGGGAATGTACACCAAACACACCTGTGCCCCAAAATATGCAAGTTCTGCAGCCTCGTCAAATGTCAAAAAGGGTACAGGTTTAGCAAGTGGATGAATATTTGGATCGCAAGTCAACACACCATCCACATCCTTCCATACCTTTTAGAAATCAAGGTTGCAGATAAACAGCAGTAAGCAAATAAAACGTTGCACTAATAATGATAGCATCATGTTCCCTTAGTTGCCATGGGCTATTTTGTCAAACTTTTATTCTACAGGCTCCTAGTTCCATAAGAATTTCAAAAGAAGATGTCTGTTAAAGATTCCCCAAGATAACAGAATTAAAGTCCATCAAAGGTTTCAATATCAAAACTACAGTTTGGCAAATCACAGTTTGTCGAGTAAGAAATTTGAGAACAAGAAGTCACATTTGGCTAGATATTCATGAACGGCATAACCACATAGACTGAGGCACGTGAACAAAAAGTTCATGGTCAGCACGAGTCGTATCAAATCCTCCCATAATATCCTACACACAATGATGATAAATATTCATTCAAATGATCTCAAGAAAAAAGAAAAAAATGCTGAATCTCTCTTTGTGGCTTGTCCATTATTATCTCAGGCTGCACTTCCAGCCTCTGTTTCCCATAGATCTGCAGGGCATGCCATTTTCTGGCAGACCAAGGAATGTTTCATATTCAGAAATCAAATTGAACCAAGATTGTTCACAGTATGCAAGACCTTAGAATTTTCCACACCAGTCCATTCTTTGTATTTGCTTACCAAATTCAGAAATGCTAACGGTTTCAATGAAGACTTGACCCAACAGAGTTAAAAAAAACTGTTAAAGGAGACCAGACAATTACATATAATCCCAGTTAAGAATCTAAACTGGCATCACATATAGCATGTTACTGCATCCTTTTTACTTAGATTCCAACCAAAATTCTTAGTGGAGTCAAGTAATCAGAATTATTACTTGTTTCTCTAAACCAATGACATGATTAAACTGACAATCTTATCCTAGCCGTAGGCTGCTAAAATAGTGAAAATCTTCATAGGCATCAACGCCAGAAACCCCATTGCACTATTCAGAAATCTATAAATTCAATATCCTCAAATAAATCCTATTTTGGAATCCTTAAACACTCGGAACCTTCAATTAAAAGGTAAAAGAAAGTATATTAAGCACAATATATTTATCCTGAGTGAGAGTCCAATTGGAATACTCAAGAAGTTCCCTTATGATGTTGTACTACTATCTTATTTGAATACCTCGAGGTCTTACCTAGATTGAAAACCACCTTTAGTGAAAGACCAATCGGTTGCCTTTTACCTGTGGCTTCTCTCTTCTGCACTTGTAAGAACAATCAGAAAGTGTTGACCTTATTTCTCCCAAGCACAAATAGTTTCCATCTCCCTCCTCTTTCCTTCCATCCCAGACCTCTTCTTCAGTTCTTTGATATTTCAGTGACTGTTGCTTTCCCATTTACTTCCAACTTATTCCTATCAATCCATTGCTCCTTATCGAAAGAAACTTCTTGGATTAGATAGTGGCTAACTTCATTATCTACATCTATCCAATTCTTCTTCAAGGCATCTAACAAGGTTAACACCTGCTGGCACATTATCAATCTGGAAACAAGTTGTTGAGGACAACACAGTGGTTGTTTTAAAAGTCAACTAATTGAGTGAACCCGAAGGAATTATATCGTAACTTCAATGCAACAAACAAGTAGTCTAACATAAGACCAGGTTCCAGGGCAATGATGTGTTAACTCAGAGTTGACTTTGGCTTCACACTGAAATGAGAGATTCAAACACACGTGATTCATGCCTCATTTCCTAATAAAAGCAAGAATTCAGCGAAAACAGTAAAAACATTGGAGTTACATTAGCAGGAAGAAAGGGAAAAAATTATAAAAATATATAATAAAAAATTAAAATTAAAATTTTAAAAAAATGATTTTAAGTTGTAGAAGACATCACTATTACTTATAGGGCATAAGAAAGAATAAGGCCATGCAAAGCACTTCAATTAGCCATTGTTAAGGCACATTTAATTTTTTCCAGAGTTCAATTTGCAAGTTAAATCATACAATAGGATCGATTTAAAAGTGACTAGATTTAGATAATTACCTGAATTTCTGCCAAGCCCAAGGCTTTACCTATTGTAGTTGCAGTCAAATCACTCCCACCCCTACCTAAGGTTGTAATCTCACATGATTTCCAGCCCTGCAGTTAACCATTTGATGGATGAGCAAGTCATAAACACTGCCATATATTCAAAGTTCATAATTGAAGACTATTTTGTTTATCAACAGATAAAAGTTTATTAAAAAAAGAGATAAAGAATAAAAAGGAGGTCACTGGCCCAAAACAAATATATGTAAAAAAGAAAAATACAAATAACAGCTCAATGCTGTGCTAGAAAGGAAACACAGGGGGTTGTCTCCATCAAGATGCTGCTGTGGAATCACAAACAAATCTGCAGCAATTTGTAAACAAGGAAACACAGGGGGTTGTCTCCATCAAGATGCTGCTGTGGAATCACAAACAAATCTGCAGCAATTTGTAAACAGTTCTTTTTATTATACAGGAAAGAAAAACAGTTAAAGCAGATACCTTTCCAAGAAAGCCCGTAACAATAGGAATAGCAGGATCAGCTATCCAGTCTCCATGCAACCTCTTGGCAAGAGCAGGGTAAGTAGCCTCTAAGATGTCAGCATTGGTAAATTCGTCTGTGGTTATAAAACCTATTTCAAAAAAATCATCATACTGAAAAAAAAAAAAAAAAAAAAAAGTTAGTTTTACCAACAAAATGAACAAGACTAAGTCACTTCAATATTGGGAACAAAAGCTGCTCTCGCCCCATGTGCACAACTTTCTCAGAAGAGACGGTTTCCATCCCCAAATTTTATTTATTTTTAAATGGCGGAAGCTTTTATTGATTTCTGAATTGATACTACATATAATAAAGCAATGACATGAAGCAGTAAACAAATTTAAAAAAATTAACTACTCCTATTACTAATTGCTTCCTTCATTTACACCCATCTCTTCCAGTGAATTGCCAACTTCCAGGGCATGTCTTTCAACCCCTGACTTTGCAAGGCAGTCTGCAGTTGAATTAGTTGATCTAGGGACAGCTACCCACGCAATTCTCCATCCATATTGACTTCCATTATTTCATCGAAAATGTCTTTCAATGTCCAGGGTGAACTACCTGGTTTCCTTGCCCACCCAATAACTAACTGAGAGTCCCCCTCAACTACTCTTCTCAACCTTATAACCATTATCTCTTTTAACAAATTTTTATGTGGGAATATTTGCTAATAAACAATAAACATCTAGCTTAATAAGTCCAACGGTAAATTTGTAATGTTAAATGTGTGTGATCGATGAAACTCACTTGTCGTGCTTTAGCACCAATCTTATTCAGATATGCTGCAAAAATCCTTGTAGACATGCACTCCCCAAATGAGACCAAATAATCCTTGGTACGCAGTGTTAGCTCCTTTGTTGTAGCTATTCCTTTCAAAAGCAATTCCAATTCCTCCAAATGCGCTATTATAATTTAATATGTCAACACAGAAGCCATCAGTTTGAGTGCAACATCTTCCTTGATAAACAGATAATAGAAGAGAGACTAAAAAAGTTCAAGATCAATCTTTACACCTAAAAGAAATTCAGAAATTTGAACAACACAGACATCAAACCTTTGGGATAGGTGAATAAGAGAAACCTAAACTTTCATACGACAACACAATAACCATTCGAATTTTTCCTTTTCTTTATTTAGATGTAAATTCATTTGAAAAGTCAAAACTAGTACTGACTTAAAATATGTTGAAGACATTATAATTCAGAAAACAACTCATTTGCAAAATTTATAATAAATTCAAAACTTGAGATACTATAGCTATGTGTTCCTTCAAACCCATACCATTCAAACAGCATTAACACTATGTGCGAATGAAGTTGGGTCCAGACCTTATCTAAAAATGATTAGCCAAGTCAAGTTAGTACCTTTTCCAACTAAGAACCAAGATAATACCAATCAATTTTTTGTATGGGATTACTCTCTACCATTCCCCTCCCATTTAGGCCACTTTTGGACTCCTACATGGATTATATATTTTTTAAATAAATCAAGAAAAAATATACAAAAAAATTAAAAATAAAAACCCACGGGTAGGGTTTGGGTAAACCTGAACCCGACCCAACCCGAGGTCGGGTTTGGATTCCCAAACCCGAACCCGACCCACGGGTTGGATTTGGGAATCCAAACCCGGGGGGTCGGGTTACCCAAAAAACCCGACCTGATGCCCACCCCTACCTAGAAGGGGATCAATTTATCAAAGGCTGGCAGGTTAGTTCTTCTAAAATCTTGTCTTTCTGGGATACCCACCTTTCTCCTCTCCTTCCTACACTGTCCAGCCTCGGTAGCGATTGAAATTGAGTCGATTATGAAGTTCTTGTAGAGAGGGGCGGGAGATGATTTCAAGTTCCACCTGTTGCGATGGGAGGTGGTGTGCCAGCCCAAGACCGAAGGAGGACTGGGAGTTCGTGCCATCCGAGAATCTAATCGCTTTCTTCTCCTTAGGTGGTGCTGGAGACTCAAACAATGCAGCTATGCTCCATGGATGAAGATGGTACGAGCGAAGCTCGGAGCAAGAGAAGGTGATTGGATGCTTGGTGACCATTCTGCTCGTAGACTATCACTTATATGGCGAAGACTCTATAAGTTGATGTATACGTTCCGACAAAATGTGAAACTATTTCCTGGGAACGGGCGTTGCACAACTTTCTGGCTAATGAAATGGGTGGATGCCTCTATGTTAGCAATTCCCTGTGTCGTTCATGTTGGCCAAGAATAAGTACATAACGCTAGAGGAGGTACTACAAGACAGAGATAGGTCCCAAATTGACTGGTCTCGGTTGTTCATAAGGGAACTTCGGGACCAGGAAGTTGTGGACCTCGCAGCTCTAGACAGCTTTATGGCATCAACTTAGCTGGACAGGCAATATGATGATAGGCTCTTATGGATACCTTCTACAGGGGGGATTCACAATGAAGTCGGCCTTCAATGTGGTAACGGGGAGAGCTGCAATGCACCAAGCTATACTAGCGTGGAAATACAGGGGGTTACCTAGAGCAAAATTCTTTCCCTGGACAGCCCTTCATAACAAGACCCTGACACGGGACAATCCGGCAAGGCGCAGAATATCTCTATCATCAACAAGCTGCCCCCTCTGCGACTCAGAACCTAAATCGATAAAAGATCTCGTGCTACACTATTCCTTTGCCTGGAAGGTATGGTCTCTTTTTCTTAGCCTATTTGAAGTGGACTTCTGCATACCGAGGATGATACATCAAATGATGGAGCAATTAGGGATGGCAACGGGTTCCCGTTAACGGGGAACCCGCCTCGACTCGACCCGCTTAAAGCGGGTTCGAGTTTGCATTTTTACCCCGTGGGGCCGGTTTGGTATTTTGGAGCGAAACCCATCACGGGTTCGGGGCGGGGACGGGTTTTGTCCCAAAAACCTGACCCGACCCTCTTAAACCCTTCGTAAAAAAATAAAATATTATAAGGCAAATATGTAATAGAAATAAAAAACTATATTAATGAATTTTATGTTTGACAACATATTTAAGTTTTACATTATTCATAGGTATTTACATGTTTACAGGTTTATAATATTTATTTTTGAATTTTTTTATATTTTTAAAATTTTTAGTACTAAACATGTCATAGTGGGCCGGGGCGGGTCGGGTACCAGCGGGGCGAGGCGGGTTTTCGCGGGTTCGGGGCTGGATTTTTGCCCCGCGGGGCGGGGATGGGTTTACAATGCAAACCCGCGGGGCGGGTTTTCGCGGGGACGGGTTTCCCCGGATTTTGACGGGATGGGAACGGATTTTCAAAAACCCGCCCCGCCCCGGCCCGTTGCCACCCCTAGATGCAATGGAGAAACATTCTAGGAGGCAGGAAAGGCATTATCATGGCAGTAGTATGTGCAACGATGATCCCCTGGAGATTCTGAGAAGAGAGAATCATCCGAATCTTTCAGGGGAAGAGGCGGGATTGGAAGGCGGTGTCAATGAATATACTAAACAGGGTGATAGAGTGGCTCAACTCTACTAAGGAATTTATAGACACTAGTGGAGACGTCTTGTGCCAGAATTGGAGGTCAATTGCAATCCAATCCACTGGATGCTGCATCTGATAGCCATCCCAATGGACCCTGCCAGCGAAAGGGGCTATTAAACTCAACATTGATGGTTCCTCCCAACCCTGGACCTGATGGGCTTGGAGGCCTCTTTAGAGACTGCAATGGTAACATTTTGTTATCATACTACGGACCAATTGGGATAAAAGACTCTACGAAGGCAGAGGTTCTAACAATATTGGAGTGTCTACGTATGAGCAAAGACAAATTTACACTGCCACTTGAAGTGGAAGGTGACTCTCGAAATGTCATACGCTGGTGCCAAAGTGACACGCGGCTAGATTCGACTAGGTCGGTTACACGGCGCAATGTCAATCTTTTGCAGTGCGTGGCCTAACTCCAAGCTTCTCCAAGAAGCTAGTCAGCCTAACAATGAAGGAAATACTCAAGAACACTCCATTCTAAGCTTCTAAGCCCTCTAGAATAGAGGCTCAAAGTGGGAACTCGAGATTGGGAGGAAAAAGGCTCTTCTATTCAATTGGAAAAAAATATAATGAATGGAATGTATGGAATGAATACAAGCTTTGTACAAGGTCTTTTTATAGGACAACCAAGAGCAAAACTACCTCCTAAGTCATTAGCTAAAAATAGGGTCTTACTCCCTATTTGGGGGGGGGGGGGTTATTTGACCCAACCAACCCTTGAAATGGTCTTTGCCACCTCATACATGCCACCTATGTGTCATGTTGTATGCCACATACGCGCCACCTTGCATGCCATGTCAAGGTGTGTCATGTCGTCTGCCATGTCGTCAATGGGTGCACAAAAACGTTGCACCATGAGCCCCTAGCTGCCTCGCGACTTCATGGTTGGGTTTGCCTTGCGCAACCCCGTGGTCAAGTGAGCCCCATATGCGCGCGCACTTTCATGTGCACGCGCGCGTCGGCTGCATTGTCTTGCGCGTGCGCGTCCGCCTCCATTGGCTCGTCGCGCGTATGTTGCATCGCACTAATGCGCCGCGTATCACAAAGGCAAAAACACCCACCATGGAGACTGCTATCGTTGCTTAGAAAAATCTGGTCCCTAGGTAGCCATGATCAACAAATCAGAGTGCAGATGCTTTAGCAAGGGAGGGAGTCTCACTAACCTCAGCGGTGGTGAGGTTAACCCTTGATGTAATCTACAAGAAGTGATGTAATCTACAAGAAGTGATGTAATCAAGAATTTACTATAAAATAAAACTTCAACTTCCTCAAAAAAAAAAAAATCTCAAAGAAGGTGATTATGAAAAGGGCTATTTAGTGCCAGAGCAGGAAGTGGCATGACCTCCTGGTCCACCTAAGAATAGTAAAAAACACCACAGTGGAAAAATTCTTGTACACATTCATCTCATTTTCAAATATTCAGTATTCTTACCACCTGTTGCTTAAAATTGTTTACGCTAGCTTGGAAATAACAAACTAAAATGGGCTATTTAAATATCTCTTTTAAATTAGGATCTTATGTCTTAACTAAAATATTTGGCAAACGGTGGGGAAGTATTTGACAAACTATGGGACCATAATGTAGAAACCATTTAATAGGATGCCGCTAATGTATTGGACAGTCATAGTTATGCTATTTATGTAGACCTATTATTAAGAGTGGAATGAATTGATGGGCTGAGACATTAAAGGCATTATCCACATCAATAAAGAAATATTACTTTCCAAAAAGAAAGTAGCAAATTTACTTCTAATATGCACATAAGTCTCTGAAATTTTGTTATTAGGCCCATAGTTCATTGTCATAAGAATATTGTCCATACAGAAGATCCTTTAAACAAAAGATGTACACCATACTCAAACAGAACAACAAAATGCCTGCACAACATTCATCATTAATTAAGAGACTACAGCCTTAAAATGCAGACCACCTTTTTTTTGTTTGTTTGTTTGAAGTGATGAAGACTCCCATAATACAAATTTCAGATAAACCCCTATGCCCTAGTGGAGACTTGAACCCAAGAACTCCAACTATTGAATCCCCCATAAGACGACTGAGCTACTGCTCAAGTTCACCAATACAGACCACTTCAATTTGTGATTAGAGACGATACACAAGACCCATACATGTATGCCTTCTATTTACAATATTATACGGAAGTCAATATTATAAAAGTAAAACCAAATTTGGCTTTTATTTCAGACAAGAGCAATCCAAATCAAAAGAGGCAAAAGAAAGAGAAAAAGCACGGTGACCAATAAAGACTCACCAGAAATTGTAGCTATATCTATTCCAAGCTCATCAACAGTCCTGGCAAAAAAAGGTTCCATGAACTTCGAAGAAACTAAGATTATAAAACTGATAAAGAAAGAAAGAGAACACAGGACTCACTTCAGGTGCAGCTCTTTTATATCATTCAGCTCATTAATGTGAGATACGTTGGAAACTCCACAAGTGACAGCCTTTTCCCCTGCCTATGACATGGAAATAACATTCAAAAACTTTGCTCCAAAATGATCAGGACCAAATGATGAAACAACTGAAATAAGATATTGTGTTTACCACAAGGAGCTTGTTGGTGGTCTTTCCCATTGCAGAGAGAACAATGACTGGCTTCTCTTCTGGAAAACTGAGAATAAGTTCAGCCACCTCCCTCATTCTCCCAGCTGAAGCCACCGAGGAACCACCAAACTTCATTACACAAGTCAACTGGCCGATATTTTCATCAATACTTTGCTTCGAAGTCTCATCTTTTTCAGCCAATAACGCACTACTTTGGCAATAAATTTTTGCGCTTCTCCACGCACAAATTTTTGCTCTCTTTTTACTTACAAAGCCAGCAGTTGAAGATACAGACGCTGCAAATTTCAAACTTGAGGACGAAAATATAGACGGGGCTACTTGCCAAGACGAGCATCTCCTCAGTCCAGTAAATGGTGCCTCAGTGCCATAAAAATGCAAAGAAGCAGTCATGTTAAAGCAGCTAAAGACAACTACAAATTGAAAATCTTTCTCAGAAAATATTCAACCTATTTGCCAACAAGCTCCAGCTCTTCAAAACAATGAATAAAGCTACACTTCTCCTACTAAAATATCATAAATAGGCTTTAAGTCTTCTTCCAGTTTCCAAATAATATCTTCAATAAGCCACACAGGAAAGCAGTTCTTGGAACAAAAATGTGACAAAAGAAACCGACCAATTCCACTATCAACTAGCTCGACGTAATGCTTCACCTGCAGATTCATGGATATGAGTTCTGTTAAGCCCTTTTTACAGGTAAATACCTAACCCCAGTATGTGAATTTTCATATAGTATAAAAGATAGAGACCATATTTAAAGGAAGCTGAAATGCACCTAGAGACCAACAAGACGCCTACAATTCTGATGCATCCATACTTACAGGACATTTTTTACTGATGCAGTAACCAATATCATTGCAACCAACATTAGTAAAAGGAGGGAAACGAAAATATAAATGAACAAAGTGAAGTTATTCAACTTACATTACCCATGTTATGCAGTCCATTCAATTCAGTTTAGCAGAATAATAATATTTGTTTTCATTATCTGAATTCAACAGTCCTTTCCTCCACCCATTAACAAAAAGAACTACTCAGTTAAACAAAAAGGTATTGGGATTAAATAGAAGGAAGATTCCACAGGTAGATTTCATGCATTCATTTGTTTTTCTTTTTTTTTTTAAGCTGGATAACCTACAATATGAGATTTTAACCGATGAGCTCACTAAAAACATCGATAGCCAGTGCCCAAGACAATAATTTGTACTATCGTGCTCACCTTTCTTTCTTTCAAGATTTTCTTCTTTCTCACCCATTGGTAAACGCTTCTACCCTCTCGCTCTTTCATATGTTCTCAATTTTAAAGTAAAGAAAATCAGAAGGTGAGTCAAATAAGGTCGTCGTATAGAGAACTTTTTACATTAAAAAAAAATCCTAATAAGATGAGAAAGCTTTCACAGTTGAAAAAAAAAAAAAAAAAAAAAAAAAATTATAATTTCTTAGGCCATAAAACTGAAGCTCCAAAGCTTCTATGAAGAACTGAGAAGCTAAAAAAATAATAGAAAGAGAGAATCGCCTCCCCGATACAAAGTACAGGTCAGGTCAATCCAGCTTAAAGGTATCGATTCAATTGACGGTTCAAACCCAACGAAAATGGACATGCAAATCAACCCAGACATCACCCAATTTACTACACAATACATTAAAGCAGAAGAAAATGAGAGGACGACTACAATAATAGAAATACCGAACAATGTCAGAAGAAAATTTCTCAGTTGAGCAATAATATAAATGAAGAATTTTTTTCTTAATAAGCAAAAAAACAAAAATGCAGTGAAGCGAAGTCAAGCTCACCAAAAGAAGACGAGTTAGTTGAGTTCTATCCGCCAGATGCGCGACAAAAGGTTGAAAAGCTCTGATCTTCGATGCGGTGCCTGCAAAAAAGCAGTCCTGGCGCCGGAACCAGCTAGAAATCTCCAGTGGAGAGTTGTGCCGTACCCCGCGTGATGCGTTGCAACCTCTTGACCCACCGGGAAGAAAAAACTAAACAATCGTCCAGGGGAGGTTACAAACGCAGCCGCCAGGGAGGGGACCCGGGTACCTGGAAAGGGAGGCGGAGAGCAAGGTTCGGCCGACCGCGTATCTATGTGCTGGGGAGGCTACGGGGATACTCGTACCGGTTCCTCTTTATAACCATATTATTCTATTCCATTTCATTGTCGACCCCACTGAACGACACAACGTGCGGTCCTACGTGGAAAACATCCTTCAATCAATAATACGTTCAGTGATACTCTAAGTGGGGCCTAGTACGAACCACTAAGAGATACGCACGTCATGGATTCATGGGGCGGCGGTCTGGTCCGACTATTTCGGGTAACCCAACCCAACCCAACCAACTCAACCCAACCCAACCCCATAATAAAAAATAAAAAAAAAGGGTTTGGATAACACGTATGCCCTAAAAAAATGTAAATAGAAAAATGGGAGTTTAAGCCTTGAAGGTGCATAAAATTACTAATATTTTTACTACTTTTGATAACACGTATGCCCATTTTATACATAGTTCAGATAATTCTCAAGCGAGATAATTCATTACTTGCATGAAACTACAAATGGGTCTGACTGTATATAAAATAATTCCAGCTTGAGATGTACATGGCAACAGAGACACAATCACTGAGACACTGAAAAATTCCAATCCTGATTCTTGGACTGAGATCAAGAAGAAGCATACGTTTTCGGTCTTCTGAATGAAAAGTTTCATGCATATGTGAGTTGCTTGTGATCGTCGAGGTAAAAGGCGAACTAGACGAGGCGGAGCCACTGCAAAAGAATATATTCAAGAGCAGTCAGTACTGCAATCACCAAATTAAAACTGTATATAGCTCAGAATGATGGTATATAGTTGAAGTACTTTCAGAAAATCCAAGGAACATGATCAACAACTTAATTACTTTCATCAGGTAAATATCCCCCATCAATCTCTGATAGTTAGAATTGATGGGGATTGAACACCTCATCTTGAGATTCCTCGCTGCTTCTTCCATTCCAGAGGGGATCCTAACATGCAGTACCATCCATATTCCAGAGAACATAGAAAAAAAGGAAGAGTACTAAACGAGGACAAAGAGTACTAAAACAAAATGAAGACGAGAAGAGAACCATTTTTATGTGGTGAAATGTCTTTGCATCTCAGTCCTAGTTATAGAGTCTTCCATGCATGGCTTCCACCCAATACATACCAGTGGATAAACAACCAGACAGTTTCCTTGTATATATATATGTAGCTGAAGAGAAGGCACTAATTAATAAGAAGTTACCGTATATTAATCTTGAAAAGGTTCCTCCAGCAAATAGTCTCATGGCAGATTTTTAATTTTCATTAATTAGCTACCCACTGGTGCTTAAAGTAAAGATGACAGAATACATACAAATATACAATATGATACATTTAAGGGATATGCTTCCTTTTTTATTTGTGAGTATTTTCTCTCTCGTGAACCTGTAATTCGACCTGAGCATTCTCGTCCGGTGAAAACATGCTGAACCTGAAGTCAGGTCTCAGCTCTTCCACGGTCAAAGGATTCCTAGCCGCCCCAAAACATCCCACTTCATTTGCGTACTCTGCTCGGTCTTCACTTTCATGTCAGGCTTTCGCTCCGCCCAGAAGACCTCATTGCAGACCCTTCATCAGAATTAGGGCCACTGCACAGCCCTCTGATCCCGAGGCCCAGATTCACCCTCAACTCGAAAGAAGCACCAAACTCAAAATCGCGATCGTTGGGTTCGGCAATTTCGGGCAATTCCTCGCGAAGACCTTCGTCCACCAGGGCCATGTCGTTCAAGCCTTCTCTCGAACGGATTACTCCGAAACCGCTCGGAATTTGGGGGTCTCCTTCTTCAAAGACCCGCACGATCTCTGCGAAGAGCACCCAGAGGTGATCGTTCTCTCCACTTCGATAACGTCCACTGAGTCCGTTCTGGAGTCTTTGCCCCTTCAGCGTCTGAAGAGAAACACGCTCTTTGTCGATGTTCTCTCCGTCAAAGAGTTCCCGAAAAAGGTGTTCCTCAAGCTACTGCCTCCGGAGTTCGACATTCTCTGCACCCACCCCATGTTCGGTCCCGAAAGTGGTAAAGACGGGTGGGAAGGTCTTACCTTTGTCTACGAGAAAGTGAGGGTTGGGAATCATCGAGACAGGATCGGGCGTTGTGATCAGTTTTTGCAGATTTTTGCACATGAGGGCTGTGATATGAAGGAAATGTCGTGCGAAGAACACGATCGGTATGCGGCTGGATCCCAGTTCATAACCCACACGGTCGGGAGGGTGCTGGGGAAATTGGGATTGCAGGCAACACCCATTAACACCAAGGGGTATGAATCCCTTTTGAAATTGGTGGAGAATACTCAAGGGGATAGTTACGATCTCTACTACGCTTTGTTTCTGTATAATCTAAATGCAATAGAAGAATTAGAGAAGCTTGAAATGGCATTTGAATCCGTGAAAAACCAGCTTTTGAGCCAGTTGCATGAGGTATTGAGGAAGCAGTTGTTTAACTCAGAAGATGAGTAGAGGGCAACAGGGTCATGCTGAGACAGATGTTCTTGTTCTTTGTTTATTTGATTTATTCATCGAGAATGACTCTACCTTCTTAACACAATTAGGTCGCTGGAGCTTCCTTGCAATACAACTTGCATCTTATCATTGATTCTTATTTTGAAGTAATTAATAAATTTGCATATAAGTAGTTTCTCGATTAATTCCTGCTGTCCTAGTAGAAATGGAGCATCTAACCATCACTCAGCCTTCTATTTGCTTTAACTGCCTTAAAGTGCCTTATAAATGTCTTATAGCATTCACTTTGAATATCTCTGATGATTGTCTCTTGATTGTTTTTTGTGCCATGTACACAACTTTTAGGGACTCCCAGTTGTTTTTCTGAATGAAATACAGTTGCATCAGCAAGGTTTGACTGCTGGCATTGAACTGCTCAAAAACAATTTATGAATACTTTTCCATTTCGATGCAAATATATTAGGTCATTCATTGCATATGTTAAGCAATAGAACACTTCGATGACCCTGGTTGAAGCTCTCCAGTGAAGATCTTCTGCAGTGTAGTGTGCTTCTAGGAGTACTTTTTCTTTTCTTTGTTTCAAATGCTGATCACTCATGTGTGCTACACCCTTTTCCGGGTAAGATTAATTTGACACAAGACGTCACTCTAGAGACACCATTTTAGGGCTATTGAGCCAAAGGCCCCTGTTCTTTACACAGGATGATCATGATCATATTGATAACATACTTTTATGGAGCAAAAGAAAAGGAAAGCACGGTGTATATTGGGACTTGTTTCTGGACCACTTCACCAGACTTTTTCCTGAAATGATCAAGTTCACATTCAGGGTGTCTAGAACGGTCAGTGTGGTGGATTCTGTTAACTTCACATGGATAAGGAGGCTCTAGGGTGTTATGGAAGTAATAGCATCTCTTGGACCCCTTGAAAAGATCAAAAGAAGGCTCATAAAGGATTACCTGCAATTTTTAGAATTACCATGTTTACCGGTTTGAAGAGAAAGCATTTTGTAGAATGAATGTGTTGGATCCTGGCTATACAACTAGAATGCAGATCTTATGGTGCTGGGATACTGTAAAATGTCTACACTGGTAACGTAAACATGTATCCTGGGAACACTGTCAAATTCCGGCTGTAGAAGATACTATCCGGAACTCACCAGTGGAACGGTATTGTAAAATACCTATTAGGTTCTCTGGTACTTCACCTGATCTTCTCATGGGTTGTCACAAGTTCGTGTTTCTGTGGATTCCATTTGTTGTGTTGAGCATTTACAGATTTTAAAGCTTCGATACCGTATCAGTTCTCCCCAACTCGGTTCTGACTGACATTCTTTTTTCTGCCAAACTCATCTCGAACTTCTCATAAATAGGTGAGGCATTGGATTGGGTTAAACGGGCAAATCCTACCCAACTCAACCGGACCTGCCACATGCCCACAACTCAACCTGTTTAAAATAAGAATAGAGTAGGTATTTTATGCTGTAGGGGATTGTCTTTTCTGATTACTTTACCCTTTAGAAAGAGATGGAACGGGTCTTTTACCCCAAAGGTTGGGACTGGTCAGGTTAGGTATAGGGTTGACCACTTTATCACAACTATAATTAGTCTTAGATTTCATTACCACCCTTAAAAATGAATTACATTTATAGTTTAAATACATAATAACGAAAAACATATATATGAGATTAGGGTAAAGTTTTAATTTACATAAGTTAAATTTAAGGGTATAACTTTTTGTTCAGGAGCTTCTACAACGGACCCACAAACCCGATCATTAAAGAGGGAGAAATACGATGTTCTTCTACCTCATGGCTATGGATAACTTCGGCATGCTTTTCTTCTACGTGTTAAAATTTAAAACTCTTCGATCGGTTTGTCTGGATCTTGGGGATGACATGGGAACGGAAATAATGGAACATGGAAGCATCGTCCCCAATGTCTCCTTCATGCCTAAGGAGGGTCGTTTTCTGATTTCCTCTTCTCTCCGTCGCTTCTAGTACCAGTTCCAAACCAAAAGCGACAGGTGGGTCCAATCCAAAACAGTTTAATTCAGATGAGAGGACCCAATCAAAGCTCCACAACCACCGCCACCACCACGCTTTCTCCTTTCCTTTCTCCACACACACACGCTAAACTATTTACAGGATTTACATTTTCTATCGTCTCCGGTGGACGGCCGGGGGGTTACTCCGGCGGTGGGAACTGCAAAAGGACACGGCTACAGGAAAAAGAGAAAAAAAAAAAAATAAAAAAAAAAAAAGAGTCCCGAGGGATTGGGATGTTCCGAAAGGCTAGGAGATGCATCGGAGAGAGTACATGGAGACGGCGGAGTCCATGGCGGGGGCGTCGTAGGGCCGGTGGTGGTCGCTCTCAAGACCGTAGTCCATCAGCGGCCGGAATTCCAGCTCCTCGTCGTGGTCGTAGACGAACTCCGGCATCTCCACCTCCCACTTCCTTATGTGCTCCCACAGAAACTCCAGCCTGTTCACGTACCGCAGCTTCCCGTACAGCCTGCACAATTAGATTCTGGATGAGTTCCTCCGATCGAAATCGCCGTTAGAAAGGCATTTTTTTTTCGGATTTCGAAATCCGAATCGGTTAATTTCTTTCGGGAAAATCGATTTTACCCTGCGCTGAAGAGGAGGCGGCCGAATGTGGCGAAGAAGAGGCGGGACTGGAGGCCCGGGTGGACGAAGTAGACGGCCTCGAGATTGTCCTTGACGGCCGGCGGCAGCGCCTCGTAGATCGACCGGAGCGTCGAGATTCCGGGGAAGTTATCGCCCCTCTGCACGCGCGTGTGCACGTACACGATGCAGAACCGCCCTTCCCCCAACGCCGGAAAAATCCTCTCCTCCAAATACTTCCTCAGCGCCTCCGTATCCACAGCCCGAGCTGCAAAAAAGAAATCGATCCAGACATCAAGATCGGCCATCGGCGCTCCTATTCACCAAATCAAGAAATCCAAAAATGCATTTCCCGTGGGCGGTAGCCGCCGGCACACGAACACAGACACGCGCAACCGAAATCAAAGACGCGGATAAAACCTAAAAGAATTACCGGGAAAGAACTTTCCGACGATCCTCAGAATCTTCCTCCCGCCTTTATCCCTTCCTTGGATCTTGAACGTCTGCATCTTATCCAGCAGCATCTCCACGTCCGTCTGGTGAAAATCCGCCTCAACGAGATTACCGGCACCTTCCATTCCCGGCGGTGACTGAAACTTAAACGGCAACGGCAACGGCAAACGAGGACGAAGACGAAAACGAAGAAGACGAGGAGAGACGGGGAAGAAAGGGGAAGTTTATATAGGGGGGGAAGGTGGAATGGGCCGGGCCGGGCCGGGACACAGACGTCCATAATCCGGATAAAGATTTTTATTTACGAAATAATAGGAAAATCTGAAATTTCGGGGGCATATTCGGGGGGATCTTCCCTTTAGGACCGGGACGGAGGTGAATCTGACAAACGTCTCGGACAGGTGGGGGGCCCAACCGGGCGTCTTTTCCGCTCTACCATGACCCGCTTTCACCGCTTTTGATTCCGCGAGCGTCTGTGGCTCGCCTATATCTAAAAGCCCCTAAAGTTACGCAACATTTACCTTTCATGCCACCCATTGTGCCCGTTTGCGTGTGAAGAAGGAGAAGGGACCGGATAAAAAGTGCGCCGTGGTCATCCAGACGGACGTGTCTACGTGGACGGCTTAGATATCCACGTTGGACAACCTTAGCGATTGGGCTTACGTGTACGGCACAGATGCGAAGATTAGGTCGGGGGGGGGGGAGTGGATAGACGTAACGCGTTAGGTGTTACAAATGAGACTTTGGATAAATCTCAAGGAGATTGCGTTCGTTGATAATTGAAAGCTTATTATATATTTTATCTATTATCAAGTGGATTGTAAATATGAGGTAAGATTAAGCCCTAAACAAGTTTGTTAGGAGGATGATTAGAAAAGATATTAGAGGTATATCGTTTGAACATATAGTGACTAGTGGAATGGGCATAATCACATGGGATTACTATCGAGGAAAAGGCGATTAGATTTAAGTTTAGTTAAAGTTGGGTGTACCTAATTTTTTTGGTTCAGTCTAAAAATTGTTTTATGTATGAAAGTTTAGTGGATATGTTGATAACAAAGACGAAAAAGGGAGAGCATGCCAGAGTCTTAGGTTGGTTATACTGCAAAACCTAATTTAATTGAAGGTTTGTTATACCTGTTTATTATCTCTGCAGTAAAAAATTATTTGAAGATTTATGAAATATTTTTTTTATATTTATGGATTTTTTTTATGTTATTTTAAGAATTTACTTATTTCATTAAATTTTAATAGAAAAATTTTAGATAATTACCTTGTTAATAGAAAGACATAAGAGGAAAATAATTTGAGCTGGAATCACTTAAATATCCTTTCTCTCTTACAAAAATGTCATTATGTCATTATTATGAAAATAATAAAAACCAACTACATTTAAAAAAAAAAGCAACATGAAATACATAATGATAAATTTGATGCAAGATAATATGAATTATGTAAGATCAAATTTAATTAAAGAGAAATAACAAAGATTAGTATACTATTTTTCATTACTATACTAAATGTATTATTTAGTACTAAACAATATACATATCTATTTTTCTTAAAAAAAATAACTTTATTTATAATAATACCATTAGTCATTCTACTTTTTTATGAGAGAAAGAGGGATAAAATCATTTGCTTTTGGAATATGGGCACCTCTTAATGTTCAAGTGTATAGTCTATGGCATTATAAAAAATGTTATATCAAGTCATACGGTGGATTATAATTACAAAATATGTTATGTTATACAGTGGATTAAAATATGTGGAATAGGTGATCGGATTCAAGTTTAGCAAAAGTTGGATGTACTGAATTTTTCTTTCCTTAAAAAATTTGTTTTATTTACAGATGTAGCATCATTATTTTATTTATAAATGTAGCATCATTACACTAAAGACCTATGTAAGTGACAGTTGGTTGCACTATGGACCTAAGAAGATTGGTTACACTTGTTTCTTATTTTTTCTGTTAAGATTTATTTAATTATTTAAAAAAAAAAGTTATTAAATTATTAAAATATATTTTTGAATATATATATATATATATATATATTTTTTTTTGTGAAAGTTAAATTTGGCTTAACTCATTGAGGTTGAATAAGGTTAAATAAAATAATATAAACCGTGCGGGGCTGACGTGGTGCCCCGTGATTCGCTTTGGCCATGCTACATTTTGGCCAACGGATTGGGGCTCCGGATCTGCTGGCCAAAGGCAAGGTAGCCAAAACAGACTGTCACGTGTCTGGGCACTCGGGGATTGGCTCCGGCTATGCTGGCTCGAATAGTATATGGTATAAAGCATAAATAATAAAATAAAAAGGTTATTTTTATACTATTCAACTATATATTTATCATATAACAAATAATCGGATAATAAATAGAATAACAAATAAAATGTATAAAATTATAAACAATGAAATGTATAGATAGAAGCTTAAAAATAATGATGGTTTAAATTAGAAAAAAATCATTAATCGAAAGAAAATTACTTGATTTATAAATGAAATGACTTAGATCATAATTTTATCGAGGTAGATCATATAATTTATAAGGAATCACTAAAATTTGTAAGAAATGACTGATATACCCTCGTAATAGGGTATTTTGGTAATCGGATGTAGAATGACCTTATTTTATTTATTATTCGATAAATAATCCATTTATCATTTTATAATTTATTTATCCAGTTATTAATCGAAATAAAAAAATTAATAATCGGCACTTTCGGGCCCCGTTCGGTTCCGTTCCCTCATTAAATTTTCCATTCTCAAACCGCTTTCCCGCCGATTGTTTCATTCTTTTTGTACTCCCGTGAGGATTCGGCGACAGTATTTATTCACTGCCGATCCTGATTCTCGTTCGCAGACTCCAGTACTTCTTTTCAATCGGTCGAGTTCTTCCATATAACTTCCATTAAAAGCGGTCAGATCTGTCGGCTTTCTTCCTCAGCTTGATTGGACGATCTGAAAAATTCTGAAACGCTCGCTTTTCGGTGGGCAAGAAACTGCGACCGCGCTTCCCGATTTCCACGGGCCGATGAAACAGGTCAGTGTTTGTTGCACCGTCTTATACGCTTTCGTTCTTTAGTAACACCATGTAAAGTAAACTAGATTATCTTCTCTCCATCGCCTGCACTTTCAGTTATAGAAATGGTCCGATTCGACAAACGAGCGGATCTCCACAGATTTTTCTTTTTTCTTCGATTCTGGAAGCGAAAGCATGGAGTTTGAATAGTTAGGGCTAGGTTTGGGATCGGTAGTCGGTACATGACTTTTTGCAGCTCCGGCTCCGCGGTAGCTTTCGTTCCTTTATAATATGTTATCGCGGGAATCTGTCTAGTGTTCTAAAAAAATCAGAAATCGGGTGCTGGTCCGCCTTTGTGCGTGGACTGAAAGTGAGTATGGAAAGAAATCTGCTTTTGAATAAAAAAAAAAATCGAGAAGAGGGAATGGGTTGCAATCTAGGAGGTCGCGGAATCCAAATAATTGAAGGGGTTGAAGGGGAAAGGTACAGTTGAAGGGGATAGACACTGTGGATGTTTGGATGTTTGCCGGTTAATTGACCGGTATTAATTAGTTGGAAGAAGAGGAGATGAATCAAGGAGGAAGACGAAAAGAAAGAGGAAGACGAAAAGAAAGAAACTTCACAGAAGTTTAAGAATAATGATATTTTGAAGTAAAAAAATTAAATAATTCAATAAAATAAAATAACTTGGATTAAAATTTTTTCAAGGTAATTATATAATTTTGTAAGAAATTACTCAAAATATGTGAAAATGACTCGTATACTTCCTTGATCGGGTAATTAGGTAATCGGGGGTGATTAGGTATACCGGAATGACAAAATTTATTTTGTATACCTTCTATTTAATAAAAGATGGAGAGGTAGGTTGTGGTAATTTGGTAGACTTGACACCGGAAAATGGAGTGCCATAAGGGAATTAATTAACTTATCTGAATCAAGGAATAAGAGAATGGATTGACTAAGAGAGAAGTAGTTTTGTTAACGTTAGATGGTAGAAAGTTTTGTTATCCCCACATAGCATATATTATGAGTTAGTTAGTGTTCTTTAATGGGTCCTTCGTAGTTTATGTAATGAAAATGGTTACACTTAGCCTGAATCATTAGATAGACAAGGAGTGGGCCGGCATTATACATAGTGGGACTGAGGCATCTTTCATTTGGCAGGAAAGATCATATGACAGGATAAGAGGTACTAGACAAAAGGAGATGTGACAAGAAATGGATACCTGGCTTGCTCTTGATACCCCTTTTAGTGGAGGAACTTTTGGAAAAGAACTTTAGGAAGGTGATCATTGAAAACTAGAGGAGATCATATTTAGTAACAATAATTATTATTTTTTTTTTTTTAAAAAAACTTTTTTAAGTAGAAGCACCCCAGATCAGCGGGTAGATTTACAAAGAGAAGTTTGCAAGGAAAATAATCAATGTTTAAAACAGGATTAGACCGGGCGGCCTGACCCGGCAGAACCGAATTGGAAAGTATTCCGGTTTGGGCCTGTATCAGAACTAGTTTTCCATAAAAACCGTGAGAATTGGCTGGTGGTCCGGTCCGATCACAAATTTGGTCCAGTTTTTAGTCAATTCCATTAGATAGTCTTGAATAAGGTCTAAAAATAAATGAGTCTCCTTGTAAGAGCCTGGAATGGTATCCACAAACCATTATCTATATAAATGTACCCAAACCAAAAACCATGATGGCTGACATTCAATAAAGAATAACAGTGTACAAACAAAAATGTGCGTGACCCAAATTCAGCAAGCCCAAGAATCCATCAATCCATCAACCGAGACTCGTGGGCAAGCTTTAACCTATCTCAAGACCACCCACCATGGTCCATGGTGAAGCCCAATTGTAGTGCCGCGTCAGCAGCACAATCGACATCCCCGTCATCAGCAAAATTGAAGAATTAGCGCCAGTCAGCAATCAGAGTACACGTCATATTCAAACAACTAAATTCAGTCGTTAACGGCAAGAGGAAAAAGGGGCGCAAGCCTGGTCTTCCTCTTCCCCTTGTCTTCCTCAACTTTACAACAGAATGAGGATCGTGATCCCCATTCCCAGGCAACATCTCTCAATAGCTACACAGACCGACTACTAATAGCCAAAAGTTCCCTGTACACAAGGTAAAGAAATCGATTTCAAAAAGACATCCCGACAAGTGAAGAACTCTCTCCCTCTCTCAAACCGAAGGACCCAAATTCCTTCTTGAAGGAGAAGCTCTCGCTCAAAGAGGATCCGTCAAACCATGCAAGCCAAGCAATTCGCCGTTTGTCACTCTACAGTTCACTCGGAGCATCTCTATACGACTACCGGCAGCGTCATAAGTCGATATACGCGGAGCACAAATACCTCCGTCCGACCGACCAAAGCCACACCAGATCGTGCACACTCGTTCCTGCAACTCGAGTCTCGACAACAACTCGCGGAAGCTTAAACTTCACCAAATTCACACGAAGATCGAATCAGAGGATTACTAGGAGATTGTACTCGCAATTTCTGATATTTACACCACACCCTGTAACACAAATTTATTCTAAAGTAATCGACATATTCTCTCGGTCGCACCTCTTCGCGGACCGGCGGATTTTCGGTGAAACAAACAGTATAAAAAGTTTATATAATCTAAATCGGGTTGATGAAAACCGACGTCTAACGGTTTGATGAACGGTTCGGTTTGTAAAACACTGAAAATAATTACACATTTAGCTTGCCATGGGAAATGACATTTATCAATTGGCTTGAAACTTATTTACTAGAGTGAATCCTGTGGAATGCACACAAAAAAAAAATAAAAAAAAATCTAATACATTAAAGTGACTATCATAGTCTATTGCAATGCCACCTTTATACACAATATGGATGTGAGCTAATATTCCCATCCTATACTGTGTCTTTGTCTCCATTGCGGATTAAAGATCTTTTTGGCGATCACAGTCATCCAATTTCACGGGAAGAAAAAAAAATCTAATGTATTAAGAACCAAGTTCCATAAAGTAACTACCATAATCTTACAAAATGCCACCTTTATACCAAATGTTGTTGATGTGTTTCAGTGTTCCCATCCTCAATTATGTGTTTCTCTCCGTTGGGGATTAAATGTCTTGGTAGTGATCACGGTCATCCAAATTGCTAAATATTGGACTAGAACTTGGGAAGATGAACTCTTATGTTTTGACATGGATGCGTTAACTATTGACAGTAAAATAAAAGGTTGATTGCGGCATCAAATAATGGATCAAATGGGAAATTTTTTTAACATAATTTGTAAAAAAAAATATAGTAAAGATGATTCGAGTAAAACGAGAGGAAGAAGAGGAAAGAGCACAACTTCGAAGAAAAGAAAAGGTAAAGAGTGTTATAGAAGTTTTAATGATGGAATTTGGGCAGTAGTTAAGTGGTCCCATAGGAGTTGCTATAGTGGGAAGTTTTGGATCCGGGTCTCAACAGCAGCATTGAAGTTTATTGAAGATTGTATTTGGCAATTTACATTTGCTGGTTTTAAAAATTTAAAAATACAAATAAGGATGAAAAGAGGCATGAGAACATAGGGAAAATAGATGCTAATCCCCTCCATATACCTAGCATGTCTCAGTGTCTCCATCCCCTACAAGACTTGCCCCTCTGTCCCATTTATCCCTGTTAGCTCCAACATGTTCCCACACAATCCACATATCTAGCTGTCCGGGTCCCTTCTCTTGTCCTTCTTTGCATAATCAAACCACTAAAGCAAGAAGTGAACAAGACATCACCCAACATCAAATACAACTAAGAACTCGTTATGTGTACCAGTAATCCTCCTCTCATACTCATGCATGTGTCGGACACAATGAGTTTGGAAGCCAAATAAGTAGGTCTATCATGAGGGAATGGTATGGCCATGAAATTAGCCAACTAATTTTGAGATGAAATATGGGAACTTGGGCAGTAGCTCAGTGGTCCCATAAGGAGTTACACTGTGGGAGGTTTTGGGTTCGGATCCAGCAGTCATGAACATGGAGGTTGATGAAACCATGAAAAACTCTTCGAACCCAGATCTTTAAGCCTTGGCCATGATTACTTATTTTCTACTGTAATGTCTAAGTTGTAAAAACACGTATTGTACTTATGAACAACATATAAATGAAACTGTCCTCCATTTTTTGTTAATCCTTAAACTAAGAGTATGTTGTTACATGCTTGTTCTCAGTTCTTACATCCAATTCAGTACAACCTTACGTTCATAGTCTATTCTTGTTAAGAGTTACCGACCATCTAAAATATGATATATGCCACACAAAGAAACAGTTAAAGAGAAACAAACAGAAAACTAATTAATTTGGTGATCCATTCAGGTAAAGGCTTTGAAATCCCAGAGTTATATGAAGGTGAGGGAATGATTTGAAGCAAAGACCAGAGTTGGACAAGCTCCCCGTGTGAAGACTGCGGTTTTTTAGGCATTAACCTGAATTTTGAACAAAGACTCTAGGGATGGAATCAAGCCAAGTTCGAACCATCATAGTTTCAGTTTCAACAAAACCTAGAATGCTCTTGTCACAAAGCTCAGGCTTGAACACAACCTCGAGCATGAACAGAAGTCAAGCTCAGATCTGTTAGATCACAGGTATAACGGCTGTGTGAAGAAGATCACGGTGTAATTTGATAAAAATTTGAGGGATCCGTTGAAAGCTAAACAGAAGAGAGGTTAGTGATGACAAGGAAGAAAATGAAACAATCACGTCTGGGGCGGATGATACTCACATTTCCCCGGCTCTAAACAACTTGGTCATGAACAAATCTTCTTGTAACCTGTACATTACCAATCTCTCCTCTCTAAGGACATACAACGAAATATTTTGAAAATAGCTTGTGTGAAAAATAGCTGAAAACTCATTCAACGTAATATCTCCATTTATTATACAGAACGAATCCAGAAGTAAGCAGGTCCTCTCATCGAGCAACTAGTTTCCCATGAACTCTCAATGAAATGAAATAAGAAAAGCGTAAGAAACGATGAAGAGGGCTAGAGGCAAGAACAATCTCTCTCATTGAAAAAGTAGAAATAAAACTTAGGAGAATGAAGTATCATTTTATCAAGTAAAACAATAAATAAATGACTAAAAACTCAGCTTCCCATTCAACTGAGATAAACCTGACAAAACTCCCGCTAGTTTCTAGCAAGCCAGCTTGCAAACTATTATGCTGTACCCAATAAAACTGAAGCTTGCTCCAGAAAGAAAACAACTTTCTTCCTATGCTCGGATTCAGCTTGCCCTTGTTTTAGAATAAGCCAAGCCGAGCTAAAATTGAACCAAAGGCGAGCACCTCACTAACTAGCATGGCTTAGTTCCACTGCCCTAGACACTTAAGCCAGAGAGATGACGTGAAATGATCTTCATGAACTCGTCACAAAGAGCTCTAGATCGCATGAGGGGTATAAAAACATAATGATGATTAATGAGTGACAAAAATCTACAAGTCTTTTAGATTAGCAACAAGCAGATCGTTCCAAACATCTGTAATTCCTGGCAAGCACCAATGCATGCAATCCTCATGTTTCTTGCCACCAGCGATAGATGGATGGGCATCTGCCCTAAACTCACTCATCTGTGTAACTTCCAAAATGCGAAATGTAGAGCTCTCTAAAGCCTTGTACACATGTTGATTCAGCTGTCGTGCCTCCACATTTGTCCCATTTCTCTCCAAAGAATACAAGTTTTCGACCTGCAAAGGAAAACCAGGAGAAGAATACAAAATTAAAGTCTAGACAGGGATCATACATGTTGCCACCATTATTCAGAAGCCATAATGTACCTCTTGCGATGACAATGGCTGCAGACGCTGACATGAACCTCCTTCGTTCCAATCGCCTCCTTCAAAATGTCTAGGGGATTGGGTACAAAAAATTTTTGGTGCATCAGGTCCCATCTTTTCCTCAATGAATAATATCTGCAAAGGAGCAATCGTTTTGAGTGACATCTTGTTTTCTTACTTAAGATGGCATCGACCCTTGTAATCCACAAAATACACTTCAGAATAGCAAAAACATACAATATTTCAAACAATCCAAGGTGTCCATCCAATAAGTGATGCAACTTAGATGTTTACTTAGTCCTTCCATTCTTAATTTCAATAAAAAAAAAAGCAATGGCACCTCATTCTGACTAAAGAATAGTAAGGGATATATTAGCCATCCTTTTGATTGCCTGGAATAGGCATTTAGTAAAAATTACAAAACCTTTCCTGATCCTGACATACTTTGACGGTTGTGCCACTTCAACTATGGTCAGGGGAATAAATGAATAAACAATGGAAAAAAGGAAGACAGTAGGTCCTGATAAAAAAAATTGACATGCTTCAGCTTGGACGAACTAAGCCTGCAGCGAATAAAAAGACTTTGAAAAGAAAGAAGATAGGTATGCATAATAAAATTGACATACTTCAGCTTGGACTATCTAAAGATACCAAATAATGTCCAAGGCTCTAAATGCACGGCAAAAGACTATGGAATTGTACATGACTCAATTGTGGAAGAAAAAGCTAGAGATCATGAAGATAGATGAATTCATTTAAGACAATCAAAAAGCTAGAAAAGGAAACAAAGGCAGACGTCCACTAACTTTCAGTAATTTAAATAAGGGAAAGTTTACATGTTTCCACTTTTACTTTTAGCAGATTGCCATTTATCAACAGTCACAATAACAAAAATTTTCTTTAGGAGTATGTCATGCGTGCTTTTCATTAGCACTCAACTTTAGAAAATTTTACAAATAGTAAGTCAATTAGGAATAGTATTCACACAGTTAGAATTTGGAATCCATTCACAATAAGACAGGTTTTAAATTTAGTGAGTCAGAATTCAATTACAAACAAAATTTAGTCCTAGGAAAGTTTTATTTTGCTTGTGTACCTTTTTTTTTTTTTTTTTTTTAATTTCATGGTTGTTTTAAAGCCTATCAGTAGGTAAATGTACAGCAACTTTGTACCAGATTTTTAAAAGTTATATCATTGGTTGTTAAAGCACTATTAAAATTTTCTCCTATTTACCATGAAAAGAAAGAAAGAAAAGGTCTTCCTTTGTTTATAAAAAGATAATAATATCATTTCTGCAACTAAAACAATAACACTACATATAGAAATATGAAACACTTAAAATAACACAACAAATAAGGTCAGCTTAGTACCATATGTTTAAGGGTCAAGTCGAGACCAGCTTCAGGTGATATAGGAGGTAACACAGGTGAATCGCCCTCAAAAAAGATCATTGGCGAATGAACTGGGTCAAATTTTGATGGGGCTCGCCACCTATCAATACAGATGAAGTTATCCAGTATTGAAAGAAATGAAACGTCGCGTAAATGAAATAAGTAACAGTTGTGATCCATTTTTTCTTCACAGGATATCCCTTTATATTTCTTCTTCCAATGCATAAAATCCTTAATGTTCCAACTGCTAAGACTGTTTTCATCTTTATGCTTTACTTTTACAAGTTTCCCACGTAAACATCTATGGAATTTGGAATGACAATCCACTATCCATAATGGAAAACAAAACAACTTCAGTGAAAGATCGAACCACATGACAGATGCTCCTAATTTTCACTGTATTTTTGTGCCAAAATCAGGTAGACAATTGGAATGTCGAGTAAAAAGATCAGATCAGCCTGGATCAGAAACTTCAATGCATAATCTGTATCATGATGTCAAGAAAGTATGCATGCTTAGGTGCTCTTAATTTACTTCAACAGTTGCAGAGGGGATTTCGACATTTGTCTCCACTTCTGGAGATGCATTACTCATTACTTGCATTGTGTAATGAAACGGCACTTTGAAGATGGCAATATGTTTTCGCTTTTTTCTAAGAAAATGATTGATAAGGAAATTAAAGGAAACCAAGTAGTTAATTAAGATGCCATTAAGCACAATAGGTAACTGCTGAATTTGTTACATCTTCAGAATGCTCTTTTGAATTGTGAAAGGCATATCACCCTTCAGCCATCTTGACCATCGAGTGAGAAAAGCCCAATAAGCATCAACTTTTTCTTCCATCTCATATTTATTAATCCCTAAAACTATAGGTACATCAATATATTGATAAATATCACAAAAAAAAAACTAATGGAGAAGATGTCAATGAATTGTTTAGAATAAATAGAAATCTGGCAAACAGAAATCAGGATTATAAAAAGCAATAGGTTCTACAAAAAGAACTATATGAGCTACAACAAGGTCGAGATTGAAGCTGTTAAAAAAAAAGTTAAAGGCACCAATATTTTTTTTGGCGGGCAATAAAACAAACAGTTGACTATAGTACAGTAAAAGGTAAGACGACTATTAAAGAATGAAGAGACTCCAACAATTATAGCGATTCTAAAAAAATCAAATTCAAATTCAATTCAAGTTTTGAAGTCCTTCATAAAATTATACGCCAAATAGTAACCAAGGAGAAAGAAAGGAGCAAAAGAAATACCAATGTCCAGTATTTACAATTATAATATCATGAAAGTTAGGAGCCTCGGCCCATGTGCGTTCAGGAACATCAACATCAACTCTGTAGCCCCGTTTGTAGCCAAGTGATTCTAAGACACCAGCATCTCCATTGGGTGACCAACTAAAAAAACAAAAGAACAAGCTATTATGCTTATCATTCAAATACAGGTAACAGAAACAGTTTAAGATGATACGAACAAGGGGAGTAGTGTTTTCCCATGGAAAAGGGACTCTACTTTGACAACCTTCTAAGTTGTAGTCATGTCCTCACTGAAAACTTACACACATCAAAATCTAAGTCAGGTTGGTCAACCCCTCGACTTCCCCTGACTTGGCCCTGACTGAGGGGACTCACCCATAACAAGAGGGACCACTCTAACCCCCTGACCTGACCTGGCCTCTAGAAATCTAAGTCAACCAGGCCAAGTCTCAGGTCAGAAAACCGTGAAGTGGAGCAGTCATTGCATATAATGGGTAAGAGAACCAAAAATCATGTGAAATCCACTAATTCACTCAGGAATGCTCTAGGCTAAAACATTCAGTTATAGGCATAACAAAAGACTAGTCATTATTCCTGGAAAACCAATTTTGACGTATATTTACCAGACTATTGCTAGCCATCTCAAATGAATCAAATAGTTAAAGACGTCCGGAAAACCACAATCAACTCTTACCTACCATAGCGTGCCAAAAGATTTGTTCTGTGGTAGGCGACAGTGAGGTTGTATTGAAGAAAGGTAAAGCCTCGATCTGCTCCAGCAGGTCTCCACTTTTTAACTTCATTTGACACTTGTTTTAAGGTGCATACAAGTGAGATGAACATATTTCTGTTAAGAGAGTCACCAACAAATCCTGCACAACTGAAGAACTTGCAAGTTGATACAAATGCTTGTTACTAGACTTTGGATTAAAGTAAATATGAATAATAACCACCTAATCAAGTTCAGATTTTAAAAGATCACAGAAAAAACAATTGAAAATTTGACCTTAAAAGACCAAATGTACAACTTGGAGAGGCAAAATAGGTTAGCTTACACATTTTCAAAGAGAAGTAGGAAGAAATTACCGATATTAGTATCCCGAAATCGTTCAAGAAACCAAACCGGATCAAGCGGCGGAAGGTCACAGTCCCTCGGCCGCCACCGCCACTTGACCAAATCATGGGCATTAGCTTTACCACTCGACATACAATTCCATCCTTTGAAAATCTCCTTGCAAGTTCCATCATACCTCATTCTCGCCCTTTCATCTCGGACCCAGAACCCGTCCGAATAACTGCAGGAGCGATTCGGGTTTTCCTTAACCTCTCGAGCTACGGACGAATGGGATTTATCAACAAAAGGATCGGCGTTACGGAGAGATGAGAAAAGGAAGAAAAGAGAAGAGAAACATAGAAGCGAGAGGAGAAGGAGAGGGACGGCGCGGGAGAGGGGCAAAGGTGCGGTCTTTGGCACGACCTTGTCGGCCATTCGTCTTGCTCTGATGGGAGCAACTATGAAAGAAGCCATTGATTACTTTCAAGCGATCTCGATCCAGTTGAAGCTTGCAGCATGTTGGTGGGTTCGGGTTAGATAGTGTAACATAGGTTCTCTTCGTTCTCTATCCCTCTCTTAAATTATGATTATATTTTTTTAAAGGAATTATTTAATATCATTTTAATGGTTTGTGTAATACTATCATTATTTTTAAGCATTTATGTATAAAGTTATTTTTCTTAATAAATTTATAAGTTACTTTTTTTTCTTCTATTATTAAGTTATTTTTGCTTAATAAAAAAAAAGGAATAAATGGTCAAATGAATAGCTTATTTATTTTATTGTATATACCTTATACTTGTATACCGAGTATTAATAAGATGGTATATGGGATTGCTCTATTTTACAAATTCATACCTGACCCAACCCAACAAAAATCCGACGGGTTTTGGCAAAACCCAAACCCGACCCCAAAACCCGATTTTTTTTTATATTTTTTAAATAAATCAAGAAAAATATACAAAAAAATTTAAAATAAAACCCGTGAGTTAACCCTTATTTCTTTTTGCCAACAAGAATTTGGTAACATAAAGTGGAATCAGTTGCAGCATTGATGAAGAGATATTCCTAGCCATTTCATGAAACCAGTCTACGGTTCAATGCCATAGTTGGGAAGTGTTTGGATCTTGATTCTTGACCGGATTGGAAACGCATTATGTATCCCCAAAAATCTGATACCTATAGGCCATATCAGGTTACGTTTTGGCCGATATGGGGTACCTCAAAATCCATATGTATTAGCTGATACTACCATGGTTTCGATCACCATTGAGCCTGCAGCAGGAATTTGCTGCTGCATGCTAAGGCAATTGTAATATTTACCTTTTGCATTTCAGTATTTAATCAACATTTCATAATGTTTTTATCATTGATTGTGGTACTTTGTGGTACATTGTTTTTTTTTTTTTTTCCTCATTTTTCGGTGGTTGGGTGCAGGCAGCTGGTGCTCGGAGGGGAAAACCATATCTTCTCCAATTTTTAGAGTTCAATGTAGGCCTGACCGCTTGATGAAGGACGAGAATCAATGACTTTTGAGAGCCATTAAGTAAAATAAACTTGGTTCAGTGTTGACTTACGTATAATATTAGCATTGCTTACCCATGCAGCACCTAACCTCTGTCATCTTGCTACACTGACTGTGTCACATGGTCTCATAACATGCAGACTTCTTTGCTGCTTTTCAGTCTGAAAAAGAGTAAGCAGAAGAAGACAGAGGAAAGCAGTGGAAGACAAAGGAATGGGATATCCATGGCTCTTGCTTTGCTTCCTTTGCTTGGCTCCACACCTACCAGAGGTCACTGCCTGGAAAGCTAGCTGCAAGAACCCTTACTATGGAAAGTGCTACGGGATCCCACACAACTGTCCCCCCGGTTGCCCCAGGCTCTGTGAAGTGGACTGCAGGATCTGTAAACCTTACTGCCGTAAGCTGCTCTTTCCACTTGGATAACTTTTCTTTTTGCTGCTTGATTGTTAAACTTCTGCTCATTCCATTATCTGTAGATCCACTAAAAAAATTGTGTATCAAATGTGGATGTACTCTCTTGAATAGAAGATGAGAAATTCTACCTGGGTTTCGTGTGAGAGATTAGACAATCTAACAGGGGTTTTTAATGCAGCTTGTGACAGGCCAGGGGCTGTGTGTCAGGACCCCCGTTTCATTGGAGGGGATGGAGTACTGTTCTATTTCCATGGCAAGAAGGACAGGAACTTCTGTTTGGTATCAGATTCTAACATCCATGTTAATGGCCACTTCATTGGCAAGAGAAGCAAGAAGGGCAGAGATTTCACATGGGTGCAGGCCATCGGCATTCTGTTCGGCTCTCACCGGCTCTACTTGGGTGCAAAAGAAGTGGGCAAATGGGACGATTCCTCTGACAATTTACTCATTCAGTTGAATGGAAACTACATTAGCATTGCAGCCAGAGCAGGTGAAACATGGTGGTCACCGGAAGTTGGTCTGAGAATTCGGCGAACTTCGGATTCCAATGTGGTGGTGATAGAGGCAAGGGAACTGTTCAACATAGCTGCCAGAGTGGTGCCCATAACAGAAGAGGACTCCAGAGTGCATGGATATGATATAGCCCATGATAATTGCTTCGCCCATTTGGAGCTCAACTTCAAGTTTAACTTATTCAGTGCCAAAGTCAACGGTGTTCTGGGGCAGACCTATTCACATGGTTACCGCAGCAGAGTCAAGATGGCTGCAGCAATGCCGATCATGGGTGGTGCTAAGAAGTTTGCAAGTTCTCATATATTTGCTACCGATTGTTCAGTCTCAAATTTTGGCTCAAAAGCAGCAGAAGTTGATGGTGGTAAGCCCTTGAGCATCGTCTGTAACGGGGGCGGTACTAGTGGACAAGGAATTGTCTGCAAAAGATAAGAGACAGATGAGAAGAAGGGTAAAGTTAAGGAATTAAGTTTGTAATTAGTACAAAGTACTGTCTTAAACCGTACTTGCTTAGCATCTTGCTTCTGTACTTCTAGTTCTGCCAAGGAACCATATGCTATAAACATGCTCTGCTCCCTTTGTTTGTTACATTACAGGGTTTAATCGACCCTTTTGTGTTTCACAACAATTGGTAATCTAGTACACCTTAGATCCTTGGATATGTAGCATTTGAAAGGCTCTCAAAAATCTCAACCACTACAATCTTCAAGAAAAACTTCCATCAATTTACACTTTCTTCTCTAATCTGTACATTTCCTCGGTATTCCAGAAAAAAAATGAGACCACAAAAATTGGAAGATATAACTCTTAAGTGTCGGGGCTTATACAGTAGTGGCATTGCTAGATCATAAGAAAAATAGGACTATGTACTCCATTTCAACATGTTTGTTGAAATGTCCACCTCTACATGTTAAGAACCAGAAGAGGCTGCCAAGCACAAGGTGTAAGGATTCATTATAAAAAAATCTGCTGCCAAGCGCAAGGTGAGCTGAGCTCCAACACCCCAAAAAAATATAGTATATCAAATAGTTTTGGTTGGTACAAAAATGTGAACCCAAGTTGACCTATAACTTAAATGGATTCACTATCACATCACCAGTAATCTCCACATGAGCAATTTCCTTCTCTAAAATGATGGAATCTCTTTGGATCCCGAATGATTAGCTCACGGTTTTCTATTGCTGATATGAACTTGGCAACATTATGACAATCACCACATATTCGAAGATTCTTGGTTATCACTATTGGCACATGAGTAGCTATATTCAGGAGTCCAAACGCGATTGCCAACTTTTCACTGTGGGTACTAATCATCTCTGCCTTCAGATTATCAGCAACATCATGAAGAACGAACTCGGTCTCAGGCACATAGCCAGAATCAGTCATCTTTCTAGTCAGTTCAGCTAGCTTAGCATACATCGTCTGAGATTGAGGATGTGATCTATCATCAACCATGAACTTAAGAACATTACCTCCATGTTCAATAAAGCTACAACCAGGAGTCCTTCTAAGTCCTTTTTCTTTCATTAGTGCTCTCACTTTTGAAGATTCATCCCAGAGCCCCTCCCTTGAATACATGTTTGATAGGATTATATAATTCCTTGGATCAGAGGGATTCAATTCAAATAATCTATCTGCTGCTTCTTTCCCCAGTTTGATATTGCGGTGAACCCTACAAGCACCAAGCAATGCACCCCAAACAGCTGAATTGGGCAGAACAGACATGCTTTCTATAAGTTGGTGTGCTTCTTCTAACAGTCCAAAGCGACCTAAAAGGTCAACCATGCATGAGTAGTGATCCATGGACACTTGAATCTTGTACTTTTCAGACATAGCCTTGAAATACTTTTTTCCTTCAATGACAAGTCCTGAATGACTACAAGCATTTAAAACATGTGTAAATGTCACGTGATCAGGTATTACACCTTCAGAAACCATGCACTCAAAAGCCTCTATTGCTGCTGAACCTTGTCCATGAACAGCATAAGCTCCAATCATGGCTGTCCATGCAATGGTGTCAGGATCGTTCATCTCATGAAATATTTTACAAGAAGAATTCAAGCTTCCTGATTTTGCATGGAAGTTTATTAGTGCGGTTTCAACAGGAGTATCTGTAGAGAATCCAGCACGGACAATGTAACCATGTATTGCATTCCCCTTTCTTAAATTAGCACACCCCTGAAGCACGCTCACTATTGTGGCACAGTCAGGTTTAATTTCAGATATCCTCAACGAATTGAAGAGATCAAACACAACCTCCACAGATCCAAGTTGAGCATAAATGGCAATCATTGAATTCCATGAAACAATGTTCTTGGTTGCCGCCTTATCGAACAGCTCATGAGCTGAAACAATACAGCCGCATTTCCCATACATGGTAATTAGCGAATTGACAACCTCTGCTGTGCACAGAAAACCGGCTTTTTCAACAAAACCATGTAGACACATCCCTCCAGTGAGGGCATTTCTGTTGCCATAAGCAGAAGCAACGGATACAACAGTGACAAAATTGGGGCTCAAGTCTGTTGACATCAACCAGCGGAAAATGTTAAAACTCTCGCTGTAGTTCCCATTTCTCGATAAAGCAGAAACCATGGAATTCCAAGAGACCAAGTCCTTACACGGGATTTCATCAAAAAGCCGACTTGCATCGACTGAATGACCGCAGTTTGCATAAGCAGAAACCAAACGGTCACCGAGAAACCCATACGAATAGAGTTCGGATTTAACAACAAGGGCATGAACTCTTTGCAAATCTAAAACCGAGCAGGAAGAATTCAAGGTAAGATGGAGGGAAGTGACACGACAAACAGTCGTGCAGAAGCTCCGTGCCCCGAAATTGTATCGTAAAATCCTTCGGAAACCGAAGTGGGTAGAGTAAAATAGCATGAGAGAGAATGCTCACCAGGAACCCATTAAGGAATATTACTGGTTGTTCCCAGAACTCGTTCAAAACTCATCCAGGCGCGAAAAGAGGTGATATCCAGCTCCGATTCCGAAGGCGTTTCCTTCTGATGTACTGGAAGGCATCGTTCAGAATTGTAAAAATCCCACATGGGGAAGGAAGACAGTGGAGGAGCGGATGGAAGAGTATAAAATGGAACTGCCGTATATGAGTAAGGCATCTTTGCGCTTGGGGCAATGACGCAGCTAGTGAGGTTATAACCGAGGCGCGTCAATTGCTGGTTGAAAACTATTTCCAAACCCCCTCTTTGGCCTGGGTTTTGCCCAGGCCATCGAGAATTTCTGGAAGGGCACCCTTTCCCAGGGTAAAGCCCTACAAAACTTAAGCCACAGAAGCATCTCTGTTTTTTTTTTTTTTTTTTTAAGTTTTGGTTTAGGGCAATGTTTAAAAAACCAGTAATATGTCCCATTTTGGTCGAAACCGGTTAAAAAGGGTTGGACCGATGGTTCAACGATTGATTATTATACCTTATATTTTGTATATATTTAATATTTTTATAGGTAATAATAAAACTATTGTTTTAGTTGTGCACTGCTGATTACAGTATGGATGTGATAAGAATCCCTCTCTGCATATAAAATTTTACCATGTTTTTCCCTCTTGAAGCCAGTTATAGTGAACCGGACCGGGTCACTAAGAACCGAATTAGTCTCTGACTCTGGTTCAAATGGGTCGGACCGGCCGGTCTGGTTCGGCTTTTAAAATATTGGTTTGAGGCCTCTTTTTTCCATTATCTGAATTCTGAAGGTAGGAATGAAGTTTCAGCTTCTGTTGAGTAATTGAGATATGGCTGAATTGTATGGTACTAAGAACTTGAGGATGCTCATCATACCACATGCAGATAAAAGATGTTATGATTCATATACTTTCTTCCTAGACGTTGTATTTCTCTTTTTTACTGTGTAAATGGAGAATTTACTTCTGTTGCCAAATTCTAAATATAGCCGTCTCAAATATCAGAAACATGGGTAAATAGATGGCATATTTTCACTCAAAATTTGAGGACTTTTTTTAATCTCAATGTGTTAGTTATGAGAATATTTCTATTTGGCGGTAGAGGGGGACTTGTTCCCTTGCCTCATTTTGTTTGGTTGAAATTCTGTTTTGACCTCTATTGCAAGCTGATCGAAATGCAAAGCATCGGCACATTGGTCATATGAGAGGGTTTGCAGGAGGAGGTTCAAGATTCAAATCTCCTTAGGGCCAGAGGCATGGACATTTCTTAAAAGCATACTAATGTTAAAAAATTAAAGTCAGATCTGAATCAAATAAAGGAGAGATTATGGCATTTGGGGTGTTGTTTGCTGTTGGCATTGGGTCCTGTGGAATTATTGTTGTCCATCCGATTTTTGTTTTGAGACACTACATATGGTTTCAGTCTACAACCAAAAGTTTACAACTATCGGCCGTTTGCAGAATATTCACAAAGTAGTAAAGTAGAAAAGGCAAATCATACCTGGTACTTTTTGGATTACTGGTTTATCATTCATGGATTTGGAATTGGTGCTACCAAGAAGATGATCCATCCAGTGACAAATTCAGTGTTAGGACAGACAGGAATGCTTTTCTTGGCTGATCTTGCTCTGCAGTCACCATAATTAAGTTCTTAAGTATCTTTGCTGATCTTCTTCTGCAGCCAACTGATATTCAAAACCAGAGTTGTGATAATCCACTCAAAAATGTTATCAGAAAACCGCCAAAAGGCAATCCTCCAACCCCTCTTGAATACCAAGACCCATAAAAACCCACATAATCCTACCACAAAACCATGGCCCATGCCTATATACATCCATATCATTTCATCTGGCGCTGTAGATTTCTCCTCATCAGTCACACTTGGAGGAGTTTTATTTTGGGTACAGTCCTCTAAAAGGGGAGGTCCACATAGGCCAGCATTGCCAATGAATATTGATGGATCATTGAAGAACCTCAACTGCAAGCCTGATGGAACCATCCCATGCAATCTATTATAAGAGACATTCAGAAATCTTAGTGATGTCAGGTATAATATGCTAGGAGGAATTGTCCCTGAAAGCTGATTCCTTGACAAATCAAGAAGGCCTAACTCTGGCAAGTTTCCAATGTCTTGTGGGATCTTCCCTGACAAATTATTCCCCGACAATATCAAGTCAGACAAACCCAATAAACTACTCAATTCTTCAGGGATCTCTCCTGAAAAGAAATTTTCTGACAGATCAATGGTATTCTCATTGGTAGAGGGAGATTTGAAATATTCAAGTAACCTTTTAGTAATAAAAGATCGTTCTTGATTGAAATTCCCTTTGAACCCTAGAACAATGTTGTGTGCCACACTTTTCTTTTTCATTGCAGGCAAGTTTTGTAAAGCTTTTGGTATCGGCCCATGGAAATAATTGTGTGCAAGATCAAGCACATTTAGAGAGCTCAACTTCCAATTCTGAAGAGGAAGTTTCCCTGTTAACATGTTGGACCTCAAGGAAAGAATTTGAAGATCGGTCAAGTTGTAGGAAAGCTCACCAGGAATACTTCCGTTGAGTGTGTTGGTGCTGAGGTCCAGAACTTTCAAACTACTGCAATTTGTTAATGATGGAGGAAGCCCATCTGACAAGTTATTTGCATGTAAATCCAACAATGCCAATCTTTTCAGTAAACCCATTGAGGATGGTAATCCCCCTGTCAAAATGTTCTCACTCAAATCAAGTATGCCTAGATTGCTGCAGTTTCTTGATAAGAAGTGTACACTTCCAATAAGATGGTTCCAACTCAAATCAAGAAACTCAAGAGAGTGACCATCACACAAATTGGAAGGAATGCTACCAATAAGAGCATTATTTGAAAGATCAAGGAACCTCAAGTTTTCCATTTTTCCAAAAAGCTGTGGAATTATCCCATTGATTTCATTATCCGATGCAAGAAAAAATTGCAAAGAAGCATGTGCATCCAAAAAATCAGGAGGAATAGGTCCGATAAACTTATTTACAGAGAGCTTAATGTAATAGGAAGTGGTTGGCATGGAAGGAATCAAACCACTGAGTGAGTTGTGACTGAGATCTATCACAGACAACTTAGTGTGTGTCATCAAAGGATTTGGCAGCTCCCCAAAAATTCCATTGCTACTAATGTCCAGTGTGGTGAGATTGGGGGCGAAGTTCCAAAACCATGGGGGAATAGTTTCAGAAATGGATGTCTGAGAAAGATCCAATAACTGAAGTGATATTTGAGATTGTAGCCAAGGAGGAAACCTAGTGCCTAGATTACATGAAGAGAGAGAAATTTCTTTGAGCTGGAATGGAGGCACCCAGTCTGGATTCATCTGCAGATCCAGGCTATTGAAAGACAAGTCTAGATACTCTAATTTGTCCAGGTTCTGAAAATGCAGTTCAAGTAGAGTCCCATTCAATTGGTTGTTTCTAAGATGTAACCCTGCGAGTGATGATAATTCACCCAGACAACTAGGAATCCAACCCACCAAACTCCAATTTTCTAACCAAAGATGTGTCAGATTTTTTAGTTGACAAATTGAATCAGGAAAAACATTTAGGGTGCCAGTGTGAATGAAAAAATATGATAGATCCAAAAACTCCAATGCATGCAAATTCCCTATTTCCGGTGGGATTTTGTCCGTCAACGGATTCCATCGAAGAGAAAGGTACTTTAAATTCTTCAGGTTTTGAATCTCAGTTGGGATATGCCCTTCCAATTCATTATAGGACAAGTCCAAATACTCTATCTTACTTAGGTTTCCCATGTGAGAAGGAAGTTCTCCATACAATTGGTTTTCTCCCACATCTAGTATTTTAATGCTTTCCCATTCCCCAGCAAGTACTTTTGAGGAATTGCCAATAAGGTTATTGTCTCTCAAGTCAAGTTTTTGCAAACAGGGGAGTTTAGAGAAGTCCAATGGAACTTCACCCCCAAATCGATTATGAGATAGGTCAACCGATACCAATGAAGTAATGTTAGCTACCCAACTGGGAATTGGTGACCGGAAGGAGTTATCCTGAAGGTTGAGGACCTGAAGTCGAGTGAAACTGGTTAAAGTAAGAGTTTGGGGAATGTATCCAGTATCCAATGTCACAACCGGCCAAGTGTAACTGTTTAAGAGATGGAAGGGAACCCATCACTCCAACCCAATCTCGTTCTACCATTGCAAATCTCACCCCATTCATCCACAGTTGCTTCAGAGACTGCATTTTTTTTAGCCATTGTAAACTATCCACACTCGGAGTAGTGAAGGGCAGTTTCCTCGAGAGCCGATGATCAAATATGTCAATATCTTTACGCAGAACATGAGATATATCAAGCACCTCAAGGGTAGCGAGATTTCCAATACTCTGTGGTATTATTCCGCTAAACCCTGCTGATGAAAGGTTTAGATACCTCAAACTCTGGAAAGATCCCAGGGAGGCTGGTACCGGGACACCGTCGAAAGAGTTGCCACTCAGGTCCAAGCGTTGGAGGTGCTTAAGATCTTGCAAAGCTGGGTCTATTTGGCCATTGAGACTCCAAAGAACATTCTTCGAATTCTCGACAAAAAAATAACCCGATGTAATATATTTATCATATGGATTACGGAGGTTGAGTTGAACAACATACCCTGTTCGGTTATCACAGATGACTCCAACCCATTTGCAGCAATCAAGACCGGCATCCCATGAAGCAAGACTATAGGCAGGATCGATGAGGCCTTGTTTAAACTTGGTAAGCGCTTTCCTCTCCAAATCAACACAGCCCGTGCAGGGAAAGATCCTCAGGTATAACAGATGAAGGAAAAGAAGACTCAGAGTAGCTTTAATTCTAGACATGTTCCACATCTCAACAGGCGAGCAAAAGAGTGACCCTGTAGTTATCAGTTATGAAGTCAATTAGACGTTCAAGAACATTCAAGACCTCAGTAACGTAGTCAAGAGTCTTAAACTATACAAAACGGACAAAGGAAAAAGTGAGAACTACGACTCATTAACCGAGTATTGTTGAAATATCAAAGGATGCATCTTCATAAAATATCAATCAGGATACGGAGACGAAAATACCCCTCACTTAACCCTCTATTGGATTGGTTTGACTCTAAAAAATTGACATAATATATTAGCTAATATTCTATAATATATTATTATGTTATAAATAACTTATTTTTCTTTTTTACATAATATAATAGTTAGTATATAATTTCTTATGGTTGAAGGGGTTTGATTATATGAAACTGATATAATATATTATTAAATTATATATAATATTTTTTTTGTATAATATTCTAGTTAATATTAAGGGTGTTTGATCCTATAAAATTAATATAATATATTAATTAATAATTTATATTATATTATTATATTACATATAATATATTTTTTATTTTATGTAATATACTAATAGATGATGTAATTTTTCATAATTAAAAGGTATTTAATTTTATAAAATTAACATAATATAAATATATAAATTGATAATATATAATATAAAGAGGGGTATTTTCATCATCGTATCCATGACTTTCATATTTAACATATCAGTCAATCTCCTTGGTGTTCTCTCGCTTCGACTCTCGGCCGAGTCTCATGCAAGAATAGGCAGGGTAACCTATGCGGGCCGAAGAAAGTCTCTCAAACCCTCTCTTCTGCAATCGTGGAAGCACTGGCGCGGCTACCTCAAGTCTCAACCTCTCCTCTTTCCGGTAAGCCTTTCTCTGTTTCTCACCGTCACCACTTTTTCTCTTCCATTGTTGCGATTGTTGCTCTCCTCTCTTACGTCTTTCTCCTCAAGGCAGTGGTCTCTCGTTCTCGTGTCCTTTTGCATGCTTTTCGTCTCCGGCAAGCAGCTACTAGTTTCAGGCTCCACAGGTGTGGTTGTTACTGCTTTTCTTCTCTTCTTTTCTACGACGTTTTGATTTCGATTGGAACAAACGCTGCTTCTGTAGCTATCCTCTCTCATGCCTTTTTCCTCTCTGTTTTTCTGTTTTCCGCCCCTTTCAGACGGGAACTACCCATTGCGGCCTCGATAGGTATGCTTGTTTCCTCCTTTTCGCTCTCGTCTTTTTTCACCTACTACTTGGAGTATTTGTCAATTGTAAATTTTAGTGTATTATGAGCTTTTGTCTATCTTCTTCTTTTACTGTGTGTTTGGAATGGTCGGGACATTGTTAGGTTTGTTGAGAGTAAATAGATGAATATGCTCAAGATATTTTTTGCTTTCATTTGAATTTATATTGTATAAAATAAATGACATGTGTAGTGTATATATTTATTTTCTGTTTCGTATGAAGGATCAACTAAATATATTTCACGTAATAGATGCTGTTCTAGGTTTTATCAATTTGGACTTTTGTTTTGACTAAGTTCAGAATTTGCAATGAAGGATTTGATTCTAAATATTAAGTGGAAAATAATGGTTAACTCGACTCTTCCTCTCGGATGCTTAACTTTTTTCATTGGTCTTGGCTTTTCCCACTGAATCGAGTAGACATAAAATGGGTAAAAGAGATAGGGATGAAGATGGAGCTTCGACATCTGACTCCAAAAAGCACCTTGTGCTACCTAATATGATCAAGAACAAGGAAAAGAGATCTGCAGTACATGCCAAACTAAAACATGAGAAAAAGGTCGAGAAGAAGAAGAAGGCTAAACTTCGTGAGTTTGCCGAGAAGAAGGCTCTCGAACTTGGGGAAGAGGTGATTTTTTAAATGCTTCTGACTATTTTAAGTTTGCAATCTATAAACCATTCTGTTTTCACTTTTACATCCTATTATTTATGTTTTTAATGTTCCTCATGTTCACTATTGCTGATAGCCTCCTCCAAGGAAGACTCCTCGTACAATAGAGAACACAAGAGAGTTGGATGAGACCGTGTGTAAGCCAGATGACGAAGAGGTATTACACTTCTTTAAATTTGACTAGAAACATAGTGATAACGTGAAACAATCATTTGTTTATACCTGAGTTTTTGGTGTGAAATTATCTTGTATTTGTTTTGTTGTTTTATGGAAATATACAAATGGAAAGTAATTGAATTGATGAGTCATGTTCAAGAACAAATTGAATTTATTGGCTGTTGAAATCAACTACTTATCCACTTTTGAAAACATTTAAATTTTTTGTGACCATTGTGATGT